>JAKVDI010000026.1:0-700870 GCA_022836835.1 Pythium insidiosum | reverse complement strand
ATACCACTAGATACCACTAGACCACATGGCCACGCAAAACCACCTCTCCAACCCACAATCCATCCCCATTAGCCAACCACATCCCATACACACACAAACACAACGTACACAACGCACTCGCACGCCCGCAAACACGCCCAGACACCCACAAACACGCCCAACACCCCTCAAAACACCTCGCACACACGATCGCGCAGCACATGCATACACCACACATACACACTTACACAGATACACACCGCATCACAACTCGCTCGACTTTACCCCACGCGCACACGCTTCACGAGTGCATATCACCTCCAATGGGGTCATGCCGAGTCGACCGACACGCCCAACAACCTCTGACGATGACAATGACGCACAACACGATACGACCAGTTGGTTCGCTTGACACGCTCCGACAAGGTGATCTAGACATCACTTGCACTCGATACGCCAACGCCCACCAACAACCCACTGCATTCAGCCGCCGCCGTTGTGGAATGTGGAATGTCCCTAAACCCACAGTGTAGTGACGCTAGTAGTGGGCCCTACACACCTACACATGGCGTGAGACGCCATGGATGGTGTTGTGTGATGGCGGGGCGGTCGGTCTTTGCCGTGCGTGTTTGCTGTCGGACCAGCACGGCAGGAGGCCAAGTGAAATGCACAGAAGGCGCCGATGTTGCGTGGCGTGCGCGATCGACCGAGTACCGAGTACCGAGTCAATGGTACAATGGTACAATGGGTACGGCCAGGTCGGGTCGTGCTGCGTCGCACGCGCTGGCACCGATACACGCCCTGCTATGCCGTCGGTGATGCTGGACACTCGGCGCGGATGCGGGGGAAGGCGACGACGGACTGGAGTGAGTGCCATGGGATCGGTCATGGATGTGGTGTGCATGACCATGTTATCGAAGTGGGGCTCGACCCGTCTAATCATTGCGTCATGTGCGACGTGTGGTGCTGGACGGGGGATCAAAAAGATAAGGTCAGGGGCCATGCCGGAGATCGAATCCGGGACCTCTCGCACCCTAAGCGAGAATCATACCACTAGACCACATGGCCACGCAAAACCACCTCTCCAACCCACAATCCATCCCCATTAGCCAACCACATCCCATACACACACAAACACAACGTACACAACGCACTCGCACGCCCGCAAACACGCCCAGACACCCACAAACACGCCCAACACCCCTCAAAACACCTCGCACACACGATCGCGCAGCACATGCATACACCACACATACACACTTACACAGATACACACCGCATCACAACTCGCTCGACTTTACCCCACGCGCACACGCTTCACGAGTGCATATCACCTCCAATGGGGTCATGCCGAGTCGACCGACACGCCCAACAACCTCTGACGATGACAATGACGCACAACACGATACGACCAGTTGGTTCGCTTGACACGCTCCGACAAGGTGATCTAGACATCACTTGCACTCGATACGCCAACGCCCACCAACAACCCACTGCATTCAGCCGCCGCCGTTGTGGAATGTGGAATGTCCCTAAACCCACAGTGTAGTGACGCTAGTAGTGGGCCCTACACACCTACACATGGCGTGAGACGCCATGGATGGTGTTGTGTGATGGCGGGGCGGTCGGTCTTTGCCGTGCGTGTTTGCTGTCGGACCAGCACGGCAGGAGGCCAAGTGAAATGCACAGAAGGCGCCGATGTTGCGTGGCGTGCGCGATCGACCGAGTACCGAGTACCGAGTCAATGGTACAATGGTACAATGGTACGGCCAGGTCGGGTCGTGCTGCGTCGCACGCGCTGGCACCGATACACGCCCTGCTATGCCGTCGGTGATGCTGGACACTCGGCGCGGATGCGGGGGAAGGCGACGACGGACTGGAGTGAGTGCCATGGGATCGGTCATGGATGTGGTGTGCATGACCATGTTATCGAAGTGGGGCTCGACCCGTCTAATCATTGCGTCATGTGCGACGTGTGGTGCTGGACGGGGGATCAAAAAGATAAGGTCAGGGGCCATGCCGGAGATCGAATCCGGGACCTCTCGCACCCTAAGCGAGAATCATACCACTAGACCACATGGCCACGCAAAACCACCTCTCCAACCCACAATCCATCCCCATTAGCCAACCACATCCCATACACACACAAACACAACGTACACAACGCACTCGCACGCCCGCAAACACGCCCAGACACCCACAAACACGCCCAACACCCCTCAAAACACCTCGCACACACGATCGCGCAGCACATGCATACACCACACATACACACTTACACAGATACACACCGCATCACAACTCGCTCGACTTTACCCCACGCGCACACGCTTCACGAGTGCATATCACCTCCAATGGGGTCATGCCGAGTCGACCGACACGCCCAACAACCTCTGACGATGACAATGACGCACAACACGATACGACCAGTTGGTTCGCTTGACACGCTCCGACAAGGTGATCTAGACATCACTTGCACTCGATACGCCAACGCCCACCAACAACCCACTGCATTCAGCCGCCGCCGTTGTGGAATGTGGAATGTCCCTAAACCCACAGTGTAGTGACGCTAGTAGTGGGCCCTACACACCTACACATGGCGTGAGACGCCATGGATGGTGTTGTGTGATGGCGGGGCGGTCGGTCTTTGCCGTGCGTGTTTGCTGTCGGACCAGCACGGCAGGAGGCCAAGTGAAATGCACAGAAGGCGCCGATGTTGCGTGGCGTGCGCGATCGACCGAGTACCGAGTACCGAGTCAATGGTACAATGGTACAATGGTACGGCCAGGTCGGGTCGTGCTGCGTCGCACGCGCTGGCACCGATACACGCCCTGCTATGCCGTCGGTGATGCTGGACACTCGGCGCGGATGCGGGGGAAGGCGACGACGGACTGGAGTGAGTGCCATGGGATCGGTCATGGATGTGGTGTGCATGACCATGTTATCGAAGTGGGGCTCGACCCGTCTAATCATTGCGTCATGTGCGACGTGTGGTGCTGGACGGGGGATCAAAAAGATAAGGTCAGGGGCCATGCCGGAGATCGAATCCGGGACCTCTCGCACCCTAAGCGAGAATCATACCACTAGACCACATGGCCACGCAAAACCACCTCTCCAACCCACAATCCATCCCCATTAGCCAACCACATCCCATACACACACAAACACAACGTACACAACGCACTCGCACGCCCGCAAACACGCCCAGACACCCACAAACACGCCCAACACCCCTCAAAACACCTCGCACACACGATCGCGCAGCACATGCATACACCACACATACACACTTACACAGATACACACCGCATCACAACTCGCTCGACTTTACCCCACGCGCACACGCTTCACGAGTGCATATCACCTCCAATGGGGTCATGCCGAGTCGACCGACACGCCCAACAACCTCTGACGATGACAATGACGCACAACACGATACGACCAGTTGGTTCGCTTGACACGCTCCGACAAGGTGATCTAGACATCACTTGCACTCGATACGCCAACGCCCACCAACAACCCACTGCATTCAGCCGCCGCCGTTGTGGAATGTGGAATGTCCCTAAACCCACAGTGTAGTGACGCTAGTAGTGGGCCCTACACACCTACACATGGCGTGAGACGCCATGGATGGTGTTGTGTGATGGCGGGGCGGTCGGTCTTTGCCGTGCGTGTTTGCTGTCGGACCAGCACGGCAGGAGGCCAAGTGAAATGCACAGAAGGCGCCGATGTTGCGTGGCGTGCGCGATCGACCGAGTACCGAGTACCGAGTCAATGGTACAATGGTACAATGGTACGGCCAGGTCGGGTCGTGCTGCGTCGCACGCGCTGGCACCGATACACGCCCTGCTATGCCGTCGGTGATGCTGGACACTCGGCGCGGATGCGGGGGAAGGCGACGACGGACTGGAGTGAGTGCCATGGGATCGGTCATGGATGTGGTGTGCATGACCATGTTATCGAAGTGGGGCTCGACCCGTCTAATCATTGCGTCATGTGCGACGTGTGGTGCTGGACGGGGGATCAAAAAGATAAGGTCAGGGGCCATGCCGGAGATCGAATCCGGGACCTCTCGCACCCTAAGCGAGAATCATACCACTAGACCACATGGCCGCTTCTCAATTTGCCTCGTCGAGCACAAGTCTCTCCAGTCAAGCAGCAGAAGTATCAAGCCCCCCTCCAGCTCCGTCAGCACCCAGCACGCCAGCCATGAATCCAGTGAAGCGCCCCGTCTCTGCACCAGCAGCTGCGTCTCCGGTGGGTACAGTGGTATCCACCCAAGAAACGCAACCTGGCTGCACCGTCTCTGCGCCCGCTCAAGATTCATCGACCGTGCCAGCTGAATCTCGTGGAAGTGTCTCGGACCGCGACAGTGATGTCGCAAACGGCGACACCGACACGCAAGCCTCGAGCGCCAGTGGTGACGCCGCCGACATGGAGATCGACTCTGTGGCAGCGGCACGTACCGTTGAAGTTGGTGCCGGCATGCAAGTGCACCTGCACGAGCGGTCGGCCGTCGACGTCGAAGCCTCAGCTGAAGCCACCGACTCCGACCACCAAGCGACAACGACGCGTGACGAAGCTGCGTCTTCGTCTCTCCGCGCGCTTCTCAATCGTCCGACGGAGATCGTCGTGACTCGACTCCGCCTCCCCAGCCGATCCGTGTGGCCATGCCACGTCCGACTGCCGATGCGATCGAAGCCATCGACGCGCTCTACGCAAGCAACCGCGACTGGTCTGAAGTTGCTCGCCGCATCGAGCAAGCTCGTCCGTATCAGCTGCCTCGCGCGCGCTTCGTGATGATGATCGAGACCAACCGTGCGTTCGACCGCACTGGTATCAACAAGATCATGACGTCGCTGCTCAAGGACAACGACGACACCGTGATCAAGGAACTGATCGACCATCAGCAGATTGGTCAGATCTCCAAGGGCCGCGGCGGCGATCTTTGCGTCAAGGTAAAGACTCGCGCCGCGTGCGAACAGCTCGCCGGCCAAGAAGTCAAGATCCTCGGGAACAAGTTCAAGTTTCAAGACTTCGACATCCTTGCCGACCGCTTCTTTATCGACGTGTCCAGCGTCGACAGCGATTTCGACGACGCGTTCATGCTTCGTCGACTCTTCGAGCTTGGCGCGGAACCCATCTACGGGACGTTCCGCGACGTCAACCTGGAAGCGGCGATGACCACCGCCACGTGGCGCGTGTACTTCCGTGCGAACCGATGCCCGCCGGCATTGGTCGTTGGAGGTCAGCCGTGTGATCAGCTTCTGTTCGACGGCCGCCTGTATCCAGCTCAAGCGAAGGACGCTGCCTTCCCGTCCCAGCGACGTGGCTTCGGTCAGCGCTCGCCACATGTGCTTGATCTGTCTCCGCCGACATCGACCCCGCGTTCGACGTCGGCAACCCCGCACCCGGCAGCCTCCGAGTCCAAGCGCTCGTACGCGTCGGTGGTGCGCAACGGCAAGCCCGCTCCGCAGAAGCCCCGCGCATCTGCACCCGCGGGTCCGGGCGATGACTCGATGAGCGTGCTCTCGCTGAGCACGAACGTCGGTTCCGTGGTCTCGCCTCCGGGCAGTCCACGGCCGACGCAAACCCAGCTTGCCATCACGGACGGCAGTCACAACTCGACGTCGTCTGGGATGCGCAAGGCCAAGCGCCAGCGCTGCGCCGAAGACTTCGCAACGGTGATGCAGAAGACTCGGCCGCAGCAGAACCCCGTTGCCGACATCGCGACAAGCAACTACTTCTCTGTGCTCAGCATGGTGGAGGTAGAACTCGAAGCTTGCGACGCGATGCTCGACGACGCCAGCTCGCCGCGATACCAGATCGTCCCGCGGATCACCAAGGTCCCAACGGAGGTCAAGGCGAGCAAGGAAACCAGCCACTTCTTGACGAAGCATCACACGAGCGTTGTCAAGACGAAGGAAGCCAAGAACGTCGCCGACGTCGCAGCCGAGCTCGTCTTGACGGAGAAGGCAGCTGAAGATGCTCTCCAGCCTGCCAAGCTCAAGCAAGCAAGCGACCGCGTTGCCAGCGTGCTGAAGACGATTCGCTCGACAAGCAACCCCGACACGCTGACGCATATGGCGACGACGCAGTCTCCGATTGCGTTCAACGCCGCGTTGCTCAAGGAGATGAGTGTCGTGTCCCGCTCTGTCGACGACCTCGCCCACCTGCACCTGATCAACCGCGTCCTCAGCGCAAGCGACCCGTCCAGTGCGACGACGTTTGCGCACAAGTGGGCCAAGTACTTCGATGGCGAGAAGGCACCGAAGAAGCGCGACGACCTGTTCCGGACCGTCGCGCATTGGTGGAAGAACGAAGCGCTCGCTCCCATGCTCCGCGCGACACGTGCGCTGTCCCTCTTTGAGGTGATGCTCATGTGTACTGCGCCGCAGATCTTCGAGAACGACGCGTGGATCCAGCGACTGACGGGCCCAACGCTGTGGATCCCCGCCCAGAACCGACGCCTCCTGCACCCCTGCACGTTGTTTGCGCTTTTGCGTTCAGACATCGGCCAGCTCTGTTTCGAGCTGTGGGGTTCCGTGCAGTGGCAAGGCAGTCTTCTCGACGACCTCGACTACCTTCGCGACTGTGAGGTGTTCTTCCCGGAAGACGGCGTGCTGCAACTCACGTCGGTCGACGGCAAGTTCGTTCTTGCCACGGGAGCGCTCGCGATGAGCAGCTAAACCGGCCGCACAGGAAGAATCGACCGAGATCTCGTGGGAGGGCGTCACTTTGTTGACGGTCAACACCAACGGGATCAAGAAGAACGGTCACCTCCTCGTCGAGCACCTGCTCATCAAGAACAGTCTTTCATGTGTACAAGAAACCAAGATCCGCGACAGTCACCAGCTGGCCAAGATCGAATTCAACCACGCTGCACGATTCAAGCACCGCTTGTTCGTCAGCGACCTCAACGCAACCTCGACCGCCTCGGCAGGACCAAGATCCGGCGGCGTCATGACGGTTCTCCGTTCTGACTTTCCCGGCTTCGACTCTGCTCGTGAGCTGTCGTCCTTCACGTACCCGGGACGTTACTTGGTCATCCAAGTGATGGTCAACGATGCTCCGGTGTACATCCACAACGTCTACACGCCTGTAGACGACACGGAGAAGGCCGAGTTCTTCGATGCCCTCCCGTTCAGCGAGTTTGAAGACAACGCGACACACATCGTGCTCGGTGATCTCAACACTCCGCTCGATCCCCGTCTCGACTCATCCGAACCAAGGTTCATCACCACGCGCGGTCGTAGTGCGTGTCAGCGATGGTTGGGGTGCCTCGGTGTCGTCGACCCGTGGCGCATCCATCATCCTGAGGAACGAGTCTTCACGGGTCCCCAGCCACGCAAGAATCGGCTCGACTACATCCTGCTCTCGCGGGATTTCAGCAACGCCGTCTACGGTGACTCGACGTACTTCCAGCCGAAGGCAGCCGGAGATCATCTTGTGCACCAAGTGACGCTGCGGACCATGGCCCAGTCGCAAGGTCGGGGATACTGGCGCTTCCCGATCTCGCTGCTCGAGTATCCAGACATCGTTAACCCTTTCGTTGCCGAGAGGTAGTATAATGACCACTTTATCGTCATTTTACGCTTATGTATGGGCGCCATATGGGGTGTTTAGGTCACGGGTTTGGGTAATTTGTCTACTGAAAACGTATACAAACCTCTATAAGATGAAGAAATTTCGTTTATAGAGGCTTTTATCAATAAACACAGGCCCCATTCCCTTTATACTCTTATTCACCAGTAAAAACCCATACAAAAAAGTATGTTCGGAAACGGCCTAAAATGACCACAATCCGGTCATTATCCAAATATCTCCAAAAAATCCGAGGCAAAAAAGCAGAAAGGACGATCGGAAAACGGCCTTAAATGACCACTTTATCGTCATTTAAGCTCTTAACTATGGAAATTGCTGTATAGTAGAATGAAGACAAAACAGTGGCAACGAAAGGGTTAAGGCGATCGAAGGTGAAGCCACTGCGGTTCTCGAGAAGCTGCGGTCGGCCGACAACAAGGGCAAGGTCTGGGAGGAGTGGAAGCGCTCCATGAAGACCCAGATCCAAGCCATCCAGCGCAAGCTTCGCTACCAGAACGAGGCAGCGATCCGTGACGCACAGACAGCTCTCGACCGAGCAGCAGCAAGGTTTCGAGACACCAGAACAAACGCGGCCCAGGAGATGTTCCAAGCTGCGTTGGCGACGTATCGTGAGTGTGTCGAGCACTCCCGCAACTACAACCAAGACAGCGCGTTCGACTTCCAAGCAGCCAACGCCGAGAAGTCGACCAAGTTCTTCTTCCGTCCGATCGACGCATCGCTCAACCGAGTCAGCATCGAGGGAGTGCGGATGTCCGACGGATCGACCTCGCGTAATCCTGCGGACATCTCGACGGTGTTTCGCGATCACTGGGGTTCGATCATGGGCGATCCCGCCTCCAGTGGCGGTCGACCGCCTCCACCGGATCCCGACAAGATGATGCAACTCCTGGGAGCTATCACTGCTCGTCTTGACCCGACTGAGACCGAGCTGCTCAACGCTCCTATCACGAGTATCGATTTTGCAGCCGCGCTCAAGAAGATGAAGTCGACGTCAGCGCCCGGAATGGACGGGCTCACGGCTGCGTTCTACAAGGTCGCACCTGACGTCTTCGGCGAGTGCCTCGAGCTAGTGTTCTACCACCAGCTCGGCCGCGGAGAGATGCTCAAGTCTCAACGCAAGTCCGCCATCTGCTTGTTGCACAAGAAGGGTTCTCGCGCGGAAGCTGGGAACTACCGCCCGATTGCGCTTATCGGTGTGGATGTGAAGGCGCTTTCCAAGGTTCTCACCGCCCGACTACAGATGTTCCTGCCCAAGCTCATCAACGCTGCGCAGAAGGCGTTCATGAAGGGTCGGTCGATCCACCACCACATCCGGTTCCTCGCTGATCTCCAAGACCTGGTGACGGCAACGGACGAGACGCGTTTGCGACGTTCCTCGACTTTGAGAAGGCCTACGATCGTGTCAACTGGGACTACCTCTTCCAAGTCTGATCGCATGGGGTGCGGCGGTGCGTTCTCGACTTGGATTCGGCTCCTCTACACACGACCGCAAGCCCACCTGATGATCAACGGCCACGTCCAAGAAGCGATCGAGCCGACTCGCGGTGTGAAGCAGGGTGATCCCTTGTCTGCTTTATTGTTTCTGCTTGTCATCGAGCCGCTCGGTAACCTCCTGCGGCAACACGAAGAACACGGTGTGTGCCTGTCCGAGCGACTGACGGTCACAAGTTTGTTCTTCGCGGACGACTCGACACTGCTCTCCGGGTCTGTCAGTGGCATGGAAGCGCAGTTGGAACTCGTCCAACTCTACTGTGATGGGTCCGGCGCCAAGCTCAACCTGAACAAGTGCGTCGTGCTGCCACTTCATCGTCGTCGGCGTGTAACCCAGCTCGGTGCTGTGCGCGTACTCGGGCGAGGTGAGACAGTCAAGTACCTCGGCATCCCGTTTGGTCAAGCATCGGTCGTACAGGCTCTCCTGGATGATCTCGACCGCAAGTTCTACGAAGGGTTCAAGCTGTGGTTTCGACGCGCACGTACACTCCAAGGTCGGCTCTTGATAGCGCAGACCATGGTGTTGTCGCGCTTGTGGCACTACACCATGCACATCCCAGTCCCAGCACCGATGGTGCGACGGTGGCAGGCGACGCTGCATCGGTTTGTACTCAGCCGTCGCTATGAGCGCGACGCTCGACACGTCCAGCTCATCTCTTCGGCTTTCGTCGCCCAGCCTCGCAGGGCGGGTGGTCTCCAGGTTCCCAGTATCGACGCGGCGATCAAGCGACAGACGTTGTCACTTGTGCTTCAGTTCATTCGTGAGTCTGACGCATCCGTGTGCAACTGGACGTCAGCTGGACATCGCGTGCTCGAGCGGGTGCTTCCTCGTTGGGGTCCTCGTCAAGCGTTCGACTTCCTCACCGTCAACCCGAAGCGCCACGGCAAGATCCTCGACTGGTCGTGTCTTTCACAGTGGTGGCGCGACGCCTGGTTACTGTGGCATCGCACGCGGTTTCCAGTGACATGGTTGGATCTTCCGGGCCCAACTCGACTAGCGTACGCATTGCAGCAGCCTCTGTGGTTCCACGGCGACTCGACATTCCAGTTCGAACCTCCACCAAGGTCCACACGGCGATCGCACACCGCCGAAGTCTATCGATGGTAGCCGACCCCAGCGAAGCTTCCGTCGACGTATCGCTCAAGCTTTTCGTTTACGGTGCCTGTCCGACTTCGTTGACTCAAGTGGTTCGTGGCCCGACGCAGAAGACTTCGCTCGGCGACATATCGACTACACATGGGTCGGTGTTCGTCCGTGTCAACAGTATCTGTGGCTCCAGCGTCTCCACCACGAAGCTACTCAAGTGTTTCGTCGCGTGCTGCGTGTGTGTGGTGCCAGTGAAGACGACGTGCGTGTTGTAGGCACTGCACCGCCTTCACCGTACGCCGGTGTGCGTATCCAGACACGTGTGTGCCTCGTTCCGAACGTGCCGCGCTCGCAGCTTCTTCGCCTGGTGTGGCAAGCTCCAACAGCGGTCCGACCACACCCGATCCAGCTCCACGACCCTTCGGCAACACAAGATGACATCAAGACAGTCGTGCGACGCCGCAAACGCTTGCGGAAGTTGCTCCTACCGGTGTTTGAAGATCTACAGTTTCGTTTGGCGTTCCGACTACTACCAGTGCGCTCAAGGTTCTCGTGGAATCAAGAGCTGATATACTGCTTACACCCCGGGTGTGTAGCAGTAGAGACTGAGCGTCACTTGTTCTTCGAGTGTGTACTGGCTCGTCAAGTGTGGCCAGTGTTGTTCCGAGACTGGTCTGTGTTCTTTGACACACACCCCACATGGTTGCACGTTGCCCTCGGTGGTCTCCCTGGTGTGGTATCGCAGTGGCGAAGTGGATCGACGGTGATCCAAGACTTGTGGCATGTGCTACGATCGGTGACTCTGCACTCTCTATGGCGGTGGCGCAACGAGTTCATCTTCTGTGATCGGTCCCCACCACCACTGATCCCAGCCCTCCGCGTAGTGTACACGACGTTCACTGCACATGTGCGTGCATGTCAGCGACGTCTGTACGATGAAGAAGAACGTTCGCAGTTGTTCTTGGTTTTGGAAGCGCTTACAACAAGCACGCGGTCACTTGGTGGGTTCCTCGGGTACAACAAGAAGCTGCTCAAGGTTCGCTTTATGGTGTAGAACCATAAAAAGCAAAAGCTTATTGCTTGTTTTCAAGTTTGGTCGTCGATCCCAATGAAGCGCAGACGATTCGCAGGGGGGGGGCGTTCTACAGGCTCACAGGTCCTGTCGGCTTCCCTATCTCCACATCCAAATCGTCCACACCAGGAATCGAACCCGCGACCAAGTGATCGGAAATCGGGTGCTCTACCATCTGAGCTACGAGGTGTCAATCCAAACATGCCCAAACAACCCAGTTCAAGCTCTACCCCATCAAGACCTCGTTACACTTCTGTACACTATACCATACATTCTTATATTGACGAGGTTAGATTAGAAGTCGTAATTGTCGTGTAGTGACGCTAGTAGTGGGCCCTACACACCTACACATGGCGTGAGACGCCATGGATGGTGTTGTGTGATGGCAGGGCGGTCGGTCTTTGCCGTGCGTGTTTGCGGTCGGACCAGCACGGCAGGAGGCCAAGTGAAATGCACAGAAGGCGCCGATGTTGCGTGGCGTGCGCGATCGACCGAGTACCGAGTACCGAGTGAATGGTACAATGGTACAATGGTACGGCCGGGTCGGGTCGTGCTGCGTCGCACGCGCTGGCACCGATACACGCCCTGCTATGCCGTCGGTGATGCTGGACACTCGGCGCGGATGCGGGGGAAGGCGACGACGGACTGGAGTGAGTGCCATGGGATCGGTCATGGATGTGGTGTGCATGACCATGTTATCGAAGTGGGGCTCGACCCGTCTAATCATTGCGTCATGTGCGACGTGTGGTGCTGGACGGGGGATCAAAAAGATAAGGTCAGGGGCCATGCCGGAGATCGAATCCGGGACCTCTCGCACCCTAAGCGAGAATCATAGGAGATACTGTGAAAAACACAGACAGAGGGAAGCATCTATAGAGCGATTGGGGGGGGCGCCTGAAGGGTAGGGGTCCCGCTACTATCGATCCGTCACCCGCCACGGCATGATATTGAACGTGCATGTGTTTAGCAGCGGGGAGTCAGATCCGATGGTTGCATCGACTTTCTCATGAACAACAGTCAGTTCCGTCCCGAGCACGATATCGGCGCGCTTTACTGCACCGTCAGCTCCAAGCGTTAGTGCTGAGAAAGTATACGTATATTAAGTTCTAGAACCACCACGATGCAGCCCCGTAGTCGTCCGCGAACAAAATTGACCCCATCCATCCGGGCTTTTGACTGATCACTGACAACGCGCAGCACCGGCAACAGCCAAAACAGCAACGACATTTTGTTCCTCCCAGCGACGCAAGAGCTACGGAACAAGTGTACATCCCGTCGATCCACGTTGTTCTGCACCATCGTCGGCACCAGCTGCAGCATCACCAGGACTTCCACGTGGAGCGGTGCGTTGGGTTTCTCTCACGCATCTCGTGGCGCTCTGGCATCAGCGTTCGAGCTGACAACACGCCGTTTGATGTGACGACACGCTGCGTCTTCCTCAACTGAGGCACGACTCGACACGTGCGTCAACGTCGATACGCGGTGATCCTCAACAAGACAGACCTCGCGCCAGCTCACGAGATCGATGCAGTCGACAGTGTCGTTCGGAAATTTAACCCGCACGTGAAGATCCTCGGCACGGCGTTGGTGTGGCCTGCAACGAGCAGGACGTGACATGAAGATACCGCGATGAAGATTCTCGCCTACTGCTGGACCGACACGACGCGTCCGACCACGCTTGCTCCTGTTGTGTCCTCCTCGTGTTTCGAAGCGCACCCGCGGTGGCTTGAGACCCTCAACGGGCAACGATAGACGAGCGCGACAAACGCTCAAATGGACGCAATTTGCATGCTTCCACCAAGTCGAACACCAGTCCTCGTGTGTACGTGCCAGCCAAGTTATTACATGCAGCGAACTTCTATAGCTTCATCAGCATCGTCTGAGTCATATTCGACTGGTACATGATTCGCGTTCTGAACGCTACCTGGTCGTACTCCGCGCTGAGTTACATGGAACGTTGACGCGGCTTCTGTCGCACCATCGATCAAAACCGCGATCGTGTTGCGACGTACTGGTGTGATTGTTATCGCCCAGTAGCGCGAGACTTGCTTCGCAGCTGGGCTCGGCTCCGTCGAGAACGAAGGCATGCGGACGGACTTTTTGTGAGCGGCGTTCAAGACTTCGGAGAAGAGCGTGTTGATAGGAAGAGCGAAGCCTTTGGTGTAATCGCGTTTGAACTCGCGACTGAATTGCTCACAAGAATTGCTTGTTTTGCCGACGCCGAGGCTGAGCAACTCCACTGTGTGAAGCGACCAACGAGCCATTGCGTTTAGAATCATTAGAGAAACATTTCGCATCCTGTTGTGGCTCCCCCACTGTTTCTTGACCACGTTGGTTGTAGTCGTCTACCGAGCGAGCGTAGTGTATCCGGTATAAATGATGGAATACGATCCGCTTCGTGTCACACGGCATTCCCGCGACATACTTGCATGCATTCGCCATTATAAGGTGGAAGCACATGAGGTACACCGGTCCTTGACCGCCGCCCAACTCATCGTTCACTACCGCTTCGATTGCATCGCGCTGCGGGATTTCCCCGTCAGAATCTTGACATACCAGTCGCACCCATGCCCACCCGCGACCACCCTACACGTCGATGAGTAGCACTTGTACGTTTGATACCTCATCATGTGCGGGTCGTTAAAGGTCCTTTTCTACGTTGGTAAGTTTCTTGCCTCGCATTGGTAAGTTTGAAAATAACAGCTCTAGCGCTACTGCGTGTCGGTTCACAATACTGAGCACCCTAGGACGAGTCTGATCATGGTCTTAGTGTTCTGATCAGGTGCGGCATCCTCGCGCGATGATCAAATGTGTGACGGAAATCTATTCCCGTGTCCGAACTCTGATTGCCACACCAATATGTGGCCAAGGATCCAACCCCTCCTCTGGTTACCCCATTTGATTGGCTGAACTGGCCCTTAGCGCGGACCACAAATGCACACACACCCTCACGAGTGGTGCCCCCTTTCCATCAGCACGAGGGGGAGGGGAACCTGCGGAATCTCGACTTCGGGGATCAAGACTGGCAAAGCGATCACAATGGCACCGATGGACTACAAGTGGGAGGCTGATGCCACAGATAGCTTAGAAATTGAGCGCTTCCTTGATGGTCAGAAGGCTTGGAAGAAGAAAACTAGCCAACACGAACCGTGCATGGTCTGTCCGGTACGCATTCAAGATTACGATGCACTACGCGATCTACAAGTGTAATGCTCCGAGCTGCTCCGAATTGTCACCGACAGTGGCATGCGCCTGGTTCGTACGAACTCGCATTGCGACATATCGAAGGGAGGATCGATCGACCAGAGCGGTTGGTACGCGTCTTCGGTGATAGACCAACCCAAGATCAAGCTAAACTTGACGATGAAGCGCTTTATCCGGGAGAAGGTTCTGCTCAAGTTCAAAGCTCCTCGCATTCACAGCACTATGATTGACGCTCTACTCATCTCCCGCGATGCAGAGCCCTTCCTCCGTCCAGTTCAGCGATACGCCTATGCCTACCGGATGTCAGGTTCGCACGACAACGACAACGTTGATGAGATGGAGCGACCGCTTTTGGCACGCCCATACCACGAAAGCCTGCCCGATGATGCACCGTTTGGCTACGCTTACCAAGTCGACACGGAAGGGCATCCATCGGCTCAGCTATGTGCCCAGTCGTCATCGGCTTTTCTACCAAGAAAATGATCAGGACGCTTCGTCATGCTGAGCGCCATGTGCTCCACATCGACACAACATTCAAGTTCTACACGGCCAAGTTTCCAGCTGTCGTCATTGGCGTTTCCGATTGCAGACGTCAGTTTCACCCTGTCGCGTTTTTCATTGTCTCGGATACGCGTCAGCAACAGATCGAGACCGCGGTAAGAGAAACGTTCAAGCTGTATAACAGGTGACGAAGCCCGCGTTGGGTACATGATAGCGGATGCAGATGTCGCTCAGCGCAATGGATTGGTCGGTGTTTTTCGAGAGCAGGGAACCAGACCAAGGCATTTGATGCGCTTCTGTCACGTAATGTAGAACGCAACAAAGTTCCTCTCATCAGCCCCACCGTCACTTCGTTCGCTCGCACTACGACACGTCTATCGCCTACACTACGCAAGGACCAACAGCGACTTCGACAACAAGGTTTTGGAAGCCAGAGCAGCATGGAAGGCAGAGCCCAGGCTACGCGAATTCGACCGTCAGTTCTCGCAGCAATGGCTAACTGAAAGGTTCACGAATTGTCAGTGTTTTATGAAACCAGCCCCATCAAGCAAGCAAGCGTCGACATTTCGGGCACTAGAGCGTCACCAGCGACTGACCGTTTCGGCTTCCAAGCAGTTCTCACTCTCGTATATTCATAACGGAGAGCAGGCATCGACGTATCGGGTCTATCAGGCGCCTTCAGGTCGACAGCGAATTCACAGCAAATACGCGACAAACATCTCTTACCCAGCAGCTTTCCTGAGGAGACGAGGTTAATGTCTCTCAGGGCAGCATAGGCCGCTACCAAGTGCATCACAGCAAGTGCATCACATTCCGATTCAACATGCAGCAACGCCAAGACCCGTCTCTTCGCCGCGAGTTCTACATGCTCTGCAAGGAGCATCTCGCATCAAGGATGGAGGTGGCTACATCACGAGTCAAGCTTTCCGACTGCTGCTCAAGAATGTCAAGGGCTACATGCTCAAGCTTCCGCTGCTACAGCGCAAACTCGAAGCAGTGACGAGGAAGGTGCTCGACAAGTACTCTTGCTACTGCACACACGCCTCGCCTAGACGGCTTCTAGCACTCTCGATTCCACGCCTTTGCGGCTTCAGAAAAAAGATAGGTGGGCAGTGGCCTTGTAATTGACAACACAGACAAAAGGGAGTTGAATAAAGTAACTTGTATTTGTCGTATTCCTACACGTGCAATCCAACACGCGGCAAGCTTCAAACATCGTGTTAGTCAGCGCACGTTAACAGCAAAATGTGGAATCATCAAGGAGGCTTTTATGAAACCACACGAGCCCCACTCCCTGTATACTTTTATTCCGGTATAGAACCTTACACAAAAACGAATGATCGGAAATGGCCTGAAATCACCACAATTCGGTCATTATACTAATATCTCCGAAATTTCAGCCCAAAAGGCAGAAAGGGCGATCGGACAACAGCCTTAAATGACCAGTTTATCGCCATTTAGGCCCTTAACAAAGGAAATTGCAGTATACTAGAATCAAGACAAAACAGTGGCAACCAAAGCCCATTCGTAGGCAAAAATAAGGATAAAGTGGTCATTGTAACGGATTTTCCCGAATTAAGGACCGGTACACTATTGAATAGAGTCCTCTCGTCGCCAGAGGTTCGTGATAACGGTCTTGGAATCGGGTAGGGCCACTATTCCCGGGCCTCGAACTTGGTATTGGATCGCCCAGCCGGTGCAACTGCCCTGGGTTCGAGTCCCACCACCGCAATGAGCATGCGGGCTTGCTTTTGCGACTAATCATTATGTATCTGCTGGTCAAGTTTCAAAAAAAGGTAAGTTGATATTGTGTGGATTTCAGCAAGCGCAAGTGGGAGTGGTGGTTTTTAACATTTTTTCGCCTACATATCGATGATAGTGACATCGTCGAGTGCCTCACAAAGCTCAAGTTCTTCTTATGTGTGTTCGGAATCGTCTGCTTCGCCCCACGCATCAGAAAAGTGCTTTCCATACACGTCGTGGCTAGCAATGTGCCAGTCGTTTATGTCGTCGCTAAATCCACCCTTCGCAATAGACCGCTGGATCACTTGATCTGGAATACTCCGCCATGCCTGGCGCACCCAACCCGACACCACATCCACAGACGGAGGCTTCGGATTACCACCCTTCGTGTACTCAACTTGGTCCGATCGCTTCCACTCGTCGATAATTGGACTCATATTGTCTTTAAATGACTTAATCCCAATATCTCCTGCTTGGAGGTACGGCGTCATCCCGCCAGGGATCACACACATGTCGATGTTGCGCTTACCGCAATGGCCCTTCACGTCCTTGCTGATGTGGGCTCTCATCGAGTCCCAAACGAGATGCTTCTTTGCTTTCATCCACAATAGAGGAAACGCCCCGTCGATCCACTTAATAAGGAGCGAGGAGTCCACCCACGCACGTGGTTGCTGCATCACCCAGCACCCATTGACCGTGGTGATAGCGTCGCTTTTGCCCTTCCACACAAGCAGTGGTGTCAGCTTCTCACCGGCAGTAGTGACAGCGAGAAAAGCAGGAATTCGCATAGATTGAAAACCGGTCGACTTCATGACAACGTGCTGGGCACCGATGTTATCAACTGTGACGAGGATCTTCAAAGTACACCGCGGTCTCATCCATCAAGATGGTGCGAGATGGATCCATCACCATACCGGACGACTGGAGAAACCCCATAAACGCAACGGTGCGGCTGGTAACGTCATCATCACTCAGTGTTGTTAGGTTTGTGGTGCGTCGCAGCGAGAGTCCATTTCGGCGCATAAAGCATGACACCCAATGCTCCGATCCAACATACTCTGCCACACCAAACACAATATGTAACGGGCCCAACCGTTACAGCACGCAGAGGAAGGAAGGACACCACGCAGGCACGCGTGGTCCACTTGGACTCGGAGACGTGTGGGCTAGAAGGTAAAATCAACTCTGTTATTTACTGTTATCTTTCCGTGACCACACATTCCTATAACTCTAGAAACTAATATAAAACCTAAGGGTGACTTGCGCAAACATCCGGTAGGGCATAATCCCAGATATATACAGCCAATGAGACACAGTCAAAGGGCACGTCCGGTGACATCCGGACGTGACCTGAAATACACTAAGTTATGTGGTCACACTATGTCATGGGGACCCATTTGGAGTGGGCCCCATTACATCATCCCCTCTCTCTGAGCTCGAAGCATGAGAGCACACAGAAAAAGGTGATGGCGGGCAGCGCGGGGGAACCCGCGCTTCAACGGTTGGAACACGACCGTATCCTTGCGCGTGAGCGTATTCTTCGATTTGCGTCGGCGCAAACAAAGGGGTACACGGCGAGAGAGACTTCAACGGCTTCAGCAACATGGTGGCAACGCGACGCAGCGCGCGCACCACGAGAACGGCGGGGACCGCGGCGGAAGCCGCGGTGATGGCGACGACAACGGGAGTCAGCTCGAAGACAAGCGGAGCGACTGCGACCGTAACCGCGACAACGGCAATGAGCGCAACAGGCGCGACGACGTCGGCGGCGACAGCGCCGACGTTGGCGAGGGCAGCGAGTGCACCGGCGACTGGAACAACGAGCACGACGTGCGCGATGAGCGCCAGGGATCACACACATGTCGATGTTGCGCTTACCGCAATGGCCCTTCACGTCCTTGCTGATGTGGGCTCTCATCGAGTCCCAAACGAGATGCTTCTTTGCTTTCATCCACAATAGAGGAAACGCCCCGTCGATCCACTTAATAAGGAGCGAGGAGTCCACCCACGCACGTGGTTGCTGCATCACCCAGCACCCATTGACCGTGGTGATAGCGTCGCTTTTGCCCTTCCACACAAGCAGTGGTGTCAGCTTCTCACCGGCAGTAGTGACAGCGAGAAAAGCAGGAATTCGCATAGATTGAAAACCGGTCGACTTCATGACAACGTGCTGGGCACCGATGTTATCAACTGTGACGAGGATCTTCAAAGTACACCGCGGTCTCATCCATCAAGATGGTGCGAGATGGATCCATCACCATACCGGACGACTGGAGAAACCCCATAAACGCAACGGTGCGGCTGGTAACGTCATCATCACTCAGTGTTGTTAGGTTTGTGGTGCGTCGCAGCGAGAGTCCATTTCGGCGCATAAAGCATGACACCCAATGCTCCGATCCAACATACTCTGCCACACCAAACACAATATGTAACGGGCCCAACCGTTACAGCACGCAGAGGAAGGAAGGACACCACGCAGGCACGCGTGGTCCACTTGGACTCGGAGACGTGTGGGCTAGAAGGTAAAATCAACTCTGTTATTTACTGTTATCTTTCCGTGACCACACATTCCTATAACTCTAGAAACTAATATAAAACCTAAGGGTGACTTGCGCAAACATCCGGTAGGGCATAATCCCAGATATATACAGCCAATGAGACACAGTCAAAGGGCACGTCCGGTGACATCCGGACGTGACCTGAAATACACTAAGTTATGTGGTCACACTATGTCATGGGGACCCATTTGGAGTGGGCCCCATTACATCATCCCCCTCTCTCTGAGCTCGAAGCATGAGAGCACACAGAAAAAGGTGATGGCGGGCAGCGCGGGGGAACCCGCGCTTCAACGGTTGGAACACGACCGTATCCTTGCGCGTGAGCGTATTCTTCGATTTGCGTCGGCGCAAACAAAGGGGTACACGGCGAGAGAGACTTCAACGGCTTCAGCAACATGGTGGCAACGCGACGCAGCGCGCGCACCACGAGAACGGCGGGGACCGCGGCGGAAGCCGCGGTGATGGCGACGAACGGGAGTCAGCTCGAAGACAAGCGGAGCGACTGCGACCGTAACCGCGACAACGGCAATGAGCGCAACAGGCGCGACGACGTCGGCGGCGACAGCGCCGACGTTGGCGAGGGCAGCGAGTGCACCGGCGACTGGAACAACGAGCACGACGTGCGCGATGAGCGCCAGGGATCACACACATGTCGATGTTGCGCTTACCGCAATGGCCCTTCACGTCCTTGCTGATGTGGGCTCTCATCGAGTCCCAAACGAGATGCTTCTTTGCTTTCATCCACAATAGAGGAAACGCCCCGTCGATCCACTTAATAAGGAGCGAGGAGTCCACCCACGCACGTGGTTGCTGCATCACCCAGCACCCATTGACCGTGGTGATAGCGTCGCTTTTGCCCTTCCACACAAGCAGTGGTGTCAGCTTCTCACCGGCAGTAGTGACAGCGAGAAAAGCAGGAATTCGCATAGATTGAAAACCGGTCGACTTCATGACAACGTGCTGGGCACCGATGTTATCAACTGTGACGAGGATCTTCAAAGTACACCGCGGTCTCATCCATCAAGATGGTGCGAGATGGATCCATCACCATACCGGACGACTGGAGAAACCCCATAAACGCAACGGTGCGGCTGGTAACGTCATCATCACTCAGTGTTGTTAGGTTTGTGGTGCGTCGCAGCGAGAGTCCATTTCGGCGCATAAAGCATGACACCCAATGCTCCGATCCAACATACTCTGCCACACCAAACACATATGTAACGGGCCCAACCGTTACAGCACGCAGAGGAAGGAAGGACACCACGCAGGCACGCGTGGTCCACTTGGACTCGGAGACGTGTGGGCTAGAAGGTAAAATCAACTCTGTTATTTACTGTTATCTTTCCGTGACCACACATTCCTATAACTCTAGAAACTAATATAAAACCTAAGGGTGACTTGCGCAAACATCCGGTAGGGCATAATCCCAGATATATACAGCCAATGAGACACAGTCAAAGGGCACGTCCGGTGACATCCGGACGTGACCTGAAATACACTAAGTTATGTGGTCACACTATGTCATGGGGACCCATTTGGAGTGGGCCCCATTACATCATCCCCTCTCTCTGAGCTCGAAGCATGAGAGCACACAGAAAAAGGTGATGGCGGGCAGCGCGGGGGAACCCGCGCTTCAACGGTTGGAACACGACCGTATCCTTGCGCGTGAGCGTATTCTTCGATTTGCGTCGGCGCAAACAAAGGGGTACACGGCGAGAGAGACTTCAACGGCTTCAGCAACATGGTGGCAACGCGACGCAGCGCGCGCACCACGAGAACGGCGGGGACCGCGGCGGAAGCCGCGGTGATGGCGACGACAACGGGAGTCAGCTCGAAGACAAGCGGAGCGACTGCGACCGTAACCGCGACAACGGCAATGAGCGCAACAGGCGCGACGACGTCGGCGGCGACAGCGCCGACGTTGGCGAGGGCAGCGAGTGCACCGGCGACTGGAACAACGAGCACGACGTGCGCGATGAGCGCCAGGGATCACACACATGTCGATGTTGCGCTTACCGCAATGGCCCTTCACGTCCTTGCTGATGTGGGCTCTCATCGAGTCCCAAACGAGATGCTTCTTTGCTTTCATCCACAATAGAGGAAACGCCCCGTCGATCCACTTAATAAGGAGCGAGGAGTCCACCCACGCACGTGGTTGCTGCATCACCCAGCACCCATTGACCGTGGTGATAGCGTCGCTTTTGCCCTTCCACACAAGCAGTGGTGTCAGCTTCTCACCGGCAGTAGTGACAGCGAGAAAAGCAGGAATTCGCATAGATTGAAAACCGGTCGACTTCATGACAACGTGCTGGGCACCGATGTTATCAACTGTGACGAGGATCTTCAAAGTACACCGCGGTCTCATCCATCAAGATGGTGCGAGATGGATCCATCACCATACCGGACGACTGGAGAAACCCCATAAACGCAACGGTGCGGCTGGTAACGTCATCATCACTCAGTGTTGTTAGGTTTGTGGTGCGTCGCAGCGAGAGTCCATTTCGGCGCATAAAGCATGACACCCAATGCTCCGATCCAACATACTCTGCCACACCAAACACAATATGTAACGGGCCCAACCGTTACAGCACGCAGAGGAAGGAAGGACACCACGCAGGCACGCGTGGTCCACTTGGACTCGGAGACGTGTGGGCTAGAAGGTAAAATCAACTCTGTTATTTACTGTTATCTTTCCGTGACCACACATTCCTATAACTCTAGAAACTAATATAAAACCTAAGGGTGACTTGCGCAAACATCCGGTAGGGCATAATCCCAGATATATACAGCCAATGAGACACAGTCAAAGGGCACGTCCGGTGACATCCGGACGTGACCTGAATACACTAAGTTATGTGGTCACACTATGTCATGGGGACCCATTTGGAGTGGGCCCCATTACATCCCCCTCTCTCTGAGCTCGAAGCATGAGAGCACACAGAAAAAGGTGATGGCGGGCAGCGCGGGGGAACCCGCGCTTCAACGGTTGGAACACGACCGTATCCTTGCGCGTGAGCGTATTCTTCGATTTGCGTCGGCGCAAACAAAGGGGTACACGGCGAGAGAGACTTCAACGGCTTCAGCAACATGGTGGCAACGCGACGCAGCGCGCGCACCACGAGAACGGCGGGGACCGCGGCGGAAGCCGCGGTGATGGCGACGACAACGGGAGTCAGCTCGAAGACAAGCGGAGCGACTGCGACCGTAACCGCGACAACGGCAATGAGCGCAACAGGCGCGACGACGTCGGCGGCGACAGCGCCGACGTTGGCGAGGGCAGCGAGTGCACCGGCGACTGGAACAACGAGCACGACGTGCGCGATGAGCGCGACGAGCACTACGACGATGGCGTCATTGTCTGCGGCAGCGGCAAGCACGACGAGCGAGCCACGTGAAGAAGCAACCAAGACGTAAGCAGCAGCGACGGGAATAGCGGCGGGAGCCGCTGTGAGCGAAGCGACTGCAAGCGCGACAAGCGAGAGCGGAGACAACAGCGTACGAGCTGGAGTCGACGCGAGGAACCAAGATGATTCGACCAGCAGCGACGGCAACGAGCGCGTCGCGCGTGAGCGGTCGATGAGTGCTAGCAGCACCGCGGTGACGACCGCGGTCTCTGGGGCGAGCGCATGCGCACACGATGATCGCGTCGGGACGACGGCAGTCGATGCCGTCGTGCACCACGACGACGACGAGGTGGCACCGGTTCTAAACATAGCAACAACGTCCGACGCCGATCAAGCGGAGCGACTGCAACCGTAACCGCGACAACGGCAATGAGCGCAACAGGCGCGACGACGTCGGCGGCGACAGCGCCGACGTTGGCGAGGGCAGCGAGTGCACCGGCGACTGGAACAACGAGCACGACGTGCGCGATGAGCGCGACGAGCACTACGACGATGGCGTCATTGTCTGCGGCAGCGGCAAGCACGACGAGCGAGCCACGTGAAGAAGCAACCAAGACGCAAGCAGCAGCGACGGGAATAGCGGCGGGAGCCGCTGTGAGCGAAGCGACTGCAAGCGCGACAAGCGAGAGCGGAGACAACAGCGTACGAGCTGGAGTCGACGCGAGGAACCAAGATGATTCGACCAGCAGCGACGGCAACGAGCGCGTCGCGCGTGAGCGGTCGATGAGCGCTAGCAACACCGCGGTGACGACCGCGGTCTCTGGGGCGAGCGCATGCGCAGACGATGATCGCGTCGGGACGACGGCAGTCGATGCCGTCGTGCACCACGACGACGACGAGGTGGCACCGGTTCTAAACATAGCAACAACGTCCGACGCCGATCGAGCAGCGAATGCTCCGACGGAGACTGCGACGGCGGGAGCAGGAGTCTCATCGTCCGACGAGCAGAGAACAACAACGACAGCGAGCACGAGTACTATGGTGACGGCCGCAGTGACGGCGACAGTGTTGACGACGACTGCGCAACCGGCGGCGGTGGCAGTGTCAGCAGCAGTTCAATCGCGAGTGGCAGACGGTGATCCGACGATCGCGAGACGCGATCGTGATGTGGCGCGCGTCACAGTCAGCGATGACTTCGTGTACGCGGCACCGCGGCCTGGCGAGCATCGCGTCGATGACTTGACGGACGTCGCGAGCCGTGCGCGACGTGTGGAGGGC
The DNA here is from genome assembly GCA_022836835.1 of Pythium insidiosum. NCBI lineage: Eukaryota > Oomycota > Peronosporomycetes > Pythiales > Pythiaceae > Pythium > Pythium insidiosum. Next base: position 677,008 of record JAKVDI010000026.1, on the reverse strand, counting down.
TGGACGCGCGAGCGTCAGTACCCAATCGAGTACGGCGACACATAGCACTGCTTGAATCCACACAACGTGCCACGTGCGGAGATCTTAAACTGGTTCGAGCGTTTCCGCGAGTCGCGCGGGAAAGGCGGTTACGCGCGAGCGGATTCGCTGCGTTGTTCGTGGAACGCGTTCGTTCTACGATGGAACGAAGGTGACTTGATCGCATCGGTGCATCGACGCGAGGCGTTGCTCGCGCGACACAGTCTGGGCGCTTTACGCCGAGAGATACATCGAGCTTGTCTTGATGTGCGACGTCCATGCTACGCGGACGAGGTAGAGGGTTGTGCTTCGTGTTCACAAGCTGGAAACTTGAGGCCGAGTCATGAAGATTGGAGAGAGTCTCTTCGTCGAGATCCGCTCGACGATAACGCGTTGTTACGGTCGATCGCACGTTACGACCGTACTCGCGCCGACTTTGAGCGGGCTAGAGGTGAGCCCGCACAGGGAGCGACGCTTCGTACTCCTGAACGAGATCAGGAACGTCCTCCTGCAACACTGGTCGAGCGACCCACGAGTCGTCCGGGTAACCAAGCCACCGGACGAGATAGTGACGAACGCGTCGGTGTGGACGCGCGCGACCGCGCGCGCGTCGTCGGTGCTGACGAGCACGGAGTGCAACGACTCGATCTTCGTGGCGAAGAATTCGATCAACGATCCACCGCAGTTCACCATGCGAATCAACCAACGGGGGTGGACCAGCGCGAACGAATCGGCTTGCGGCAGTACCACGAGATGCGCGGTAATCGTCATCATCAAGCGCAGCGCGACGAATGGGCGCAGAGTCGTGAGCGGCGTGACGAGCGCGAGCGGAGTGTCGATCCGGCGTTCACCATGCGAATCAACCAACGGGGGTGGACCAGCGCGAACGAATCGGCTTGCGGCAGTACCACGAGATGCGCGGTAATCGTCATCATCAAGCGCAGCGCGACGAATGGGCGCAGAGTCGTGAGCGGCGTGACGAGCGCGAGCGGAGTGTCGATCCGTCGTTCCACTACGACGGAGACGCGACTCGGTCCTTCGAGTCGCTTCACCACGGCGGGCAGCCGTGGTCTCGACGACGTGACGACGTCGTCGATCATCAACAGCGTGATCATCAGCAGCGCGATCGTCAGCAGTGGGATCAGCAGCGGCGTGATCAGCAGCAGCGCGAGGAGTACTGGTGTCGCGAGCAACAGTACTGGGATGGACAGCAGCGTCCTGTCGAGCAGCGCTGGGAGCAGCAACATCACGAGCGGCAACACTGGAATCGCCATCAGTGGAGCGAGCGTGAGTTGCGTGACTGGCAGTGGCGACACCAAGGCCATCATCACCAGGAGCTTCATCGGGAGCAGCAGCACGAACGTCGCCGTGACGGCGACGTGGCTCGGCGCGAGCACGCGCCGACTCAAGGTCACGAGTCACGTCAGCTGACTGCGACTGGGAATCTCGATGGGCGCCGCGACGGCGAGATCTCCGAGCGTTGGCCGCGGACCGTCGACGCCGTGCGTGCGTTGTACCATCTTGATCGTTGGGTCGTCCCGGAGCTGGAGACGCAAGTCTCTGACGCGCGCGAGATCGCGGTTCAAACTGAGGCAGCGGCTGATGACGTCGATCGTCGTTTGTACTCGACGATTGAGGAGATGGCGCGGCTTCGTCAGTCGCATGAGTCGTACGTGCGCAGTTCCGTGAGATGCGCAAGCAGGTGCAGCAGAGCGGTGTTGTGAAGCGGGTGGCTCCACCGACAAAGCGTCGTCGTGTGCAGAAGTACCAGTCGTTGCCGGCTCGCGTCGACGAAGACGACGATTCTCCGCGGGGAGATCCTCCCGCGGACTGCCGCGGGGGTGACCCTCGCGATCCGACGCATCCTCGAAGTCCTCCTCCTCCTGCGCCACGTATCGCTTGAGACGTCTGACGTAGAACGTCGGATGTAGGCGCATGCGCGTCGGGATATCCAGCGTGTAGGCATCGCCGACAACGGCTTTAACAGTCAATGGACCAATAAAGCGCGGAAGTAACTTGGTTGATCCCAAGTTGGAAACTGCTGTGGTTGGGAGGTCTTGCGTCGATAGGAGTACTCGGTCTCCCACCGAATATTTCTCTTTGTTATTGCGTCGATGTCGATCGGCATTCTCCTTCTGCTTGTCGACGGCCTCCGCGACTGCGTCGCGGACAAATCGAAGGACTGCTTCCCTTCGAGACACGAAGTCATTGATAGACTTCTCTTCTTGTGGGCTCAACTTCATCAAATCCGGCATTGCTTCGAAGTTGAACTTCACGTCCGAGGCATCGGACGTCGCCAGCATCGCGAGTAGCGATGTTTCCCATTTCGTGAGTCTTGGGTCCTCACTTGTCTCCACGACTCGCATGTTCACATCCATTGATTCCTCTGGCGAGTCGGGAATCTCCATAGAATCATCAGCATCGTCAGCATCTTCAGTGTCCATAGACACATCGCGCGTAGCGTCATCATCGGCGGGCAAAGCCGCCGAGTCACCGGGTTCACCTAGTTCACCGAGGGGGTGTTCTTGTCCACCAACTGCCGGAAGCGCGGCAGTGTTCGTTGGTGCTGGCGAGAAGCCAGCTGGCGCACTGGCAGCCGGCGTAGGGCCAGAGGCTCGCGCGCGCAGCCGCGCAGAGCGGCGCGTTGGCGTAGTCGGCGGTGCTGAGGGCTTCTTCGACGGTGACTTGGACGACGCTGGCGACACGCGTCGTGTCAGCACAGACGGATTCTGTGCTCCTCCCCCACTTGAACGAGAGCCACCAACGGTTGTTGGCAGCCGCGGGTGGCGGCCGTAGTTGACAAAAAACGGTGTTAACCCTGTGGACGTGTGCACGGCGTTGTTCAACGCGAACTCGGCCAACGGTAACATCTCGCTCCAGGAACGGAACGATGTCGCGTAGCTTCGCAGAACGTCTTCAAGAACGCGGTTGACGCGCTCAGTTTGACCGTCGGTCTGTGGGTGCGCTGCAGTCGACATTTGCAGCTTCGAGTCGAGCAGTTTGAACAACGTGCGCCAGAACGCGCTCGTGAAGCGCGTGTCACGATCGGAGACGATCGTCGTCGGAAGACCATGAAGACGGAAGACTTCGTTCAAGAACACAACTGCCGTTTCCTCAGCAGTGATCGACTTCGATACAGCAGTGAGATGTACCATTTTCGACAGTCGATCGACGATGACAAGGACGCCGTCACGTCCTTGTGAGTCTTTGGGTAACCCAAAGATGAAGTCAAGACTCACCGAATCCCATGCTTCGCGAGGCACTGGGAGTGAGCGGAGCGGGGCTTGTGTCGCTGACGAAGGCTTGACACGCTGACAGACCTCGCAAGTTCGGCACCACGTGCGAACCCAGACGTACTGGCGAGGCCAGTAGTAATCGCGAGACAGAGCAGCGTACGTCTTCTCACGGCCCATGTGACCGCTACTTGGGCTGTCGTGATATTCGCTCAGAAGGCGATGACGAAGATCCATGTCGTTAGGAACCACGACACGACGAGAGTCGAAAGCATCAATGCTGTAATACAGAAGACCGTCATCGATGCTGAATCGATGAATTCGCGATTGAGTCTTGGCCGACAACTTCGACACGGGAACTTCTCTGGATCAGAGAAGTGCGTGACCAGATCACGGCAGATCGCGTCAGCGTCGTACGCTGCAATGATGTTGTCACGAAGTGTGGATGTCGCAGATACTGCGACGTGGTTGGCGCCTTCTGCAACGCACTCCAGGCACTCATCTTGACCTGAAGTCGATACTTGTCCACGCGGATCGCAATCTGGACGACGTGAGAGTGCGTCTGCAAGCATATTTGACTTGCCGGGCTTGTAGAACACAACAAAGTTGTATTCAGCGAAGAAAGAGAGCCACCGGGCCATTCGCTGAGATAAATGCGGGCTCTTCGTTGCGGTTCGCAACGACGCGTGGTCTGCGTAGATCGCGAACTGTTGTTCGCCGAGCAAGTAGACGCGAAACTTGACCAAAGCGTACTTCATCGCAAGCAATTCCTTAACGTGCACAGGATTATTGCGTTCGGCAGTCTTCAACTGCCGAGACTGGTAGCTGATGACACGCTCAGCACCTTGAGCGTCGTGCTGCGCAACCGATAGCAAAATCGCTTGCATCACAGACGACGTGGAACGGTCGACTGTAGTCGGGCAGCGCCAACACCGGCGCTTCTTGTAGGCTCTTCTTGACGGCATCGAACGCCGCTTGATGTTCTTGCGTCCAGATCCACTCGACGTCTTTCTTGAGCAACGTCGACAAAGGACGAACCAACTCGGCGTAGTTGCGAGTGTACTTGTGCAGATAATTCGCCAACCCCAGCCATTGCCTGAGGTTCTTCTGGTTCTGCGGCGTTGGCCAGCCGCAGATCGACGTAACCTTCTCAGGATCGGCTCGAACGCCGTCCTTGCTCACATAGCAACCGAGAACCGGGATCTCGGGAGCGAAGAAGATGCACTTCTTCAGGTTCGCGTACAACTTGTTCTCCCGCATCACGCGGAAGACCTTCTCGAGGTGATCGAGATGCACCTCGACGTCACACTTGTTGCCTTCAGCCTTGCTGTGGATGAAGATATCATCGAAGTAGCTTGGAGCAAAACTTCGGAATGGCCGAAGTGCGTGTGATACCATGCGATTGAAGGTCGCAGGCGCATTCTTGAGTCCTTGTGGCATAACAGCCACTCCCACAACATACCGCTGGGCGTACTCACAGCGGTGAGAGGCACATCAGACTCTCGCATGAGAATCTGATAGAAACCATCGGTCAAATCGATGGTGGAGAACACTGTCGAGCCAGACATTCCGTCGAGGATCATATCCTTGCGCGGAATCGGTGTCTGGGCGGGGATAGTCGCATCGTTCAGCTTGTTGTAGGCGTGAACGATGCGCCAACCGCCTGTAGCTTTCTTGACGCAGAACGTCGGGCTCGAGTGCGGCGAGATCGACTCGCGCACGTGACCTGCCTTTCGACGCGACTCAAAGAACGCATCGATCGCCTCGACTTGCTCACGCGGCAGAGGCCACTGCCGCGTCACGCAGTACTTCGACCCTGGAACAAGGTCGATCTCGTGTCTGACGCCACGATCCGGAGGTAGCATCTCCGGAATCTTATCTGGGAACACATCCAGATACTTCTCAGCAAGGGGAACAACCGGATTCCCTGCTTTCTTGAGCGCTTCCAACAATTGCGCTTCATACCGGAGTTCACGTTGCGTCTTCGCGGCAACGTCCGGGTCTTCGGTGCTCGAGTGAGCAGCGAGCTCTGTCACCAAGCAGAGCTGTTCGATCTCCTCATTCTTGAGGTCCTTCAACATCGACTCCCACGACTGTACTGGGAGTTGGAGCAATTCTTCAGCCCGAGAGGGCGGATTCTCGACGCGGATCGTCTTGATCGCGAGATTTTCACCGGAAACGAGGACGACCTGAAGGTCCTCGTGACAAACACCGTTCGTATCGGTATCGCGCGCTTGAGACTCGGACTTGATACCGACGTCTTGACTTGTTGACCCGGACTTGATACCGGCGTCTTGAACAGCGGGGGCTCCGCTGTGATCTTCCACACTAGCGACTTCGGTCACATGCCGAAGTGCCTCATCAACCATGCCTGGTGACAGAATACTTGCGCGCTTCGAACGACGACGGCGACGTCGTCGTGTCTTCTTCACGTCGCTTGTTGCGACGTCACTTGCTCCATGCGGGGACGCAATCGAGGACGTTGACTCGTGAACTCGATCAGACTGCGGGAGCGCGGCGAGCTGCTCTTCGGCCAAAAGAGCGCTGCGAGCCGTGCTGCAACCTGCAGGATCGTTAGTTCGGGGACACCCGAGCTTGGTAGACGTCTGACGGTCCATCTCTTGACGGTCAGAAGGACAAGGAAGGCCATCGCTCACTTCCCTTGCCTTCGACACTTGAACCGCGGTGTCGAGCGTCGACACCGACATCCACCAGGCGCTGGTGGAGCCGAGATGCACCAGCATCTCGTCCTCGACGGTCTTGAACCCGTCGATCGATCGACGTTCCCAGTAGATCAGTGGCCTGTGGCTCTGGAGCCAAGGCATACCTATGATGCAATCGAACCTTGTGTCCATTTCGATTGCCAGAAACACATCTTCAGTCTCGAGATCACCGAGAGTATACTTCAACCGAGCAAACCGCTTCGGGAGTTGCTTCGGCTTACCGTCCGCGAGGCTGAGGGTCAACTTCTCACCACTATCTTGAATCTTGATGCTTGGACGTCCTTCCAAGCAGCTTGCACGAACGAAGTTGTTCGTCGCACCCGTGTCCAGCAGTGCTGTCAACGGCTCGCCCAAGCAGTCGACGCGGAGACTGAGCAAGATCAGTCTCTCACAACCACTGGAGGTGGTTGTCTTGAAACACGCACGTTGCGTGTTGGGCCCAGAGTGTCGAGGCACCACCACCGCACTCGACACTCGCTCCTGGCCAGTAGGGCGGGCCGCGCCTACTGGTCCTTCACGTTTTTTGAACCACCGTGCTGCTGACGACGGTGGTCGAAAGCGCGACGGCGAGCGCCATGAGCAGGCGCTGGGGCGCGACAGTCTCGCGAGAGATGTCCGCTCTTCAGACAGCGATAACACTTCCGCTGCTGCGACGCAGCGGAGCCTTGAGCATGCGATCCGCTCGAACGTGAGACGCTCGAGCGCCACGAGGAGCGACTTGATTGGGCGACGGAGAGGTCCATCGGCTCGGGGCCGCCGTAGTCGGCGGTGCGACTACGCGACGAGCCGCGCGCTTGGCGCGCGTTGAAATCTTCGCGGAGTGCCACCGCGAACGCAACCTCGAGTGTCTCGGGGTACTCGCGGAAGAGCTAAGTCTTGACTGGTCCGTCTCGGAGACCAGTCATGAACGTCGTGACTTGAGTCGCCATGTCGATCGGCGACCCAACCACGCATGACGCGAGGTACCGAACCTTCTGGATGTAATCATGAAGGTCGGTGTTGCCTTGCTTGACCGACAGAAATTCCGCGCGAAGCCGGAATTCGCTCTGAGGGGGCTCGAAAGTCTGCTGCAACGCAGACTTGAACGTTTCCAGGTCTGGAAACGTGTCGCGGTCGGCAACTCGACAGCCAAAAGCCCATGCTTTGGCGCGACCAGACAATTGAGCCATAGCGAAGGCGACTTGGAGACGAACGTCAGAAATCTGACGTGCTTCGATAGCTTGATCGAGCTCACAAAACCAGCGACGCAGGGGCGTCCGCTCATCTCCCGAGTATCGGGAGACCTCGATCTTGATCTGAGGCTGTCTTGGACCTTGAGGCGCGGGAGTTGAATGCGCACGCGCACGCGCCTCAGCAAGTTCATGAACCATGAACTCCTGCGCAGCGAGACGCTGCGCATCAACTTCGCCGTTGCGAAGTAACGACTTCACAACCACGTCTCCTGCGACGGAAGCGAGACGTCCGAGAGCTTCCCACTCATGCTGTGTCAGATGAGGGAAATGCTCGGCCCTATCGAGGGCGGACAAATCGAATCCGAGGTCGTTCATTCGGCCGTGTGGACGGACGACAAAGTGCTACCAGGTGTAACGGGCCCAACCGTTACAGCACGCAGAGGAAGGAAGGACACCACGCAGGCACGCGTGGTCCACTTGGACTCGGAGACGTGTGGGCTAGAAGGTAAAATCAACTCTGTTATTTACTGTTATCTTTCCGTGACCACACATTCCTATAACTCTAGAAACTAATATAAAACCTAAGGGTGACTTGCGCAAACATCCGGTAGGGCGTAATCCCAGATATTTACAGCCAATGAGACACAGTCAAAGGGCACGTCCGGTGACATCCGGACGTGACCTGAAATACACTAAGTTATGTGGTCACACTATGTCATGGGGACCCATTTGGAGTGGGCCCCATTACACAATAGCAGCTTGAGCGATCCACGGACGAGTAACCTTCTCCTTACGAACTCGTCGATCGACAATCATGTCGAGTAGATCGGCCTCGAAGCCATGCAGGACCGGTTTTCTACCAGCGCCGGGCACACGATACACTGCTGTGCGGGATGAGGCTGCTGCTTCACGAATAGCGTCACGCTTTGCGAACCAGCGGCGACACATTCTCCCCGTCAGCCGCCAGCCCTCCGCCTTGAAATGGCTCACGGCCCGCGTTGGCACACCACCACCATGGTTCTCGATCCACTCAATCACCTCAACCTTGCGGTGCAGCGGGATTGTAGAACGCTGGACTCCCATCACTCCAAAATGCAAATGAGATCGTTGGCAGCAGAGTGGATAGTTTGAGTACCATGGCAGTGCTCGTCCCAGCCAGTCATTCGCGCATTTATTGTCGTCTAACTGTTGACCGGCTCTCTAATCGGTGCGGTCCTGTATTTTTTGCTCATCAACTTCCCAAGTCACTAAAGTGAGAGCGGTCTTTAATTTGGATGTGGTCCTCTATTCGGGAAAATCCGTTACTACCTCTCGGCAACAAAAGGGTCAGTTTTGATAACCAATGGTGTCGGGTGTTCACACATTCTAACATGCCAAAACTATTGACAAGCACTTTACACGAAGCGTCGGATGTTTGTAATCTTGTCCAGCCCGACCAAGTCGTCGAGAGCCACCATCTTGTCCCCATACAGAGCGTATACCATGTCCACACCTTCCAGACTGCAATTGTGTACCTCATGGCGATCTTGTCAACGAGGTGGAAACCAAGTACAGCCCGTCCTCCCTCAAGGTCGCCTTCATTCCTGCGATGCTGGTTGCGTTCCCCTGAAACAAATTAATCCTAACTGGCTGGAAGTTAATTGGCAACTGTTGGAACACGATGAAACGGTGAACCTCCGCGAAATTCGTGCCTTTAGTCAAGATGATACCTCTCTTCACCTTGGCCAACGTCGCTTACGCCTCACTCTCGGTAACCTCGATACTCCAGAAGCGCATTGCACCTTGCACCGCTCGAAACCCACACAAGCCGTCGCCCCAACGGGTGCGACCGCAAGCACACGTGCAAATTGATCTCAGTTGAGTTCATGAACGAAGAAGCCATATCTAGCCAGCCAGCCTTGACAAGTGGAACCATCCCACATCAGGCTTCCCATAGATTCCCAACGTTGCACACCATCCATCCATTCCACAAGTGTACCTCGGTTGTTATCCAAGACCTTGATTAGGCGAATCGAACGCATTCATTCGGATGGTGGTTGTTCCAACGCCTCAGTGCTGAACTCATCGAATTGGTGTTGAGCCGCTAATGCCTTACGAGATACAATCTTCTTGAACCGCTGCTTGTTGTACGTCCCCGTCACCATCTCGGTCTTCCGGTGATGGCGAGACCCCACAACGCCATCATCAGCTTCTTGGATTCGTGGCTCTCCGTCAAGGGCTTGTTCAGCTACCAGCGCCTCGGTCGCAGCCGCCACAAGAAGCCGCCGCTGCTCTCCATCTGAAATCGGTGCGTTCTTCCGAGACGCCTTCTCATGCAATGGCCTCTTGGACGCCTTTGTGTGAAAAAGAAACTTTAGCCCTCATCAGGTACACAGACGATGCGTCCCTTATCGCCCATCACCGTCAAGACGTTGACCCTTTCGTTTCCCGAGATGTAGTATAATGACCACTTTATCCTCATTTTTGCCTACCGATGGGCGCCATATCGTGCCTTTTGGTTGCGAGATTGGACATCTTGTTTAGCGAAAAAATACAAGCCTCTCACGAACACACGTATTTTGTATGTGGTTCCTTGCCATAATCTTGTGTGATTAAGCATTTTTCTTCATAGGCAGCTTGTCTCTCGCCAGATGCAGCCATCGCCAAGTTTCTGGACTTTGAAAGTGACCTCGTTAAGTTGATAGGCGAAGAGGCGAATCCAACGTGTGCTGAGATGACTCGCAAAAAGAGCTCAGCGAAGCTCGATCCGCCCAGTCGCCTTCGCACACCCTTGAGGTTCTTGGGTCTTAAGCTTACCGCCACGCAGGGGTCGCCCGAAATTCGCGTGGGAGACCAGTGGCAGACTTCGAAGTCAGTTGTGCGGAAGGGGTCGTGAATCCCTTACTGCCAAGGCAGCAGACTCCGCGGACAAGATCACAGAGAATCCGCGAGATGGCCTTGTCTTCAACACACAATGTTACAGCAAGTGCTCGAGCCGTCATGCCAGGTATGGATCTCGCCAACGTCCAATGGCGTGGAGAGGCGCTTCTCTCGAGCCGGCATTGTGTTCTCGAACCTATGCCGCAGTCTCTCGCCGATGACGCAGTGGGTCCGTGATATCTCTACATTTCAATCGGGGTTTGTTATTCGAGAGTGGTTGTGTTGAGTAGTAGACCGGAAATCGCACATTCCGAACGTTTGACTCTCAAGACTGAGTCAAGATCTGATGCTGTTTGGATTTGTTTCAAAGGAGGAGTAGTGTTTCTGAACATTCAGTGGATTTTCTTGGTCAATTCTGTAAAATTCGGAATTTCTTATTTTTCTTTTGTGAAGACGTCACATTGATCTCGTCAAGCTCGGCATGCAAAATGTCAGCGACAAAATGCTGTTGGGTGACTTCAGCCAACAACCAACGAACAGTCATGTAATAGTCATATTGAATTACTTTGAATTGCTTATTATGTCGACTTTGAATTACTTTTCTTTTTTGCATGCAAACTTGCCGTTGGCCGTCCTTCTCCAGAAGACTCCGCGATCCCAGGAACGGACCTGAACCCCAACGAAGGTGACGTGCGGACCTAAATCAACCCGAATACTAGTGCGGAACGTCAAGTCCCGAATACTCGTGCGGAACGCCAAGTGTGTCACGTGCGTCGTCACCTTGCATAATCCACATGTCGATCGCTGATGATGAGCACAAAGGTAAGACCCTCGATTTATCGAGCTCAGCATGTCTTCACCCGCCACGAAATTCCGACCGCACCCCGGTGTTCTTCGATTTAAGTTCCCTTTCTTAGTTGTTGAGGATTTCCTCTCTTCTCAGTAGGTGCCACTCTTGCTGTATCAGACACCACTAGATCACGCGCTGTTATTGTCGGTTTTCAAGACGCTCAGATGCAATCTCATGTCTAGTAACAACGTTCCAGCCCTCGCATGTGCTTTGCAACATGCCTTCGAGGACAGAGATGAGAGCGAGAGTGTCTCTACTTGCATTGTCCTTACATGGGGCCAGGAAATCTGACGGTGATGTCACTTGGAGGCTAACTTCCTCTGCAATCGTCCGGAACACCTCTGAGCCAAGCGGGATCATTGTCGCATTTGATTTTATGTAAACTTTGAATTCGGTATGACAAAATGGTTATCAGCACACTTTGCTATCGCGATAAACGACGTGTCAACAACCACCAATCAAAAAGTGGTATAAATATGTTCGCGGGACTGTCTGTGCACTTTCGATGAAATTCCCATCCCAGAATGTATGATCGCATCATTTTATCCAATCACATCGCTTTCGGAAATCGCCTAAAATGACCACAATTCGGTCATTATAGAAACATCCGAAAAAATCTGCCCTGAAAAAGCAGAAGGTGCAATCGGAAATTGTCCTTAAATGACCACTTTATCGTCATTTAGCGCTAAACTATGGAAATTGCACTACACAAAAAAAAAAAACAGCGGCAACGAAAGGGTTGATCACCCGCTTGGCGACGCATATGCTGACCACCCCGTTCTTTGTTATCAAAATCACAATAGGCGCCGCCCAAGGTGATTTTCGAAGGTCGAACGAAGCCGTTTTGAAGACATCCATTCACGAGATTGGATAGTGGTTCGAGATACTGCGGCGACCCCCCCCCCCCCCGCCCCCCCCCGCCTACACATTTGCGCTACCAACTTCGCGTCACGTAAAGTACTGGACAAAATGAAGGGAACAACAGAAAATGCGAAGATACGTTTTCAATTTTTCTGAGTTAGAGCTTCGTGTTTGGAAATGTTGTAGGGCGCAAAAAGCTACATGGTGGCAGTGGCTCGAAATTCGCTCTCTGTCACGGGCCTCCCCTACAGAGAACGTGGTCAATATTTGAAGAACACAGACCTGTTTACAGAAAACAACACAAAAGAATGATGCTACATATGTTTGTCAGAGGTCCACGTAATGACTCCGCTCTCCCATTGTGTGGGAATTTCACCCATTGTCCGAAGAAGAGCATGGCCGAGCTCGCGGCCGCCGCGAGGCCGGCCTCAGGACCCGGGAAATCGCGGCACGGCTTGGACGCCAGGCCAGAGCGACTTCCAAGACAGTTAAACTCTCCAACATTAAAACTGCTGGCCGAAAGCCCAAGTTGTCCGAGCGCGCGTTTTGTCGGCTGCTGCGCGAGGCGTCGACGGGTCAGTACTCGCCGGCAAAGCTCGCTGAACGCTGTGCGCCTCGCTGAAATGTTGGAACCGAGCGCCGCATTCGCGCCCGGGACGACTATTTCGTTTGCACCAAGATGGAGTGGACGCTGACGCTAATCAAGAAGCACAACGAGGACCGTCTCGCGTTGGCCCGCCAACATGTTTTTGCCGGAGCATTGTGGGCGCGAACATTATTCTCCGACGAGAAGAAGCTGCTGGCGTGACTTTCGGGGAGAGCCTCGCAAATACGTCGCGCAACACAACGGAGGTTGCTCCCTCATGATGTGCGACGCGATTTGTGCGAGTGGGAGTCGGATATCGTTGTTCTGTCGGCGCTCAGCACTCACACGATTAAATGAAGACGCTGTCCGAACGCCTCCTTCCCTTCGCGCACCTGCGCTCTATTCATGTCTCACGAATCCAGGTGCCCTTGGCACGCTCGTTGGGGCCATCCAGATGGCCTGCGTGATGCTGGGGTGGTGAGATGCATGAGTTCCTAGAGGACATGGGATTACCGAGTGGGTCGTTCGAGCAGTCTGGTCCTTCTGGTGTTGCGGTCATTCATCGTCCGCTTCCTCCTATAAGTCGAGTCTGTCCGTCGCACCTACAAGACAAAAATCAGTGAAAGCGGCTGAGTGACCTGGCGCAGGACTTAAGTACATGCACGGCAACGTGAGGTTGGACTTCGAGTCGGTTTCACCATCAGAGGCAGCCCATGCTCTCGATCAATGGAGAGATGCTGTCGCAATCCCTGCGAACATCACGTGTGGGCGCAAACGGCGCTGTAGTCATTACTATGGCTTTCGGTGGTGTCAGAGGTTCGCCGAGCCGCGAATTGGGCTCGGAGCGAGAATATCTGTTACACCGCATTGGAAATTACAAACTGAGAGCACCAGAAGTCTTTGCAATCGCACATTCCCGCCATTTCCGCCGTCAACCCCACCGCCAAAAGCAAATACATCAAATTTGACGTTCTAGAATAATGAAACTTGAGATTTATTCAAATTTGACTTGGTGGGAAACGAATTTGATTTTGTGGTTAACCCTTTCGTTGCCGAGAGGTAGTATAATGACCACTTTATCGTCATTTTACGCTTATGTATGGGCGCCATATGGTGCCTTCTGGTTGCGAGACTGGACATTTTGTCCACCGAAAATGAATACAAACCTCTGTAAGATAAAGAAATTCAATTCATAGAGGCTTTTATCAAAACATACGAGCCCCATTCCCTTTATACTTTTATTCGGGTATGGAACCTTATACAAAAAAGTATGTTCGGAAATGGCCTAAAATGACCACAATTCGGTCATTATACTAATATCTCTGAAAAATCCGGCCCAAAAAAGCAGAAAGGACGATCGGAAAACGGCCTTAAATGACCACTTTATCGTCATTTAAGCCCTTAACTATGGAAATTGCAGTATAGTAGAATCAAGACTAAACAGTGGCAACGAAAGGGTTAACGAACTAGGAGTGACATCAGCAACACACCCAAGGCGTTACTCACTATAGCGAAGTCTCGTGAGTGGGGTACCTGTTGTGCTTTGTCAAACAGGGGTTGCAAATTCAACTACTTGAAGAATCACAAGAAAGGTCTTTGATCGAAGAATTGTTGATCGACGTACGACGGACTGAATAAAGAGCGTGGCAAATTCCAGTCACCACACGAGAGCGTCATCCCAACCCTTGCCAATCGTGGATCCTGCTGTGAGCAACGGGGCAACGACGTTACTTCTATCCGTGAATTTTGGTAATACGCACTGGCGTTGAATCATTGTGGATGTCATCAAGGAGACAATCTTCAACTACGACTCTCGTTGGGCCCCGCAGTACACGGCCGTTCTCGACGATCTGGCTCAGATCATTGTCAAAGACGCCGCACCAGTGTACTCGATCGTTGTTCTCTTCACACCAGCTCAATACGACGGGTTCAGCTGTCGCGCATCTCATCAGCCACGATATCTTCAGCGAGATCGCACGCTGATGACGCTGAAGATATCGTGGCTGATGAGATGCGCGCACTCACGCAGGTAGTTAAGGCAAGACGTGCGTGTTGCTCTAGTTGGCCTTTGATCAGTCGCGAGCCAGATGACAAGATCTATGACGTGAACAGCAGTGACTCTGACGACAAGCTCAGTCTGCAATCACAACGATTACGATACAGTCAATCACGTCCCTAAGCACAGGTGATACTTCTCATAGCCTCCAATAACATATAAATCTCGAGCCCATCACCGAAGAGTCGCACCTACTGATAGAAGCACGCAACGACGAATCCTGACGCAAGGGTGATGCTCACAAATCTGGAATGCTCACATGCATGTGATGACACTGATCTTAAGATTTTGGCGCGCGATTCAAAAAGACGCCCGTGTAATCACCAGAGCATGGAGTGTTTGAAAATCAAGCATGACCGGATTGCACATTCACTTGCAAACCTGTATCCAGCTTCACCACCAGCACCGCGAGATCGCACCATGCCGTGCCTCGTGACGAGTCCGAGCGAGTCCGCTACCGTCTAACATCGAAAGCTCGAGAACCCGAGATGGTCGCACATGAAAATAGCCAAGGCCGTCGAAAGCGAGTTTGTGGGGGCAAAGATTGGTCGCACCACTGTTCTTCGCACGCTGAAGCGCTCGAAGGAGTACATCGGCATCCCTGAGTACATGCTAAAGAAGAAGCCGATGCCGCGAAAGGAGTTCATAGACCTCGAGACGGCATGCCGAAATTTCGAGCAAGACATGGCAGACAACAACCGACATCTTTCCGGTCTCATGCTCGTGGACAACATCAACCCACAGGGCCACAAGCGCGACAAGAGTCGTGTGACGATGGCGCTTGGCAGCAACAGCACCGGATCGGAGCCGATGCCAGTTCTCATTATCGGGGGATCACAAGTCCCCCGATGTTTCAGATCCCATCACGATCGGATTGACTTCCTCGCACAAGAGAATGCGCCTTCCTCGCCAGACTTCATGTACGCCAACTCGACCAAGGGGTGGATGACGCGGCAGATCTTTCGCAGCTACCTGCGGATGTTCGATCAGATTAACCGCGACAAGAGACGGCACGTGCTCCTGTTAGACGACAACGTCAGCTCGCACGGGGTTGGGGAAATCGGTCTCACTAACACCCGTGTCGAGCCTCTTCCTCCTAACACAACGTCCGTTTTGCAGCCAATGGATCAAGGTCCAATCAAGGCCTGCGAGGATCATGCAGCCAGACAGCACGATTGCCCTCTTCTCGGATTCTACCAGCAGAAGAACTACGATCCCCCACCGGTAGATCTTTACACGGCCTGTCAGTGGATCACTACGAGCTGGAACGAGAATGTCTCTCGCCAAACTCTAGAGGCTGGGCGGAGGAAAGCTGGCATCGTCGATATTAGCCGATATCACAGTCTCGCGCATTTGCCGAACCCTGCAGAATAGACTCTCCAAATCCCCCTTAGATAACACAATGCGGTACTCATGGGATTTTGTTGTTTTTCACCTCCAGTAGTCCATATATCATAAGTGTGCTTAGGGACGTGATTGACTGTATGCTGAATGGACGAACGCGCCGATGAACACAATCAGATAATCCTGATGACAACCTGTTCGTCGTCGAAAGAATCCTGGCTTCGTTCAATTACTATAATTTGATTGAAACACATCACCCTTCGATTCCTTACGACGTAACTTACGCCATTTATTACCGACCTTTCCAAATAATTATACGGCGCAGTTAGAGACCAGGACTGGTGATCCCTGGTCGAGCAGGATTATAGCATGTCTGCGTCAGGATCGAAGTAACGAAAAATGCAATATTACCCTCTCTCGTAATATAACTGTAATTTTAACGAAACGAGTGGCAACCATCGATCCTGCTGATCCTGCTCATTCCATGCTCATTTACAAGGCTCATGCTGTCACCGTATTCGCCGCATTCTACAGGATCTGACTTCGACTCAACGAGTGAAGGTGAAGACCACAAACAGGTGAGTCAAAAACGATGACCGATGAGGTGGAGCAATGGACTGAGAACTCCGAGACGCAGTCGTTTGCAATGAGCGATGATGAACAGTCCCGACGAGAGCGATCGGACTCGACGATGAGTGAGTTACGCCGAAGTCCCCGCATCGGCGGCAGTATGGAACGCGCCGCCTACACAACGCGCGCAAGAAAGGTGAGGGAGCGCGAGTCGAAAGCAGACGCTGCCTCAGCCCGAACGCTAGAACACCTTTTCGAATCTGATGTCGACGGCGACGATGATGAGGGAGAAGACGCAGTCATCAAGGGCGATAATGGTGCGAGTGAGGATGAAGAAGAGTCGTCCTCAGAAGACAGCCAGGATCGACACAGGATTCGACCAGGATCCGTCCAGGTTCTCGACAAAACTGATGCGGGTGAGCCTCCACAGCGTCACCACGCGAGTTGGGAAGCTTGGATGACGTACAAGACGCAGTATGAACTGGAGACAATGCAGGTTTTGTCTGTCCTTGAGACAATGAAGGTTACCCAACGAAATGCACGAACTCTAGCCACGAAAACGGCTCAGCGCTTGATTGAAATCGGCAAGACCGCGGAGCTCGTTCCAGAGTCTCGGGGAATCTTCCAGCGTGTGTACGTTTGTACGCATACATGTCGCAAGACGAACACGAGCAAGGGCGTGCGACCACGACGACACGTCAGATATAACGCGTGTCCGTTTCGATTTGTCGTTTAGGTGGTGTTGGTCGACAGCACATGGTGTGTAGAAGTCAAGCTCAGCGTGTTTTTGCACAATCATCGCGTCGACGAGGCCGCGTTTGCGACGTATCCCTCGTCCCTCGAGGCATAAATGATCCAGACACGGCAGTCGTTGTGAATGCGATGATCAAGCACGGGGTGACACGCTCGCGAATTTACGACTACATCATCGAGAAGGGGGAGAACCTGATCATGTCCGATGTGAACAACATCGTCAACTCCTATCGAGCACAAGCCACGGACATGAATGACGATGACGCAACAGCCGTCGCACTGTCAGAATTCAGTGCCGCTGATGCTAGCAACGTTGTCACTGTGGATGAGACTGCCCGTGGTGAGACGGGTGTGATCAGCATTACAAGTCGGCACATGCGTGAAATGACCAGTCGCTTCTCAGAGCTGCTACTGAGCGATTGCACGCACAAAACTAACAAGTAAGTGTCCATGTTTGGACAGGATTCAACCAGGACTGACCAGGGTTTGCTTATCATTGTTCTGCAGATACAACTACCAGCTTTGTACCTTCATGGTCATGGACGAAAATGGAACAGGACAGGTCGCCCAGCATTCGCTCTTCGAGACCAATAGCGATTGGCACATGGATCGTGCCATCGATCACTTCAAGCGTTCAAACCCCAGTGTGTGGGAGAAAGTTCGAGTGGTTATCGTTGACAAGGACTTGAACGAGATCAGGGCTGTGGCGTCGCACTTTCCCAACGTTCAGATCCTCATCTGCAAATTTCACGTCATGAAGTATTTGGAGTTAGTGAGCAGAAAAGACGAGTTCGGGAAGATCTCAACCGAGGATCATGTGATATAGTGTTATGCAATCTGGCGTATTACTCTCACTCACTAGGCCAGCGAAGGGGTAGCGCTAGCCTCAGTGACACTAGCGGAGCGCAGCTTATAGAGGAAGCTAGCTCCTGCGGTCCAGTATCTCACGTTGTGTACCCTTAGTATGTCCTTTCGAGTGCTGGCACTCGTATCCGGACTCACTGTGAAAGCCCACGAGATAGCGAGAGACGCGGAGACAATATAGAACAATAGGTCTGAACGATCTGTATTAATAGAGCCGGCCCTCCGGTTATTCTATTAACAATCGCAACCTTGGAGGCCCTTGCCTCTCTTTTCCTAATATGAAATACGAACGCCACTGCTGGCGAACGTAAGATAACCACTGAATATGAAGTGCAGGGCAGGTATGGGACTTGGCCAATACCTTTCCCACAGAGATGGAGGCGCTTTGGCTCCGAGAAATGCACACGTATACACACTAGCGCAATATACACCAATACAGACCTGGCAGTGTCCGCACGAGACGTCCGTTCGCGTACCTGAGCGTGTAGCTGAGTCCGCGGTGGTCGATAACGTAGGACCCCGCGAGATCTCCGTCGGAGCCGGCTTGTGTGGTTGGAGGCAAAACTCGAAGTCTTATTGATGGAGGGGCGCTAGCCGCCCCCCCTTACATGCACTCCTACAACCGGTATTGTACCGGTACCTACTTCCTACTGTGGTACACACAAACACGAACTTAGTGTGTGCCACACGGACTTGTGTGGTCCACACTAAGTGCGACCCCCGGGAATAAGCATCCCCGATGATCGCACGGGCCGGCTTCTTAGCCGGCCAGCCAGCCCGAAGGCTGGCACATCAACCTTCTCATTCGAAGATTATCTACCCTGACGCCAGCGCCCTCGTCGCAAGGTACGTGCACTATGTCACAACCGCCCCTTGTCGGTGCCTGTCCGCTGACGTAGCGGAGGCGCGAGAGGCGGCGACACCTGATTCTTCAGCGACAGTGCGCTCACCACGTCTCTTTGCGCAGCAACCACGCGAGGTTGCCAGCACGAGCGCTGCGACTGCCAGTCTTCAACTCGCGCGCGGTCAGTCACGATGACGACCGCGCCAGCTTCCAAGCCCTCGACGTCTGCGCCCGTGTCCGCGCCAGCGGCTGCGGCGCTGCGCGCGGAGTCGGCTCAAGCGCCGCAGCGCGAGCACGGCGGTGCCAGCGGCGCGAGCTCTGCGTCGGTCTCAGCTTCCACGCCGGCGCCTGTGTCGACGACGACTGCTCCTTCTGCGTCATCACGCACGACTGCGAGTGCTCCGAGCGCAGGTTCTGCTGCGGCAACGACGCAGGCGCCGGCGCCTGCGTCGGCTGCGCCAAAGCCTCGATCCGAGTCGGCTCCTGCGTCGGCGCGCGCACTCTCCAGCGAAGCTAGCGCAAGCTCTGCGCTAGCGTCTACGTCGATGCAATCGGCAGCGTCGTGCTCAACGACTATGCGTCCAAAATCGGCTCCCTCGGCGGCGCAAGCGACTGCTGGCGGTGCAGGTGCGACGCCGGCAGCTGTGACTGCACCGACACCGATGCGTTCTTCGAGCGACGCGACGTTGGCTGCTGGGCCCGTCGCGCGGGCGCCAGCTCCAAGCGAGAGCTCGACAACGTCCGGTCAGGCGCGTGCTGGCGCATTCGCGACGGCGAACACGCCAGCGCCCGCAAGCTCAGCGCCCGTCGATGCTGGCACACCACCAGCTGCGCGCCTCAGCCAGTCGACACGGCAGACGACACCAAGAGTCACAGAGCCAGCGTGGGAATCGCTAATCCAGTCGCTGGCTCGCGTGCAGCCGAACGCACAACGACTCTACGCCGGGGACATTCACGATGAGGAGGTTCTCGCGGCGCTTGCTGTCTTCTGCTGGGAAGGGCAGCCATCAACTCTGCTGAACCCAACGGGATCGCTCCTCTCCCTGCCAGCATGTCGTCGAACTCGCTGCTTCAGCTCATGTGCGAGCCAGGACGGGTGTTCCAGCAGCTAGCGAAGACCTTCGGCACCGAGCATCTTGACATCCGGACCAACAACACCGCTACGATGCTGCGACGCACATGCCGCTTTGCTATAGTGGCTGCGAGCCAGCTGCGTAAGCTGGCAACCGCACTGGAGGAGGCGAAGGCTGACTGCGTGCGCCTCAGCGCAGCCGCTGCATCGACCGAAGACCGGCGCAGGGTCGAAGAAGCTGTTCGCGAGCGCGGGCGTCTCGAGGCCGAGCTGGCTCGAAGCCAGCAGATGCAAGCGGAGTTACGTCAGCAGATCATCGACGAGCGCGACGAGTTTGCCAAGGCGCGCCAAGTAGTTTCCAGCCAGAACACGCAGTTGTCGGCGGAGCTGGCGAGCGTGCGCGAGGAACTCGAAACGACGAAGAGCGAGCTGACGGAGCTACAATCGAGACTCGACGCCAGCATGGGCACCGTCGACGAAGTCGCTGACTTCTGGCTGCGACACGCTAAAGGGTCCCCAAGTCTCGACCCAGCAGCGTTGCGTTTCGCACTGGAGGCTTGTCGCCAGCATTGGACTCAAGACTGGGAGAAGATCATGTTCGTCGCCGCGGTGTGGCCGAGCTGTCCAACACCGTCCGTGCCAGCGTCTGCGACGGGTCGTCCTCCAGCGACAGGAGGGGCTGGTGGTGGGACACGGTCTGCGCCAGCTTCGATGTCGGGGTCAACGCCATCGCATCAGTCTTCTAGTTCCGCCGCGTCGCAGCCTTCTTTTGGTGTGTCGCATGGCGTCGGGTCTCAGGCGCCGCGTTCTGCACCAATAGCTGCGGCGATCGCTAGCGAGCTGGCGGAGACGCCAGCGTATACGGAGCGATCGTCGTTGCCGCGATACGCTCTCCGCATGCAAGCGTTGCCAAGCTCCCGCTCGGATCCCGACGACGTATCTCTTCGCATCTCCGACCCACTCCGCCAGGCCGCCTCTCCATCTGCGAAAGCAGCCAAGATACTGGCGTCGTTGCCAACGCCAGTGCCGGCTCCTCCCTCCGACGCCGACGACGTCGACATGGATGAAGGGAAGCCGGCTACCGTCGATCTCACTGGAGCGCCAGCAGAGAATGTCAGCGATGACGAGAGCGAGGACGAGGAAGAAGAAGAGAGCGATGCCGACGTTGGCGGCGATGTTGACGAGGATGCGCCAGAGTCTTCCCAGTCCAGTCACGAGAACGCTAGCTCTTCGCAGAGCGAGCCGGACGAAGAAGAAGAGGAGGGAGAGGAAGCCGAGGAGGAGGAGGAGGAGGTCGACGAGACGACGCTGCCGCCAGCGAAGCGACCGGCTACTCCAAGCACCCGGGAGACTGCCAATCCTCCTACCAGCGCTAAGCGGGCACGCCAAGGGGACACTAGCACAGCTAGCGAGCTTGCGTCTGCAGTGTCTACCAGTGTCCACGCAGCTGCGACAAGTGCAAGCCCACATGACACGGCACTGCAGACCGACACTTCGGCCACTGGCACCACGACGGACGCGCGAGCCAGCCAGACACCTTCGAATCTGCGAGCGGACCGCGAACGTATCGTCCCACGTTTGCGATGGGGCGACAACGGCGCCTACCGCATCCCAGTGCGCGCGGAACACGGCATGCTTCGGCGATACGAGCTTGTGCGACGCTCGGCGGCGTACCGCCAGCACTGGCAAGTAGCCGCTAGGCTGACTCCGTGTCAGCCGCTTGCGTGCCCCATGCTGGCGACGGACTTGGCGTTCCCCCCGGGTGCTACACTGGGAGTCAGCTCGACGTTCCCTCCCTTGGACGACACAGAGGCTGAGGCCTGGCGCTCGACGATCCACGGCTTTCAAGTCCAACGCTACGCCAAGGTGAAGAAGAAGGATCGACTCCGTGTCAGCTTCCCCAACTACCAGCTCAGTCGCAAGCTGGTCGCTCGCTTCATCGAGGATCTTGGTGACGATGGTTTGACCCACTACACCAACTTCCTGGCGCGGGCGCCGTGGGACCAGATGTGGGAGCGTCGAGTGCGTCGACTGTACCTGCTCGACCCGAACTTGCTGCCCGCGTCTGCCAGAGGCTGGCTCAACATCTACAACCACTTCATGTACACGCACCGCCAGGCGCTGTGGGAGCGTTACCACTGGCTGCCAGCACCGAGACACGATCGTCCGCCTCCCGGCTGGGGTACGCTGCTGACGCGACGCAACGACCTCGAGCAGTACTTGCAAGTGGCGTGGCGGGCTCTGGAAGTGCTGCGACCTACTTCGTGGCCGACTGGATTCACCGCTCTGCTTGATCAAGAGCCAGCGTTCTGGAGCTTGGCGCCTCACCACTGCAGCTGGATTCCCGATCCGGCGGTGGTGCAAGTTGACGGAGCCGAAGGACTGGCGGCGGAGCTTGCGCGAGCCGACCAGGAGGAGCCACTACGAATCCAGTATGGCGGCAATGCCAGCCGTCTGATCGAGTCGCTAGACGAGCGCACCCAGTTCGGCTTCCAGTTGTTGCACTACGCTGGTGTCTCGTGGGAGGTACCTCCGTGGAACCAAGCTAGTCACAAGCCAGCTCCGCTCGACCGACGTTTTGCAGGAACTCCGGGGCCCGACTTTTACCTCGACAGCTACCCCAGCGCGCCGCTGGGGGCATTTCACAAGCGTGCGACGTCCCTCCGCAAGTTCCTCAACCTGATGAACGACACCGACATGTCGAAGATCTCGAACGACAACTCCATGGTTCGGGAGTTGCGCAAGCTCCTGCTCGCTCCTCTCGAAGATCCTCTGTCAAGTCAAGCGTCGGCTTAGTTGACCACCCGAGCGCCAGCTCAGATGCTAGCCCGTCTTCGCCTGGATTCGTGGTCGAGTCCTCTTCGTATACCGTTGCTAGCCTTGATAACTTCAATACATGTACTTGCTTGCTAGCAACTTGCTGTCCATGCTGAGCTGGTGTGCGACGCGGTCATCCGCCCCTTCGCATGTCGTCGACCGACCAGCGCAATGCGCCCATGCCTTCCGAGCTACATGCTGTGAGGGAGCCAGCGTCATACTGGCTGGATGACGGTCGACGCGAAGGGTGCCTCGTCAACTGAGTTGCCGGCTGTGAGCCGGCGTCGCTGGCTTAAGGGACGCCAGTACCCTTGGTGCCAGTCACAAGCTGACTCGGACCAGCCCTCGGCTAGTCCTCGTCTGCAAGTGACCGGCATTGCCGGCTACGAGCCGGCGTCGCTGGCTTAAGGGACGCCAGTGCCCTGTTTGCCAGCTACAAGCTGACTCTGACTAACGCTAAGCTAGTCATCGTCTGCTAGTAACTGGCGTTGCCGGCTACGAGCCGGCATCGCTGGCTCGAGGGACGCCAGAACCATATCGTGAGCGCATAGAGTCGCCCCTAGTCCGCCGACGCGCCATCGTCGACTTGCATCGCGGCGAAGCGAGCTCGACCGCGTACGCTGTGGTTGAACTCGTGCAGGAGCCGGCTGCAATTGAGCTGGTGCAACGGTTCCCAAGTTGGCTCATCATAATCGCGCCACTTGACGAGATACTCTTTCGCTCGCTGGCCCGACCGTGCTTTACGCCAGCGCACGTCGAGGAGCTCTTCAACTTCGTACTCTTCAGACGCGTTGTCTGGGAGCCAGCTATCTTCAGGCAGCAGCGCGGCGTCGAAGTCATCGTCGTCAGCGAGGTCTGCTAGCGTCGTGGTCGGCCGTGACTCGTGCAGCAAGCGGGGCTTGAGCCGGCTTATGTGCACCCATGGGAACAGCCGATATGGCGAGTCTCGTACGTGGAGCTTGCACATGAAGTTGTCATTCTTCTCGACGATGCGGAAGGGACCGTGCCAATGGTGAGCCAGCTTCCTGCTCAGGCCTTCCTTGACATTCGCGATATATAGCCACACCGCGTCGCCAACTTCTAAGCCAGCTTTCTTACTGTCTGGCAGAGCTTCCCACGCAGCGTTTCGTTCGCTAGCGCGCGAACGTTTAGCACGTGCTTGTAGCCGGCGGGCTTGATCCTGACACGCTTCATACTGTCGCTGGACACCAATGCGCCAGACATACGCTTTGGACTTAGTCCCGCCAGGCGCTGGCACAGGTGCTAGCATGGCGGCCATCGTGGTCTTGGCATCCCAGCCGTGTATCAGGAAGAATGGGGTCTCTCGCCGGGTCGCGTCCAGCGACGTGTTCAGAGCGAACACAAGTCTGCTAGCGAGATCCTCCCAATCCTCTTGAGCTGGCTCAGAGACGTAGGCCTTCACTGTTCTGACCACCGATTGCACCGATCTCTCCTGCTGACCGTTAGCTTGCGGACGGTAAGCTAGCGTAGCTCGCTGCTGGCTCTTCATCATGCGTGCGAAGGCCCGAAACACCTCGCTCATAAAGCGCGGGTCGCGGTCGTGTCGGATCTCGGAGCTGGCTCCGAAGCGTCTGAACACGACCTCTTCGTAAGCTTCTGCGACAGCTTGAGCGGAGGTGTCCTTCATCGCCTTGCACATGGTATAGCCAGAGAACATGTCTTGAAACAGCAGCAGTGCTATGCTCCCTTGCTTTGACGCTGGCAGTGGGATGACGAAATCCATAGAAATGATCTGCATGGGGTAGTCAGGCATGACATTACCTGGCGATGGGCTGGCGCCAGGTGGCGCCCCTTTCGCCGTCGCACAATCTTCACACTGCGCGACGAACCTCTCGACATCTCGGTACATCCCACGCCAGTAATACTCGGCACGGAAGCGTTCGTACGTTCGCGAGATGCCTTGATGTCCACCTTGCATGTCGCAGTGGTGTAGGTGCATGACGTCGTCTCGCAACGCTGGCGGGACGACCAAGCGAGCGACCTGTTCGCGCGCCCGACCTGGCTGGGTTGCTGTGCTGACATACTTGAGCGTCCCATGCGCGTCGACGACGTAGGCGTCGACGACCTTGAGCACGCTCTGCACTTCTTCTCGGGTGAGCTGGTTCAGCTCACCAGTCAAGAAACACTTCAGCTGGCGTAACTCTGGGTCGGCATCTTGATGTGCACGAATTCGACGCCAGCGTTCCTGGATCGCGTCTGCTGGTGCTACGGCACCTTCCCTGGTCACGTTCTCTTGACTGCCTGCGTCGGCACCTCGTGAGCTAGCTTCAGTGTTGCGGGGTCGACGCGCTCGCGCTGCCATGACCGACGCGACGGGTACGTCTGAGTCCACCTGAGCCGACGCTGCCTCGGATTCACGCCGACGTTTCGACTCAAAGGGAGCGAGGCTGCCTGCGTTAGCACTCAGGGTCTGCTTGCTTCTGGTGGCGTTCGTTTTTGAAACGCCAGCTCGGTCACTCGGGTACTGCATTGCTCGTTCAGCTGACTCGCTCTTACTCACTGTGGCCGGACGGAGCGTCATCGCCTCGGAGAGTTGATGACGAATCGGGACGGCGGAAGAACTAGCTCCAGTGACAGTCTTCGACGTGTAGATCATCGTGCCGACAACGTTTTTCGGTGAGCCAGCTTTGGTGTTGCGCGCCTGTTGTGCTCGAGCAGTTAGCGCGTGAGCGCTTGACCCCTCTGATTCTGATACCGAATCTGATACCGGCAACGATGATGCACTGTTGTCTGCAGACACAGGAGCTGGCTCCTCACCGGCTGGAGCTTGGACACTGTCACAGCAAGTCGGCGCTTCGCTGACATGGTGTCGCTCGTTCGGCTGCTTCAAGATCTTCGACGGTAGCGTATTCAACGTTGAGAGCTGGCTCAGGGACTCTGAGTCAGTCAACTCAACCGATTCGCTGGCGCGCAGCACTAGCCCAGTCAAGTAATCCGCTGCAGCATTGAACTCTCGCTTGACGTGAACTAGTCGGACCGACGAGAACTGTGTACGGATGGCCTCGAACTCGTTTAGCAGAAGCTGGAGATGGGGCACGTTGCAGTTGATCTGGCCTTGACACTGCTGGATCACGATGCGGGAATCGCCGGCGACAACGATTTCGTCGACACGCAGCGACTTCAGCACATACCGTAGGCCGTGTAACATGCCGTGATACTCCGCCTCGTTTACCGTTACTCCGGTGAGGTGGATGCCTTCAGCGTGTATAGGCTCCCAATCGGGGAGGCGCCACAGCACGAAGCTGGCGCTGCCAGCGTTGCTCTTGAGCTTCGCTGCACCATCGAAACTGAGTAGATACCCGCTGTACTCGGCGTCGAGCATCTCGAGGCTGACCACTGGGAGTCGATGCCGGCTCGCTTTCATCGGTGCTAGCTCCTCCGCGATTTCGTCTAGCTTCTCACGCGGCGTGATGCCAGCGGCGAACAGCGCTGCCAGTCCGTCCAGATCTCGATCTACCTTGCGTACTTCGAAAGTCCAAGGCGAGAGAAACGTTGCCCACTTGAGCAGCCGGTCTGCTAGCGTCTTTGACGTCATAATCAATGTTGGACGGAATCTGTGGGATGGTGTGGGATAACAGTTACACTGACCTACGTAACCTCTGTAACCTGTGTGATCGATGTGCGAGTCTGAAGTTGCCGCGCTCGACGGAGCTCGTTGACCACCGTCCTCCAACTCAACTGGCTCAGCCGCCTCGTGCGTGAGGCTCGAGTTGACGGAGGCAATGCGATGGCGTCTTCGATGGTATCGAACATTTTGCACGCATCCACCACGCCGACTCGACGAACTGTCATCCCCTTCGATGCAGCTGCATCCTCAAGCAGCCCCATGAGAAAGCGCAAGTCGCTGAACCGCTTTCTCGTGTTTGGATCAGCGATGTCGCATGACTCCACGAAACGCAATGGTGGTGTACGGTTGTCTTGGCTGCCACACACCCACATCGACCACATTTGGCGTGGTGTACCAGCACCGAGTCTGTACTCTGGGGGCAGTCGGCGAAAGCGTCCCTCCCAGTGGTACAGCATCGTTCGGGATCCATCGTCACTTGCATCGAGGTCTTGCTCTATCTCATCGGTCTGCTGTCGCTGCAGCGTTGCTGCCAGCGCTGGTAGACCAGTGCGCTCAATCGAGGCGACGATTATGCTCTCGAGCATGGAGCGAGAGACTCCACCACGATCAGCGATAGTGTTCTCGACGCCTGCCACGATCTCACTCACGACAGTGCTGTGAAACTGCTTGACCGAGTCTTCGACATTTTGCATCTTGCCCAACAGTGAACAGTGCGGTGGAACCCCTGACGCTGTCATCGTGTTGCAGTCCTTCTCAAGGCCACACACCACCTTGGCTTGCAACTGCTCCACGATCCAAACACGACTGAAGAGAGCTGACTGGCGGAGCAGGTGCTTTAGCGGCAGTGTGGCGCGACTTCCTCGACACGGTGTTGGCGCGAATTTGAGCTGCACGCGCTCGCAGAGACTCGAGCGTATCAGCCATATCGAGGGGCTCGGATCCCACAGATTCCACGCCGATCGTGCTTAGCCAACTACTGTCTTGAAGTTTGTATGCATGCTAATCCTAAATTAGTGGAAAAATGAGGGACTCGTGTCCCTCTTCGTCTCGTCAGGTGCGACCCGTGTCCCTCAGAAGTCTGAGAATCCACTTCAGGATCGAGAACCTGGTATATACCACTAGCTCGTGGCCAGCGACCAACGTGTAAAACGTCTTGAGCACACGTAGCAGAGCTAGCACTTCCTTTTCCGACTCGTGGTATCGCAGCTCAGCATCTTGGAGGGTTCTGCCAGTGAATCTGACAGGCCATAGCTGGCCGTCATGCTCTTGCGCTAGTACCGCACTGACGGCCCAGGCATTTGCATGAAGGATGATAGCGTACGGCTTGGACCTGTCTGGATGACGCAAAACTGGCGGCGACTTGATCTTCTGTTTCAGCAGTTCGAACGCTAGCTTTGGGCGCTCGAGATCTCTTCCAGCCTTGATCTGCTCGTCAGTTAGCTCGTAGAGGCACGACGCAATGACTGAGTAGTCTTCAATGAACTTGTGATAGTAGTTCAGACTACCCAAAAACGACTGGATTCCCTTCAAGCTTGTTGGGAACTGTAGCTGGTCGATCCCCTTGACTACTTTGGGCAATGCTCGTAAACCATGCCGGCTCACTTCGTGAGACAGGAACTCAATTGCTCGCTTGCCAAAGGAGCTCTTGGGGAGACTGACGGACAGTCCCCAGTATCGAATCCGATACAGTAGCCGGTCGACTACGTCACACAACTCGTCCCAAGTCTGGGTGCCAGCAGCGATGTCGTCAATGTAGGAGCTCCGTCCGAGGACTGGCTTCATACATGCCGACGCTGGCAAATTCAGCTGGAACACCGTCGCTTCGCTTGCTGGCGTTGGACGATCGCTTGCCTGACCTTCGTTGTCGAGCTGGCTGCAGTCACTTTGAGGTCCTCGTGCATCACCGCTGGCAGCGGTACTCGGCTTGCCGGCTCCGTTCATCGGCGCTGGCTCCTTCAACCCCACCCCCGCGAGGACTTCTGAGTCGACTTCAGCCTCGATGTGAGCTGGCAACCGGACGAATCCCCATAGACAATTGTCGATCACCTGTTGGTAGATGAGTGGTGCGTTCTTCAGGCCGAACGGCATGCGCACCCACTGGAAATGAACTAGCGGGCACACGAAAGCGCTGATGTGCTTCGCCCGTGGAGTCATTAGCACCGCCCAGAATCCGCTAGCCATATCAAGACTGAGCAGCCACATGACAGCATCGAAGTCGTCTAGGAGCTGATCGATGAGTGGCAGCGGATACCTCATCAGCTTGATCAGCTGATTCACCAGCCTGTAATCGATACAAAGCCGGATGTCAACGCCGTTCTTCTTCATCACCACGACGATGGGGCTAGCCCAGTCAGAATCGGAATACTCGATGATTCCAACTTCTAGCAGACCCTTCAGCAGTTCGTAGACCTTGGGAAGCAGGTGCGACTTGATCGGTCTGGGACGCTGGGCGATGGGCTTGGTGTCCGGTGCGATCTCAATGTCGCAGACCACGCCCCTAGCCGGCGGTGGCAACGCGTTGCCAGAACTTATGAACGCCGGCTGGTGTTTCTCGAGGATAGCTCGCAACTTGGCGAGCTCCTCTGGCGTGTTCTCATCCGACTCACCAGCATCAGCGTCACGCATGTCTGCAGGCGGCGCACTCTTGCTGAACTGCGGTAGTTCAGCGAGCTGGTCGCGCAACACGTCGAGGTGCACATAGTCTGTACCTTCGTGGTAATAGACCTCAGCGCTGCCGTCGACTTCCTCGCTGACTCCCTCATTGCCTGCTGAGTCGAGAACCGGCTCACCCAGCTCTCGGGACACGGCGTTGAACGTTTGAGCCAGCCGGATCGTCGGCGCTAGCACAGAGCTCGCGCTGCTGGCAGACGGGCGCCCTGCACTTGCTTGGGACACGGCGCATGTGACACTAACGTCTGCGCCGGCAAACACGGCACGCATGTCCACCCCTGTCCCAGAGCCTGAGACCGGGTCTGAGACCGAGCGAGTCTTGTCCGACGCAGCCTCAGGAGAAGGTTGCGGAGCTGGCCGACGCGCACCTAAACTGGCATCTGCGCTCACTGGCTGGCGGCCGTTGTGGGGAGGCTCTTGGCTCTTCGCGGCTGGCAGGCGTGGCAGGTCTTCGTCAACTTCCGTCGAGTCGCTTGCAGTTGTCACTGTAACGTAGCACCTGTGACTGGCGTGTTGCGCCCCTCGAGCAGTGACGACAGACGCCTGGCTCTCTGCACCCATCGCCGGCGATGCTGCACCACTGCTAGCGTCGCTGATGGTAGAGGCCTCTGGCGGTGCACCAGACCCTGACGCGTTACTGGCAGAAGCCAGCGACCGTGCTAGGATCTTAGTGGGTGTCACATACGCAGGTCGTGGGACTGCGGGTGGTAGGCTGGCATCGTAGACTCGGTCCGCGTGCTGCTGTCGTCTCTTGAACTCTCTCGAGAAAGAGTTCTCGAAGATGAGGTGCTGCCACTCGTCATACTTCGTGGAGCCTGCGCGCACGGCTCGGGCCTTGTGGCTGCCATCGGGGAGATGTCCTGCTTCGACGAGGTGTCCGACTGGGGTTCGACTGGGTATCGTGATCGGACGCTGCGTCACGTTCGTGACCTTGATGCCGGTGGGCTGGCCATGCCGATCATAGACTAGCGTGGTCAGCCAGCTCACGCCACGGCACACCCACGGCACCAAGCCAGCATCTTTACCATACACGATCGGCACGAAGGCTGACAAGCCCGGTCCAATCGCTAGGTCGCTCTGAGTCGACACTGGCGTCTTCTTCGGGAGTCGAGCGGGCTGACCACCGTTGGCCAGCCGCACGCTCTCTTCCTCAGGGAGCCGGACCATGCCATCATACGCACTCAGCCGCACGCCGGCTGACACCATGAAGTCCATACCCAGCAGACACTGGATGCCCTCACCGATGTTCCCACACCAGATGTCCATGTAGTAGACCACACTGACACCCAGCGTTATCTTCACCCTGGCTTTAGCGGTCACGTAGGTAGTGACATCGCCGACACCCTTGACTTTGAGGCGTTCCTTGAACGATAGCTCGAGCCCGAGTTGGCGTGCTAGATCCAAGCTCAGGATGCTTGTGTCAGACCCGGAGTCTAGCAGGATGGCAACACGCCGGTTGCATATAGCGCCATGAACTAGCGCTATCCCAACTCGACCTGCTGGTTGGGGGTTATCAGACCACCACCCCCGACGCTCACCAGGCTGGAGACAGAAAGCTGGCGATTGGTCTTGGTCTTCCTCAGACTTCATGAGATACGAACGCGCTTCGTTTTCTTCACATGAATTTGAGGGGTCCTTATCAGCGCTACTGGTTTTCGCGCCGACGAAGGCGTAGACATGAAACACGCTGGCCGCGCGGCTCGGGGCCGCTGCTGGCGCAGGGTGTGCTGGCTGTCGCTCGTCGCGTACCGGGTGCCTATCCGGCGAGCTTGCTAGTTTAAATGCTGCAGCACGCTGGGTGGCAGCGGTGCTTCGGCATTCATATTGCCAGCTTTGTACCAAGCCTTGACTTCTTCCAAGATCTTGGCGGTCGGACACTCTTCGGGCTTGTTGTGCGCGTGTCCACACGCGGGACACTTGCGCCAGCAGTACTCTGTTGGGTGCTCGCCAGCACATAATGTGCACTTGGGCATCGCAGCTAGCTGTGCGGCGCGCTGGGGGCACTCATTCGACCAGTGGCCAGGCTCACCGCACGTGAAGCACGCGTTGGAGTTGGCGGCAGGCTGGCTGCCAGCAGCGGCGTTACTGTGCTGGCTGCGAGGTGGCTGACGAGTTGGCTGTGCTGGTCCGCTAGCCCACTTTGGCTTCGCGCTAGGCTGAGTCTTCCACTTCGGTGGTACACCGCGATGCTGCTGCGCTGGCCCTTGGGCTGAGGCCTGGTACGTCGACCCGGTTGACACGTATGTGTCAGAGTCGTACTCGCCCACACCATGGAACTGCACTGTCCTTCCACGCTCGAGCTGGCTTTCCTCGTCGGATTCGTACTCCGCTTCCGAGCGCAACTGATGCTGGGCGATGTACGTTGACGCGTCTCTGGCTTTCGAGCTACTGCGATCACGGTGGGTGCCATCGTCACGGCTGAGCTGGCTGCGACGTTCGTACAGTCGTAGCTGCATCTCGAGTTGTTCGATCGTTCCGAAGCTGGCGCCAAGCAAGAGGGACCGCACCTGGGGGTCACGCAGCGAGCTGACAAAGCGCGTCACGTGCCTCTCCACAGCAACAGGCTCGCGGATCGAGATGCCAGCCTCCTTGGCGGCGACGTTAAGACGCCACAGATACTGGCGCGCCGTTTCGTTCTTGGCCTGGGAAAGGTAGCAATATTTCTCGAAAGCTGACTCATTCGACTCCAAGAATTCTTCCTTGAAGGCCGCCGCCAGCTTCTTCCAAGTGAGCCTGTGGGGACCGAGCTTGACGAAGAGCTGCTTGTACCAGAGGCGTGCTGACTTAGTCAGATACATTCGCAGGTACTCGCACTTCTCCATATCAGTCCAGCTGCCAGCTCGGGCGAGATACTTGTACTCCTCCCACCAGACGCGCCGGTCTGCGAGCGGTTCTGTGCCCGACAGCTTCTCCAGCGAGTTGAACGGGATAAACGGACGCGCGTAAGCTGGCGGAGCGTGTCCACTGGGGACCTGCCAGCCCTGCGCCGGGTACGCTGGCTCTCGAGCGTGCTCTGGCATACCGAATGCTGGTTGAGCAACCACATGAGCTGACTCCTGACCTGGGAAGTAGTCGGGTGCCTGTTCCATCGGCTCGTCGACAGTCGGCGGTCGCTGGGACGGGTACGCAGGGTTCGGGAACGCTACTGGCGGTACGAATGCTGGCGTCGGCGCCATGGATGCCGGCTGCACAGACCCAAAGGCTGGCTGCACTTGTGCATGGGCCGGCGGCTGAGCCGCCCGTGCTTGCAAACGTAGCTGCGACCAGTCCGATGAGCTGATCACCGATGACGCCTTCCTCATCGCATAGGGGTTAGCTTCGCGCCCCTCGACCGTTCGAGGGTGTGGCGCAAACGCTGGCGACTGGCTGATCGCCGGTGCTAGCGTAGCTTGCGTACGACGAAGCTCCGTATACCGTGCCACCATAGCTGTGATGGCCCATCGCACTTCGAACAGCTGGGTCTGCACCGTCGGCGGCGCTAAGCTAGCGAATTCCGATTCGCGTCGCACAAACGCTGGCACCAGGTTGACGAACGATATGCCGGCGTCGACCATGACAGACTGGAACACCGCGACTTGTTCAACGACCGAGAGGTCGTCAAGGATGATGCTGTGCAGCATCATCTGGGAGGCGGCTGGCTCATACACTTGAATTGCATCAAAGCGAGCTAGCCAGCCGAGACGTGGGCGGAGAAGTCGGTTGACTTCGTCACGCAGGACCTGAAGCGCAGGGTCACTGGTAGCTGCGAGCGTAACTTCGCTGGTAGGCTGAGGCGTAACCCGCGTATCTGGTCCTTGGCGCCAGGTCGCAACGCTCTCTTGCACGAGCTGCGACTCCAGCGCATTCAAGCCAGCGACGCTGGCGCGCGGACCCAACGACAGACGCTTGATCCCCTGGCGTTGCGGCGGCGTTGCCGGCTCCGCCGGGATCGTGTGTGTAGGTTGCGCGCCGGCAGTGCTGGCTGGCGAGACTGAGGAGGAGCTAGCTACGGCAACTCGACTCGCTCGTCTCGACTTGTTGCGAGTTTTCTTCTTGCGCGCTACTGCTTGCGCGGCCCGCGCCGGCGACTGACTCCGGGCGGGACTTTGCTGCTGGCTCCTGGAGCCAGCTTGTTCTTGGTGCGTCCGCGCTGACGCGCGGGACGACTGCCGCCGCTCAGCCGGGCTAGCGGCTCGCCGGCTCGGCTCGCGATTCGACTTGACACTAGTTGAGGTGACCTTCATGACCGTGGCAGCACGCGTTGGTTGCGAACCATCGCCGCTGCCAGATGTGTGGTACTCCTCGGACTTGTGTTCATCTTCGAGATCGGGAAAGCCGAGCCGCGTGGAGTTGGCTGGTGCGAGAGCTAGCGGCGAGCTAGCTACATCGCGTGCACCTTCGTCATCACGAACAAAGGTGAATCGGGCAGGGACCGCCCGATCTGCGTCAGGACTACTCATGTCAGACACTAGTGAACCAGATCCTGGCATACGCACCAGTTGTGATATAGTGTTATGCAATCTGGCGTATTACTCTCACTCACTAGGCCAGCGAAGGGGTAGCGCTAGCCTCAGTGACACTAGCGGAGCGCAGCTTATAGAGGAAGCTAGCTCCTGCGGTCCAGTATCTCACGTTGTGTACCCTTAGTATTGTGGTGATGCGGGCTGGGAACGAGAGGTCAGCGACACCTCACGCTCCTCGAGCCGCACACGCACAGAGCCTTGGGTTCTTGGATCCGCGCTAACTGCCGCGGACCAGGCGCCTTGAACGTCGCTGAGGCGCCCGGAGGCGGCCTTCTGGCGTGAAGCCGAGGGTTGGGGGGCAGGTTGTGAGGCTGCCACGGCCCAGGCGCTTGTCAGCGGGCTGGTTCGACGCCCGCTTGACGGCCGAAAGGGAAGCGCTGTACCCGCAGCGACTGTGGCGTAAGCAGTCGCCCGGGCACGCGCAGGTGTCGACGGCGATAGCGGGTCGCCTTCTTGTCGACAGGGCTGTTCTCAAAGGAGACGCCCTACTTGGAGCCAGCAACGGTGCTTAGCTCTGCCTTGCCGCTCAGCGAGAGCGGGTTCTACGGGGAGCAGAGGGGATCTCCCTACTGCAAACGCTCCGTATGCCTTGAGACGCTCACTCCGGCCAAACCTCCGAAGGAGACGCCCTTACCTTGTCGTCGGGTAGGCACCACGCGGCTGCGCCTGCGTGTGCACGTACCCGGTAGCTGTTTTACGTCGCGCGCACGCTGCGCGACGGGGGAGTCGATGCTCTCTTCCTCGGACACCTGCGGGGTGGAGGGCAAATCAGAGAGTCTATTGATCCTTAACCTAAGAGATCCAAAAGATCTTCCCACTATGTCAACCTGCCTCGCTAACGAGCCAGACGCCTTATAAACTTAAGGGGTCGTCCCGCCTGGGTTAGATAAGGCGTCGCCCTTAGTTAGATAAGGAGTCACCCAAGTTAGATAGGGCGTCGCCTTAAATAACGTGGTCGCCTTGAGTCGAGGAGTCCCCTTACGTTTCCCTTCCCCTTCCCTCGCGTACTGGCGTCTGATTCGGGACAGACGCTTTCGCTGGTCAGGTCACTTCACCACAGCGCCCCTTTCAACGGTAGGGTTACACGCGTAGCCGTACCGTTGAAACATTTCGGAAGTGACTTGCTTGCACGATGTCGTCGTCGCCGTCTAAGGCGTCGCCTTCCGTCGCGTCGTCGGATGCGACCGGCGCGGGTTCGCTGCAGCCGGCGCCGCAATCGGCATCGACCATGGCGGCATCTGCATTGTCAGCGCCGCCACGGTCATCGTCTTCGACTGCTCCCGCTAGCGATGCGGCTCCGGCCGATCGTTCGACGGCGCCGCCGAGCTCGCCACCGGCGGCATTCGTGTCGTCGGCCTCTCACTCGGCAGCGCCCACGTCGTCAACGCCTCCATCGGCAGTGCCCGCGTCGTCAGCGACTCCATCGGCAGCGCCCGCGTCGTCAGCGACTCCATCGACAGCGCCCGCGTCGGCCACGTCGGTCGGCGCGGCGGCGTCCGGTGTGCATTCTTCTGGCGACTCGGCGAATGTGGCGCTGTCCGCTGGCGTCCGGGATGAGAAGACGTCTCCTCATCAGTCTCAAGCGCCGACGTCCCAAGCAGTTGTTTCAACTGGAAGGGTCGCTCCCGCGACAGTTGTGACGTCTCCTTCCTCTGCCGCCTCGCCTCCGTTGGCGACGGCGCCGGGGTCGGCAGCGCCGGCATGTGAGTCTCCTATGAGACGGAGCGACGTTGGCGCCGACGGCTTGAGTTCTCAAGAGCGTGATTTACTCGAGCCGCGCGTGTGGGGCGTCGAGCGTGACCGAATGCTCAGCGACCTCGGCACACTCGCGGGTAAGGTGTCGGACCGCGTGCGGAAGCGTCTTCCATCGTCATTTCATCCCGTCCGACACGGCCTCGTCTTCGAGAAGACGCTCAAGACACTCAAGAAGGCGACTCAGGAGCCGTCCGTGTTGGCCGACCTCGCATTCTTGGTTCCCGAGTTAGGGAGACGCCCCGTTTCTCAAGCACCGTCTTGCCGTCCTCTTTCAGCCGAGGAACGAGAGATTCGGGTGAGTGACGTATCCCTCTCTGGCTGGAGACGACCTCTCATCTGACCGTCTCTCTCTCTCTCGTCTAGCGTTTGGAGGCGTCCTTGCAGCTCGTGCAGGTCGACCACAACCAAGCCAAGGTCACGATTGATCTCGCGGAGAAACAGGTCGCCTCCCTAACCCGCCGAGTGCGAGCGCTCGAAGCTGAGCTGGAGGGTAAGGCGCCGGCTCCAGAGCCAACCCGTCCCGCTGAGATCGACGCTTTGCAGGAGCGTGCCAAGACCGCGGAGGCCAGTGCCGAACTCGTCAAGGAGTCGCGTGATGCCTTAGTCTCGGAGATCAGCGACGTTCGAGCGAAGCACAGCGCAGAGACGGCGCGTCTGGAGAGCAAGATCGCGTCGCTCGTCGCCGAGCTTGAGAGGTTCAAGTCACTCGGCGACTCGCCAGAGCAGATCTCCGCTCGCGAGCAGCGCATGCGGGCTGTCATGACGCTTGCTGTCGTGACAGCGCGTGTGTATGACCGCTCTCTGCGCGAGTACGAGGCCGTGCTTGCTCCGCTGGTGCTTGGTTACGATCGTCGTGGCCGCGTTGTGGAGTCGTTCTTTCAAGTCGCCTCGGGTGACTCACCCGACATCCAGAGTCGTCTGCCTCGCGCCATGGCGGCGGTCTTCCCGGATTTACTCGTCGAGTCAGATAACCGAGACGGCTCCGTCCAGCCTGACGAACAAGGTGACGCTCAAGATGACGCTTTGCAGACGTCGCCAGTCGCCCCAGCAGATGTCAGGTCGTCTGACGACCGGGCGCTCCAAGTTTTGATCTCTGCGCTCGAGCAGGGTGGTTCCCCAGGTGAGACGTCTGCCTCGCGGGCCACTGTCGAGCGTCTCTTCGGCCTACAGTCGTTGCCTTCTGCCGAAGAGGTCCGTTCTCTTCTTGAAGAGCGACCGACGCGATTCCAGATCGACTTCGCCAGGTCGTCTCTCCTTGACGACGGCCAAGATTCGGAAGCCGTCTTACGTGGTCTCGCCAGCGGGTTTATGCGACG
Source organism: Pythium insidiosum (assembly GCA_022836835.1). Taxonomy (NCBI): domain Eukaryota; phylum Oomycota; class Peronosporomycetes; order Pythiales; family Pythiaceae; genus Pythium; species Pythium insidiosum. Next base: position 640,554 of record JAKVDI010000026.1, on the reverse strand, counting down.
GCCCAGGCGTCGGGATGCGCGGCCCGTCCCCTTTCTTTCGGAGGAAGAGCGGGAAGTCGAAGCCGCACTCGACGCCATGCAGGAGCAAGAAGACGCCGAGAAGTCGGCCAGACAAGAGCGCAAAGCGGCCGCGAAGGCTGCTCGACTCGAGCCCGCCGGCTCTTCAGCGGTCGACCCACCTGCGGTGAGCGTGCTGTCTTCTTCTTCCAGCCGTCCGACCAGCCGGCCGTCCTCGCCAGGGTCGTCTCCGATCTGCAGTCGGTCGTCCCGACGACTGGTGGTCGATTCTCCGGCTGAGGAGGAGGCTGGTGAGGTAGACGACGACGGTGGCGCTGAGAAGGACAGCGAGGATGGCTCTGTGGTGTCGTCTCGCGAGCAGGGCGCTAGTCAGGGCTCCGACGAGGGGTGCGAAGTTGGCGAGGCAGCTCCGCCAGCGGACGAAGACGTCTCCATGGGGGAAAGTGAGCAAGGGGACGCGTCAGAAGAAGAAGACGTCGCTCTTCCAGTTGCAAAGGTGACGTCTAAGCGTGGTCCGCGTCTCTTGAAGACTCGCTTGGCGACCCCCACACCTTCTGGGAAGGCGGGATTCAGAGAGTTCCAAGACGACTTCACTGAGTTCCTCAAGTCAGACCGTAAGGAGCGTCTCTCGTGTAAAGAGCCCGGAGCGTGGCCTTACGCTGACGCGAATCAGCTGGAGCTTGATCGGATTCTCTCCCGGCTGCGTGAGATGAGTTGGATGCTGGACCTCTACTCCGACGAGCGTCTAACTCCCACGCTGAAGGAGTACGACCAAATAGCGGCCGACGCTGATGCGGTCCTCCCGTCGATGGACGAGGTTCTCGAGCTGTACAAGACCGAGCCCTGGAGAGTGCTCGCTGTTCCTCCGGAGCCCGTCTCGTTCAGCAAGAAGGACCCCCGTTTCGCCAAGTTTTACGCAAACACGGTCGCCCTCTACTCCCACCACGCTCAGGCATTGTGGGAGAGGACCCATTACTTTACCCCCGATGAGGTCGATGAAGACGACTCAAAAAAGAAGAAGGAGTCCTCCATCACGCGCTCGCGTTTCTTCTCAGCAAGACGTCGACGCAATGGTAAGCTGACGCCTCATTGGAATGCGCATCTCGCAGTTATCCAAGGTCTCCTTGCAGACGGTTTGTCGGTGGACGCCCTGCTTGACCCCTTCTTTTACTGGCCGCCTGCCTATGGCGTCTTGTGTGTTCCGGTCAGCGAGGGCGAGAGCGTCGCCGACTGTTGCCGACGTTTGGACGAGTTCGAGCCGTCGCGCTTGTTTTTTCGAGGCCGTAGTGGGGCTGACATCGAGCATCATCCGGTGGCTAGTCTCGATCGTGAGATCGGCTTCACAGTCAATCTCGGTAAGACGTCTTCGTCGACGTCTTCTAAGCAGTCGCCTGCTAAGAAGTCGGCGGCCGTCACGAACAAGAGGGCCGCCTCAGCTGGGACCCCCCACAAACCCCACGACGGAGCAGGCAGCAAGGACAAGGCGTCGACTTCTTCATCCAGATCCTTGGAGACGCCTTCTAAGGCATCCAAGACGTCTCTCTCCACCGCGGTGTCCTCCAACAGGAAGACGCCTTCGAGCACATCGAAGTCTTCTGCCAAGCAGCCGTCTGCCAGTTCGTCGATCTCGGGTAAGAAGCGTCCCGCGTCTGAACTCAAGACGTCTACGCCCAAGAAGGGTCATCTCGAGCAGAAGCGCTCTCGTCGCGGCGATTGAGCGTCTCCCCAAGGTTTTCGTATGTGCGTTTCGCTCTGGTCTTGCATGTCCTTGGTTTAATCCTCTCGCTTGCGTAGTGTTTGTTCCCGTTAATACATGATCTTTGTTTCCCTTCGGGTACACTTGTAGGCGGCGTGTGTTGCTCGTTAAGGAGTCGACTCTCTACGTTAGGGTGACGCCTGCCTTCTGGTCGTCCCCTTAACGAAGTGAGTCTCCTCATAGAATCTCTTCGTTTTGCCGAGGGGTCGGCATGTTATCTACCAAGCTCGGGCCAGGGACGTGCCCAGCGCGCGTGACGCAAGCCATTAGCACGTCACTCATGATGCCTCCGCTTGGCGTAACCGCGCCCCTGTTCAAACGTCACGATATGTATAGACATATAGATGCCATCGTCGATTCGGATGAGCGAACGGTCGCTGTCCGTGAGCCGGTGCTCAGACGAACAATGCACGAAGCTCGACGACGGCATGCGTAGCACCCTGAGGTGGCTACTCTTCCTCCACCTCCATGGCGGCGAAGCGCGCACGAGCGTTGCACGCGCGCTCGTACTCCTCGAGCAGACTCGGTGCTCGGAGGTCGCCTTCGGCCACCCATGTCGGCTGGTCGTACCCCTTCCAGCGAACGAGGTACTCCTTCAAGACGCGCCCCTGTCGGGCCGCCCTCTTCTCGCGGTGATCCAGGATCGTCTCGACTTCATACTCTCCCGCCTCGTTGTCTGGCTCGAAGGAGTCTTCTGGCAGGAGAGCCTCGTCGAAGTCGAGTCTGTCATCTGGGGCGACCTCTAATTCGATAGAGGGTCGCCTTGTAAAGGATCGCCTTAACTTCAGACGCGAGACGTGCACCAGCGGGAAGAACTTGTAGCTGGTCCCTTCGACTTCCAATCTGGCCAGGTGGGTGCAGGTCGTTCCAACACTCGGAATGGTCCGTGCCACAAGTGGGCTAATTTCTTTGCGTACCCAGGCTTGACTTGGTTTATGAAGAGCCATACGAGTCTCCTTCTTGGATCGAATCGGGGTCGCCTTGCGCTTCAGCATTCGCTGTCTCCCTTCGACTGTCGACGGCCTCTTCGATCAGCTTGGCAGCGTGTTCGCGTGCCCTGCGATACTGCATCTGCAGATTCGCTCGCCACCGTCGTGCGACAGCAGGCAACCGGCACCTCTATCTGGCTCTGGCAAGGCGACCTCCAACGCCGAACGGGGCGTCCAACCATAGAGCAGATAGAAGGGGACCTCTTGTCTTGTTCGGTCGACCGACAAGTTTGAGAGCGAATACGAGACGCTCAGCGTACTCGTCCCAGTCACGTTGAGCGGGGTCGGCTACGTACAGCTTGACCGCACGCATCACCGTCTGGACCATCCGCTCAGTCGTCCCGTTCGCCTGTGGTCGGTACGCGAGCGTCGCCTTGCTCCGCTGACCGATCAACCGGTTGAAGGCGCGGAAGACCTCAGACATGAAGGCCGGCTCCCTATCATGGCGGACGACTTCACTCGCGCCGAAATGACGGTAGATGCAGCGCTCGTACGCCTCGGCGACGACTTGCGCTTCGCGCGAAGGGTTTGCGGAAACCACGACGAAGCCTGTGTGGTGGTCGACCACACAAGGAGCTCCGTATTCCCACGATGGGACTTCGGTAGCGAAGGCACGTGATCCATGCCGACCACTTGGAAGGGTCGGGTTGCAACGATGTTGCCAGGCGACTCTCCTGAGATTCGGGGGTCGCCTTTCCCGGACTGGCAGTCCTCACATGCCAAGACGTAATCGCGGACGTCCTGATATTGGCCCTTCCAGTAAAGGAGTCTCCTTACTCGGTCGAAGGTTCTGCTGATTCCTTGGTGTCCGCCCGACAGACTCTTATGGTAATGATGCAGGATCTCTTTCACCAGCGTGGTCGGCACCACCAGACGCAGATGAGTCTCTTGATCGGAGTCGCCTTGTTTCTTCCGAGTCCCAACGTAGTAGAGGAGTCCCTCTACAACCTCAAACAGATCGCCTTGTTTTCTGCATGCCTCTAAGGTGTCACCTTCGACCTGTAGAGGGTCTCCTTCGAGGTAGGTGACCAACTTGGTAATCCATGTCTCCTCTCTCTGTGCGCGTCTGACACGGTCACTCCGAAGTTTCTGTAGCAGGTCTCCTGCCTCCTTGGCCAAAGGTGTCTCCTGTAGAGTGTCGCCTCCTGGATGAGCGTCGCCTTCAAGAGCGCGGCGTGCTTGGCGTCGCGTGACGACTTCAACGTTGGCAGATGGCACCTGCAAGTGAGGCGTCTTCTCCGGGCAAGGCGTCTCATTACTGAAGACTTCTGGAAGAGCGCGGCGTGCTTGGCGTCGCGTGACGACTTCAACGTTGGCAGATGGCACCTGCAAGTAAGGCGTCTTCTCCGGGCAAGGCGTCTCCTTACTAAAGACTTCTGGAAGGCGACTCAGCGCAACAAGGTCGGCGAAATCCTCCACAGGGATGCGACCTCCGTTGCCTCGTTGGAGCGCCTTACCAGTGATGAAGTCCGCGGCTGCGTTGTACGCTCGCGCGACATGGATCAGGTCAACACGCTCAAACTTGCCAAGCCCAACGACTGCTTGCGCATGGAGCAGCTGTAGACCCGGTGTCCGACACTCCATCTCACCGCGCACCTGCTGAATGACAAGCCGGGAGTCTCCACAGATGACGAGTCTCCTTATAGCGTGACGTCTCGCTAGCTCGAGGGCAGCAAGGAGACCCCGGTACTCCGCTTCGTTTACGGTGCCGTCTTCATAGCAGTGAGCCTCGGCGTCGACCACCTCCCAGCTAGGCGACTTCCACAAGACGGCTCCACAACTCGCGCGCTCGCGGCGTGGCTTAGCCGACCCGTCGAACGAAACTATCCAGGCGTCCTCACCTGGATCGAGACGCCTCGGAATCGCGTTGAACCTCGCTGGGTGGATCGCCTTGCGTGGGCGGATCGCCTGTAGCATGTCGTCTAGCTTTTCAGCGGGACCAACAGCGGCAGCAACGAGTCCAGTCAGCTCATCTTCTCCTCTCTTGATCCGCTCGACCTCGATGGTCCACGGGCTAAGCATGACGCCCCACTTTTCAAGGCGACCTTGGAGACCCTTTGCGGTCATGAGCCATGCGAGCGTTGAGTGTCTCGTTAACACCTTAAGGGGTCGCCCCAGTAAGAGGTTCGCCTGGGTGCTCAGCATCTGGAGTAACGCGAGAGCCTCCTTCTCGGCCAAGGCGAACTTCAACTCGTGCTGCTTGAGCACACGACTACAGAAGGTAATCGGTTCAAGCGACCCTTCACTCTCTTGTAGCAGGGAACTCGCTATCGCCCAGTCGTTCGCGTAGACCACGATAACGGGTCGTCTGCTTGAGTCGAAGTGCCTCAAGATAGGCGTCTCCGCTAGCTTCTTCTTGAGAATCTCGAAGGCGACCCTCGCCGTTGCGAGGTGTTCTGGGGACGTCTTCGCTAGTACAAGGTCACGCGGGGTCACCTCGTACAGGGCGGCCGCGTAGACTGCGAAGTGCTCAACAAACCTGTGATAATAGTTGAGCGACCCCAAGAACGACTGGATCCCCTTGAGCGTCTCCGGGAAGGTGAGTCTGGTCAGTTCGTCGAGGTTCTTGGGCTTGGCGCCGATTCCTTCTGCTGACACTGTGTGCCCAGGTATTCGACCTTCGACATACCGAACTGACTCTTCGGCACGCTAATGGCGAGACTCCACTCATCGCAGACGTCCATCAGACGCTCGAGACGTTCGCACATCTCATCCCACGAGCGACCCCAAACAGGATGTCGTCAATATAGGATCGCCTTCCTATAGCGGGACGTCTGCTTGAGTCTGTGGGGTCTCCTTGTTGGAAGACGTCTCCTTCTATCTCAAGGAGACGGTCAGGCTTCACCTTAAGGTACCCATATAAAGCGTTGTCCAGGAGTCTCTGGTAAATCTGGGGCGCATTCTTTAGACCAAATGGCATGCGCGTCCACTCATACAGACCGAATGGTGTAACAAAAGCAGAGATCGCCTTCGCCCGCTCGGTCATGCGGACCACCCAGAAACCCGACGCCATGTCCAACGAGCAGAGCCATCGCAGGGACGCGAGATCTTCCAGCAGATCTTGGACGACCGGCATGGGATAAACCATTAGACGGGTAAGTGAATTGACTACGCGATAGTCAACGCACAGTCTGATGTCGACTCCGTTCTTCTTGATCACGATCACGATAGGAGACGCCCAAGACGACGTAGAGGGTCGGACAAAACCAGCTTCAAGGAGACCCTTTACGAGATCCGACAGTTGCTGAAGGTACTGCGGCGGACGCGTCGACACCTTTGCGCCACCGGCTTGGCGTCTCCTACATCGATATCGCAGACGACCCCTTTCGCGGCAGGGGGTCTCGCGTTTCCCTTCCCCATCAGAAGGTGACGTCTCTTCCAAACAATCTCCCGTACGCGGTCGGCCTCTTCTTCCGTGACACCACCGGTAAGAGCGACTTGTATATCTTCTCGTTTAACTGTCTCGTCGCCTTGGGGTAGTTCAGGGATAAGAGCCATCTGACCCTCTATCTCCTCCGCGCTCAGGTCCCCACCTTCGTGGATGAACAAGGTGTCATCCATCACCATCTGAGGCGACGCAGCTTCGGTGGAAGGCGTCTCCTTCCGCCCGGTCACGTTGGAGGGCGTCACCTCGGCTGGCGGCAAGGGAGTCGCCTGACTTTGCGGCAAGTGGGTCGCCTGCCGAAGTGGTTCTCCTCGGTCTCCTTCGTCTTGCGTCGGTTTGTCGCTGACGGAGTCGACGTGGACAGCTTCTAGGCGTCCCTCTAACGGAGTCGGGGCGTCTCTCTCAGTAGGGGGACGCCTAAGAATCGCGCTTGGCGTTGGGCGTTCGGGACGCTCGACGGCGGGGAACGACGCATAGTAGCGATCGACTTCCGCTGCTCGTCGCTCCTCCAAGTCCGGCTCCGGTTCGGCTTCGTACACGAGGGTGACCCACTCGTTGTAGCGCCTTGACCCAAGTGATACGAAACCGGGCGCCCTCGGCACGCCTGAAGGAGCCATCCACATGCCGATCACGGTCTGCGCCGCGATATTAGCGGGTCGGTCACCAAGGTTGGTCACCTTCAGCTTACGGAGACGTCCCTCTTCGTCGAAAAGGGCTGTCGTCACCCAAGAAGAGTGTCGCTTGAGCCATAGGCGTCTCCTTGGCGAGTTCCGGACGCGCACTGTAGTCGACTCCCCAGGTTCAAGCGTCGTGTAACGAGTCACTCGAACTGTCTCGACTCGATCGCTGTAAAGAGGACGTCTCCCTTCAAACCGCACCCGTATCTCGTCAGGCATTAGAGCGACGCCTTCCGCCAAATCGAGGCGGACGCCTGCCGGCGTCATGAAGTCGGTGCCAAGGATGACGCTCGCGGCGCCGGGGCCAAGCTTGCCGACCCACAACTCGCATCTCATACGCGAGTTCGCCAGCGAGCGTCACCTTGACGCGCGCCTTCCCGTCGGTCGCGAACCCTGCCCACCAACACCAACACACTTGAGGTGTTGGGAGGTGTCAATCTCGATCTCGTTCTCACGCGCAAAGTCGGAGTCGAGTATTGACACCTCTGCGCCAGAGTCAAGCAGGACTCTAGCGCGTCGGTCGTTGATGTGGGCAGGGATGACGGTCTGCCGGTACTCCTTCTGCGTATGGAAGCGCCAATACCCTCGACGTTCTCCCTCTTTGAGGTCGAGTCGCTGGATAAGGGGTCGTCTTCCATACTCTTCGGTAGAGGGACTCCTTTCACCCTTAGCGAGTCGCCTACCTTCATCTCCTTCCAAACGAGTAAGTGGTTCTTCACATGCAACGCGATGTATTAAGCGATTAACAGCGTGTCTCTCGCCAACATACGCGTACACACAGACTTGAGGACACCGCCCGGCGCGTACCAGCTCTCCAGCTGGCGGGCGTGTCAGTTTAACCACTTCTCGATTTTGGGCGGAAGGAGACCCGCATGCTTGGTCGGATCGTACCAAGCGCGGAGCCCGTTGGCAATCTCCTCCAGCGGACAGGCTCCCTTCTCGTGGAGCTTGCCGCAACCCTTGCAGAGCTGATAGCAGTGCTCGCTCGGGTGCCCCTTGCGGCCGCACGTCTCGCACGTGAGACGGCGCCAGCAGTCGCGATCTTGGTGACGGCTTGATCCGCATGCGTACACTGCGTCTCCTGTCGAGTCTTGGTCGCCGGTAAGGCGTCGCGTTGCTTCGCAGCAGGCGTCTTCTTACCTTGAGCGTTACTGACGGTGAACACTTGCGTCAACAGCTTCAGGAGGTCTTGAACGTCCTGCGGCGAGTCGACACTTGTCGGATCAGGGTCGTCTTCACTTCCCGAGGCGGCGTCGCCCTCGGAAGGCGACTCGCTTCCGCTGGAGACGTCTCCTTCGCTTAGGGTGTCGTCTACCAAGCGGGTCGCCTGGACGACATGGACAGGAGACGCCTTGTTGCGGGTCGTCCCCTTAGTCTCCTTAGGGGGACGCCTGCTCCAACGTTGTTGAGAGTCGCCTTCGATCTTGACGCGTTGACTCTGTCGAAGGAACTCCTTCAACACGTCACGAAGGTCGGCCTCCGACGCCAAGCGCAGACCACCAAGCTGTCGAGCCAACTCGACGTCCTCGCACGTGTTGATGAAGTGCTGCACATGGAAGCGACCCGCATCCGCATGCGTGTAGTCGACCTTCGCTTCCATGGCCTGCACGTTCATCCGGTACAAGTAGTCGAGCGGCTCTTCCGTGGCCTTGCGGCGGAGCTGTAGTACTTCTGCTGGGCCGTGACCGACACGCCGCAGTACTCGAGCTCGAACGCCTTCTGCAAGGCCGGCCAGCTCTTGCGCGTCGCGCGATCTAACTGGCGGTACCAGATATTCGCGCGATCGCTGAGCAGGCCCGGGAACTGCAGACACGCCTCGCCTGGCGTCATCTGGTCCCGACGGAAGGCGGCTCTTACCGAGTTGAGCCAGCCCTTGCCGCGGTGCTCGTTACGGCTGCTGCGGCGTCGAACGCCTTGAGGTCAGCCACCGCAGCCTGGCGTAGGCGCGTGGTGGCGCTGACACCTGCGCGAGACAATCTTCGTAGATGTCCGCGAGGTAGTCAGTGGTGCTTGGCTCCTCTTGACGAGTCTCCTCCATGCCGAAGAGGGACGCCTTGGTCTCGAATGCGGTCGACTTCACGCCAGCTTCCGCCTTAACTCCCGCTGAGTAAGGCGTCGCCTTAGGCGGCACTGCAGACGTCCCCTTATCGGGTTCCGCGGATGTCCCCTTGGCGGAGCTAGCAGGACGCCTTCCAGATAGTGGGTCGGCTTGGGTCGACTGCGCTGCTGAGCTGGCACCACGCATCGGCACGCTGCCAGACGTGTCGCCTTGGCTTCCGGCACCTTGAGGCGACTGCTGGACGCGGACGTCGCGATCTTCGAGCTCCTTGCGCAGGCGTGCTTGCTCGTCGGCCATATCCTGTAGGTATGACTCTAACGACTTGATCATCGCCTTCTGACGCGCCACCTTCTCCCTCATCTCGGTCGCCTCGTCCTTCGACATGCCCATGTATTTCTCGGCAAGTCGTTGGAGTTCGGACCCATCCACGAGATCGTGGATGCTTGACTTGGCAGCGGCGTCGATCACCTTCTTCGCCTGGTGGCGCAAGAAGAGATCGTAGGTCGCCTGCCCTGCCGCTCGTAGACGGTCGACTGGGAAGGCGACCAGCTTGTGCGGATCGAGGATGGCGACGCTGCAGCCACCGGTGTTGAAAACACCGATGATTGCCCGCACGATTTCTTCGGCGTCGTTCATCACCGCGAAACCAGGGTCGCGCATCTCGCCAGACGGCGCGACCTTGATAACACGGAGACACTTGAGCACGTCGTTCTTGGCGGTAAGCAACTCGAGTGCGCGTGCCGGCACCCAGTCTGGAGGGAAGCGAGGAGGGAACTCATTCATCGCACGTGTCGCTGGCGTCTGCGGGGCCTCCTGCGTCAAGTCAATGACGGGAGGCGGCGCGTCGACCATAGGAGACCCTCTAACGGAAGGAGACGCCTCACTGGAAGGAGACGCTCTTTGCGTTAGGAGGTCGTCTTGACTCTCCTTCGCTTCTTCCTCGATCTCCGCGAGGAGATTGCGGGCGACGCCATCGTCGGCGTCGCCGCGGACCATATCAACACGCGCGGGTGTCGATCCGATATGGTCTTCATGATTGTCCGCGGATCCAGACGAGGATCGTTCGTCGGATCCGTAAGGAGACTCCTCTTGTTTAACGTCCATGCGATCGCGGGTCTCCTTCAAAGAGGATCGCCTGGACGACTTGAACCGGGACGGCTTCTTCACCATGCGATAGCCAGATCCTGGCATACGCACCACTGTGGTGATGCGGGCTGGGAACGAGAGGTCAGCGATACCTCAAGCTCCTCGAGCCGCACACGCACAGAGCCTTGGGTTCTTGGATCCGCGCTAACTGCCGCGGACCAGGCGCCTTGAACGTCGCTGAGGCGCCCGGAGGCGGCCTTCTGGCGTGAAGCCGAGGGTTGGGGGGCAGGTTGTGAGGCTGCCACGGCCCAGGCGCTTGTCAGCGGGCTGGTTCGACGCCCGCTTGACGGCCGAAAGGGAAGCGCTGTACCCGCAGCGACTGTGGCGTAAGCAGTCGCCCGGGCACGCGCAGGTGTCGACGGCGATAGCGGGTCGCCTTCTTGTCGACAGGGCTGTTCTCAAAGGAGACGCCCTACTCGGAGCCAGCAACGGTGCTTAGCTCTGCCTTGCCGCTCAGCGAGAGCGGGTTCTACGGGGAGCAGAGGGGATCTCCCTACTGCAAACGCTCCGTATGCCTTGAGACGCTCACTCCGGCCAAACCTCCGAAGGAGACGCCCTTACCTTGTCGTCGGGTAGGCACCACGCGGCTGCGCCTGTGTGTGCACGTACCCGGTAGCTGTTTTACGTCGCGCGCACGCTGCGCGACGGGGGAGTCGATGCTCTCTTCCTCGGACACCTGCGGGGTGGAGGGCAAATCAGAGAGTCTATTGATCCTTAACCTAAGAGATCCAAAAGATCTTCCACTATGTCAACCTGCCTCGCTAACGAGCCAGACGCCTTATAAACTTAAGGGGTCGTCCCGCCTGGGTTAGATAAGGCGTCGCCCTTAGTTAGATAAGGAGTCACCCAAGTTAGATAGGGCGTCGCCTTAAATAACGTGGTCGCCTTGAGTCGAGGAGTCCCCTTACGTTTCCCTTCCCCTTCCCTCGCGTACTGGCGTCTGATTCGGGACAGACGCTTTCGCTGGTCAGGTCACTTCACCACAGTATGTCCTTTCGAGTGCTGGCACTCGTATCCGGACTCACTGTGAAAGCCCACGAGATAGCGAGAGACGCGGAGACAATATAGAACAATAGGTCTGAACGATCTGTATTAATAGAGCCGGCCCTCCGGTTATTCTATTAACAATCGCAACCTTGGAGGCCCTTGCCTCTCTTTTCCTAATATGAAATACGAACGCCACTGCTGGCGAACGTAAGATAACCACTGAATATGAAGTGCAGGGCAGGTATGGGACTTGGCCAATACCTTTCCCACAGAGATGGAGGCGCTTTGGCTCCGAGAAATGCACACGTATACACACTAGCGCAATATACACCAATACAGACCTGGCAGTGTCCGCACGAGACGTCCGTTCGCGTACCTGAGCGTGTAGCTGAGTCCGCGGTGGTCGATAACGTAGGACCCCGCGAGATCTCCGTCGGAGCCGGCTTGTGTGGTTGGAGGCAAAACTCGAAGTCTTATTGATGGAGGGGCGCTAGCCGCCCCCCCTTACATGCACTCCTACAACCGGTATTGTACCGGTACCTACTTCCTACTGTGGTACACACAAACACGAACTTAGTGTGTGCCACACGGACTTGTGTGGTCCACACTAAGTGCGACCCCCGGGAATAAGCATCCCCGATGATCGCACGGGCCGGCTTCTTAGCCGGCCAGCCAGCCCGAAGGCTGGCACATCAACCTCCTCATTCGAAGATTATCTACCCTGACGCCAGCGCCCTCGTCGCAAGGTACGTGCACTATGTCACAATCACAAGTCCGTCGATCACGTGTTACGGCAAATGGTCAACGCGAACAGTTCGGTTGAATATGTGGTGAAGTGACCTGACCAGCGAAAGCGTCTGTCCCGAATCAGACGCCAGTACGCGAGGGAAGGGGAAGGGAAACGTAAGGGGACTCCTCGACTCAAGGCGACCACGTTATTTAAGGCGACGCCCTATCTAACTTGGGTGACTCCTTATCTAACTAAGGGCGACGCCTTATCTAACCCAGGCGGGACGACCCCTTAAGTTTATAAGGCGTCTGGCTCGTTAGCGAGGCAGGTTGACATAGTGGGAAGATCTTTTGGATCTCTTAGGTTAAGGATCAATAGACTCTCTGATTTGCCCTCCACCCCGCAGGTGTCCGAGGAAGAGAGCATCGACTCCCCCGTCGCGCAGCGTGCGCGCGACGTAAAACAGCTACCGGGTACGTGCACACGCAGGCGCAGCCGCGTGGTGCCTACCCGACGACAAGGTAAGGGCGTCTCCTTCGGAGGTTTGGCCGGAGTGAGCGTCTCAAGGCATACGGAGCGTTTGCAGTAGGGAGATCCCCTCTGCTCCCCGTAGAACCCGCTCTCGCTGAGCGGCAAGGCAGAGCTAAGCACCGTTGCTGGCTCCAAGTAGGGCGTCTCCTTTGAGAACAGCCCTGTCGACAAGAAGGCGACCCGCTATCGCCGTCGACACCTGCGCGTGCCCGGGCGACTGCTTACGCCACAGTCGCTGCGGGTACAGCGCTTCCCTTTCGGCCGTCAAGCGGGCGTCGAACCAGCCCGCTGACAAGCGCCTGGGCCGTGGCAGCCTCACAACCTGCCCCCCAACCCTCGGCTTCACGCCAGAAGGCCGCCTCCGGGCGCCTCAGCGACGTTCAAGGCGCCTGGTCCGCGGCAGTTAGCGCGGATCCAAGAACCCAAGGCTCTGTGCGTGTGCGGCTCGAGGAGCGTGAGGTGTCGCTGACCTCTCGTTCCCAGCCCGCATCACCACAGTGGTGCGTATGCCAGGATCTGGCTATCGCATGGTGAAGAAGCCGTCCCGGTTCAAGTCGTCCAGGCGATCCTCTTTGAAGGAGACCCGCGATCGCATGGACGTTAAACAAGAGGAGTCTCCTTACGGATCCGACGAACGATCCTCGTCTGGATCCGTCTCCTTCCGTTAGAGGGTCTCCTATGGTCGACGCGCCGCCTCCCGTCATTGACTTGACGCAGGAGGCCCCGCAGACGCCAGCGACACGTGCGATGAATGAGTTCCCTCCTCGCTTCCCTCCAGACTGGGTGCCGGCACGCGCACTCGAGTTGCTTACCGCCAAGAACGACGTGCTCAAGTGTCTCCGTGTTATCAAGGTCGCGCCGTCTGGCGAGATGCGCGACCCTGGTTTCGCGGTGATGAACGACGCCGAAGAAATCGTGCGGGCAATCATCGGTGTTTTCAACACCGGTGGCTGCAGCGTCGCCATCCTCGATCCGCACAAGCTGGTCGCCTTCCCAGTCGACCGTCTACGAGCGGCAGGGCAGGCGACCTACGATCTCTTCTTGCGCCATCAGGCGAAGAAGGTGATCGACGCCGCTGCCAAGTCAAGCATCCACAATCTCGTGGATGGGTCCGAACTCCAACGACTTGCCGAGAAATACATGGGCATGTCGAAGGACGAGGCGACCGAGATGAAGGAGAAGGTGGCGCGTCAGAAGGCAATGATCAAGTCGTTAGAGTCATACCTACAGGATATGGCCGACGAGCAAGCACGCCTGCGCAAGGAGCTCGAAGATCGCGACGTCGCGTCCAGCAGTCGTCTCAAGGCCGGAAGCCAAGGCGACACGTCTGGCAGCGTGCCGATGCGTGGTGCCAGCTCAGCAGCGCAGTCGACCCAAGCCGACCCACTATCTGGAAGGCGTCCTGCTAGCTCCGCCAAGGGGACGTCTGCGGAACCCGATAAGGGGACGTCTGCAGTGCCGCCTAAGGCGACGCCTTACTCAGCGGGAGTTAAGGCGGAAGCTGGCGTGAAGTCGACCGCATTCGAGACCAAGGCGTCCCTCTTCGGCATGGAGGAGACTCGTCAAGAGGAGCCAAGCACCACTGACTACCTCGCGGACATCTACGAAGATTGTCTCGCGCAGGGTGTCAGCGCCACCACGCGCCTACGCCAGGCTGCGGTGGCGACCTCAAGGCGTTCGACGGCCGCAGCCGTAACGAACACCGCGGCAAGGGCTGGCTCAACTCGGTGAGAGCCGCCTTCCGTCGGGACCAGATGACGCCAGGCGAGGCGTGTCTGCAGTTCCCGGGCCTGCTCAGCGATCGCGCGAATATCTGGTACCGCCAGTTAGATCGCGCGACGCGCAAGAGCTGGCCGGCCTTGCAGAAGGCGTTCGAGCTCGAGTACTGCGGCGTGTCGGTCACGGCCCAGCAGAAGTACTACGAGCTCCGCCGCAAGGCCACGGAAGAGCCGCTCGACTACTTGTACCGGATGAACGTGCAGGCCATGGAAGCGAAGGTCGACTACACGCATGCGGATGCGGGTCGCTTCCATGTGCAGCACTTCATCAACACGTGCGAGGACGTCGAGTTGGCTCGACAGCTTGGTGGTCTGCGCTTGGCGTCGGAGGCCGACCTTCGTGACGTGTTGAAGGAGTTCCTTCGACAGAGTCAACGCGTCAAGATCGAAGGCGACTCTCAACAACGTTGGAGCAGGCGTCCCCCTAAGGAGACTAAGGGGACGACCCGCAACAAGGCGTCTCCTGTCCACGTCGTCCAGGCGACCCGCTTGGTAGACGACACCCTAAGCGAAGGAGACGTCTCCAGCGGAAGCGAGTCGCCTTCCGAGGGCGACGCCGCCTCGGGAAGTGAAGACGACCCTGATCCGACAAGTGCCGACGCGCCGCAGGACGTTCAAGACCTCCTGAAGCTGTTGACGCAAGTGTTCACCGTCAGTAACGCTCAAGGTAAGAGACGCCTGCTGCGAAGCAACGCGACGCCTTACCGGCGACCAAGACTCGACAGGAGACGCAGTGTACGCATTGCGGATCAAGCCGTCACCAAGATCGCGACTGCTGGCGCCGTCTCACGTGCGAGACGTGCGGCCGCAAGGGGCACCCGAGCGAGCACTGCTATCAGCTCTGCAAGGGTTGCGGCAAGCTCCACGAGAAGGGAGCCTGTCCGCTGGAGGAGATGCCAACGGGCTCCGCGCTTGGTACGATCCGACCAAGCATGCGGGTCTCCTTCCGCCCAAAATCGAGAAGTGGTTAAACTGACACGCCCGCCAGCTGGAGAGCTGGTACGCGCCGGGCGGTGTCCTCAAGTCTGTGTGTACGCGTATGTTGGCGAGAGACACGCTGTTAATCGCTTAATACATCGCGTTGCATGTGAAGAACCACTTACTCGTTTGGAAGGAGATGAAGGTAGGCGACTCGCTAAGGTGAAAGGAGTCCCTCTACCGAAGAGTATGGAAGACGACCCCTTATCCAGCGACTCGACCTCAAAGAGGGAGAACGTCGAGGGTATTGGCGCTTCCATACGCAGAAGGAGTACCGGCAGACCGTCATCCCTGCCCACATCAACGACCGACGCGCTAGAGTCCTGCTTGACTCTGGCGCAGAGGTGTCAATACTCGACTCCGACTTTGCGCGTGAGAACGAGATCGAGATTGACACCTCCCAACACCTCAAGTGTGTTGGTGTGGTGGGGCAGGGTTCGCGACCGAGGGAAGGCGCGCGTCAAGGTGACGCTCGCTGGCGAACTCGCGTATGAGTGCGAGTTGTGGGTCGGCAAGCTTGGCCCCGGCGCCGCGAGCGTCATCCTTGGCACCGACTTCATGACGCCGGCAGGCGTCCGCCTCGATTTGGCGGAAGGCGTCGCTCTAATGCCTGACGAGATACGGGTGCGGTTTGAAGGGAGACGTCCTCTTTACAGCGATCGAGTCGAGACAGTTCGAGTGACTCGTTACACGACGCTTGAACCTGGGGAGTCGACTACAGTGCGCGTCCGGAACTCGCCAAGGAGACGCCTATGGCTCAAGCGACACTCTTCTTGGGTGACGACAGCCCTTTTCGACGAAGAGGGACGTCTCCGTAAGCTGAAGGTGACCAACCTTGGTGACCGACCCGCTAATATCGCGGCGCAGACCGTGATCGGCATGTGGATGGCCCTTCAGGCGTGCCGAGGGCGCCCGGTTTCGTATCACTTGGGTCAAGGCGCTACAACGAGTGGGTCACCCTCGTGTACGAAGCCGAACCGGAGCCGGACTTGGAGGAGCGACGAGCAGCGGAAGTCGATCGCTACTATGCGTCGTTCCCCGCCGTCGAGCGTCCCGAACGCCCAACGCCAAGCGCGATTCTTAGGCGTCCCCCTACTGAGAGAGACGCCCCGACTCCGTTAGAGGGACGCCTAGAAGCTGTCCACGTCGACTCCGTCAGCGACAACCGACGCAAGACGAAGGAGACCGAGAGAAACCACTTCGGCAGGCGACCCACTTGCCGCAAAGTCAGGCGACTCCCTTGCCGCCAGCCGAGGCGACGCCCTCCAACGTGACCGGGCGGAAGGAGACGCCTTCCACCGAAGCTGCGTCGCCTCAGATGGTGATGGATGACACCTTGTTCATCCACGAAGGTGGGGACCTGAGCGCGGAGGAGATAGAGGGTCAGATGGCTCTTATCCCTGAACTACCCCAAGGCGACGAGACAGTTAAACGAGAAGATATACAAGTCGCCTTACCGGTGGTGTCACGGAAGAAGAGGCCGACCGCGTACGGGAGATTGTTGGAAGAGACGTCACCTTCTGATGGGGAAGGGAAACGCGAGACCCCCTGCCGCGAAAGGGGTCGTCTGCGATATCGATGTAGGAGACGCCAAGCCGGTGGCGCAAAGGTGTCGACGCGTTCCGCCGCAGTACCTTCAGCAACTGTCGGATCTTGTAAAGGGTCTCCTTGAAGCTGGTTTTGTCCGACCCTCTACGTCGTCTTGGGCGTCACCTATCGTGATCGTGATCAAGAAGAACGGAGTCGACATCAGACTGTGCGTTGACTATCGCGTAGTCAATTCACTTACCCGTCTAATGGTTTATCCCATGCCGGTCGTCCAAGATCTGCTGGAAGATCTCGCGTCCCTGCGATGGCTCTGCTCGTTGGACATGGCGTCGGGTTTCTGGGTGGTCCGCATGACCGAGCGGGCGAAGGCGATCTCTGCTTTTGTTACACCATTCGGTCTGTATGAGTGGACGCGCATGCCATTTGGTCTAAAGAATGCGCCCCAGATTTACCAGAGACTCCTGGACAACGCTTTATATGGGTACCTTAACCCTTTCGTTGCCGAATCGCGTATAATGACCACTTTATCGTCATTTTACGCTTCACTATCGAATTATATGCGCATATAAAGTACGCACAATGACCACTTTTCGCACATTTTAGACCAATAGAAATGCACCACATGGCGAAAGATTTCAGTTTCTCGAGCGAAGATTGAAAACTACGTCGTATACTACGGAAAACACGGAAAACTACATGCTATCGAGGTAAGGCAGCCGGAGATGACGTTGCATAGGCTGGCCAACTCGCTCCCCGTGATTTGAATCGTGGAGTTACTTGCGGCTTTATGTACATGGTCCAAGTAGAGCGAGGCGCATGGGCAGCTGGCTGAGCACGCTGACTCCAAATATCCGACACGATCGTTTGACACCAATGCTTCAAACAGAGGATGTTCGCACCTGATTGCATGGTCATGCCGCTGGAGCTGTAACAAGATGCGCGAGATGACAGAGGCAGAGATAGAGATGAACGCAGCGAGAAGAAGATCATGAATAAAAGCAATTGTATATTGACGCTTAGAGTTGAACTATATACGCATCACTAGTGTCAGATGCATGTGCAATCGATTCGCGTCCCGCAGTGTATCCGCCGTCGAAGTCAGACGAGAAGATGCTGGATGCCAACTCCCGTGGACTAAAGATCTCTTGTAGACTTACCGATTCTTGGCCGAAGCTGTTGTCATGTGCTGACGGGCTGAACATACCTTGTTCGTCTTGCACTGCGTTCGCTGTCAACCCATCGAATGGGCTGAAGATGAGTGTTGGCGGGCTCTCTGGTTGCTGGCTTGACTCGACCTGACTGGTTTCGACTACAGTGTCGAGTGCGAGTTGACGTCTCGCTTGAAAAATCTTCGACGAGCGCTTGATTCGACCCTTCTCGTTGAAGACACCGCGCGGCAAGTAGTAGTCGTGGAACTTTTGCCAGCATGTCCAGTCAGAGCGAGGACAGATGACGCTGGAGAGGCTCTCTTTAGGAGGATACAGCTCCGTGCAAACGCAGATGTTGTGCTGAATGCAGTAGAGCGTCTTCATGGTCCACGGTCGACCTTCAAACATGCACACCTTGCATCCACGTTTGCCGCGCGTGCCGCTTGGAAACTTGACCTTGGACAACGTGAAGTCGCACGGCGCGACGTAAGGCGACATGACCTTGGGCGAGCTGGTAGTCGACTGTGACGATGAATGGCTGATGTCGTCGGCGAAGAGCAAACCATCATCTTCGGCTGTCTCCTTCCACTTCCGGAGATCAGTTCCGATGCGAGATCGATCATGAACTGCCGATGCTGGTTGCGGAGGACTTGTCGGACTCGTCCACCATGCACTTCGTGACATAGCGTTTACACGTGCGATGTCGATGAATGCGAGCGCAAGCTTCTTGTGCCACTTTTCATCGAGTGTCCGTCTGCCAAAGAGTACTTCGCTCGAAGCTGATCGAGACGATCAACTCCTTGCATGTGCTTGTTGTACTCGGCGACACACTTCGGTGCTGGGTAGCTGACATGGTTTTTACCAATAAGCCGAGTCACTTCACCCATTCCTGATGAGTCCGCATTCGACAGGATGTTGACGACCGAGCCATCCATCCAGGACGCCGCAACCATCTGTCCCGACTTGCTCACACCTTGAAGCGATGAGCCACGCGGCTCGTTTGACTTCTTCGCAAACATGTGTGCCTTGGGAAACAGAGCAGAGTTCTCGCGGATGGTGCCTCGACCGTACATCCCGACATCACGAAGACTAAGCAGCAAAGTCACAGACGTGTAAAAATTATCCGTGTTTACCACCCGCTTGGTGTTATGGAGGGGCTGAGTAACTTCGAGAACGATCTGACGAATGTTGGACGAAAACTGAAGGCGGTCGTCGAGATACTTGGCCTTGTCGGTGTCAATCACGCCCTTCAATCGATCTTCCATGTCGCTTGCGCAGTGGAGTCGGAAACCAACCATGAGCCAAGTTGTAGCACAACAACACGCGTAGATCTTGAAGTGGAACTTCCCGGTCGGCTTCGATGAGTTGTACACGATGAGGTGGCGACCAAACTTCGAACGACACGCGATACTTGACTCGTCGACGGCGACGTTTCTTCCCAACACGACGTACTTGGTGCTTGTATACTTGAGCATGCTTAGGAGCGGTCGGATTCTGGCAACAGGATCCTTCTTCAGCTGCTCAGGTGTTACCTTGTGTCGGAAGCACAGATTCTTGCGAATGAACTGGAAGCGCTTCAACGTCATGAAGTTCTCGAGTCCGAACGTCGCGGTGACGCCAAAAATCTCGTCTTCCGCTTGATTCCCCCAGTAGTTTGAGTATTCGCCCTTGTCCACGATTGTCATGTAGAACATAATCCAAAGAATCGCAACATCTCATCAAGAGTGACGAGTTTACCCTTGTCTGCAGCCGCATACTCGTTGGTCTCGTTCACACTCTTCCAGAACGCCAAGGGAATACGCAAGAAAACTTGGAAGCTGTTGAAAAGAGATGCTTCTTGTCCTTTATTACCTTAGTCTCTGTTGTCCCATCCGGATGAGTGTACAGATCTGAAGGCTCGCTCATCTTCTTGCCGGCTTGAAAGTCGAGCTTCGTAATCTGCTCGACCATCTGCAGATTCGATGGGAGCGGGGTCTTGGTTACGAAAAGATCCGAACTTCCATCGAGAACCACGTAATCGTCGAGGTTCTCGCAGTCAACCATCGCTTCAGCCGACGGGACTTCACAGATGTGCTTCCATGTCGCCTTGTTGAGAGTACTGCCGCTGAGGGTTTCGTAGTTCTTGATACCACGTTCGACAACCTCACGCGAGACGCGATGCGTGTACATCTTCGACTGGAAGTTGGTGACCGTCCACCGAATCTCGTATGCTGGTCCGCCTCGTTTCTCGCCCTTGGCAGACTTTGCTACATGCACGCGACCTGAGAGGAATAGACCACCGACATCCTTGTAGAGCTTGGTCGGCATCCACTCCTCTTTGTCGCAGCAATACGAAACCATGCGACCCACCAACGGGTCACGAATCTTGGCTGGCGTTGATGCTTTCGGCTTGACGTAGTACTCTTGGGCTTTGGCGGCGGCCATGTGGCGTGAGGAACCTCCTCAACAACGGGAAGCTCCAGGCTTGGTGACTGAAGAGACCTTTTCGGTGTCTTTCGCGGCGACGGAATGGGCTTGGTCGGTGTCTTCCTAGGTGACGGAACGGGCTTGTTCGATTGCTTGCGCTTGGGCTGTGGCGTCGGTGGGTCATCGTCCTCGGTATCATCGAAGTCAGAATCGCTGACGGGATCGCGAGCCAGCCTCTTCCGCTTGGCGGCTCGACTAGCACCCACACGACGATTGTAGCATGCCGCGCTGCAGTAGCAAGCGTCGCCTGGAAACTCGGTGATGTCGTTGCCACTGGCGTCCTTCAACGACAGGGCCTTGCAAACGTCGTTCGCACAGAAGTGATGCATCGGCCTCCCACATCGAATGCACGATCTTCCAACACCATCGGGACCCTCACCGCAGGTTGCGCAGACTTGGATGTTGTCGGGCGTGGACGTCTCACCCTCAGCCTGGGTACGCTCGCGCTTCAACTTCTCATGATACGCCTTCACCGACGTCCGGCAGATTCTCCTCGGGCTCCCACGTCTGGTCGTCGTATCCAAGCCAAGCGACGAGATACTCTGTGACGGTGACACCCTTCTTGGAGGTCGTGCGCATCTTCAACAGCTTCTCCACCTCATACTCATCGGTGGTCTTTGGCCCACAAGGAGGGGTCTCGGCAACGGAAGACAACAACACTGCTGTCGCTAGGGGCTCATCGACAGGCACTTGTAGATGATGGTCGGGTTCATCGTCGACTTCGATCTCGTCTGGAACAGACGCTTCAATCTCAGTCTGGATACGCTCGCGCTTTAACTTCTCATGGTACGCCTTCACCGACGACTCCGGCAGATTCTCCTCGGGCTCCCACGTCTGGTCGTCGTATCCAAGCCAAGCGACGAGATACTCGGTGACCGTGACACCCCTCTTAGAGGTCGTACGCATCTTCAACAGCTTCTCCACCTCATACTCGTCGGGGACTTCAAATTCGGTGGGGGATGACTCGGGCGGAGACGTTTCGGCTTCTTCCACAGGAGTGTCTTGTTGATCGCTAACTGACACGAGCGTTGCTCTCCCAAACTCAGCAACGAGATCTGGTGGCAGATTCCGCTCCGGCTCCCACGTTTGGTCGTCGTACCCCTCCCACGATACGAGATACAGGCGAGTGTCACGACCACCAATCGAGGCAATCTTCGTGTCGACAAGCTCTGCGACAACATATTCGCGAGTGCGAGACTTCTTCTTCAATGGCGGACGAGACACTGGCCGGATCGTGGGGACTTGGGATCGAACCGTTTGGGAACGAGTCCGTGCAAAACTCGACCTTGTTACCATGCCGAAAAAGACGAAATGGTCGGTGGTCGGTGGATGGCGGCGTCGAAGGTCACCCTTGAATTGGTTGGTCATCCAGAACTGTCACCCAGAAAATGTCATCCAGAATTGGGATCGTTCTGCTTGGACAAAGAAACGGCCTTGTTGAGGAAAGGAGCAAAAGCAATCCATCTATGCCAATATCACCGCCTCGAATGGGTTGTCTTGACATTCTGAAAGATGTAGTTCGAGCGAGAGGACTAAAATGCGATTTCTTCGACGTTTCACATTCGTCGCCCTTGCCGTCGCATCACCAGATCCATTTAATTATCACCATCGGAGCAACATCATCATCCCAACGAGCAGCAGGAGACAATATCGCGAAGCGCATGTTTCACATTTGTTGCCCTTGACGTCGCATCATGTCGATCTAGCCGCACACGTCATGCTGTCGCTGTCACGTGCCAGTCGTTGATCCAGCCGCACACGTTATGCTGTCGCTTTCACGTGCCAGGTCACCCCCACCACGCCGTTGCGATGGTTGGAGACAATATCGCGAAGCGCATGTTTCACATTCGTCGCCCTTGACGTCGCATCATGTCGATCTAGCCGCACACGTCATGCTGCCGCAGTCACGTGCCAATCGTCGATCCAGCCGCACACGTTATGCTGTCACTGTCACGTGCGAGGTCATCGCCACCAGGTCGTTCCCATGGCTTGAGCAATAACTCGAGAAGTCGCCGTATACCGATGTCATCGCCAACGCCATATGCGTCATTGAGGCACTTGTATGCTATGCTACCATGGGGTGCTCGAGCTTTGGCCGGTGGTTTCCTTGTGCCGCATGAGCGGCACTGGTACTCCCACCTACCCACTCCGAGCAACAGCATGGCGCACCGGTCGCCATATAGTCGCGTGCAGGGAGGGCTAGATCCTCTCGCAATGAAGGATCGGCGAGTCCCTGCACGCGACAGCAGACCACACGCAAGTGCCTCAGCGGCGCTAATGGGTGTTGATGCTGATGCTACAACACAAATGCGAAGTTAGCCAGTGATATCAGAGAATGGCAGAATGCATCTCACCTGACGGATAGACGGAAAATTCTGAAATGAGTTCCAACGTGAAAGATTCGG
The DNA here is from genome assembly GCA_022836835.1 of Pythium insidiosum. NCBI lineage: Eukaryota > Oomycota > Peronosporomycetes > Pythiales > Pythiaceae > Pythium > Pythium insidiosum. The sequence goes on along the minus strand of JAKVDI010000026.1, from coordinate 617,953 downwards.
CATGAAAATTTCGTTCAGAATTGTCATTTTGAATTGTCACTCCGAATTGTCACTCCGAATTCTTAGTGAATTGCGTATCTGGGCATTATTTGAACCAATACAATGAGTTCATTTCCAACTGTGAATATATTTCATCCAATCGGCTTTCAACCTCACAACTTTTCAAAACCTCGAAATGTCAGAACCTGTCGCACGACCACACGTTTCTTTTCATCCACTTCCGGTTTTCACTCCTTCCCCGCACGGTAAGATGGACAGAAGATATATGCGGTGTACATGTGATTTCTGATTGTATATGTGTGTTCAGGATTGTTGCTTGAGAACGCGTGCCATCTCTTCGGCTCGCGACGGGATTCGAGTGCTCGCGGCTCTATCGACGAGTGCTCGCGGCGTCCAACTCGTTGCGCGCGCTGAGCGGCATTTGCGTGGGGCCTGCAGTCGCGCGCGGAGATTCGCCGATCTTTCGTGAGAGGATCTAGCCCTCTCCGCGCGTGACGCCCAAGGCGGCCAGTGAATCGGCTCGCGTTTGTCGCCTGGCTTGTGCAAGTACCAGTGCTGCTTGGCAGCGCAAGGAAAGCACCTGTCATGGCGAGGGGCGCGGGCGCGAATGCACGCCACGCGGGTGCCGTGAGGCGTGCTCCTGACGATGAGGGCGTTGCGGATGCGAGTCGTACGCCGGAGCCGAAGGATGCTGTTTCCCAGGATCCGTTTCCTCCAGACCATCCTGCCACTGTGTCTGCTCAAGGTGGTAACGCTGCTGCTCCTGCGTCCGCGTCGGCACGTGGCGCCGGTGTTGCTGCTCCTGCTCCTGCCGCTGCGTCTGATCAAGGTGCTGTTGGCTCTCGTGCTGCTGGTGTTGCTGCTCCTGCTCCTGCCGCTGCGTCTGATCAAGGTGCTGTTGGCTCTCGTGTTGCTGGTGTTGCTGCTCCTGCTCCTGCCGCTGCGTCTGATCAAGGTGGTGACGCTGCTGCTCCTGCGTCCGCGTCGGCACGTGGCGCCGGTGTTGCTGCTCCTGCTCCTGCCGCTGCGTCTGATCAAGGTGCTGTTGGCTCTCGTGCTGCTGGTGTTGCTGCTCCTGCTCCTGCCGCTGCGTCTGATCAAGGTGCTGTTGGCTCTCGTGCTGCTGGTGTTGCTGCTCCTGCTCCTGCCGCTGCGTCTGATCAAGGTGGTGACGCTGCTGCTCCTGCGTCCGCGTCGGCACGTGGCGCCGGTGTTGCTGCTCCTGCTCCTGCCGCTGCGTCTGATCAAGGTGCTGTTGGCTCTCGTGCTGCTGGTGTTGCTGCTCCTGCTCCTGCCGCTGCGTCTGATCAAGGTGGTGACGCTGCTGCTCCTGCGTCCGCGTCGGCACGTGGCGCCGGTGTTGCTGCTCCTGCTCCTGCCGCTGCGTCTGATCAAGGTGCTGTTGGCTCTCGTGCTGCTGGTGTTGCTGCTCCTGCTCCTGCCGCTGCGTCTGATCAAGGTGGTGACGCTGCTGCTCCTGCGTCCGCGTCGGCACGTGGCGCCGGTGTTGCTGCTCCTGCTCCTGCCGCTGCGTCTGATCAAGGTGCTGTTGGCTCTCGTGCTGCTGGTGTTGCTGCTCCTGCTCCTGCCGCTGCGTCTGATCAAGGTGCTGTTGGCTCTCGTGTTGCTGGGTTGCTGCTCCTGCTCCTGCCGCTGCGTCTGATCAAGGTGCTGTTGGCTCTCGTGCTGCTGGTGTTGCTGCTCCTGCTCCTGCCGCTGCGTCTGATCAAGGTGCTGTTGGCTCTCGTGCTGCTGGTGTTGCTGCTCCTGCTCCTGCCGCTGCGTCTGATCAAGGTGCTGTTGGCTCACGTGCGGCTGGTGTCAAGAGCGTTGATGCTGTCGCGGCGAGCGATGACGACGCGAACAACAGCTCGCCAGCCGAGAGCGATGATGACGATGCTGATGCAGCGAGCGGCAGTGACGCAGCAGGCAAGGCGAGCACGGCGAAAGACAAGAACGCTGATGCTGCCGCGGCGAGCGATGACGACGCGAACAACAGCTCGCCAGCCGAGAGCGATGATGACGATGCTGATGCAGCGAGCGGCAGTGACGCAGCAGGCAAGGCGAGCACGGCGAAAGACAAGAACGCTGATGCTGCCGCGGCGAGCGATGACGACGCGAACAACAGCTCGCCAGCCGAGAGCGATGATGACGATGCTGATGCAGCGAGCGGCAGTGACGCAGCAGGCAAGGCGAGCACGGCGAAAGACAAGAACGCTGATGCTGCCGCGGCGAGCGATGACGACGCGAACAACAGCTCGCCAGCCGAGAGCGATGATGACGATGCTGATGCAGCGAGCGGCAGTGACGCAGCAGGCAAGGCGAGCACGGCGAAAGACAAGAACGCTGATGCTGCCGCGGCGAGCGATGACGACGCGAACAACAGCTCGCCAGCCGAGAGCGATGATGACGATGCTGATGCAGCGAGCGGCAGTGACGCAGCAGGCAAGGCGAGCACGGCGAAAGACAAGAACGCTGATGCTGCCGCGGCGAGCGATGACGACGCGAACAACAGCTCGCCAGCCGAGAGCGATGATGACGATGCTGATGCAGCGAGCGGCAGTGACGCAGCAGGCAAGGCGAGCACGGCGAAAGACAAGAACGCTGATGCTGCCGCGGCGAGCGATGACGACGCGAACAACAGCTCGCCAGCCGAGAGCGATGATGACGATGCTGATGCAGCGAGCGGCAGTGACGCAGCAGGCAAGGCGAGCACGGCGAAAGACAAGAACGCTGATGCTGCCGCGGCGAGCGATGACGACGCGAACAACAGCTCGCCAGCCGAGAGCGATGATGACGATGTTGATGGAGCGAGCGGCAGTGACGCAGCAGGCAAGGCGAGCACGGCGAAAGACAAGGGCGCTGCTGAAGGAACCGCCGCGTCAGCAAAGTCAAACATCGATAAGGCACCTCGAAAACGCGGACCCAAGTCGGACAACAAGAAAGCAAAGGACCGGAAGAAGTATAAGGAGAAAAGAAAGGGCACCAAGAAGCACAAGCACGCACAATCGACTGACGGCGACTCAGCACAGCCTGCAGCAACCATATCGACTTCGTCTTCGTCAACGACGGCTCCAGCGGTTGGGTCAAGACCAGGTGCGCTTGGTAAGCGCCGGCGTGCTCGGGTGATCGAAGATGAAGACGAAGACGAGCAGGATGACGACGAGACTGAGCCTGACGAGCGACGTGTGACGCCGTCGACAGCTTCTCCAGCGCTACAAACTCAATCACCATCATCAACGGCGGCTCCACCAAGGCGGCCTGCTGGAAAGCGGCCACGACCTACGCCACCAGCATCCGTCATACCGGCACAACCGTCAACAACGACCGCCACCGGGCAGAGGACACCTGCTGGAACCGAGCCGAGCGCGAGAAGCGATCAGTCGAGCACAAGCCAATCAAGCGGATGGAAGCCACCAGCTCGCAAGCGGCTCAAGCAGAGAGAGATGCCCGTTGGCTATCATCTCGTCCAGAGAATCGAAGATGTCCGAACCACGAATGGTGTTCGCGAGTACCTCGTGGTCTGGGCGCACCCGAAACCCGGCGAAGCAAAGAAAGAGTGGGTCAGACATCTGAACGATCTTACCCACTTCAAGCGCGATCTCGCTGCTATTGCTGCTTGGAAGAAGGCGGGAGCAAGATTCAAGACTCTAAAAGATTTTCTTAGCTCAAGCCAAGGCAAGCAGCACAAGCCACCAAAGGCGCACGGCGCTGGCGATAGTTGGATGGCGTGTGGCTACGATGCCATCGGTGTTGCCCTCGAGCTGCTCGGTCTTCCGAACCCAGTCAACGACGCGATGATTCAAGAGTTCCGCGAGCGAGGAGCCAAGAGACGCAAGATTGATCCATCAGTTATCGCGGAAAAGGGCGTGACGTGGGCAGCTCTACGCCAGTTTATCAAGTCTATTGGGTCGATCGACATGAGCGTCATCGAGCAGAACATTTTCAAAGGGAACGGTGAGGGTGTCGACGCGCTTGCCAAGTTGTGTTTGGGTGATGGCATCTATCTCGTTGGAGCGTGGTCGATTCAGGCCGTCGGACACTGTTTTGTTGTCGAAGTGTCCGGAAATGGCCAAGGCGTGTTTATTCACGAACGCGATCATATTGAAGACGTGAAGTGGTTGGCTACGTGGCTGAAGTCGCTTACATTTGTTCGACGTGTCGCTCCAAAAACAAGCTGAATGTAATTTGGTAAGATTCTTATTTTTATTTTATTTTGTTTTCTTGAAGTCTTTCATCCTACAGAACAATGTTGGCTCTCTTGTAAACAAAGATCTCCACTCCTGCGTCTTTGTAAGTCACTCCCACTTCGACCGTCTTCGCAAGTGTCCAAAGTTGGCAGAATGCCTTGCTGCAACGAGAGCTGTGACGGGCACAGAATTGTTGCGACAATGCAACAACACGGATTTTCGGAAGCCAACAGAGATCCTCGAGCGCAAGGTTTGTCAATGCTGTGAAAAGCGTGTTGTGAGAGAAGACATGAGTGACTGAAGCAAGTTCGGGGAGGTTGCTAATGTCTGTTTGCGAGATATCAGCGGCAACAACTTTTACTCGTCTCAACCTCGGTTGGTCGGCGTGATGAGCTGCGAGAATATGCTTCAGAAGTGATATCAAGTCCGAACGCATTTCTACGGCGACGCACTGTTGAAATCGACTTTGCAACGCCAGCTGGATAACAATGTTGCCGACACCTGCACCAATATCGGCGAAAACGTCATCATCGCCGACATCGTCAACTGTTTGAAAACTTTCGAGAAGCACGCTAACACCTTGTTGGCTTAGTTCGCCAACATTCAGATCACCACGACCCGAAGGTTGACGAACGTGTGAACGTGTCACCTCTCCCAGGACGTCGCTTGCAATTCTGATGGACATCTCTTCAGATAATGGCGTGGAAGTGTCGATCTGATCCAAGCACGAATTAAACTCTTCGAGTAACGACGGATGCTCTCTTCGCTTTAGTCGCTTGGGTTTGCTGACGTAGTCTTCGTTTACAAACTGAATTTCCGCCGGCGATAACATCAAGTTCGCACTTGCGTCTTGATTCGCTTGGCTCAAGCATGTCGCCAGGCCTTGAGAAAGCTCGAGTTCATTTGTTTTCTGGCTCGGGTGCTTGCGTTGCTTGTGTTTTATCAACGAATTCCGAGACCTGAACGGTGGATGATCGCACAACTCACATACAGCTTGAACTTCATTGCGATCACGTCTCTTCTTCTGCTTCGCTTCACAATCGGTCCGGTTTGGGTTGCACTTGCAGAACACCAAGTGATCAAGTACGTTCTTCCATTTAGAGCCTCGATACGTACAAGTCTTCATTAGCGACTCAACAAAACCTCTCGGATAGATCCGAATGTCACCACTTTTAATCACAACATTGTATGGGCAGGGAAACCAAGCTTCAACGAAGATTGAAATGTCTCGGCGACACGTAGTTGGAGCAATAACAAAATGCAAGTAGAGGGCAGTTGAGCGTTGCACCGTATACAATGTTTGGGGCTGAATGCGAATATATCTTCCTTGATTCATCACGTGTTTCTCCATCTTCGATGTCGGCTTTGCACCGCTAGACGTTGATACCTCTCCGTCACCATCAATGCAAACCAGAAAGACTATGGCCATATCGGCTTCCAGCAAATCACGCGCAGTCACACTTGGTCCTTCCAATCGCTCTGACGATATGATATTTCTCACAGCAACATTCCAGTCGGATGTTATCGGCAATACCTCTTCCAGCGCAGCCAAATCTCTGCTTGCATGTTCGACGTAAGTTAGAACATCACCCGATGACTGAACTTGCGCGTGGGCATCCGCTGTGATGCGACGGAACACTTCCGTGCCGAGAGGAATCATCGTTGAATCCATCTTTACTCCGAATTCTGTATGACAAAATGATCGTCAACTCGCTTAGCTATCGCGATCAACCACGTCTCAACAACCACCCATCAAAGCGTGGTATAAATATCTTCGCGGGACTGTCTGTGAACTTTCGGAGAAATTCCCATCGTGTAATTTATAGTCGCATACTTTTATCCAATCACATCGCTTTCGGAAATCGTCTAAAATGACCAGAATTCGGTCATTATAGAAACATCCGAGAAAAATCTGGCCTGAAAAAGCAGAAGGGGCGATCGGAAATGGGCCTTAAATGACCACTTTATCGTCATTTTAGCCCTTAACTATGAAAATTGCACTATACAAAAAACAAGTCAAAAATGCGGCAACGAAAGGGTTAAGGTGAAGCCTGACCGTCTCCTTGAGATAGAAGGAGACGTCTTCCAACAAGGAGACCCCACAGACTCAAGCAGACGTCCCGCTATAGGAAGGCGATCCTATATTGACGACATCCTGTTTGGGGGTCGCTCGTGGGATGAGATGTGCGAACGTCTCGAGCGTCTGATGGACGTCTGCGATGAGTGGAGTCTCGCCATCAGCGTGCCGAAGAGTCAGTTCGGTATGTCGAAGGTAGAGTATCTGGGTCACACAGTGTCAGCAGAAGGAATCGGCGCCAAACCCAAGAACCTCGACGAACTGACAAGACTCACCTTCCCGGAGACGCTCAAGGGGATCCAGTCGTTCTTGGGGTCGCTCAACTACTATCACAGGTTTGTTGAGCACTTCGCAGTCTACGCGGCCGCCCTGTACGAGGTGACCCCGCGTGACCTTGTACTAGCGAAGACGTCCCCAGAACACCTCGCAACGGCGAGGGTCGCCTTCGAGATTCTCAAGAAGAAGCTAGCGGAGACGCCTATCTTGAGGCACTTCGACTCAAGCAGACGACCTGTTATCGTGGTCTACGCGAACGACTGGGCGATAGCGAGTTCCCTGCTACAAGAGAGTGAAGGGTCGCTCGAACCGATTACCTTCTGTAGTCGTGTGCTCAAGCAGCACGAGTTGAAGTTCGCCCTGGCCGAGAAGGAGGCCCTTGCGTTACTCCAGATGCTGAGCACCCAGGCGAACCTCTTACTGGGGCGACCCCTTAAGGTGTTAACGAGACACTCAACGCTCGCATGGCTCATGACCGCAAAGGGTCTCCAAGGTCGCCTTGAAAAGTGGGGCGTCATGCTTAGCCCGTGGACAATCGAGGTCGAGCGGATCAAGAGAGGAGAAGATGAGCTGACCGGACTCGTTGCTGCCGCTGTTGGTCCCGCTGAAAAGCTAGACGACATGCTACAGGCGATCCGCCCACGCAAGGCGATCCACCCAGCGAGGTTCAACGCGATTCCGAGGCGTCTCGATCCAGGTGAGGACGCCTGGATAGTTTCGTTCGACGGGTCGGCTAAGCCACGCCGTGAGCGCGCGAGTTGTGGAGCCGTCTTGTGGAAGTCACCTAGTTGGGAGGTGGTCGACGCCGAGGCTCACTGCTATGAAGACGGCACCGTAAACGAAGCGGAGTACCGGGGTCTCCTTGCTGCCCTCGAGTTAGCGAGACGTCACGCTATAAGGAGACTCGTCATCTGTGGAGACTCCCGGCTTGTCATTCAGCAGGTGCGCGGTGAGATGGAGTGTCGGACACCGGGTCTACAGCTGCTCCATGCGCAAGCAGTCGTTGAGCTTGGCAAGTTTGAGCGTGTTGACCTGATCCATGTCGCGCGAGCGTACAACGCAGCCGCGGACTTCATCACTGGTAAGGCGCTCCAACGAGGCAACGGAGGCCGCATCCCTGTGGAGGATTTCGCCGACCTTGTTGCGCTGAGTCGCCTTCCAGAAGTCTTCAGTAATGAGACGCCTTGCCCGGAGAAGACGCCTCACTTGCAGGTGCCATCTGCCAACGTTAAAGTCGTCACGCGACGCCAAGCACGCCGCGCTCTTCCAGAAGTCTTCAGTAATGAGACGCCTTGCCCGGAGAAGACGCCTCACTTGCAGGTGCCATCTGCCAACGTTAAAGTCGTCACGCGACGCCAAGCACGCCGCGCTCTTGAAGGCGACGCTCATCCAGGAGGCGACACTCTACAGGAGACACCTTTGGCCAAGGAGGCAGGAGACCTGCTACAGAAACTTCGGAGTGACCGTGTCAGACGCGCACAGAGAGAGGAGACATGGATTACCAAGTTGGTCACCTACCTCGAAGGAGACCCTCTACAGGTCGAAGGCGACACCTTAGAGGCATGCAGAAAACAAGGCGATCTGTTTGAGGTTGTAGAGGGACTCCTCTACTACGTTGGGACTCGGAAGAAACAAGGCGACTCCGATCAAGAGACTCATCTGCGTCTGGTGGTGCCGACCACGCTGGTGAAAGAGATCCTGCATCATTACCATAAGAGTCTGTCGGGCGGACACCAAGGAATCAGCAGAACCTTCGACCGAGTAAGGAGACTCCTTTACTGGAAGGGCCAATATCAGGACGTCCGCGATTACGTCTTGGCATGTGAGGACTGCCAGTCCGGGAAAGGCGACCCCCGAATCTCAGGAGAGTCGCCTGGCAACATCGTTGCAACCCGACCCTTCCAAGTGGTCGGCATGGATCACGTGCCTTCGCTACCGAAGTCCCATCGTGGGAATACGGAGCTCCTTGTGTGGGTCGACCACCACACAGGCTTCGTCGTGGTTTCCGCAAACCCTTCGCGCGAAGCGCAAGTCGTCGCCGAGGCGTACGAGCGCTGCATCTACCGTCATTTCGGCGCGAGTGAAGTCGTCCGCCATGATAGGGAGCCGGCCTTCATGTCTGAGGTCTTCCGCGCCTTCAACCGGTTGATCGGTCAGCGGAGCAAGGCGACGCTCGCGTACCGACCACAGGCGAACGGGACGACTGAGCGGATGGTCCAGACGGTGATGCGTGCGGTCAAGCTGTACGTAGCCGACCCCGCTCAACGTGACTGGGACGAGTACGCTGAGCGTCTCGTATTCGCTCTCAACTTGTCGGTCGACCGAACAAGACAAGAGGTCCCCTTCTATCTGCTCTATGGTTGGACGCCCCGTTCGGCGTTGGAGGTCGCCTTGCCAGAGCCAGATAGAGGTGCCGGTCCTGCTGTCGCACGACGGTGGCGAGCGAATCTGCAGATGCAGTATCGCAGGGCACGCGAACACGCTGCCAAGCTGATCGAAGAGGCCGTCGACAGTCGAAGGGAGACAGCGAATGCTGAAGCGCAAGGCGACCCCGATTCGATCCAAGAAGGAGACCTCGTATGGCTCTTCATAAACCAAGTCAAGCCTGGGTACGCAAAGAAATTAGCCCACTTGTGGCACGGACCATTCCGAGTGTTGGAACGACCTGCTACCCACCTGGCCAGATTGGAAGTCGAAGGGACCAGCTACAAGTTCTTCCCGCTGGTGCACGTCTCGCGTCTGAAGTTAAGGCGATCCTTTACAAGGCGACCCTCTATCGAATTAGAGGTCGCCCCAGATGACAGACTCGACTTCGACGAGGCTCTCCTGCCAGAAGACTCCTTCGAGCCAGACAACGAGGCGGGAGAGTATGAAGTCGAGACGATCCTGGATCACCGCGAGAAGAGGGCGGCCCGACAGGGGCGCGTCTTGAAGGAGTACCTCGTTCGCTGGAAGGGGTACGACCAGCCGACATGGGTGGCCGAAGGCGACCTCCGAGCACCGAGTCTGCTCGAGGAGTACGAGCGCGCGTGCAACGCTCGTGCGCGCTTCGCCGCCATGGAGGTGGAGGAAGAGTAGCCACCTCAGGGTGCTACGCATGCCGTCGTCGAGCTTCGTGCATTGTTCGTCTGAGCGCCGGTTCGCGGACAGCGACCGTTCGCTCATCCGAATCGACGATGGCATCTATATGTCTATACATATCGTGACGTTTGAACAGGGGCGCGGTTACACCAAGCGGAGGCATCATGAGTGACGTGCTAATGGCTCGCGTCACGCGCGCTGGGCACGTCCCTGGCCCGAGCTTGGTAGATAACCTGCCGACCCCTCGGTAGAACGAAGCGATTCTATCAGGAGACTCACTTCGTTAAGGGGACGACCAGAATGCAGGCGTCACCCTAACGTAGAGAGTCGACTCCTTAACGAGCGACATACGCCGCCTACAAGTGTACCGGACGGGAAACAAAGATCATGTATTAACGGGAACAAACACTACGCAAGCGAGGGGATCAAACCAAGGACATGCAAAACCAGAGCGAAACGCACATACGAAAACCTTGGGGAGACGCTCAATCGCCGCGACGAGAGCGCTTCTGCTCGAGAGGACCCTTCTTGGGCGTAGACGTCTTGAGTTCAGACGCGGGACGCTTCTTACCCGAGATCGACGAACTGGCAGACGGCTGCTTGGCGGAAGACTTCGATGTGCTCGAAGGCGTCTTCCTGTTGGAGGACACCGCGGTGGAGAGAGACGTCTTAGATGCCGCCTTAGAAGGCGTCTCCAAGGATCTGGACGAAGAAGTCGACGCCTTGTCCTTGCTGCCTGATCCGTCGTGGAGCTTGTGGGGGGTCCCAGCTGAGGCGGCCCTCTTGTTCGTGACGGCCGCCGACCACTTAGCAGGCGACTGCTTAGAAGACGTCGACGGAGACGTCTTACCGAGCTTGACTGTGAAGCCGACCTCACGATCGAGACTAGCCACCGGATGATGCTCGATGTCAGCCCCACTACGGCCTCGAAAAAACAAGCGCGACGGCTCGAACTCGTCCAAACGTCGGCAACAGTCAGCGACGCTCTCGCCCTGGCTGACCGGAACACACAAAACGCCATAGGCAGGCGGCCAGTAAAAGAAGGGGTCAAGCAGGGCGTCCACCGACAAGCCGTCTGCAAGGAGACCTTGGATAACTGCGAGATGCGCATTCCAATGAGGCGTCAGCTTACCATTGCGTCGACGTCTTGCTGAGAAGAAACGCGAGCGCGTGATGGAGGACTCCTTCTTCTTTTTGGAGTCGTCTTCATCGACCTCATCGGGGGTAAAGTAATGGGTCCTCTCCCACAATGCCTGAGCGTGGTGGGAGTAGAGGGCGACCGTGTTGGCATAAAACTTGGCGAAACGGGGGTCCTTCTTGCTGAACGAGACGGGCTCCGGAGGAACAGCGAGCACTCTCCAGGGCTCGGTCTTGTACAGCTCGAGAACCTCGTCCATCGACGGGAGGACCGCATCAGCGTCGGCCGCTATTTGGTCGTACTCCTTTAGCGTGGGAGTTAGGCGCTCGTCGGAGTAGAGGTCCAGCATCCAACTCATCTCACGCAGCCGGGAGAGAATCCGATCAAGCTCCAGCTGATTCGCGTCAGCGTAAGGCCACGCTCCGGGCTCTTCACACGAGAGACGCTCCTTACGGTCTGACTTGAGGAACTCAGTGAAGTCGTCTTGGAACTCTCTGAATCCCGCCTTCCCAGAAGGTGTGGGGGTCGCCAAGCGAGTCTTCAAGAGACGCGGACCACGCTTAGACGTCACCTTTGCAACTGGAAGAGCGACGTCTTCTTCTTCTGACGCGTCACCTTGCTCACTTTCCCCCATGGAGACGTCTTCGTCCGCTGGCGGAGCTGCCTCGCCAACTTCGCACCCCTCGTCGGAGCCCTGACTAGCGTCCTCCTCGCGAGACGACACCACAGAGCCATCCTCGCTGGCCCTCTCAGCGCCACCGTCGTCGTCTACCTCACCAGCCTCCTCCTCAATCGGAGAATCCACCACCAGGCGTCGGGACGACCGACTGCGGATCGGAGACGATCCTGGCGAGGACGGCCGGCTGGTCGGACGGCTGGAAGAAGAAGACAGCACGCTCACTGTAGGTGGGTCGACCACTGAAGAGCCGGTGGGCTCGAGTCGAGCAACCTTCGCGGCCGCCTTGCGCTCTTGTCTGGCCGACTTCTCGGCGTCTTCTTGCTCCTGCATGGCGTCGAGTGCGGCTTCGACCTCCCGCTCTTCCTCCGAAAGAAAGGGAACGGACCGCGCGTCCCGACGCCTGGGGCGTCGCATGAACCCGCTGGCGAGACCTCGCAAGACGGCTTCCGAGTCTTGGCCGTCGTCAAGAAGAGACGACCTGGCAAAGTCAATCTGGAATCGCGTCGGTCGCTCTTCAAGAAGAGAACGAACCTCTTGGACAGAAGGCAGGGACTGCAGGCCGAAGAGACGCTCGACAGTGGCCTGCGAGGCAGGCGTCTCACCTGGGGAACCGCCCTGCTCGAGCGCAGAGATCAGAACTTGGAGCGCCCGATCGTCAGACGACCTGACACCCGCTGGGACGACTGGTGACGGCTGCGAGGTGTCACCTTCAGCGTCACCTTGGTCGCCAGGCCGAACGGAGCCGTCTTGATTGCCTGACTCGACGAGTAAATCCGGGAAGACCGCCGCCATGGCGCGAGGCAGACGACCCCGGATGTCGGGTGAGTCACCCTAGGCAACTTGAAAGAACGACTCCACAACGCGGCCACGACGATCGTAGCCAAGCACCAGCGGAGCAAGTACGGCCTCGTACTCACGCAGAGAACGATCGTACACACGCGCTGTCACAACGGCGAGCGTCATGACAGCCCGCATGCGTTGCTCGCGAGCGGAGATCTCCTCTGGCGTGTCGCCGAGTGACTTGAATCTCTCAAGATCAGCGACGAGCGACGCGATCTTGCTCTCCAGACGCGCCGTCTCCGCGCTGTGCTTCGCTCGAACGTCGCTGATCTCCGAGACCAAAGCATCACGCGACTCCTTGACGAGTTCGGCACTGGCCTCCGCGGTCTTGGCACGCTCCTGTAAAGCGTCGATCTCAGCGGGACGGGTTGGCTCTGGAGCCGGCGCCTTACCCTCCAGCTCAGCTTCGAGCGCTCGCACTCGGCGGGTTAGGGAGGCGACCTGCCTCTCCGCGAGATCAATCGTGACTTTGGCTTGGTTGTGGTCGACCTGCACGAGCTGCAAGGACGCCTCCAAACGCTAGACGAGATAGAGAGAAGGTCAGATAAGAGGTCGTTCCCAGCCAGAGAAGGGATACGTCACTCACCCGAATCTCTCGTTCCTCGGCTGAAAGAGGACGGCAAGACGGTGCTTGAGAAACGGGGCGTCTCCCTAACTCGGGAACCAAGAATGCGAGGTCGGCCAACACGGACGGCTCCTGAGTCGCCTTCTTGAGTGTCTTGAGCGTCTTCTCGAAGACGAGGCCGTGTCGGACGGGATGAAATGACGATGGAAGACGCTTCCGCACGCGGTCCGACACCTTACCCGCGAGTGTGCCGAGGTCGCTGAGCATTCGGTCACGCTCGACGCCCCACACGCGTGGCTCGAGTAAATCGCGCTCTTGAGAACTCAAGCCGTCGGCACCAACGTCGCTCCGCCTCAAAGGAGACTCACATGCCGGCGCTGCCAACCCCGGTGTCGTCGCCAACGGAGGCGAGACGGCAGAGGGAGGAGACGTCACAACTGTCGCGGGAGCGACCCTCCCAGTCGATACGACTGCTTGGGACGTCGGCGCCTGAGACGGAAAAGGAGACGCCTTCTCATCTTGGGAACCCGCGGATGGCGCCACACCCGCCGAGTCGCCGGAAGAATGCGCGCTCGACGTCGCCGCGCCAAGCGAAGCCGACGACGCGGGCGCTGCCGATGGAGGCACTGACGACGTGGGCGTTGCCGGACGAGAGGCCGACGACGCGGACGCCGCCGGTAGAGAGGCCGACGACGCGGATGCCGCCGATGGCGTGCTCGGCGGCGCCGTCGAACGATCGGCCGGAGCCGCATCGCTAACGGGGGCGGTAGCAGACGATGATCGTGGCGGCGATGACGATACCGACGCCGCTATGGTCGATGCCGATTGCGCTGGCTGCAGCGAACCCGCGCCGATCGCATCCGACGACGCGACGGAAGGCGACGCCTTAGACGGCGACGACGACATCGTGCAAGCAAGTCACTTCCGAAATGTTTCAACGGTACGGCTACGCGTGTAACCCTACCGTTGAAAGGGGCGCTGTGGTCAAGTGACCTGACCAGCGAAAGCGTCGGTCCCGAATCAGACGCCAGTACGCGAGGGAAGGGGAAGGGAAACGTAAGGGGACTCCTCGACTCAAGGCGACCACGTTATCTAAGGCGACGCCTTATCTAACTTGGGTGACTCCTTATCTAACTGAGGGCGACGCCTTATCTAACCCAGGCGGGACGACCCCTTAAGTTTATAAGGCGTCTGGCTCGTTAACGAGGCAGGTTGACATAGTGGGAAGATCTTACGGATCTCTTAGGTTAAGGATCAATAGACTCTCTGATTTGCCCTCCACCCCGCAGGTGTCCGAGGAAGAGAGCATCGACTCCCCCGTCGCGCAGCGTGCGTGCGACGTAAAACAGCTACCGGGTACGTGCACACGCAGGCGCAGCCGCGTAGTGCCTACCCGACGACAAGGTAAGGGCGTCTCCTTCGGAGGTTTGGCCGGAGCGAGCGTCTCAAGGCATACGGAGCGTTTGCAGTAGGGTGATCCCCTCTGCTCCCCGTGGAACCCGCTCTCGCTGAGCGGCAAGGCAGAGCTAAGCACCGTTGCTGGCTCCAAGTAGGGCGTCTCCTTTGAGAACAGCCCTGTCGACAAGAAGGCGACCCGCTATCGCCGTCGACACCTGCGCGTGCCCGAGCGACTGCTTACGCCACAGTCGCTGCGGGTACAGCGCTTCCCTTTCGGCCGTCAAGCGGGCGTCGAACCAGCCCGCTGACAAGCGCCTGGGCCGTGGCAGCCTCACAACCTGCCCCCCAACCCTCGGCTTCACGCCAGAAGGCCGCCTCCGGGCGCCTCAGCGACGTTCAAGGCGCCTGGTCCGCGGCAGTTAGCGCGGATCCAAGAACCCAAGGCTCTGTGCGTGTGCGGCTCGAGGAGCGTGAGGTGTCGCTAACCTCTCGTTCCCAGCCCGCATCACCACATTTGCAGCCGCGCTCAAGAAGATGAAGTCGACGTCGGCGCCAGGAATGGACGGGCTCTCAGCGGCGTTCTACAAGGTCGCACCTGACGTCTTCGGCGAGTGCCTCGAGCTAGTGTTCTACCACCAGCTCGGCCGCGGAGAGATGCTCAAGTCTCAACGCAAGTCCGCCATCTGCTTGTTGCACAAGAAGGGTTCTCGCGCGGAAGCTGGGAACTACCGCCCGATTGCGCTTATCGGTGTGGATGTGAAGGCGCTGTCCAAGGTTCTCACTGCTCGGCTGCAGATGTTCCTGCCCAAGCTCATCAACGCTGCGCAGAAGGCGTTCATGAAGGGTCGGTCGATCCACCACCACATCCGGTTCCTCGCTGATCTCCAAGACCTGGTGACGGCAACGGATGATGACGCGTTTGCGACGTTCCTCGACTTTGAGAAGGCCTACGATCGTGTCAACTGGGACTACCTCTTCCAAGTCTCGATCGCATGGGGTGCGGCGGTGCGTTCTCGACTTGGATTCGGCTCCTCTACACACGACCGCAAGCCCACCTGATGATCAACGGCCACGTCCAAGAAGCCATCGAGCCGACTCGCGGTGTGAAGCAGGGTGACCCCTTGTCGGCTTTGTTGTTTCTGCTTGTCATCGAGCCGCTCGGTAACCTCCTGCGGTAACACGAAGAACACGGCGTGTGCCTGTCGGAGCGTCTGACGGTCACAAGTTTGTTCTTCGCGGACGATTCGACACTTCTCTCCGGCTCTGTCAGTAGCATGGAAGCACAGTTGGAACTCGTCCAGCTCTACTGTGATGGGTCCGGCGCCAAGCTCAACCTGAACAAGTGCGTCGTGCTGCCACTTCATCGTCATCGACATGTAGCCCAGCTCGGCGCCGTGCGCGTTCTCGAGAGAGGGGAGACGGTCAAGTACCTCGGCATCCCGTTTGGCCAAGCATCGGTCGTGCAGGCTCTCCTGGATGACCTCGACCGCAAGTTCTACGAAGGCTTCAAGCTGTGGTTTCGACGCGCGCGTACACTCCAAGGTCGGCTCTTGATAGCGCAGACAATGGTGTTGTCGCGCTTGTGGCACTACACCATGCACGTCCCAGTCCCAGCACCGATGGTGCGACGGTGGCAGGCGACGCTGCATCGGTTTGTGCTCAGTCGTCGCTATGAGCGCGACGCTCGACACGTCCAGCTCATCTCATCGGCGTTCGTCGCCAGCCTCGCAGGTGGGTGGTCTCCAGGTTCCCAGTATCGACGCAGCGATCAAGCGACAGATGTTGTCACTCGTGCTCCAGTTCATTCGTGAGTCTGACGCATCGGTGTGCAACTGGACGTCAGCTGGTCATCGCGTGCTCGAGGGTGCTTCCTCGTTGGGGTCCTCGTCAAGCGTTCGACTTCCTCACCGTCAACCCGAAGCGACACGGCAAGATCCTCGACTGGTCGTGTCTTTCACAGTGGTGGCGCGACGCCTGGTTACTGTGGCATCGCACGCGGTTTCCAGTGACGTGGATGGATCTTCCGGGTCCAACTCGACTAGCGTACGCATTGCAGCAGCCTCTGTGGTTCCACGGCGACTCGACATTCCAGTTCGAACCTCCACCAAGGTCCAGCACGGCGATCGCTCACCGTCGAAGTCTATCGATGGTAGCCGAGCCTCAGCGAAGCTTCCGTCGACGTATCGCTCAAGCTTTTCGTCTGCGGTGCCTGTCCGACTTCGTCGACTCAAGTGGTGCGTGGCCCGACGCCGAAGACTTCGCTCGACGACACATCGACTACACATGGGTCGGTGTTCGTCCGTATCAACAGTATCTGTGGCTCCAGCGTCTCCACCATGAAGCTACTCAAGTGTTTCGTCGCGTGCTGAGTGTGTGTGGTGCCAGTGAAGACGACCTGCGTGTTGTAGGCACTGCACCGCCTCCACCGTATGCCGGTGTGCGTATCCAGACGCGTGTGTGCCTCGTTCCGAACGTGCCGCGCTCGCAGCTTCTTCGACTGGTGTGGCAAGCTCCAACAACGGTCCGACCACACCCGATCCAGCTGCACGACCCTTCGGCAACGCAAGAGACATCAAGGCAGTCGTGCGACGCCGCAAACGCTTGCGGAAGTTGCTACTACCGGTGTTTGAAGATCTACAGTTTCGTTTGGCGTTCCGACTACCAGTGCGCTCAAGGTTCTCGTGGAATCAAGAGCTGATCTACTGCTTGCACCCCGGGTGTGTAGCAGTAGAGACCGAGCGTCACTTGTTCTTCGAGTGTGTGCTTGCTCGTCAAGTGTGGCCAGTGTTGTTCCGAGACTGGGGTGTGTTCTTTGACACACGCCCCACATGGTTGCACGTTGCCCTCGGTGGTCTCCCTGGTGTGGCATCACAGTGGCAGAGTGCATCGACGGTGATACAAGACTTGTGGCATGTGCTACGATCGGTGACTCTTCATTCTCTGTGGCGGTGGCGCAATGAGTTGATCTTCTGTGATCGATCCCCACCACCGCTGGTCCCAGCCCTCCGCGTTGTGTACACGACGTTCACTGCACATGTGCGTGCATGTCAGCGACGTCTGTACAATCAAGAAGAACGGACACAGTTGTTGTTGGTTCTGGAAGCGCTTTCGGGGACGCGGTCACTTGGAGCTTTCATCCGAAGCAACAAAAAGCTATTGCAACTGCGGTTTTTGGCATAACGGGATTCCCCGTTGTTGGTTGTGGTATGGTGGTGGACAACGCGGCGATCTCGCATACGATGGTATCGTTTGGATTCGTACCCACTGGACCCCCCCGGCACCCGGCACCTAACGGCGCGATCCTCCGAAGCAGGCATGGACCTACAAACCCTCCCGAAACCGATACGCGAGTTTTCACTCCACCGGGAATCGAACCCGCGACCGCCAGCACACCATGCTGGCACTCAACCGACTGAGCCAATCGGCACTCAACGTTGGAAAGGTATGACCAAGTGTTCCCAAACCGTCCAAGTCGACATCTCATCACCACCTCGTTACACTCGTGTACACTATACCATACATTCTTATAGTGACGAGGTTAGATTAGAAGTCATAATTGTCGTATTTCATTAAATACAGACTTCTTCCACTATCAGGAGCGGCAACACAGCTCTCGTGACACACACGCAATCGCCCACGGCCCTAACCCTCCAGCCACACACAACCAACCACCACCGCAACTCACCGACACACTCATCCCTCGTCCACCGCACTTATCTCACGTTCACCGCACTACACTACACTACACTACACTACACAACACAATACACACTATACCGATCAACATGCGTGCGGTCCCCGCTATGCTGTCGTCATGTCGGTGCCGGGTCATGGGCTTCATTTCAGCGCAATGGCTCTACTTTCCTTGTCTCTGCGTCGAACAGTGTCCCTCCCCTGCCCTGCGCCAGACGTTTACATTCGTGAGGATACCCACATGGGTCGCCTATGTTTGTCTGCTCTATCGGTCTCCCATCTCACCAACGACCAACCCTCCATTCAACAGCGCCGTAGGGAGAGTAACACGTTGTGTGTGTGTGTGTCTGTGTGTGTGTGTGTGTGTGTGTGTGTGTGTGTCTGTGTCTGTCTGTCTGTCTCTGTGACTCTCTCTCTCTCTCTCTCTCTCTCTCTCTCTCTCTCTGTGTGTGTGTGTGTGTTGCTTGGTCTCTGAATGGGTTGGTGGGGTGAGACCCACGTACATACCGCGGCCAATGTGTTGATAGGTGCACCGCGGTTGGTATTTGGTACTGCGGAGGGTATGAATGTGGTGAGTTTGTCGAGCGGCGAGCAAGTGTCGCGAGTCGCGTCGTGTTGGCATCGATCGGTAGAAGTGAGATGTGTGGCAAGCTCTAGTGGTGTACGGTTCAGTGTGCCTGGTCGGTGAATAGATGAATAGATGGTCCGATGTAGCCGCTGTAGACACGTCCTCGTGCGTGCGTGTGTGCGTGTGTATGTAGGTGTGTATGTATGTATGTAGGTATGTATGTATGTGTGTTGTATGTGTGTGTGTGTGTGACATGGTCGGATGGTTTGAAATGCAAGTGTTCATCCCACGCTGCATGCATGTATACATACATCGTTGTGTTTGGAGACGGTGTGTCGGTCTAAGGGTGTGTATTTGTGTGCAAGTCTATATGTTTTGGATGTTGGGATGTCGATATTTCGATGTTTTGTTATGCGGATGTGTCGACGTGTACAACGAACGAGCGGGACAACTGTTGTTGAGTTTGGTTTGACGTTGGAATTGGAGTGACCGCGACCGCTGTCTGCGAAATGTTGTTGATTGTGCGTGATGCGTGACGGGTCATCGTGCTGAGGATTAGGTGAGCGTTGACGTCTGAGAGTTGTGCTACTTGTTTGTTGGTAAGCAAGGGTGTGATGATGTTTTGATGGGAATAGGAGAGTGATGTGGGGTGATGAGGACAGAAGGTATGGACAGAGTGGAAATGTGGCACGACCCGAGTTTGGCCGAGTGATGTGAGGCCGTGGGTCTGTGGCTCTGGTTGGGGTCGAGATTGGGTGGGCGGGTGATGTAGTGTAAGTGTGACTTGCGTTGTGAAAAAGAGTAAAGAGGGGTGATATAGCTCCAGGCTGTCATGCGAGCAAGATGGACAGCAAGCCACCCCACCAGGAGCCTTTTCTGAAAAGATGCTCCTGGAGGGGCTCGAACCCTCGACATGCGGCTCATAAGACCACCGCTCTAGCCGACTGAGCTACAGGAGCGGCAACACAGCTCTCGTGACACACACGCAATCGCCCACGGCCCTAACCCTCCAGCCACACACAACCAACCACCACCGCAACTCACCGACACACTCATCCCTCGTCCACCGCACTTATCTCACGTTCACCGCACTACACTACACTACACTACACTACACAATACACACTATACCGATCAACATGCGTGCGGTCCCCGCTATGCTGTCGTCATGTCGGTGCCGGGTCATGGGCTTCATTTCAGCGCAATGGCTCTACTTTCCTTGTCTCTGCGTCGAACAGTGTCCCTCCCCTGCCCTGCGCCAGACGTTTACATTCGTGAGGATACCCACATGGGTCGCCTATGTTTGTCTGCTCTATCGGTCTCCCATCTCACCAACGACCAACCCTCCATTCAACAGCGCCGTAGGGAGAGTAACACGTTGTGTGTGTGTGTGTGTCTGTGTGTGTGTGTGTGTGTGTGTGTGTGTGTGTGTGTGTGTGTCTGTGTCTGTCTGTCTGTCTCTGTGACTGTCTCTCTCTCTCTCTCTCTCTGTCTCTCTCTCTCTCTCTCTCTGTGTGTGTGTGTGTGTTGCTTGGTCTCTGAATGGGTTGGTTGGGTGAGACCCACGTACATACCGCGGCCAATGTGTTGATAGGTGCACCGCGGTTGGTATTTGGTACTGCGGAGGGTATGAATGTGGTGAGTTTGTCGAGCGGCGAGCAAGTGTCGCGAGTCGCGTCGTGTTGGCATCGATCGGTAGAAGTGAGATGTGTGGCAAGCTCTAGTGGTGTACGGTTCAGTGTGCCTGGTCGGTGAATAGATGAATAGATGGTCCGATGTAGCCGCTGTAGACACGCCTGGCGTGCGTGCGTGTGTGCGTGTGTGTGTATGTAGTGTTATGTATGTATGTAGGTATGTATGTATGTGTGTGTGTATGTGTGTGTGTGACATGGTCGGATGGTTTGAAATGCAAGTGTTCATCCCACGCTGCATGTATACATACATCGTTGTGTTTGGAGACGGTGTGTAGGTCTAAGGGTGTGTATTTGTGTGCAAGTCTATATGTTTTGGATGTTGGGATGTCGATATTTCGATGTTTTGTTATGCGGATGTGTCGACGTGTACAACGAACGAGCGGGACAACTGTTGTTGAGTTTGGTTTGACGTTGGAATTGGAGTGACCGCGACCGCTGTCTGCGAAATGTTGTTGATTGTGCGTGATGCGTGACGGGTCATCGTGCTGAGGATTAGGTGAGCGTTGACGTCTGAGAGTTGTGCTACTTGTTTGTTGGTAAGCAAGGGTGTGATGATGTTTTGATGGGAATAGGAGAGTGATGGGGGTGATGAGGACAGAAGGTATGGACAGAGTGGAAATGTGGCACGACCCGAGTTTGGCCGAGTGATGTGAGGCCGTGGGTCTGTGGCTCTGGTTGGGGTCGAGATTGGGTGGGCGGGTGATGTAGTGTAAGTGTGACTTGCGTTGTGAAAAAGAGTAAAGAGGGGTGATATAGCTCCAGGCTGTCATGCGAGCAAGATGGTCAGCAAGCCACCCCACCAGGAGCCTTTTCTGAAAAGATGCTCCTGGAGGGGCTCGAACCCTCGACATGCGGCTCATAAGACCACCGCTCTAGCCGACTGAGCTACAGGAGCGGCAACACAGCTCTCGTGACACACACGCAATCGCCCACGGCCCTAACCCTCCAGCCACACACAACCAACCACCACCGCAACTCACCGACACACTCATCCCTCGTCCACCGCACTTATCTCACGTTCACCGCACTACACTACACTACACTACACTACACAATACACACTATACCGATCAACATGCGTGCGGTCCCCGCTATGCTGTCGTCATGTCGGTGCCGGGTCATGGGCTTCATTTCAGCGCAATGGCTCTACTTTCCTTGTCTCTGCGTCGAACAGTGTCCCTCCCCTGCCCTGCGCCAGACGTTTACATTCGTGAGGATACCCACATGGGTCGCCTATGTTTGTCTGCTCTATCGGTCTCCCATCTCACCAACGACCAACCCTCCATTCAACAGCGCCGTAGGGAGAGTAACACGTTGTGTGTGTGTGTGTCTGTGTGTGTGTCTGTGTGTGTGTGTGTGTGTCTGTGTGTGTGTGTGTGTGTGTGTGTCTGTGTCTGTCTGTCTGTCTCTGTGACTGTCTCTCTCTCTCTCTCTCTCTCTGTCTCTCTCTCTCTCTCTCTCTCTCTCTCTCTCTGTGTGTGTGTGTGTGTGTGTTGCTTGGTCTTTGAATGGGTTGGTGGGGGTGGCTTGCTGACCATCTTGCTCGCATGACAGCCTGGAGCTATATCACCCCTCTTTACTCTTTTTCACAACGCAAGTCACACTTACACTACATCACCCGCCCACCCAATCTCGACCCCAACCAGAGCCACAGACCCACGGCCTCACATCACTCGGCCAAACTCGGGTCGTGCCACATTTCCACTCTGTCCATACCTTCTGTCCTCATCACCCCACATCACTCTCCTATTCCCATCAAAACATCATCACACCCTTGCTTACCAACAAACAAGTAGCACAACTCTCAGACGTCAACGCTCACCTAATCCTCAGCACGATGACCCGTCACGCATCACGCACAATCAACAACATTTCGCAGACAGCGGTCGCGGTCACTCCAATTCCAACGTCAAACCAAACTCAACAACAGTTGTCCCGCTCGTTCGTTGTACACGTCGACACATCCGCATAACAAAACATCGAAATATCGACATCCCAACATCCAAAACATATAGACTTGCACACAAATACACACCCTTAGACCTACACACCGTCTCCAAACACAACGATGTATGTATACATGCAGCGTGGGATGAACACTTGCATTTCAAACCATCCGACCATGTCACACACACACACACATACACACACACACACATACATACATACCTACATACATACATACATACATACATACCCACGCACACACGCACGCACGAGGACGTGTCTACAGCGATTGGCGTCTTACCTGATGTTGGACAATCAACGGGTCAAGGGCAACTCACTCCCCAAACGTATTTCCTCTTCTATACTGTCGACTCAAACGCGCAGTCGACAGGTGTATTCACGCAAGGGTGGGTGGTTAGCGGACCAAGGAGTCCTTACTCCTCAAACGATAGTCGGTGAGGGCGAACAGTTAATGGATTAAGAGCGCCTCGCTCCTTAAGTTGCTCCTACCCGGGAGACTTACGTCGCGTCCTATTCGTGACGGCGAGCTGTGGTGCTTCCTACTTGACAAGCGCTCTCCTTGCGCGAAATACGGAAGTTCCATTATCTGTTATCATTTTCCTCCGACTTCGAAGTGCTGCGAAAATCACCCATCAATAAGCGGTGGTGAGCGTCTCGGTGTGGCTTTTCCTCCGCGTGTCCCAGATCTCTTGTCGTCGACAAGGCGTCTGCCGACTCGAAGTTGACCACTTGGTCGACTGATAGTCGTTGGTCTCTGCGTCTGGTCTATGACAGAAGCTACGTAGTTAGCGGTCCCTCGGTGGCGGCGACCACCAGGCTATAGTACCCTTGCAAAACATTGATACAGCGACTTAGAGGAGCCCGTTCTCTGCACCTACAGCTCGGACTTTCGATCGGATTAGTGCATTGCAAAGCCCGTCGGTTCGTCTCCATTTTTGTCCAATTGTTGATTTCCATGCGTCGTTTATTTCGAATGGCAAGCTGCTTTCTCGAGGAGTCACTCAAAACCTTCTCAGAGGTGATCGCAAACAGCTGGTCGAGTGGGCGGTCAAGCGACCACATGTCGAAAGCTTTCCCGGTATTATACGGGAGCTCGGGACCTGTATGTTTTATGCGCATGTATCAGTATATAAATCGTGTAATTAGGTACTCTCTGTCACCTCAGGGTTGAAGTACTCGTCCTCGACTTGCTGCACTTTCCGGTAGCAATCCAGCCACTTTCGCGAAGAGATGGCTTTGATCTCAGCGCCAGTATTGTCATCGAGTTCCTCCATTGTGAGTGCAGGATCTTGTGCGATGCGATTTTTGATCGCACCCCACATGAGGCTGATAGGGTGAAGCTCACGATGATACGGAGGCGTGTAGAGCACCTTGTGACCGTAGCGCTGTGCAAATGCCACTGCAGCGTAGATTGGATCAGGTGAATTGCGATCCACGGCAGCCATCATGTCTACTTTGGTCGCTCTGGTGTCGCAAAAGATGCCATTTCCAACGAGCCATTCTTGGATGTCATTCTTGCGCCACTGATTCGTTGGGGGAAGGGTTGATATTTCGCTTATATTAAGAAGCTCCGTCCGTATGAATGTTTCACGGGCAGTGAGCGTCGCACATAGTTTCTCGAACCGTTTCTCGAAGAGATACGAATCGAAATTGCCGTGATAGTCGGCGGACAGGTCTGTGCGGCGCTCTTGCCAATGGAGGACACCCCCTGGCACCCACTCGCCATGCATTTTGCCGTTCTTGACGCGAATCACACCAGCCCCAATGATGCAGTAACGCTCGCCCTTGCCGCTACGCATGCAGCGTGTCTTGTCTATAAGCACTTACGATCGCGAAGCGACGTCGTGCAAGTTGCAGTACGATTCGTCGATAAACACTTCGGGTCGGCGAGGGTTCTAACGACGATTGTAATTTTGTATCTTGTAGTTGAGATAGCGATCACGGAGTGTGACAACGGCCGCAGAATCGGCCCTTGGATAGCGCGTCTTCCCTTTGATGTACGCACAGCCTAATTCTTTCAGTCGCTTTTGGATATCGAGAAGAGACAAGTCGTCACCCGTGACTCTTAATACTTCAGCTCTGATGTTGGCAGCTGTTATCAGGAGGCGACGTAGATTACGCGAACGGATCACCGAGAGGAAAAATTCGTCGTAATTTTCACCATCCGCCATTTCGCCGTCTCCATCAACAGACACTGCCGAGACCGGAGGTGGCTCGAGAGAACTTGTCGCTTGCAACCCGTACTCGGCGACGATACGTGAAACCGTTGCCTCGCTGATGCCCAAACACGCCGCTACACGCCACCTCAAAGCTCTGTTCAGTGGGTCGTTTCCTTGCGCTTTTTCAGAGGCGAAATACTCGTGCGCGCGCCAAATCATCTCTCGCTGTGCCTCGGTAACCTTCTTAATCGTGCACAATGCGCTCTGAACGCATCAAGCACACGGAGAAACTATGAAGAAGAAAACTTCCAGACATACACAAAACATACACATGACAGACATAAAACACGACATAAGGTCGACATAAATCTCAACATAAAGTCAACATAAAGTGCCCCCCCCTCGAAAATCACAATGTTTGAGAGTCTCCAGGATGCTTGGAGGAAGCAGCGATCACAAAACATTTTTTCACTTCAAGATGCTTATTTTCAAAGATGAAGCGGACTCTACTCGTAATCGACGACTCCTCGGATGAGAATCACAGCGAGAACATTCCGTGTCAAAACGAAGAACGAGAAGACCCCGAGTCGCGAGATGGATCTTCGTCTCAGACAGCCATATCGCTATTGTCGGGGTAAACGTGTCTCTCTACGCGAACTATTCAAACGCAGCCCATTGCTTGCGTGCGGAAGGAGACGGCCGTGTTGATCTACCTGCAGGCAAGGACGAGTGGGAGCGAGTCGCGGCTCAATACAACGCCAGCAAGCCAGATAATTGGGTTGAACGCGACTATGAGAGCTTAAGAAGGAAGTTCAATGGGCTGGCAACGACCCTCAAGCGGACGGGTAGTACCGAGATGCCTCGTGTGGTTGCAATGTCCAAGTATAGCAGACGACAGATCGAAGCGGAACAAATGACATGCACTGGAGGTAAAGAGTGCGACACAGCAACGTCAAGCGATGAAGATGATAGCGATCGGTACAGTTACGGCTCGCTGATCAATCCTTCACGATATCAAGCGGAATTTGGAGCTTGCCTATCCCCGTTACCGGTGATACCACAAGGAACTGTCGGGAGACGGACAGCTGAAGCCGAATCTGAATCGTCGTCGAATGTATGTGAGATAGCTGCGGAAATCGCCCGATACCCCAGACTATCTGACCGATCAACCAATCTTGGTGGTACCGAGCTGCCTTCTACTCTTGGGACAACTCGACCCGACAAGAGGACCAACCCTTCTGAGAGCTCGAGTCACACGAAGAAGAAACGGAAGAAGGTGGAGGCAGACACGAATGAACTGGTTCGAGAGTTAAACGAGTGCGGAGAACGCCAACAGGCCACAACAAATGGCTTGATGGAGATGATGCTTGTTCTTTCGGAGAGGCGACGTAAAGAAGATGAGCGAATCCGTCGTCAGGAGAGAGCTGAGCGAGAGGAGAACCGCCGCATCCAGCGTGAAGAGTTCATGGCGCTGATGGCCGCCATTTTTAAGAACGGCTACATGCCTAGAACCTCCATGCCACCTGAAAACGTTTTCCGAATTTGGGATATGGGATAAAAAATTGCTCAGGCGCTGACCCTGACGCTCAGGATCATAAGGCAGTGGTAGCTTCAGACGTCGATACACCTTCTCCATGCTACCCACACCCCATTCCGCCGCCGGTCGAATTGAAGTTATTGTGTTCTGCAATGCGAGCGCCGCTCGACGTGTGGATGGCAAAATGCGGTCGATGCCACCTTTCGTCAGCGGTGTGAGTATTCGACCGACCATGACAGCAGAACTCGAGAAGGCCGAGTCGGCAACAACTCCGCAGCGTTGATCAGGACACATGATCGGATCCAGGATGTGCTCTCGGAATTCCGTAGACATGATAGAGGCGTTCCACGATCCCGGACAGTTGTGTTTGTACTAAACAATGCATCCATCAACACCGAAGCGAAACGTTCCTGTCACGATCGGCATGTAGCCATCCGTCGTACATTGCGTTCTGGAGATCTGAGCAGCTTTACTGCTGGACCTGCGAATGGAACATCAGCTTTGAATCGGTCACATCAAAATCAAGGCTCCACATTCTCTGTAGTTCTTGCCGTCGATGAACCCGAACGTGAACTTCAGTAGTGGCTCCCTGTTTTGAATAAGTCTCGCCATCGCTTTCTGTCTGTTGAGAGAAGGGCACATGATAGGTGCAGCTCGACATGAACGAATTGTACGTGATAGTGCGCACTCGTCTTTGGCAAGCGTTCGCGACATTGTTGTTGGCGGAAGTCTGCACAGATGTTGAAAGGAATCAATCAGCGCGACAGACATACCGTGTCAGGCTCGTGGCGTTGAGAAAGTTTAAATCTGATCCTTGCGCGTATATGATTGACCAAGGTGACCTGCTCGGCGATGGGCGACAGCTGGATGTTAGATAGTGGCGCGCTCGCATGTGCCGCCGCCAAAGCTCACGAAGCACCCTCCGTGTTATCCGTGAGCGCGCCGTTTCCTTTTTAGCTATCGATATGTGATGCTGGGCGGCCACGATGAAAGCAACCTCGAGATCGTCGTTGCGTGTCATCTTGCTGGATAGATGAAACAAAAGGAGAATGGAGGTGACTGACGAGTGACAGAGATCAACTTTGGGCTTGTCGTATCTTCGGTTCACCCGTTCCTCAATTATGGGCGAACTGTGATGGCGCCTTTCTGGAAAAAGGCCAACATAAGTACGACACACACATCAGCATAAACCCCACGTAGTTTGTCGTCTTATGTCGATGAGATATGTAGGTTTTGGAAGTCTTCCAGTCTATAGTGAGGCGCGCCCACTGACCTAATTTTGGCGTAAATCCGCTGACACGAAGAAACGAAATGATCATTTCTCTCTCGCAGTGTATCAATGATATACAAGGGTACAATAGTACGACCCCTTTGGTGGCTCGAACTTGGAATAAACGCCAGATCTCCATACACTTCATCACACTTTCCTTCGTGTGCTGTTTGAGCTTCTTGCGGTCTTTGTGGATTTGGCATGGTCATGTGATATTCTGTCCGCAGGAAGCCTCAAGAAACGTATTTGGTGGGAAAGATACACGATCCAAAGATGAGACGAATAAAATCCGATATCTAGTAAAGTTTTTGTTGTTAAGGGCAAAGCTGTGTCGCACCTCATCGCATCTCTCCGAATCGACCCGCATCCAAAGCACAGGGATTGCCGAACTTCGATTTTAGTTTCAACCTCGAAACCGGTTTTAACTCCAGTTATCACAAACAAACTCGTTCAGTTTTGACTGCGAGTGATAAGTGGTTTTTACGGCTTGCGAATCGTAAATACTCCCATAGGGTCACTGACGTGGCATCACCGTTTAGCAATCCTCCATACCGGACCTGCTCTGAGGTCGAACGAGCTCTGACTCAAAGCTCGTTTGCGGCGGGAAGTAGCTCAAGCTCCTCACGTGAATCGCGCAGCAGATTACTGCTCCCCGGGATCGAAAATGCCGGGCGGAGGCCGTCCAAGGGCTGCCGAATGGCAGCATTTTTTAGAGATTGCGCCGAAGTCTGGCAATCTTCCAGCAACAGTCGTGTGTATCAATTGCGTCAAATCCAACAAAGAGCTGAATGGACCAGCTCCGGAAGAGATCCAAGGTCGTCTAGATAGGCTGCGGAGCCATCTGCGACATTGCAATGCATTGTCGAAACAAGGACAGGCTTGCACGACCTCGACAGCTGTCAACGAGTTCGTGACACCACGAAAACGAAAGCCTGTGTCAACATGCACAACCCCCAGTCCATCCAAAAGGGCTGCAGACACTTTTCGAGCATTCACAAAGCCACAAGTAAGCGAGATAAATCGGCAAGTTGCACGTGCTCAGGCCTCACTTGGTCTGCCTGACACGTTCATTAGCGATCCGGAGCTCGTGAAACTTTTTGAGTTGATTCGTCCGGGCGTATCGCGTATTCTTATTCGTCCAAGACAACTCGGTGCTCTAGTGCAAGAACACGCGGCGGAAGTTTTTTTTTATTCTATAAAGACGTTGAAAGAACACCAAGCATGGACACAAGGTCGAGTCAATCTTCTCTCTGATGGATGGGAGAATAGATCAAGAGTGCATCTGCTCGGGTATCAGCTTTCTCTACATGGTCACATTGTCACACTTGCCCTAGACTCCGTCGGCACAACGCACAACGGCGTTGTGATTGCCAAAGAGCTCGAAACGACCATCATTAAAGCTAAGGCAGATGGCTGGAACATTGGTGCTGTAATCACCGATGACGCGGGTCAATGCAGCAGGGCGAGACGCATCCTTGCCCTTCGATGGCCCAAAATCGTTTTCATCAATATGTTTCGCTCATGATGTAAACAATCTTGTTCGGGCAATCCTCAAGACAAATTTTAAAGAAATCGCAACTGAAGCAGCGACTTTGGTGAGGATACTCAACGCATCGCCAGCAAAGTGGCTACCGCGTGCAAAAGATGAAATGGATCGGATGTGTGGCTCCAGATTGGCATTCTATACTGTATGTGATACGCGCTGGAATTCCATGCAGGCCTGTTTTGCATCCCTGCTTCGTGTGAAAACGGCCCTCGAAAACTTCGCTGAACGCTATGAGAAAGATAGCGAATTTCCAGTATCGTTTCTGATCTTTAAAGACACCAAATTCTGGAACAAGCTAGCTGCAGCAGAAAGCGCGATTCGACCGCTCGCAGAAGCATCATACAGCCTTCAGCGCGACAACAACACGCTTTCAGATGTTGTTGAGATGTTTTTGAAGATGTATGACGGCTTCCGCTCCAACATGCGCTTTGGAGTTAATTTGGTTCATTGCATTGAACAACGATGGCTTAAATGTGAGCAACCATTGCTGCTCACTGCTTTTTTTTCTTCATCCAAGACGCGCTGCATCAGAAGAGCAATTCGATACTTCACTTATCACGAAGGTTTCTGCTTTCGTGTTCTACTATTTTCGGAGGTTGGTGCACGACGAACCCGATCTGATACGGTCGGAGTTCAGGATGCACATCGGAGGTAGACTCACCAAGAGCAAGGCCTCGCAGTTCCGACGATGAGAGTGGTGGTGAAGGATGGTGCTGACGATGATGGTGGCGGTGGTGATAAATCAGAGTGTCAAAAGCGGTGGCGTCGACAGAGCGCTCGCTATGACGGCTCCGCGGTTGTGTCCGTGCGCTCGATCGTCGTGGACCACGCCGCTTCCGACGGCGTCGCGCCGTGCGTTGCCACCGGCTCCATCACCGGCTCCACGGCTGCAGTCACACTCGTGGTCTTCTCCGCTGTGACTTGATCCGCGACGACGGTGGCTTGGACCTCATTGAGCGCCGTTGTCACATGGTGATCGTTGTGGTTGTCGTCCACGCTCTTGGCGGCAGCGTCCTGCAGCACGCTGGAGGCGCCGCCGACGCTGGAGCTCGATCCATGGAGGTCTCGGTGACGCGCTTGGCGATCGCGGGCAGCGGCGACCAGAGCTGGAACATGGCGCGGAACTCGACAAAGTCGACAAAGCCGTCGCCGCCCTTGTCGGCCGAGGCGATCATCTCCTGCACCTCCTCGCTGACGAGCGAGTGCTTGAAGACGTCCTGCATTCCGCCGATGGAGAGCGGCCCATCTTCTCGCCGTCGAGTAGCCCAAAGGTCTCCTTGATGATGTTCTGCCCGATGTCGCGCCAGTCCTTGACGGCGGCGATGAACTCGAGGAAATTGACGTGGCCCGTCTTGCTCTGGTTGATGCGCGTAAAGAGCTCGCTCGCGTCCTCGCGCGTGATGCCGCACTCGACTATGGACGAGCAGAACTCGTCGCGCGATAGCGTGCCCTTCTTGGCGTGGTCCATCGAGTGGAAGACCTCTGCCGCAATCTTCTGGTGGATGTGGCCCTCCGACACGACGAGCGCCACGCTCAGCAGCGCCGTCTGCTTCATCTTGCGGCAGTGGCTGAAGCTCAGCATGTTGGTCAGCAGCAGCCGCTTGTTGGACCGCAGGCGCTCGCTGTCGGGCTCGCCAGCGTCCAGGTCCTGCAGCCACTTGTGCCCGAGCGCCTGCTCGGCCGAGAGCCGCGCGTCCACGACCTCCATCACGAGCGCCTTCACGAACGTGATGGCCTGCGGCGAGTAGTGCTTCCACGTCGCGTCCTCGAACACGAGTACACTGTCAAAGATCTTGGCCATGGTCTCGTCCACGGTCGCCGCGTGGGACGGCGACACGCCCGTGAGCAGCTCGAAGCAGATCACGCCGAGTTCTCCGCGTTCTCCAGCAGTAGGTTCTCGAGCTTGAGGTCGCGGTGCGTGATGTTGTTCGAGTGCAGGAACGCCATGGCGCGCAGCAGCGCGTGGGTCAGCCGCCGCACGTCGTCCTCCGAGAACGCGCGCCGGTCGCGGTACACGTGCTCGTACAGCACCTTGCCCTTCCATAGCTGCATGACCATGTACATATGCTCCGCGTCCTCGTACGACGCCAGCACGCGCAAGATGTGCGGGTGGTGCAGCCGCCGCAGGATGTCGATCTCGTTGCGCAGCGCGTCGCGTTCCACCTCGTTGTCCAGCTTGACGTCCTCGTACGACGCCAGCACGCGCAAGATGTGCGGGTGGTGCAGCCGCCGCAGGATGTCGATCTCGTTGCGCAGCGCGTCGCGTTCCACCTCGTTGTCCAGCTTGACGACCCTGGCCCACTCCTTGCCCGAATGGACGCTCGTCGCCAACAACGTGCGGATCAGTTTTGAATCAGAAACCAATCTGAATATCACCGAGTTAAAACCACATGACCATTAAACTTTCTGATAAATAGTTCTTACCAGTAAGAACTTCAAAACGACAATCCCTGCCAAAGCACACTCATGCCTCTCTGGTAAATGTTTCAAAAAAGGTATCAAGTAACCTGGCACGGGTTACACCACAGAAGGGTTCGCCTGGCACAGCCGCAAAACGTCCAGGTTACACTATGACAAGTGAACGGTTACTGTAGCTCATTTGAAATTAGCTTAGCCCATGGTGCTTGAGTGTCGAGACCACTGGAGTGTGCGGTTCGTGAAGAGAAGAAGAGCTTTTTTTTCGAACACGACGCTTTCGATAGAAACTCCCGTGGTCTTGCCTTGTCGAGACTGGAGCTTGCGCGTGTGCTGTGGTGGGGGACAGCAGGCTCCGCTCACCCGTCCGCTCGAGACTCTCGTGTATCCGCTCCACCGTGGGCAGCTCGTTGTGGGGGCGGTGGATCCGCCACAGCTTCAACGCTCGAAAAGAAAAAGAAGGAATTGCGCCAGCTGGTGTGGTGTGGTGGTGGAGGTTCGCTTTTCTTTTTTTCTCGATTCCTGGTTTTTTCTCGCACTTGACCGCTTGCTCCACTTTGTTCGTTCGATCATCGACGGGGGAGGGTTGAGCGCTTCGAGCACACGAGCAATTACGTGAGCTGCGCCTCCGGGGAACGGCAGAGCACACGTAAGAGATGGTTGCGGAAGGAGGAAGCAGCGGGAGGGGGATCACCCCCACCACCGGCGCGCCGAAGAGCAGCCCCCATCGGTCGAACTCGGTCAAGCGGCAAGATCAGGTGGAGCGCACGACGAGTCCGACGACTGTCACTGCAAGCGCTGACGTGAAGCGAGACCGCGCACCGACGAGCGTTGTGCGCAAGCGAAAGCTCGAGCCAGAAGATGAAGAGGACCCCACGCGATCGGTGACCGATAAAACCTCCCCGTCTTCATCAACTGAGGAAATGGCGCTCTCCGAGACGTCTGCATCTGCATTGGGACATGGCAACTCGTCAGCTGCGCAGATACCATTTGCGGCGATGGTGGCGTCAAGTGCAAAGGATGCGAAGCGGCTGAAGCCAGACGCCCCCAAGTTTCTGCTCATGCTTTACGAGATTCTTCGGGTTGAAAGCGATCGAGTGATTCGATGGTCAGAAGATGGTCTGGCGTTGCAGATTCTTGATCAGAACACCGTGACTGAGAAGGTTTTACCGCGATACTTCAATCACACGAATTTCCACAGCTTTCAGCGCCAGCTGAACTACTTCGGATTTCGCAAGTGGACGAAGTCCAAGACTGATATCTGCACGTTTAGTCATCCCTACTTTCGCCGTAACCAGCCGGAGCTACTGCAATTGATCAAGCGCAAGAAGGCTCCTCGACGCAATCCGACAGGGGATAAGGTAGACAGCTCTGTGAACCCGGTGTCCGCAACCAACGATGACGCTACGACGGTGAACAACCCACTCAACGCTGCTTCAGGATTCCTGTCGACTCTAAACGGTGGTGGAGATAAGCGGCTTCTTCCTCTTTCTCCCAACTCGAAGCGCAAGTTGCAGCATGCCACAGGAGCGAACAGCCACGGAGTTTTCGGTGCGGCTTCACATCTCCTCCCACAACTGCATTCCAGCCTGCTCCCGTTGCAGCTCAGCAACTCCATGTCGTCACCCTCACAGCCTCTTCATCAAGGCGTTTCGGCGATGGCGGCTCAGTATATTGGCCAGCCTATGGGGACTAAATCGACGTCTAACAGCAACGTGGTGTCTCCATTGGCCATCAGACACAAAATGTCTTCAAGTGGGCAAGAGCTACATAGTTTCGTCCCGTCAGATGTTGCTTCTGCTGCGTCCACTTTGATGTCCGAGCTTCACTCGACAGTTTCTGCGGGTGAGGGCATTGGCCAAGTAAGAGAACCCCAGCTTACAGTGCCAGACCGTTCGTCTCCAACACGTCGACATGTTGGGCTGCCGAACTTCGAAGTTGTGAGGAGTCGCCATGTAAATCGACCACACGAACCTGATGCATATCACTCTGGTGATCAAGTGTCATCCGCACTGACCGAAACAGCATCCGCTTTACCTCTTGCTCAAGGCGCACGTGGGTCATCCCACGTACCCTCCAATGGAATCGCCCAGCTCGACGGCGAAACCCGCCCGACAAACATCAACACGTCTCTGCCATTTGCGACGCAAGCAGTTGGTGAATCAAGTCCACTTTTCAGCAACTCATTCAGCGATCCCGTCGATATCCTGCTCCGAATCAAGAAGTCAAGGGCGATGTCATCTGATTGTACGAATCTCCAATCTCCCCAGCCATCACAAGAGCAATCAGAAGACATTGCTTCTCTGCAGAATTTCTTGCTAAGTCAGAGCTTGTATACCAATCGGTTGGAGTCTCAGCTCAAGCTTGCCCTGGAGGAAAACGATAGCCTTCGAAGCCTCGTGGACGCCAAGCTCCGAGAAGTCGAAGCGCTGCACAACGAGCGGAAGCTCTTGCAGAATGAAAAAGCTGTCTTGCTGGAAGACAAGAACAAGCTCTTCGAGATCAACCGCGGTCTCCTGAGCAAGCTCTTCCCTCAGTGACGAACCAATAACGACAAATAAAAGATGTATGTGCATTTGGGCTGGCACATCGCTGCTTGTTGAACGTGTATCGTGGAATCTGTCTTTCGGTGTGGCCATCACACGGTTGCCATCCAGCAGTTGGAACTATTCAGTCATTCACGGATGCTGTATTGGCCGATGGAGTCAAGTCCAGCAATGTATTCATGCTTATGGTGGGGTATTCCGGCATGTAAATCTTCTCAACACGCATTTAGTGCTTGCAGTGACCGGGGAACCGAGGCACAGGAATCACATCACGAATGTTCTCCATCCCTGTCGAGAAGAGCACCAATCGCTCGAATCCCAGGCCCCAGCCCGCATGTGGAACAGTGCCGAAGCGACGCAAATCGAGGTACCAGCGCAAGTCTCCTCCAACTCCTTCATCATCATCCTCAACAGGCAGCAAGCCGAGGCAACGCATCTTGGCTTCCAGAACATCGAAACGTTCTTCTCGAACACTGCCACCAACCAGCTCACCAATTCGAGGAACCAAGAGGTCCATCCCTGCAACAGTCTCTCGGTTGAAACTGTCAGGATCATTCTTACGCATGTAGAATGCCTTGATTTCTGCAGGATAATCGGTCACAAAAACTGGCCCTCGAACGTATTGCTCAGCGAGGAAGCGTTCGTGCTCCGTTTGTAAATCCATCCCCCATTCGGGTTGCTTGTCAAATTGAACGTTGGCAGCCTTCAAGATATCGATTGCCTGTGTGTACGTGATTCGAGCAAAATCACCTTGCGAAACCTGCTCAAGTCTCGCCACCAGTTCCTTGTCGTAGGTCTTGTTGAAGAACTCGACATCATCAGGGCATCTTCGCAGTAGATACTGGACTGATTGTTGCACCGCTCCCTGTGCACTCGAGATGCACTCTTCAAGACCAGCAAACGCCATCTCCGGCTCAACCATCCAAAACTCGGCAAGATGGCGGGTGGTGTTGCTGTTCTCCGCACGAAAGGTTGGACCGAACGTGTAAACCTTACTCATGGCGCAGGCATACATCTCGGCATGCAGCTGCCCCGACACAGTGAGAAAAGCATTCGTTCCAAAAAAATCGTCGTTTCCATCTAGCAGTATTGATGACGATGAGTGGTTGCGGTTATCAACACCCTGTTCAATCGCCAACGTACCAGTCTTCGAGACTTTGAATTGCTCCCCAGCTCCTTCGCAATCATTTGACGTGAGAATTGGACTGTGTAGCTGGACGAAATCGTTCGTTTGGAAATAGTTGTGGAGACCTTGGCTACAAAAGCGCCTCATCAGACAAGGTAAGCATCGCGAGACAGCCGCATGTGCGCAAACCTTAAGGCGTTTCGGACTCGAGTGACAGCGCCAATTGTGTTCGTTCGAGCGCGGAGGTGGAGATTCTCGCGAAGGAACTCGAGCGAGTGGTATTTCTTTTGCAACGGGTATTCCTGAACGTCGCATTTACCCAATACCTGGAGCATGTCAGGATGAAGCTCAAGTCGGCGTTGCTTGGCCCCTGGCACCTCTCGCAGAATGCCTTCCACGAAGATGCTGGAGCCAACCGTGACCTCTGCGACATCCGCAATCGCTGAGCTATCGGCCGGGCCTTCCGCGTCCAATGGCAACGTGATCTGCATTTCTGCAAGACAAGATCCATCGTTGAAGTTGATGAAGTTCACCGACTTGTGCTTCCGAACAGACTTGACCCATCCGCCAAGAGCGACGCGTGTGCCGTCTTGTCGCTGGTGTGCATCACGAACAGTCGTACGCGGCAACGCCGTCGTGGTCGATAGTGTCCGTGATATCGCCTGCGGACGGAACAGCGCCGCAATCGACGATCGACCTGCTGCCGCACGAAGCATCTTCACACGAATGAGCGTCCTCCGCCTCACAAGTTGTGAGTCACAACAGAAAGGTGTCGAAGTGATGGTCACAAGAGGATGATGCATTGTGTAGATACTATATTCTAAAGGTCCATATTGGTTATTTTTGTTTCGCACCGCTCAATGGCGTTTTCAACAGCGAGAAATGTGTTTTTCACGATGTTACTGGATACAATCCTTCTTCACATCCACCAGACTCAGTGTCACACTGGGCTTTCAGTGATCAAAATGCATCGTATTGCTTTGGAGGCTCTACTGCTCCAAATTGGAGCAGAAAACGATGCTGCGATCACTTCGCACTTTGCAGGGGACGTCAACAGGAGGCGGCGGTTTATCCTTGCTCCTGGTGTCGCCGCCAACATGCCAATGCGGGGTAGGGCTGAGTGGTGGATGTTGTGAACTGGATTTGTTGAAGCTATCAAAAATCAAAGATATGGCCCCAATTTATCGCGCATACCATACCTGAAATAGATGTTTTAGAATGCATGCGTCTTAAGTAATTGGATTTTGCATCGATTTGGGTAAAGTGAATGTGATACCATCATATCTGGCGTTTTTTAGTGCGTGATCGATCCAAAACTGACGTTGGCGTGTTCAACTTGGGCTGCTCCACCCTTGCCATCGTCCACTCTTGAGTCCACCGAGTTCATACGGCGGACGAGCAGCATCGAGTGGAGCCACTCTCCGCTCTGCATCCTCAATGGTCCATAAAACGATGCGGCCGGTGTGTCGTGTGCTCGAGCTGTGCGTGAGTGCTTTTCCGGGAGGGAGTGGTTGGGACGAGTCCAGTTCCTTGGCGTTCGAAGATCGAGATCTTTGTCTGCGCTCTGGCTGCGGTTTTCACTTTGGAATTTGCGTTGCGATCCACACCATTCTCCTTGTAAAGCCATGGCTCCTGCTGTCGGAAACACGAAGAAGACCACGTTTCTGCTGAACTGGTACGCCAACCCGTACCATACGCCCATTTTCGTGGCGAAGAACAGGGGCTTCTACGAGGAAGAAGGGATCGATTTGGCGATCCTGGAGACCACCAACCCGAGCGATGTCACTGAGATTGTTGGCTCCGGTGCGGTGAATCTCGGATTGAAGGCCATGATTCACATCCTGGCAGCCAAGGAGCGAGGTATCGAACTCACCTCCTTCGGGACTCTGCTTGATGAGCCTCCGACAGGTGAGAAGTGCTTCAGTTAGCCTTTGGATTTTGATGTGAGTCTCTAAGCTTCCTCCTCCTAAGGCCTTATCTTCAAGGAAAGTAGTGGCATCAAGACTTTCAAGGACATCATTGGCAAGCGCGTCGGGTACATTGGTCACTTCGGGAAGGTGATGATCGACGACA
This sequence comes from Pythium insidiosum, assembly GCA_022836835.1. NCBI lineage: Eukaryota > Oomycota > Peronosporomycetes > Pythiales > Pythiaceae > Pythium > Pythium insidiosum. The sequence continues at coordinate 581,114 of JAKVDI010000026.1, read as the reverse complement.
TGGCTCGCCAGGCCGGGATCGACACGTCCAGCTACACGACTGTTCGAGTCGGGATGAATGTCGTGGATGCTATCATGCGTGGAGATATTGACACTGGCATTGGCTTCACCAACTTCCAGCGCATCGAGCTTGAGAAACTCTCGGGCGAGAAAGCTGGTATGCTCCGTATCGATGAGCTGGATGGTCTCGGATGCTGTTGCTTCTGCTCCGTGATGTTTGTCGCGAGCGACAAATTCTTCAATGAGAACAAGGATCTCATTGCTGGATTCCTTCGTGCTACTCGCCGTGGTATGGACATCACCATCGAGTACCCAGAAGAGGCCTGGGAAGATATGTGTCGCATGAACCCACGACTTCGCAACGGTACGATGTGTGGTCGCCAAGCATGCCGTTGATCGATTCCTTGTCTCACTACGTGCTCCTGCAGACTTGTACAAGACGATCTTTGATCGCACGTTGCCGTACTTCTCGCGCACGCTTCTGAACGTCGAGCGGGACTGGGAGAAGGTTGGCAAGTTTTGCAAGTACCTCAATGTGCTCGACAAGAACGTCGACCAGCACTCGGTGTACACGAACGAGTTTGTCCCAGCCATGGGCAAGCCAACTCACCAGCCAATTACGGAGGGTGGCGTGCTCACCAAGTGATGTTTTTAAGCATCGCATGTGGAGCTGCATCTCGGAGAAAATTTCTCCGAAATGCCAGCCAAATCACTGTCCAAACCCAGAAACGACAGATTAAATGTTCAAAAACAGTTAATGCACTGACGTTTGCACAAATCTCTTTTTTATCACATGAGATTGGAATTGCAATGTGCCAAAACTCCACTTACTGACTGTCACAACACAAGCAGCAAGTTCAGCGGCGGGCGGCAACATGTCAGACCAAAGCACCGACTCGTCGTATGGGCTCGTGGCGCTGGCAACTGTCATCTTCGACATTGACTCGGGGCAGCGCCTGGATGCGCTGTATCCATCACAAGGCGCGCTTAGCGAAGATGCCGAGCGGAGTGTCGCGCACCTCGCGCTGCCTCACAGCAACAAACAGAATGAGGGCGACACGCAGTTTGTCGTTCGCTTCCGCACCGATTGCTCGAGGTAGGTGCTCGCAGAAGCAATGGCCAGCGTACGTTTTATTTTTCTCAATGGTGATTGGTAGCAACGAATTCCTCTACGGCTTTGTGCTGTTCCGCCAAGAACGTGATGGCACGAGGTCTCGTGGGTACCTTCAACGCGCCTTTGTGATGGTGAGCGATCGACCATACATTGATCTTTACGATCGAGCGCTTCGCATCGCCGGCCCACTCGTCTTTAAGGCCGGCAATGCAGTGTTAGAGCCACTGTTTGGCAATATCCTCCAATGGTACGTGGAATGGTGGAGCCGTCAGGTAGCATTTTTCAACATGCTTGCTAAACGCACGGGGTCGTGGTGCACGCAGGCCATCTCCTCGATTCAACAAACTTTTGACTCTTCCTCTGGCGGGGACATTCATATCCTGCATTGTCCCAAAGCTGATAGATTACTCCAAGCTCGACCAAACACCAAGCGGGGATGTTTATCGTCAATCACCTTCTGGATCTCCGCACTTCTTTGGCGATCTTGATGAACCGTTGCACGACAACAAGAAAGACGACTTGAGTGATGTGGATCCGCAGGATGGCAAGGAAATGGTCATCGCACCCGATGTTTCTTACTTAGACAGAAATGAGCATGAACACGGAGAGTCATCAGTCAACCCGGACACACAAGCACCATCCCGTCCCCCATCCCCATCTTTTGGTGATGTTCTGCTGACAAAGCGAAACGATCCCTCATCTCCATTTGAGGTATGATCGCAAGCGGCATTTGTTGTGTGCGGTGGCTGACAGAATTTTTGTGATGAGCAGAGCATCGGTCTCTATTCGAGCTTCATGGGTGTTGAGAACGCCCTCTGGCTTCTATGGCAGATGATGATCACAGGAGAAAGTCTACTCATACTTTCACCACACTCACGAACATGCAGCCAAGCGACTTTGGCGCTCACAAGGTACTGTTCATGCAAGCTGATGTCAGATCGTGGAGCTGACACAGCTTATTTCGCTTAGCATCATCGCACCACTAGAGTTTCGCGGGGATTTCAGGCCATACTATGCTTTGTACGAAAATGACTTCGATGTGGGTGGGAAGAAATTGTATTGTTTTTTGTATGTGACGTACTCACGGAGTTATTTGCAGGAGATAGCGGCGAGGCAAAGCAACGGAGTGAGTAATCCTGGGAAAATGACAGTCATCGGCACAACGAACCCATTTTTCATGAAGGTGCGTAGCGCTTTTTTGTTTGTGATGTAGATCCTATCTGGCTGATCCCTTTTGCAGTCCTTCAAGAAGTGGCCAAATGCAATGGTTTTTCCGTTCCTCCAGACGGCTGCACACTCATCAGGTCAGTAGAGTTGATCATATCTGAACCCCTGGTGAACTCATCGAAATCTTCACCCTCACTCGTTTGACGTCTAGGCAAGTCGTTTAGGGGCGGCATTCGATCAATTCGATTGAAAGGAAAAGCCGAGCTGGACACGGTTGAAGATCGCGACCACGCTGTGGTAAGATGGTTCTCCCTGGATTGATCATGTTACTTGCTGTACAAACAAGAGAGTTTGATGTAGCTGATGCGACGAAAGCCACGCTATGTGCGTCCTGACAACGCGGTGTTGAGCCAACTAATTCCGGCTTCACAGTCGAAAGCGAATGACGGTGGTGACGAAGAGCCCCACATCGCCATCAACAATGCCATCCTTCGTCGTGTAGGTTTGTTTGTCTTCCTTTTCATATGAAAGTGACTGATGCGCTGTCGATCGTATTCACGGTAGCATTTCCGCAAGTTGACGAAGGGCTTTCTCAGACCGTTCGAGGTGTATTTCGGAGTGTGGGCACCAAGTGGAACAAACTCAAACTTGTATGCCTCAGTGGACAAGCTTTTGAAGCCGTTCGACATCAAGGTAGGTGTCGGTGCTGCTTGAATTCAGAACAACTGACTCATGCAAATCCGGACGAGAAGAGTTTTCTGCACAGCATCAGGCCGAACGAGTTACCACCGCAAATTCGACGTTCCAAATGGCGTGCTTTGTACACGGCGTTCATCCGTTCACCTCATTTCGAACCATGGTTTCATTATCGGCGCAGTCGTTGCAAGCACCAGTTTAACGAGACTTTGCGCTCGCTGCGCAAGACTGTTACCCCATCTATGCTTCTAACGTCACCGTCCGGTGGTCAGCTACCGCTCGAAGAATGCAAGCAACTCCAAAATGAGATTGAAGCCACGCTAGTACATGAACGTACAAATGCTCAAGACGCCATCGACATTGACATTGTGGAACAACATCTCCTTGCTGTCAAACAGAGAATTGAGGATCTGACCTCCTAGTGAGACAAGTAATGTACCAGAGTTCAGGTACAACGCGCATTTTCTTTGGACAGGCACGCCAAGAACACGTCAGTCCTGTCACTGGGGCCAAAATGCTGCCGGGCTGTCAGCATCGACACGGCCCTTTGATCTGGATGACAGCGATGGTGAAACCACAGCAAGAATATGTACATGGAGACCGATGTGAAGCGCCATCGTACTGTATCGTGTGTTCCGTGAATGTTGGTGCAATGCACATGAAGGATACTCAGCTGAGGCGACAACTGGATCGGACGCTGAATCGACCAACCAAACGTCTCCTCACAGTGATTGTGAAAAACCTAGTTTGTCTCGATAAAGTGCGATTTCTGGGTGGGTGGGTGAAGTGGGGATAAGACGTGAGACCATCGACAAAAAACCTCGTGGCCTGTCGTCAGAACCGTTGGTGAATTCGATGACGGCCCGCATTGGCCCCTCCCATTCGCGCCTCGATCCAATGCACGGTGCCCACACATTCCAACAGCCCAGAGATTGCCAATGATGTCGACAGCAGATGTCGATGCACCCGAGGGCGTCGCTGTGTCCAATGCTGCCTCCAACTCGGCAGAAGCGGACTGTACACCGCGGAAAACGACTCGAGATGCAGAGATCGATGAGGTGATGGAGTTCCTACGCTTCAGTGTCAAGCCTACAACCTCCTTTGAAGGTGCCATCCTCTTTAAATTCCGAGATGTGGACGGCAAAGATGAGTCCACATACCTCGTTGAGATATCCAAGTCGAAGGGTAAGCGAGCTTGTGTTGGAGATCGACTAGGTGTCTGGGATCCGCCAACTGACGTAGTTGTTGCGTGTCTCTTCCCCTGCGTCTCGCAGAGGTCACGACAAGGAAGGATGCATCCGCCAGTGACGCACGTAGTCTCACATGCGAGGTGACCATATCTGTGGACGACTTCCTCTGGATTTACTCTGGGAAGGCGTCGAGTTCGGACGTTCTCAAGCTCTTCTACGCCGGTCGTTTGTGTATTAGTGGCTACGCGTTCAGAAAGGTCTCCACGTTTGCCCAAAGCTTCGACTATTCATCCGAGCGGTGGCGTAAATTTTACGCGTGGAGAGAAGAAGAAGCGAATATGAGGCGATCATCGTTGGCCCTTGATGATGCCCACAATGTTGGATCCCCGTCTAGGGATTTCTGGATCTACCATTGCCGCGCGATTCTCGAGCGGTACAATATTTCCAAGCTGCAACGAATGACATGGGAGGCATCGCTCTCAAGTATGTTCGGCGATCGATTTGTGCTTGAATGCCTGTGTCGATCTGCTACCTCCCGGCGTTCCTTCGTTGTGCCATCCTCGGCTTGTTCTCGCGATGAACGCACTGAAGGCTTAGTTGCTGCACTCGTGGGGCTGCATTTGCCGCAATCTAAAGTGGAGCATGAGCTGGGCGACGTTCTTCGTCCGTGCTTCAAGCGACGCCACAGCATCCCCCTGGAACTGGTCCGCCCAACGAACGAGAATGCCGGATCGCTGTTCGATTTCTTCGACGATGATTACCTGGATGCAGTCAAGCACTCGGCGAAGCAGCGTCATCTCCGAGGGAAGAGCAAGAATCGCGTGGATCTGGCCGATGCTAGCATGGAACAACTTGATCGCTTATTGAAGGCCCTAGGTCGAGATGGTCACAGCAACCATCAACGCAAGACGAAGCCAAAGCACATTCCCGTTCCTGAATTGTTGCTTCGAGAGTTTCGAGCGCAGGCATCGGAGATCATGCACGTCATTCAAGAAAAGGCCCTGGGTCGGAAGTTCGTCGACCGTATTCCCCTTCCGGATACTGCGTGGTTGTATGGCGGTGATGCTGGAGTACTTGTGGTCAGTGATACAATGGCACCCGCTGAGGGCAACCCGTCAACTCGTGAACGAGCCTCCGAAGTAATGCCCCGCAGTACGCAAACGCAGGCTGCTCCAGCTCGCCAAGCTCTGGTCGTTGTCAACCGTTCCCAGGTCCAGCGACGATCCTCGAAGCGTGATCTCATTCCGAAGGAACTTCTCAAGGCCAAGCTCGCATCGCTGTCACGAGATCTTGTGAAACACCAACCACCAGCGTTGCAGACGGAGGACCATCTCATCTTCTCTGACTACGTGTAGTGCATGTGAACATCAGGAACTGAGAATATTTATGCTAGAAATGCACGCAGTTGTTCGATTTATCAGATCTGATGACCAGATCGACTCATCCCGACTCAGATGTGCCAGTCACCAATCGACCCACCATCGCCGCCAGACGCCGCCACCACCATTGCGTTCCTTCCGACCGAATCGACCTACGTGAATCATGGCTGACCTGGACGATCACACACCTGAGGATATCGCTTGTGGGTCGCAGATCTTTGACATCGACTTCCATCCGGCTCAAGATGTGGTGGCTGTCGGCGACATCACTGGCGTCGTCCAAGTGTAGGTGTTTCTCAGCTGACTGAACACGAACTTGCCAGAATCGCTGATGGGTGAACGGAACAAAGCTACAAGTACGCGGAAGAGGGCAATAACAAACTTCTCGAGCTGAACCATCATCAGGACTCGTGTCGCGCACTGCTTTTTTCCCCCGACGGCCAATGTAAGCGATGGAGAACCGGAATTCTTCAGCATTGCATACGCATGGTTGACATTGTGGCTTGTGAGACAGCTCTATACACTGGCTCCGCGGACAAGTCGATTCGTGCGTTTGATACGCTTGGAAACGTTACATGGGCTGAGCTACGTGCGCATGAGTAAGTGGGATTTCTCGATTCGACCACACCTATTCAAACCAACCTAGCAATGTGTGCTTGCCAGTGCGCCAGTTAATCGCCTACACGCAATTTCGAATGATGTGATCGTCAGTGGCGATGATCAAGGATGCATCAAGGTGGGAGCCGAACAAACACGATGTCCTTGTAACAGCAGCGCTTGACGCTCACTAGTTATGTATCAAAAGGTTTGGGACACTCGACAGCACAGGTCTGTGGGCGGATGGAAGGAGCACACGGATTTCATTTCGGGCTTCGCAACAAACCCTGCGGTTGACCACTTGTTGGCAACGGGGGGCGACGGACGGCTGTCAGCGTACGATCTCCGCAAGAACGTTCTCGCCGGCAAGAGCGACGAGCTGGACGATGAGCTCCTGTCTGTGTCTGTCATCAAGAACGGCCGCAAGGTCGTTTGCGGCTCTCAGGACGGTGTGCTTGTGATCTTTAGCTGGGGTACCTGGGGCGATATGTCGGATCGTTTCCCTGGTCACCCTGAGTCGGTGGAGTCTATTCTGAAGGTGGATGAAGACACAGTGCTCACTGGCTCAAGTGACGGCATTGTTCGGTAAGTCCCATGATCATCGAGCCCTACATCATCTTCATCGGATCTAAACGCCTTGTGTGCAACAGTGTTGTTCAAGTGCACCCCAACAAGCTGCTCGGACTCATTGGCGACCACGAAGATTTTCCGATCGAAATTCTCAAGTTGTCTCACGATCAGCGCCTCATCGGAAGTGTTTCGCACACCAACAAAGTTCATTTTTGGGATGTTGGCTATCTGTTTGACGACGATGGCGAAGATGGTGATGAAATGGAGGGCGAAAACGATGAGGAAATGAAGGACGTCGACAGTGACGACGACTCGGACGCTGAGCCGAACACGTTCCAAGGCCGACGGCCCATGCCGTCTGCTCGGGAAACGTTCTTCTCGGATCTGTAGACTGACTTGAATGGAAGCTTTTACGTTCAGTTGGTCCGCCGATATCCTTGCTTAGCGTCATCAACAGACATCTTGCAGCCGCTGCTCTTCCGAATTTCCAACTCAAACGCAGCAGTTCTTGTCGTGCAAAGGGCCTGGCCTCGCGGAGGATTGATGCCTGTGAGCCTTGTGCAGGAGGATTGATGTCGTTCCTCGTATGACTTTGACACTGGCACTCACGAACACTGATCACGTGACTTCAAGACGCCATTCATCTTCAGGAACACACACACACACAGACGTAGATGAAGTGAGCCATGGATCCATCTCGCAGCAAGGAAGCCGTGACGGAGGGGTAGGTGTATGCGACTGTGGTGAAATATCAACCAATCCCTGCTCGGTCTCTTATCTTGCAACACCTGATCCAGGACAAAGGTTCTTCAGGTTTTTGCCGACCGGCGTTAGGTCCTTTCCCCATTGGCATCGCAAACCAACGGCAACACAGCTCTGGCGCCAACGACACCTGGGAAACACGTGTGACTGATCGATCGATCCGAGCGCTTGCTCCCGAGTCTCTCTCTCTCTCTCTCTCTCTCTCTCTCGAACTGTGTGCGTGCACGTTGGTGTTGGGAGCGATCTCCTTCGCACGCGATCCGTTGATTGTGGAAACCCTGTCACGCGCGTGCAGGCAGGCAAGCAGGCAACAACGCAGGCGCCAGGGCCGTCGGTGATTCTCGTCCGTGGGATTCCTTCTGTGAATCAATCCCGCTCGATCATTGTGGATTTACGACGGTCACTGAATTGATCGACGATCAGGAGGAGAGTGTGCGAACATGATCAAGACCAAGCTTGCCTCGCTATCTCAATTGGCGTCGAAGGCAACTGGAGCTACACAGGGTACCCAGACGACTGTGACGCAAGCGTCGTCCAGTGGCGGTGCAGCAGGACAGCAACAATCACCGTACCAGACAACGCCACCAAACAGCAACGGCAGTAGTAGTGCGACGACGACGTCAACGACCAGACGATCAGCTTGGGCTGATCGCATTCGCGAGAAGCTACCCCCACTTGGTGACAATGAATACGAGGTCCTGTGGGAGCGCGGTGTACTTGGTGTTATCTTTCTGGAGTCGGAGAAAGATGGAATTCCTTATGTGTCGAAAGCTACAGAGTCGTGTATCTCCCCGTTGGTGTCGCCAGGTGATGTGCTCAAGTTTGTCAACCAAGTGCGCTCCAAGGATCACTCTTTTGCTGACTTCTTCAAGATACTGTCCACAATGAAGAAGCCGGTGTTGCTACGCTTTGAGCGCTCGAATAGGCCCTCCATTGAAGCGGACTCGGACTCCTTAGATCAGCGATCCAATTCAGCCGGTGAAATAAGTGGTCGCTCCATGAAAGATGCCGCCAAAGCTCTCGCAGCAAAGGTTCAGCGCTCTCATTCTCTTCCACCCCAAGAGATGCAAAAGCAAGCAAAACCCTCTATTAGAGGAGCATTCTGGCGGGCGGCGTCCACGAAGGATTCACAAGTTCAGCCGGCATCATCACAACCACAAATGCTTGTGACACCTACCACGCCGGTGATGAAAAGTAAGTCCAACACGCCTCCACTTCATTATTCGATTATTGACGTGATTGCTCTCTAGATGAACGTTCACCGCAGGAACTGAATCGTCAAGATAGCGGGAGTGAACTTGCGCTCACTCCACCAAGTTCTTGGGAAGCTGCCGAGGATGATTTCGATGATGATTTTCTAGACTACGAAGTTTTGTGGGAAACGGGCTCGCTTGGACTATTCTTCGGCGAGGAGCGAGATACTGGGCGGCCAGTAGTCACTCGGAGCTCGACCAACTCGAATCCTGCGGTCCAGCGAAAAGTTGCGGTTCACGACGTCCTCCTAGCTGCAAATGGAGTTAAATCAGCAGATTACAGCTTCGATGCGTTCTTCGCTCGCCTTCAACAAATGAACAAGCCGGTAAGACTAACGTTCAGACGCAAGGCAGTGGCGGATAATGTTTCGCGAGCCCGGAAGGAGTCAGTCACTGTTGACACAACCTCACCTCGTCCTAAGACTGATGATACGGCCACCAAGACTCCACGTAAAAGTGTACCAGTCGAATGCGATACCCCAAGCTCAACTGTTGAAGTGAGAGCAAACACTCCTCGACGTGAGAAAACTGAAGATCGAGGTGAGCGCGTGCCGGTTGCTTTCGGACCAGAAGAGACAATGCCCTCCCAAAGCCAAGCCACTGACGTCAGTCTTAGTGTTGATCACGCTGATGGGGAACAAGCACTCGAGGCTTCCGATACAATTACGTCACGGAAATCTACAAAGACACCTGCGTTGGCAAAGCAAACTAGCCAGGAATCGATCGAGCCAAACGCAACCGAATCGACTGATGTTATCGAACCCATCCGTCCTGAAAAGGTGCAACCGAAATCAGATCAGAAACAACGGAAAACCCCATCGCCGAAGCGGGCTAATCCAGACATTTTCGTGCTTGGCAATGATGATCATTCTCCACTGGGCTTCGTCTCCGACATGGAAAGCGACGACGAGGATGGTGAGGTTATTCAAGCATTACCAGCGACTCCGATCGAGAGTGACGGGGTCGTAGAGATAGGCGTTCCAGTCGAAGAAACGGAGCCTCTTCTGGGTGATGATGTTCCTGTTGCGGCGATTGGACTTGAAGTTGCTGGGGATGTCGAGGCGAACGATGGGGACGACGATACAAGCCAAATGTCGTTGCATGCCATGTCAACGAAACCAAACCGAATGAAGTCCGAGCAATCGGGTCTGGAGTCCAAGGCAGACCCTGAAACAGAATCGGATGATGTGGATACTCTTGATCCAGACGATGTTGATATCGGGGCGGACTTGGATCGCGACGTGTTGTCAGCAGTCAGCAAGGGAAAGTCGGGAGCTCCTAGCCCAGGGAAACCAAATAAGGCCGCAATGAACTCAAGCTTGGCGAAGTACAAGAAGAAGCCCAAGAACGCAAAGGCGCTTGTGAAGCTTCCTGCCATATCAGAGCAGGAACCTCATACTGTTCCTTTGGTTGCACCGAATTCTGTCAACACAAGCATCCAAGTTCGAGGTCGTTCCAAACCGAAGCCTAGCCTGCTGGAGACACCTGACAGCACAACATATCTGGTGAAGTGGAAAGAAAGTCGAAGCGTCGGTTTGCAGCTTCGTGAAGTGCGGTTTGCGAAGGGAACGTATCCGTTAGTTGTGGATGTGTGCAAGGACCCGTGCTGTGACGCGCTCAAGCACGTTTGCATTGGGGACATCATCGTCGAAATTAACGGGCGCAATTGCTCATCGATGGGTGTGAAGAAGACAGTTGGCTTTCTGAAGACTTCGTCGAAGACGATGCTGATCAAGTTTCGCCATGGGCCTGCATTTGTTAATGAGCGGGTCAGTGCGTTCATCTGACTGGTTCAAGTCAATGATGTTGGCGTATTTAACGCGGTCGAGTGAGTGGGCGAGTGGTGGGAGTGCAACTCCAGACGCAAACATAGAGGTTGTCCGTTGGGTAAGCGTTGAAGATGATTGAGCTCTACGAAAGTTCTCTTGAATATTTTGGTTTGAACATGCATTATCCTCTCAACCGCCGGTCCATGCCGTTTGTGGACTGTTCTCGATCCAGCTGCATTCGATTGTCAGGCTTAGTGGAGGGAGGCGAGACGCTTCTTGATCTTGCCGATGGCGCGGGCGGGGTTGAGACCCTTCGGGCACGTCTTCGTGCAGTTCATGATCGTGTGGCACTTGTAAAGCTTGAATGAATCGTCAAGGGCACGAAGACGCTCTTCCGTCTTCGTGTCACGGGAGTCTTCAATCCAACGGAAGGCCTGCATAAGGACTGCGCAACAAGCAAATCGTCAGGAGTTGCTCAACTGATGAACATGGCGGGTATACATACCAGCCGGGCCGAGGTACTTATCGGGGTTCCACCAGTAGCTGGGGCAAGACGTGCTGCAGCACGCACACAGAATGCACTCGTACATGCCATCCAGCTTCTTGCGGTCCTCCTTGCTCTGCAAGTGCTCGACGTTCGCAGGCTTCTCAACGTCCGACTGGAGCCACGGCTTGATCGATCGGTACTGGTCGTAGAAGTTGTTCATGTCGGGGACGAGATCACGGATGACATACATGTGCGGCAGGGGATAGATCTTGGTCACGTCGTTGTTCTTCTTGATCGGGCTGAGACATGCAAGGGTGTTGCCGCCGTCAATGTTCATGGCGCAGGAGCCGCAAATGCCCTCACGGCAGGATCGTCGGAACGTCAACGTCGGGTCCTGCTCGTTCTTGATCTTGAGAAGCGCATCCAACACCATCGGACCACAGCTACACCCAGCACCCATCACCAGTCACCACGCTGACGTCAGCACGGCACCCTTCTATCCCAGTCTACGTACTCATCGAGGTCCACGGGGTACGTGCACTCATACGGCTTGCCCTTGGACTCAGGGTCCCAGCGGTAGATCTTAAAGTACTTGACGTTCTGTGTTCATGAGCACAAGCCAAGGTGTCCACGTCAGTCGCTGCCTCGAGTTCCCCCATCCCAGTACGTTCCGACTGACCTTGGGCTTGTTCGTCTTGAGCTTGAGATCGCCCGGGGCGGCCGACGAGAGCGCGCGCGCCCCGAGGGTCACCGTCTTGGCGGTCGAGGGCGCCGCCACCTTCTTGAGCGTCGAAGCGAGCATCATCGCGCAGGTCGAGAGGGAAGAGAAGGAGGACTCGGTTTCACGAATGGAAAGCTGACGAAGTTCGGCGGTGGGCCCCCCACCCCACCACAAAACCCAGCCGCACGACGGGGCGGTGTTCCGAAGGTGCAAGTGGGCCAGCCGTGCCGCACTACGTGTCCCACATGGCTATGTGGGCCAGCAGGTGATCAGATCTCACAGGCTGGGAACGAGGAACTAGATGTGGGTGGACCACACTAGATACGGAGTAGACGTGACCACTTCCGACAACAACAACAACGAGTGAATCGCGTGGGATCATGGCAGCGAGACAAGCGACGCGATCGGTGACCTTCAAGCAGTTCCTGCTGCGGGTTCACCCTGACCACTACCGTTCCATTCCTCATGTATGTGATTAAGCTATGCTTTCATTGGAGCACGTGACGATGGGACGCTCAGCTGACACCCGCTCTTGTGTTGCGTTTTATGGTGTGTGTGTGTGTGTGTGTGTGTGTGTGTGTGGATGCGGGCGAATCAGGTCCACGACGAGAACCTGCAGTCGATCCAACTACTCAATCAGTTCATGGATGAGCAAGCATCGCGTCTAGGAAGTCAGTGGCCAAGGGAGACTCGACGCCCTCGCCATGTCTACTTCTCTGTCCAAGTGCCGAACGCCGCAGCCAACGATCGATCCTCGAGTGGCGACCTCGACAAGACACTCAAGCGATTCCCGCTTGAGCTACATCCTACCAGTGTTGAACGAAGCATGCGTCACATCCTTCGTGAATGCGGAATCGATATCTCTGACGACAGCAAGGCATCAGATGAGTCGGTGCTTCACAAGGCGCCATCGACGTCCGACCCGCAGTCTCGTCCAAACGATTACTCGAATCAAAGAAGCGATGGAATGGACTTCGGTGGTGACTTCAGCTCAACGTCACGCGAGGCGTTTGCGTCGCGACGAAGAAAGCGAGTAATCGTCAGCTTTCCGGACTTCCTGCGGTTCATGACGGAGCCGCGCACTCGTGAGAAGCAGCAGCAGCGCTCGTTGGCGTGGAGATCGATCGAGTCTGTGAAGGGATCACTTCTGCGGGAGTTCGGCCTCAGTATCATTACGACATCGTGTGGCTGGGCATCCGTGCATCTGAACGCAGCCCTCATGTCTTTGCTGAAGACGATGCGAATGATTGGTGCTACGACGACCACACACGGATCGCGTCGGAGTGACCTGTTTCGTGACGTCACGATTGACGTCAGTGCCGATGCCTCGGAAATCGATGCATTCAACGAGTACACCGTTGTGTTGAACGTGTCTGATGTCCCCGTGCAGTGGGTTGCTGTGCTCGAGAATGTTGATGAGCGTATGGTGTCTTATGTTCACGCAGCGCGAGAGAGCTTACGCCGACTGGAGCATGACGCCATGAAGACACTGGACGGTCGTTTCCGTATCAAGCGAGGGCGAAGCTGTTCGGCGATTGCATTTCGTGGATTTCTTCAAGAGTTAGCAGCGAGCGCGTGGATCGCACGAGATATCTGTCAGTCGAGGATCGAATACTCGCAGTCACTCATGATCAATGTGACACTTGTAGTGGAGGACGCGGCGATGCGATGCGAGATTTTGCAGGGCGGACAGGTGCGAGTGCCGAGTTGTCACGGTGCCTCTGAGATGCTTGACTTTCTTCGCGACCACGTTGACGAAATCCGACGCAACCAAGTCAAGTACGCAGAAGACATGCAAGTCTTTCTTCAACAGGCGGCTCGCTGCCGTGAATGCCTCGGGCTTCAAACGCTGAGTTTTCATGAAAGTCTGCGGCTTGATCAAGTGCTCCATTCTGTGGCCAAGCTGCTGGCTGTGGCGTCTGACAACGAGCAACGTGGGCAGCGACGGGCAGTTGTCGATGAAACACGATTTCTCCTTGGGGCGTTGAGGGGGCAGGCCCTTCGAATCGACCGGTGCTACGGCCTTGATCAAGATGGAGTGTTCACCATACCAGTGGACTGGTATTCTCGATAGGCGAGTTGGTCACGCAGTCCATTGATTAGAGCGAACAGTGACATGCAAAAAGTCAACATTTCACCAAGTAACGCTTACGAGATGCATCGAGAAAAGCCAACAAGACGATAGATGAAAGTCGAAATCTACATAGCACAGTCGCACTTCCAGAATCCGCGCTGATACAGCATGCTATGATGCTGCACCTACACTCTACTGGAAGCGCTGTTCGCCTGACAAACTAGTGTTCTCTTGCCTTCTTCTCCATTACCTCATCTCTCTGCTTCTTAAGCTTGATGCCGAATGTGGGGACCACCATCGATTCCAAACTCGACTGCTGCAGGCGTGTAGCTTACAACTTGTCGTAGAAACGGTCAAGCGGCGGCACCTCCGGAGCAAGACCCTTGCGGACACGCACACCGTTGACGAGCTTGCCCGACATCGAGTTGGCCTCAACCGGGTTGCCGTTGACAACCTGGTAGTGATCGAACACGCACTGCGGGAAGGCCTTGCCACCCGTGGCAGCGCGGAGATCGGCCGTGAAACCGAACGACTCGTTGACCGGGAGGTAAGCCTTGAGCTGCATCATCGGGGTACCCGGGCGCTGCTCCTCAGCGAACACGTGACCACGGCGGCGCGTGAGCACACCGTAGCAGCCACCCATAGCGTCCTGCGGGCACTGGATGTCGACAAGGAAGACAGGCTCCATGAGTGCCGGCGAGGCCGTCAGCTGGCACGCGTGCACAACGCGACGAGCCGTAGGCATGATCTGGCCCATACCACGATGGATGGCATCGGCGTGGAGCACGACATCGAGGAGGTTGACGCGCATACCGCGGACGACTTCGTCACAGAGGACACCCGTCTTGACGGCCCACTGGAAACCAGCGTTGACCGACTCCTTGATTTCGTTGAGGTAGGCAACCGACTTGGTCTGGTCGACGAAGAGGTTGGGGCCAGTGCCATCCGGGCCGTAGCTCCAGATCTTACGGGCCTCCGTGACATCCCAGCCGTGGTTGTCAGCGAGGTAACGGGCGCGGAGCTTGATATCCGTGCGGGGGTCAAGCTCGGCCTTGCCCTCATCGAGCTCCTGCGTGAGCTCATCACCAAGCGGCGTACCGACGCAGAAGAGACGGTTGTGCTTGTTGGGCGACTTCGACAGACACGTCATCGACGACTCCGACTGGATCGTCTCACGGTACGTGACGACAGGGTCCGAGATCTTGACCTCCGTACCCATGAACTCCTCCTGGAGATCCTTGAGACAAATCTCAAGGTGAAGCTCACCGGCACCGGCGATAATGTGCTCACCCGACTCCTCGGTGTAGCAGAGAACCATAGGGTCCGACTTGGCAAGACGCTTCATACCCTCAACGAGCTTGGGGAGATCGGCAGCCGTCTTAGGCTCAACGGCGACACGCACGACCGGCGAGACCGAGAACTTCATCGTGCGGATCGTGTGGCCCGTCTCGGACGTCGTGATCGTACCCGACTTGAGCAGGTACTGGTCAACACCGACGAGACCGCACGTGTTACCGGCCGGGATATCCGGGGTCTGCTCGACGTAACGACCCATCATAATGATCGTACGCTGAATGTTCTTCACCCAGAGATCCGTCTTCTTGCCAGGCACGTAGTTCGGGCCAAGCATGCGGACCTTCTGACCCGTCGACACCTTACCGGCGAAGACACGACCGAAGGCATAGAAACGACCCTTGTCCGAGGTCGGAACCATCTTCGAGATGTACATGACGAGCGGACCGTTGACATCGCACTTGCGGATGGCGTTGGCGCACTCATCGTCCTGAGGACCGTCGTAGAGCGTCTCAACACGGTACTTCTGGGCGACGACCGGCGACGGGAGGTGGACGACAATCATCTCAAGAATGGCATCGGCAGCCGGGAGCCAGCGCTGCATGACGCGCTTGAGGAGCGGCTTGCCCGTGAGCTCCTTCTCATCAGGCTTGAGCTCGACACCGACGGCCTTCATCATCTTCTCGTACTTCTGCTTCTTGTCGTTCATGATGGCCTCGAACATCTTGACAATGGGGTCCATGATGAACTGGCAGAAAGCACGCTTGAGCGTACCGGCCTCGTTGTTGCGCGACGTCCACTTCTTGTTGTCGGCATCGAAGTACCAGTCACCCCAGAGCTTCTGCATCATCTTGCTCTCCTCAATACCGAACTTCTTCGAGTACATGCGGGCGAACTTCTTGAGCGTGAAACCCCACTGGTGGAGACCCGAACCGAAGGCGACCGTGCCCTTGTCGGGGTAGACCTGGCAGTCACCGAGCTTGGGGTCGTTGTACGTGGCGATAATGACGTTCACCGACTCAATAGCACGAGCGAACGACTGGTAGCAGTCCTCCGGCTCAAGCTGAAGCTCGAGGAGAGCACGATCAACCTTGTTGACCATGAGCACCGGCTTGACGCGCTCACCGATGGCCTGACGGAGCACAGTCTCGGTCTGGACGCACACACCCTCGATACAGTCGATGACGACGAGGGCACCATCCGTCACACGGAGAGCGGCCGTGACCTCCGACGAGAAGTCAACGTGACCGGGCGAGTCGATCAGGTTGATGAGGTACGACTTCTCGTTAATCGTGACCTCCGACGACGGGGTCTCCGCCTCAACCTCACCAGCAGCCTCCTTGGCGGCCTGGGCAGCCTTCTCACCAGCGTCCATGTCGTACTCGAAGAACATGGAGATACCGGTCGACTTGATCGTCACACCACGCTCCTGCTCATCGGCACGCGTATCCGTGAAACGCGCCTCACCGGCGTGCTTGGCCGAGATAATACCGGCCTTGGACACGAGCGAGTCCGTCAGCGTCGACTTGCCGTGATCGACGTGGGCAATGACGGAGATGTTACGAATGTTCTTCGTGTAGTCCATGATGGCACGCATCTGATCGACCGTGAAGTTCACCTATCGTCATCCAATCATCGAGCAGTCGAGTCGTCAGCACGCTTATCCCTCCCCCATCTTCATCGACACG
The DNA here is from genome assembly GCA_022836835.1 of Pythium insidiosum. Taxonomy (NCBI): domain Eukaryota; phylum Oomycota; class Peronosporomycetes; order Pythiales; family Pythiaceae; genus Pythium; species Pythium insidiosum. The sequence goes on along the minus strand of JAKVDI010000026.1, from coordinate 564,355 downwards.
CCAGTCGCATACGCACCATGGTTGCTAGTTATGTGGACGAAGGAACAGAGCGGGGTCGCACACAAGAACAAGAGAAACGAGAGGTGGTGGGCTGGGTCTTCTTCGACTCTCCTTGGACTGGGGATCGCAAGAAAAAGGAAGAATGTGTGGCAGGCGATGCCTTCGGGCTGCACGCCTGCGGTGTCGCCTGCGCCGGTGGGTGGCTTGGACGCGCGAGCCAAGCGCCGAGCGAGCCAAAAAACCCCAGGGGACCCAAACGAGTGGCCCCCACGACACGGCCACGCGAACGAAGCAAGGTTCAACATTGGCGCGAGGTTTTTTCGGCCGTGGCCACACAACAGCAGCCGAACAAGCAGGGTTTCGACCGCTTTCCGCCGAGCACAGCGTGCGGGACACCGTGTGCCGAAACGCATTGACGGCACACGACTGGGTGGCGGACCTGGTTGGATCGCTGGCGAAAACGTGCCACAACTCGGAAGATTCCATTTTTTGGGCCACCCCAGTCTCAGGAGCAGAAGAACAGCGGCGAGACACGTCGCGTATCTCTTGCAAAGGCGTCGCCAACGATCTGTCTGTCTGTATGTCTGTCAGGTCAGGTTGGGACGGCTGCAGGCACATGGTGGTGGTGTAGCTAGCTGTGCTGTATCGCGTCATGACACCAGAACGCGAGTTCTCGGCGGCGTCACTGTGGGGTGAGGCATGCACATACCATTTTTTTCCTGTCTTCCGAAGGAAGCACCACAGCGAACACACCCGGAATCCGCCGTGCGGTGCAGTAACTTCTCCACCGACCATACGATCTTCCCAGAGAATCTTTTCCGCAGTTGGCGGTTGCAGTTGGCCGCGGTCGATTATAAAACAGAGAAAGACAAGGGGGGTTGCCAGATAAAAATGGATATTTGATGCTCTAGCGTAGAGATAAAGGAGGCAGTGTTAGGGGCGCCAACCTTCACACACGCGAATGATGGAGGGAGGACTCGCTCTTATCGCTTCCTGCGACTGAATCGGCGCTGTTCAGGCTCACATGTAGGCGCTCTGCTGCTTGCACTGGTTGAACTGGTCCAGGTAGAACTGGCACGCGCTGATGTCATTGCGGTTAGCGTTGAGGCAGTCGAAGAACGACTTCTGGTCGTTGAAGCACACGTCCTGGGCCGGCTGGGCCGGCTGGGCGGCGACAGGGGCGGCCTGCTGCTGCTGCTCCGGCGCATCCGAGCCACCGAACGAGTTGGCGACCGCACCGACGGCGCGATGGGCAATCGCACTACCCGTGCCGAAGGCCATTCCCTGCGCAACCGTGCCCATGAGACCACTCATCATGCCGCCACCACTGCTCTGCACAGGGGCGGGGGCCGGAGCATGCTGCTGCGGGGCCGGAGCCGGCGCTGGCGCCGGGCGGCGAGGGGCAGCCGGAGCTGGAGCGCGACGAGTTCCCGAGCTACGCGAACGACCCATGTTGTTGACCTTGATGCGATCTGCTTGTTGTGAATTCTGCTTGTGATCCGTTTTTGGCGGTGCGGAGCTCAGTCGGTCGGAACAGCTCAATTCAAAATTGAATTGATGTAGAGAATCTCAGACTCCTCCAGAATTCAGAGACACAATCTATGTGAAGACTTCAGCAAGATGCTGACTGTATTGTTGTTTGCTCAGCATCATCCTCTGATCTTGTCGCAAAGCGAGCTCGCCTGACTGAATGACCTGGTCTTCCTTGCAATCAGAGCACACCAACCAGATTCAGCACTCATTCCTGCTGCGCTGACCACCGTTCCGACTGGACTTCAACGTCGCCAGGCGTGGTCCAAACGCTGCTCGAGCCCATTGAGACGATCCTCTACTCGATTGAAGCGTTCGATCATTTGCTTCTGCATCTCCTCAATGCGCACGAGGATCTCAATCAATGATACATCACCGTGGGGCATTGTAGGCAGCGAAGCACCCGTCGATTTCAAGTCATGCGTTGTTGGTGCTGGAGGGTTCGGTGGTGCTGGCGGTGTGCAACGAGCTCGTCGAGGCACCTTGAAGCGTGACATGAATAGACGCTGGGCTCCAGTTGATGCATGAAAGAACGTACGCTTGACTTTCTGGGTGGATACAACCTCTACGAACGGACTCGTGGGCTGCAGCCGCAGTCCTCGGCAGCATTGGTCTTGCGCTAGCTCCTGCTCTCGATGAATATGCACCTGTGAGCTGGGTCACTTTGACAATGCTAGTGCAAAGAAACATGCCATACCAGTTCACCCGTGCGTTCTATGGACCAGCCATCGATGTCGTCGTGGTTAAGATGTACGACGGCGATGTCTCTTGAGATGGAGCTGCCGATCAGAGCTCGCATTCCCTGATGCACCACGCAACGCGGTCGGCATTCTCACAACAGAAACCATCGTAGCTCACTACGCACCTGTACTTGCAGGATGTCTGGAGTCGTCAGTTCAGGCAGTGCAAGTTGGTCTTCTTTCATCCAGCAACCAGAGCGAGTACAGGTGAAGATTGCGAGGTGCGAACATCGATGAGGCGTTGCACTGGCTGGAGGCTTCGAGTTTGCTTGACTCTGAGGACATAACTTCAGCATCGCCCCCCAATGACAGAATCTCGCAACCACTTACCGGGTGATCCTTGGAGTTGAGCACCTGCAGCAGTGAGGTTCGCGATGTGGTCGTGATGCGGAGACTAGTCAGATCGATGACCGCATCACCTGGAGATGACATAGAGGTCAAATCGGACAAGCCGCTGCTGATATTGCTTGAAGGCGCAATTGTTATCGGTTTGTCGGGCGTCACTGCAATTGTCGAGGAACCTTTTGCGCTCGGTGTGAGTGAAATTGATTCGTGCAACAGCAGTTGGGTGTCCGTGGCAGCTGCAAGAACTCGAGGAGAGACGAGAGTGAGAGCCACGACGGCACCGAGTTGGGGTTCTACTTCACCCAGCACATCTTTTCGTGTGCTGGCATGCACGGGAAAGCTCGACATCGAGGCTTCGGTAACTGGAACATCATCGAGAGAGCGCCAAGAGTGCACATGAATCTGTTGGCCAGAGGAGCTTTTGGACAGAGCCATCTTGATCAGAGAGGTTTTGAGTGTGAAGCCGAAACCAAACGAATTGATACGCACCTTGCAAACGCCGTACCACACGGACTCCACGACACGTGCTTTATGACCTCACGCGAGCACTTCGATACAATGTTTGATGACAGTCGCTCCATCGCCGTATCGCCGTAGGATACGTTCACTCGAAGGAGGAAGTACGATCTGTCTTCGTGCACCTGCGCTAGCGTCGATGAATGTCTTGTCGTACAAACCGCCACAGTGATTCGAATGAAAGATGCGCACCAACAGTAATTGACGCTGGGGATTCCACGCTAGGGAGCGGATTCGAACGCCTCTCTCGACGCCAATCATTTTGCATTCCAATGTCTGACTACAGGTGACGTGCGTGAGATGCTAACAAAAGCAGCGCATATTTCAGTGCAAGACTTACCTCACTTGCCATACTTCGACTCGACTCGTGGTTGCAACAGCGAGCAAAGCAACATCTTCGTTGGTTTCGCACGCCGACCATGCAACAAAGCGGAAATCGTTCGACTGCGACAGCACAAGCGTCAGGCGCAGAAGCTCGCGACTCAAGTGCTAACGGTTGTACCTCGAGCGCAACGTGCGGCAGCGTGACTTCATCGGCGATCGCGCCGTAGACACTCGTTCCTTTGCTGTCGTCTCGAGCCACACGACCCACGACCACCGCGTCGCCACGAGGTTGTGCGATCAGCCCCAGGTGAGCGTGAGTTCCTGCTTTCCACTTTGTCAGCCATCTCCATCGAGCGACGTCATCGGCGCGCGTCTTGCCTTGTTGAAGTACATCGATGCGCTGCCCCACCGGCAGGCGGATCTCGGCCCATTCGATCGGGCTATCCACCAGCATCTTGGTACGAGTTAACTTTGGGTGAACTTGTATGCAGAAAATCGTGCCTGCCAAAATCGGTTTATAGACCTAGTCAAAAATGGGTTTGGGAAACATGAGTCAAGCGTTGCGCATCTGCTGCTGACGATCTTGCTGACGGGACCGCGTCCAATCGCGTCGAAGAGCATACAGTAATTCCTGTGGCTGGGCGTCTATGGAAGGAACGAAGAGTTGGAGCACAGGCATCTCAAAATGGCGTTGGTCGATTCAATTCGTGGTTGTCAACGCGCCGTGTTTGGGTGCACTGCATTCTGCGCTGACCATCACGCGCTCGACAGGCGCCGCACACGCACCCAAAATGAAGCCAATAGAAGGTCGTCCTTTCACATTTTTGACTTTGAATCAGTTGTCGAGCGACCAGCATCAATTGAGCGCGAGTCACACTGTGACTGCAGCCAGTTATACATACTGTATTCAAGTCAAAGTGATCACGAGTCACCCGAGTTTCGGAATCACCAGCTTGCAGTCGACTTGACCACGAGCTCGACTCATAGCGTGTGACTATGCGGGACGGCAGCAGTGAAACGATCGTCCATCAATCCGTATCTTTTACTCTGTTGCGACCAGGCCCATCAATCGTTGGGCTCGTTGAGCCGTGATGTTTGTGGTACCACGCGATGGGTGTTCTGACGCTACCTTGCCGAAAGCCATTCTCCGATTTTCATCATCATCGTCACTCGAGTCGGCACGTGAGCAGAGCAATCACAATGAAGGTGCTCTTGCAGGACATGAAGCAAGCTGTGGTCGGATCCTTCGAGGGCGTGCGAGCATTGTGGTGCCTCATCGTCGTTTTCGTTCCGGTGCTTTTCACGATCTTCAAGACGCTAGCGCAACTAGTCGTTACATCGCGAAAGCAAGTTGTCAGCATGAACTCGCATCGTGTCTGCAGAGCTTCGACGCCTGATCGGACGCGACTGCAACCTCTTCGACGAGCACTCAAATGATCAGAGAGAGCTATGTGACAACAAGTTAACCATTGAATCCTTTTTTCAAGCTGGAGACCCAATATAATCCGATTATGACATCTCACAGGTTTTTTTTGTAATGACTTTTGGGTGGGTCGGTAATGAACCCAGGCCTGGGCCGACCCGTAGCTGGTCGGAAGAACCCACCGGTGAACCCATCTGACTTCCGCTGTGCACGCACACACATTCGACACGCCGCTCGCTCTCCGTCCATCATTCCACACTTGGTGTCGCTCTCTCTCTCTCTCTCTCTCTCTCTCTCTCTCTCTCTCTCTCTCTCTCACTCTCGCCGTCTCTCTCTCTCTCTCGAGAAATGGCGACCGACCCCAATGCGCGCGATGCGTTCCTCGCGGCCTTCGAGGCCTGGACATCCCCAGACTCAACGCACCCAGTCACGGATGACAAGCAGCGACGCCTGCTGCTTCTCGGTGCGGTCGTCACGTGTGACAATCCACAGGAGACGTGCGCGTTCCTTCAGTGCCTCAGTGAACTACTCGAGAGGCAGCCACGATTCCAACCTGGAGACGCTGCAGACGTGACGTGGCGGTGGCTGATGAAGGAGTCCGAGCTGTTGGCGGAAATCGATACACGACGCTTCGACGTGGCCGCTCGACATGGCATCGCGCAGCTCCGCGCACGTGTCGAGAGTGGAAATGACCCCGAAGTCCACATCGCGATTCGTTCAGCGCCTACACCGACTAGCGGTGAAGCCGCTGCTCTCGCTCAGCAACGCCGTTGGGGCAATCTCTCCATGGTGGTGCGCCATTCGTCTAACAGGACGCTTCGTCGCCTCGCCAGCACCACAACACATCAGCCGCCTGGTACTCCAGGGCGACCAAGTGGCATCCAAGACGATGACAAACACGCGCCGTTCCTCTCACAACGGAGCAGTGCCCGTCTGACGACTGTATCAGCGCGTCCCAGCGAGTCAGTCCCCTCGCTTCTTCGCTCGTTCTCGACGATGTTTGGAATGCCGGTGGAGGAGACATTCCGTTGTCAGATCTGCTTTGAGAACCAGCCTGTCGCCGAAAGTGTCGAGTTGGAGGCGTGCGGCCACCGGTTCTGTGCCGATTGTTTCAAGCAATACCTTGAGCTCAAGATTTCGGAGGGACAAGTGTATCCTGTATGCTTTCACGAAACGAGTGTGGACTCTGGCGATGCTGGTGACCCGAATGCTCCAGACAGCGGGGCTAGCAAGGTGAAGGCATGTGGTGTCGCTGTATCTGCCAGTGACATTTCCAATATCGTGGACCCTGACGTGTGGAAAAAGTACTTGACGTTCAAGTTCAACAAGGAGCATGATAACGGACGACAGTGCCCCTACTGTTCGTTCTCTCAAATATGCGTCGGAGCTGAGCAACCGGAGTGCACATGCGAGTCCTGTGGTAAAATCTTTTGCTTCTTTCACGGTAACGCACACCAAGACGCGACTTGTGCGGATTATGAACTCAAGAATGCGGAGTCAGACAAGCTCAACCGCACTGCGATCGCAGAAATTGCAAAGCCTTGTCCTGGCTGCCAAAACAATGTCGAGAAAAATGGTGAGTGCCGATGCTGACAACTGTAGCCTGCATACGATGCAGTGCTCAGTGGACTATGAATTGTTTGTCTAGGCGGATGCAATCACATGAAGTGCATTGTGTGCAACACGAGCTTCTGCTGGATCTGTGGGGAGCTGGTGGAGGATGTCCCGACGCCTTCTCACTTCGCGGTATGTTTTATCGAGCAATGGGTGCAACATGACCTGTGCTGATGGTGCATTACTTGCTCGATCACAGTGGTGGAATCTGAATGGATGCGGAGGGAAGCAAATGGTCGATGTGGACAACCAATCAGCAGCCGAGCGGTTCTGGGGCGCAGTATTCCGCGTGCTTTTCCTGATTGTCTGTGTGCCACCAGGGTTCGTGCTGGCTGTGGCTATTACCTTGTGCTCCTGTTTCTGCATTCCATGCATGCGCTTACTCGATGAGAAGTTCAGCACGCTGTTTTTCGGTCTGGTGCACCAAATGGCGATGCTCGTGTACTTCCTGCTGGTTGCGGTTGTTCTGCTGGCGGTTTTTATCTTGGCTTGGGGGGCCGACCTAGTCACAGGTATCCTGTGTTGCTGCTGCCGAAGTCAGACGCCGCCAGACGCAACGGAACCAGTGGGAGATGGACATGATGAGAATGCTGGAGGTGATGCCGAGCCTGCAATTAGCCATGCCCCAGATGCCATGATTAGTCCCGAGAGCAAGGAAGAACCTAACACAACCCCCGTATGTGCAGTGTAAGATGAGTAATGCATCAATTGGGCTCAGCTCCCACGTCAGTCACCAAATGCCTTCACTGCCATGGAGAGCGGCTCAGAGCCAAGTGCTCATATCGAGCTCAGTCGAGAATTGGTGAGCAGTAGCCACCGAGCACAGAAAACATATCAAACATTGACGATAAAATGTTATCACCACGGCCTCGAGCGCTACGAGATCGATGCATAATTTGAAGTTGGTGTTGGTGCGTGTGCTGTGGTGTCCACGTTCAATCCGGCTTCCATGGCGTCAAACGCATCTGGCACTGGGTTCGAATGAGCTAAACCAGGGGTCTCGGCACCCGTTGTGGTGTCAAGAGTATCCCAACACTCGGCGCGGTTACGTAGCCACTTGAAACACGGAACACAAAAGACAACGCTGAGAAGTGTGCCAAGATATCGAAATGCTGCCGCGAAAACCTCAACCGTTCCGTAAACCACGAGCGAAGCGAAGTCATGTGCACACGACATGAGGTCGTCGAAATCCCCACTGCTGTTCAACATCCAGCAAGGTACACAGAAACACGACAGGATGACGACTACAAGTGTGAGCAAGCACACGAGGCACCAGGCAAGAGCAGCAACAACGAGCCCGAGGATCCGCGACCACCACGATGGGCGGGCCACAAGATTGACATGTTGCTGCCCTGAACACTCAGAGACATTTCGCCACTGTCCATAGCAGCTACCACGTAAGAATTGACTGACGATCTTCCGACCTGCCAACAATGAGTTAGCTTACGTACGCTGTAGTGATCTGCCACCGAGTCCATCGCCTTGCCACATAGCCAGCAGAAATCTGTCCGACAGGCTGCACAGTGCATGTGGTTACAACCCCCTGCGATTCGCGCAACGGCTGTCAGAGCTCCACACTTTATCCCTGACGAATCTAATTGCTTCACGCACCGTTTTTCTCTATACGCGCACCGCAATTGGGACATGGCTTGGTATGCTTGTTCAGAATCCGCTTGGTCCGCTTCTCAGCACGAGCAATTCTGCGCTCATACGTAGCACACTTGATTCTCTCACTGTGGGCGTTTGCGTGGAAGAAACAAAACACGCGGTTGCAGTGGTGGCACAAACACTTTGGATCAACTTGAGCTGAAGCACACACTTGAAGATGCCCGCAAAACGGACACTGACGGGCATTTTCGTTCTCCTTGCTGAACTTGAACGTCTCATACTTGATCCAGTCTTCGGGTGAGACAAGCGCACGGATGTCGTTTTCAGTCACAGCCGCAGAACAAGCTTCTTCCCGTCCATCGTTGATCTTTGTGTGAAAGCAAGTTGGATAGACATGCGCATCTCGGACTTTTGAGGTGATGTACCCAGTGAAGCACTCGCGGCAGAAAATGTGACCGCACCCCTCCAACTTGAAGCCCTTCTCTTCAGGCTCTCGGTCAAAACAAACTTGGCAGACGTATGTCTTGGCCTGTTCGTAGTTTCCGTCTCAAGCGATGAACCCACAAGCATCCATGCAGACCCCACCTACCTCAGGTGTGTTTTTCCCAGTAGCACAAGTTTTTTCAGTCTCTTCCTCCGTCCCAGAGAAGATTAGAGCTGCGAGGCGTTCCATCATTCCCGACACGGTTGTCGTGAGTGTGGATGCTACGACCTCCGGCTCTGGGCTTGCAGCCAGGATCCGGTCGACAAGCTGATCGACCAGTTGTCCAGCACTCTCGTCAAACTTGTCCTCGTTGGCAGCCACGATATCGCGCAGACGATCGACGAGCCACATCCACTTGGGCTGCATCGCGAAGGCGGTAGAGTCGGCGTCGTGCTGCAGCAGCCACAGCAGCGACTGCAGCAAACCTGGTAGCGCATGCTCATCGCCATCGAAGACGGCGTCCCAGAGCGCGATCGTCATGAACTCGTCCACACAGTCGTCGCCAGGAAACGTGGGCTCGGCGCCGACAAACGCCGACAGGAACGTCGTTGTCGCGTCCATGGAGCTCATCGAGCAGGTCCGTTCTCCACAGAGAATTTCTGCAAATGTGCGAGCACATTGAAGTGGAGCTGGAATCTGGAGGCTACTGACCATCATTCGGATTCGGGTTTCAGCCAATCATCGCACTTCAACCCACTGGATTGTGGTCGAATTTACCCATCCATTTCTTTTGTATATTGTGGGGATACTGGAAGTTTACCAACATGTTGGGACTTGAGAGAAAGTGACGAGTGCCAGACCGACGCCATGGCGGACAGCGTCCACGCGTTTGTGCTGGCGTTCTCCGCCATTGAGACGACGCATGCGAGCCAGCGAGAGCTGCTGAGGCAGAGTCTGTGGTCGGCACTACGCTCGAAGGACGACCGAACGGCCAGTCACGCCAGCGCAACCTCATCGCCTGAGCGACTCTTGCACGAGCTGTTGCGCACGCATCGACAAGCGACAGACGAAGAGCGTCACCATGTCAAGTGGATGTGGCTGCTAGAGATCTTGCCGTCCGTCGTGGAAGAGTTTGAAGACAGCTTGGATGCCACGTCGCGACAACTCGTCGTGAAGCTCATTGAGCTCATCTTGGCGGGATGCTCGACAAGCCCCACGCCAGAGCAAGCTGGACACGGGAGCAGTGTGGCGATCTCGGTTGGAAGCAATGGCGTACGTGCGATAGACGCTCCAGTGCGAGACAGCGAGCGAGACCGCTCGACGACTACACTGCCGTCCTACTCGTCCGGCCCATCCACATCGGTTCGCCAGGACGTGGATCGAAGACGATCATCGTCAGAAGATCGACAAGACACAGGCGCGAGACTGTCGTTCGAAAATGGTTTCTTCTCCAGCTTTCGCAGCTCGCTGGTGTCATCGCTTCGGCGGTCGCTGGGGCGAAACTCAAGCGTTCGATTGCAGTGCCAAGTCTGTCTCGACGATGTGCCAACTGGAGACTCCTACGATCTCGAAAACTGCGGGCACAAGTTCTGTCGAGCCTGTATCGAAGGGTATCTCTCCACCCAAGTCAACCATCGCAATGTGCATCCACTGTGTTTCTACGAGACGGACGGGCAGCGGTGTGGGTCGCAGATCTCTTCATGCGACATTGAGCAGCTTCTACCGCCCGACATGATGAAGAAGTTCACGCACTTCAAACTCACTAAGGAAAATCCTCTCGCTCGACAGTGCCCATTTTGCGAAGAAAGCCACGTCTTCGTTGACGGCGACGTTCGCCGGGAGTGTGTCTGCCCTCACTGCACCAAGTTGTTTTGCTTTGTGCACGGTAGCGCCCACGATGAGCACACGACTTGCGCCGACTTCGAGCGTCGGATCGCCCGTGCAGAGCGCCACGCACAACGAGTGATAGCAAGAGTGACGAGACCATGTCCAGGATGCAGTGCTCCGGTCGAAAAGAGTGGTGCGTACGCACTCTCAGTTGAACGTGTGGCCCCGAGAAAAGCACTGCTCACAGTACTGCCGTCGTTTGTTGCAGGAGGCTGCAATCACATGCGATGCGCAATGTGTAGCGCGAGCTTCTGTTGGTTGTGCGGCGAGCTCGTCCAAGATGCGACTCTCCCCGATCACTACAATGTGGGTCGTCCATCTCAAATGACGTGCAGGAGTCTCCGGCTCATGTGTAGTTGTTACGATCACAGCCCAACAGTGGCAGCGCCTGTGCAGGACGACAGTTCGCCTCGAGTGCAGTGATGGCATGGGCACACGTCGCGTTGGCGGTCTTCATCGGTCTCATCATATGCGCGGCCATGACCGTGGTGCTTGCATTGTCCTGCTGCTTCGTTCCATGCACCATCGTGACGGGCACAAAGTTCACGGATATCTTTTCTTCGACAGTTCAGATCATCACACATGCCATCATCGCCGCGCTGGAGGCGATGGCGACAGGTTTATCTGTGTGTTGGAGAGCTGTGAGTGGCATTTTGCTAAAACCGTGGCGGTCAGCGTGGTGCTGGCGCCGTCGCGAGCGCCTTCACACGCTCGCACTCGGTGTAGACGCTTTCTTTGACCGCTGGCGTCTGCCTCCAAGACCCGAAGATGGTGTAACTCTGCGTCCCACCGACAGCCGACAAGAGACGCATGCAAGCGCCGCATAGAATAGTTGTAGTGCTGTGCGTTGCTGCAGTTCTGCATGATTGTGTGAGCTATCCATTCATTTATTCGCCTCGTGTCTCTCTTAATGCTCGCACCCAACACTGCACGGAGCTGCACCCAAACGATTGCGTTCAGTCGTCCGGGGGCGACCCTCGGCGCAGCCGTGGGTACAAACTAGAGCGGCATTTCGCGTGACAGCTATCGTGGTCAGCTACGAACGAACATGCGTCCTCAGCGCAGCGCCGTGCAGATCTTCACGTCCGCGTTCATTCATGCAGCGCCATCGTTTCCAAGCGAGGCTGGCGATGAGCTGCGGATGCGTATCTACCTGTGCGCAGCACTGAGGAGCTGCACGCCTTCACATCAGGACCTGCACGCGTTTCTTGAGCAAATGCTGGTGCTTTGGCGCTCCTCCTTTGAAGCTGAATACGCCAAGTGGGAGTGGCTGGTGCGAGCGTTGCGAGCTCGTAAGGAATCCCTCGTGCTAGATGCAGAGGCCGAGGAGCTCATGACTACGCTGGAGCTTAAAGTCGCTGCTCTTCAGGACGGCACCAGTAATCGAGAAGACAGCAAGAGCTACAGTAGCACTGAAGCCAAGATTAAGACACAAGAAGGAGCAGAAGAGCCCGAGCTCGAAGATAACAACAGCCAAGTGCATCCAAATCCACATGCATGTCCAATCTGCGTGTCCATCATCTCTGCTGACGCCACGACGGTCTTGCGCTCGTGTGGTCATCGTGTCTGCACGTCTTGTCTCACGAAACACCTCGGTCTCCAACTACGCGACGGCGATGTGCGCTTCCGGTGTTTCGCTGTCGATGACGACTTGTTTCCTTGCAACAAACGTCTCTCCGACACCGATATCGTCGGTTTGCTTTCGCCGCGTGACGTGACGCGTTTCAGAGATCGAAATCTTCGCCAAGAGTACGATGACGCGAGAGCTTGTCCATTTTGCGACCACCACGCGCGATATCCGTCATGTGGTGGCACACGTACTGCTGCAGCTGAAGGCAACGAATGCATCTGCGTCCAGTGCCACCGACCCTTTTGCTTCTTTCACGCCAACGCGCACGACATGTCGATGTCTTGCGCTGCGTACGAGCGACGTGTGAGGCGGCAAAATGTGCGTTCGAGACGTATCGTCGCTCGGTGTACTCGGCCGTGTCCAGGCTGCAAGCGTGACGTTGAGAAGGAGGGTACGTCCACCTGCTTTGTCGTCACGATGGGGTCAGGAACTCATTTTCCCATTCGTCTCTCAGGAGGATGTAATCACATGCGCTGCATCGCTTGCGGCACTAGCTTCTGCTGGCTGTGCGGTGAGCTCGTCGCGGATGTCAGTCAGCCCTTTCACTTCAATGTGAGTAGCCAATACGTTGTCATCCTCAGCAACCCATTTTTTCCTCATCTCATAGTGCTCGAACAGCTTGCGAACCCCGATGGATGCAGCGGGATGCAGTTCTCGGACCCGCTGAACTGGCGCCAACGCTGCCTGCGAGGCTGTGGGTCTGCGATCTTTGCTTCCTTCGTGGCTTTGCTCTCCGTATTGACGATACTTCTGTCATGTTGCTGCATTCCGTGCGCGATTGGCATGAAAGCATCCATCTGTGAGCTCGTGAATGATGTCGTCGAGCTTGCTGGCGAAGTCATCGAGATTATTGCTGGCTGCCTGTCGAGCGCTGTCCAAGCGCTCCGTGACATTTTTCAGCCATTACTCTGCCTGTCTTGGTGGTCTCGTCGGCGCGTGCAGCTTCGCGAGGCTGTTGACGATCTGGAAGCGCGTATTGCACCGGTCACTGACGAAGTCTTGGGACTGACAAGTCCTCAGACAGCATTCACGCGAGATGATTTGGCGTAATCTTCGACTTGCTTTTGATCACGCCAACGACGCCATTGGAGAAGCTAGTACAAATGGAACAGTAGTCACAGTGTCCGTGGATTGCTCTTCGAGAAGGTCGTTGCGCTCGACTTGCTGCCGCCGCCACTGGCGGGTCAACTCCAGAAACAGAAACTGCACACCGCGACCGCACTGTTCAAATGGCCATATCAACGCCTGATAGCAGACTGCAAATGTTGCAGAAAGCACCTCCCAGACGGATTGGTTCCGAGGCCAGAGGCATGGTGCGGCGATGAAACACAGCAAAAGCCAGAGAACGGCACCAATGACGGCGGGGACGCTACAGACGGCGAAGAGAGCCACTTTGAAGCAAGACTTGGCGAGAAGGACCCATCGCGACGTTTTGATGCTGACGTCCGTGGTTTGCTGACCCGCACATCCACCAATGTTCCACCACTGATCGTGCATAATTAAACGTCATCCAAACAGTTTGTTTGAGCAGAGGCAAGTGTCAATGTCTTACCCTGAAGTGCGTGGGGTTGAACACGTCCTGCACCGTTGCGCCGCAGATCCAGCAGAATGACGTGTGGCAGCTGACACACTGTATGTGGTTGCAGCCCCCTATTCACAGAGCACAACGCAACACGGTGAGTTGTCGAACTTGTCCACCACCAGGAGACGCACTGGAAGCACACCGTTCTTCTCGATCGACGCCCCACACCCGGGACACGGCTTCGCGATCGATTCTACAAACGTTCGCGATTGCTTGTCCGACTGATTTAGTCTGCGATCGAAGGCAATGCAGGCATCCGTGCTGTCATCGTGCGCGCTGCCGTGGAGAAAACAGAACACGCGCTTGCACGCTGCACAGACACATCGCGGGTCTTGTGGCCCGCTGCATTCCTGCGAGTGATCACAGAACGGACATTGTCGCGCGTTTCGATGCTCTCGATTGAATTTGAACCGCTCGTATCGTCGCCAGACGTCCGACGACACGACCGTCTCGATGTCGGCAGGTCGAATCGTCACGCGACACACGCGACCGCCATAGTACGCAAAGCACTGTGGATACACGTGTCCGTCGCAGATGCGGGCTTCGAGAAACGACGTCAAGCAGTCGCGGCAGCATCGATGGCCACAGGCCTGAAGCCTGTACGCCGAGTGGAACGGAACCTGCTCGCAGCATATGAGGCACAGGAATGTCTGGGAGCGGTCGAGGCCCCGGACGCTCTCTTGCGCGTCATCGCAGGTTGCTGGCGACATGGAGATGGACAGTAAGCCGCGTGTCGATTCGGAGGTGGCGGACGCGTCGCTCATCGTTGGTGGAAGCACGAAGCACTGCGCTGATTCATGGGAAGTGGACGAAGAAGCCGTCGACTCATGCTGCTCTTCATACTCAATTGGTTTGTCACCCACTGATTTCATGGAAAGATGCGCCGTTTGGCAGAACATGGAATGGGAAAATCCCTCGTTTTGATTTTTTGTATGTTTTGGAATTAGGGACAGCCGACCAGCAGACAATCCAGTTTTGTCCGTCAAACGAACGACATCGGCGAGAGAGTTTACAGTGATTCGACACCACTCCTTCCATATGGCCTGTGAAACCTTATCGTGGACAACCTCGATTCACTATGAATGGATATACCAAAATCGAAAGAACTCTCAACTCTGATGCGTACCACGGTGTCGGCTTGCACAGGGATCACTGTACATGAGTTTCCTTTCATCAGCAAAGTCAACGTTGTGGCTGGGAATGAGTTTGCCCACAGTTCAGCATTCTGCCCCACCAGCTAAATACGTATTCCTTTATGAGTTCATTTAAGTATTCATTTTCATAAAATGATACATGCTTAATAAACTTGTATGCGGTTGCGGGTCTGAAGCCCGTCGCGTGGAACATCTTGGGTTCACGAAAAAGTGGCTGCTGCGCAACAATCGGTCGGCAAAGAACGGCCGACGTTGCGATGGAGACTCCTCGATGGGAAGGAACGGGCATTCCCCATTCTCCCGCACTCGCGGCCATCCACAGCAATCGGTAGTCGACATGACCCAACGCGCGACCGATGAGTTCCTCGCTGCGTTGCAGGAGGCTGATGTACGTGGACACAGCTCCAGCTGGAGCCACTGCGGGGGCTACTCGCCCACGCCATCAGCTGCTGTGGCAACAACAGCGTACTTGTCGAGACGATGCTGCAGCGTGTTGGCGATTGCGTCGAGCACCTTAGTCTCACTTGCTCTGCAGATGGAGAAGCGAAACGAGCGTGGGTGACGCGCCAGATCAAGGCGGCGTACGCGGATGCCGACTGCAAGGTAACGGCGGCCGTACAGCGCCTGGAGACGCGTGTATCGGGGCTCGAGTCTTCGTCGCCGGGTTTTTCTCTCAGGAGTGCCAACGTCATGCTGCCACTAGAGGTTGAAGAGACCACTTCAAGTCAATACTCGCAGCAAGACTCCGCGACGGAAACGACTTCGCTCACACAGCTCATTCGACAACGCTCGCATGACTCCCTTCGCTGGTTGACAAGCCCTGCTCTCAGTCGAATGTCATCGCACAACAGCTCTTTCCGGTCATTTCGAAGCCACCAAGGCCAGAGCATGCGCCGGTTGCGCACAGGTGACTCCATTGAGAGCTCATTTCGAAGTCATTTGCTATCGCCAGTTTCCCAGGACCCAGAAGACTCGCGACCATCGATTCCGATGATCACGAGAGCGATATCTGCGCTGATGTTACCGGCCGTGGAGGAAACACATTTCTGCCATATCTGCTTTGAAAACGTTCCTATCTCGGATGCCTTCACTTTAACGGGATGTGGTCATCGTTTTTGCACCTTGTGTCTCGGAACGTACTTGGAAGTCAAGATTCGCGATGGCCACGTGTATCCTGCGTGCTTTCACGAAGTGTCCCAGGACACAACACGGAAATCGCCCCGTGAGACGTGCTCAACACCAATTCGACCTCAAGATATATCATGTCTTGTGTCTCCAGACATCTGGGCCAAGTACGAGCGCTTCAAACTTCAAAGTGAAAACAGTCACGCCCGCGAGTGTCCCCACTGCTTGGTGACACAAATTTGCAAAGGACCAGAACACCCTGATTGTAAATGTGAGGCATGTGGGCGGGTATTCTGCTTCACACATAGCAACGCGCACGAAGGAACCTCATGTGGCGAATATGAGCTCCGCCAGTTGGAATCTGAGAAGCGCAACCAAGCAGCCATCGCTAAGATCGCGAAGCCATGTCCAGGCTGCCAAGCCAATGTGGAAAAGAGCGGTGAGTAGCCTGGTATGGAGTTATTCATGCAGGCACTGCAAAACTGACACATTGCACAATTGCAGGCGGTTGTAACCACATGACATGCGTATCGTGCAGTACCAGCTTCTGTTGGATTTGTGGGGAAACGGTCGACAATGTTGCAAGGCCAAAGCACTACGCTGTACGAACACTTTTGTCTCGCAGTATCCTGATCACCGCATCTCACTTTCGTTTGTGATATAGTGGTGGAATGTTACAGGGTGCGCTGGGCAACAAATGGTGGATGTCGAAGAACAGACCCGTATCGAGCGAACGTTATGGTGGCTGGTTCGGCTTGTCTTCTTCATCATCTGCGTTCCAGTCGCGTTTGCTGTCACATCCTTGCTGACGCTTGCCACGGGATGCTGTCTTCCTTGCATCTTTTGGCTCAAAGAAGATCCGGGTGAGCTGTTTCTTGGGACGTTGGACAAGTTCGCAATGCTATTGCTGCTCGGGCTCGTTGGTTTCGTGGTTGTTGTGTACTCTGCGATCATGGCTGTCCTTCGAGCTCTTCGTTGGCTTGGATGCTGGTTTTGTCGACGACGAAAGCCCAACGCAGTCGTTGAGAATGATTTGGACTTGGTGAAGGAGGGCACTGTAGGCAGCGAATTTGATGATGATATCGTCGCGTATGTTGCGTGACGCGAAGACGTCTCATTTGAATATCAGTTATCTAAAACCGGAAGCGTTTGGAAGCACAGATACACTGCATCGACCCAACTAACGCCACGATCATCTGCTGGTAAAGAGGACACAGCCGTTATGAGTGAGGCAACAGAGGCATGGCTACACTCTTTGTTTCTCTCATGGATACAAAATCCCTTTTCTAAACGTAACCCAACAAGGGACGTGGAGTTGGGTGAATGGCCAACATGGCAGCGCACTGCCGAGATGCCGTTCAAACCGTCCACGCGTCCTGAGACGCGCGCCAAGGCGCACGCGTCGGCGTCGTCGTCTGCTGCGCAGCAATTCTACTCTGACAAGCAAGCAGTCAAGTACACGACCGAGTCGAACACCGGTATCCAAAGAGACCTCACGACGTATGCACTCGAAGTTCTGCACGTGCTCGTGCCGCTGACACGGCGTCGACGAGGCGATGCGTTCCTGTTGTTGGACCTCGGAGCAGGTTCTGGACTCAGCACGACGGCTGCGACGTCGTGGCTACAAACTCGCGGAGTCAACGATGCGTTTGCGGTCGCATTTGATATCAGTGCGTCGATGTTGTCGCTGACGTCCGACGCTGCACATGCGCAGCGCGCGAGTTTCTATTGTGGCAACGCTGCACAGCGCTTTCCACTTCGTGCGCAAACATTTGACGCAGCGATCGGTATCTCGATGCTCCAGTGGCTCAATGACGACGGTCTCAAGACGTGCTTTACGAGTTTGTTTTCGGCGTTGAAGCCCGATTGCGGTGCGGTCTTCCAGGTGTATCCGACGTCTGCGGACCAGGTTCACGCCATGGAAAAGATTGCGTTGAGCGTGGGATTTAGCTTTGCTGAGGTGTTTGTGGCGTTCCCTCATTCAACGACTGCGAAGAAGTGGTTCCTTGCTGTGACCAAGAGGGCTCCATTGTGCCTTTTGCACCCGCAGCACAGCTTGGCTGAGCGAACCATGGACCTCTGCCCATTTGGCCGCCGCCACGAACGACGATGCGTGTGGCACCTTCTCTCGGGGGATGAATGTATCGAAGATGCCCAAGACCAGGAAAGAATAAAGAGTCTTCGTGAGCGTGTTGGCCGAGAGCATGTTCGAGACGCTTGGCATGTTTGGCGCAAGTTCTTCCGCTCGACGCAGTTTCAGAAGGACAACACAGCGGCACCCGTTCACGCGAAGGCCAAGCGCTCGCTGGAGCTGTGGAAGAGTGACGAGCTGATTGGAGAGGCTGTCCAACGGCGTTTTCTTGACGACGGACACCATGAGAAGGTCACATACGAGCTGCTACTTGAGCACATGGATGATGTCGTGGCTTTATTGCATTCGGTACGCCGCTGTCGTACTCTAGTTGCGCTCGAGGAACTGTACATGGAGCTGACTCACGCGTTTTCCCATTTTCAACAGGCCTACTCTGCTGCTGTAGCTCTCGAGAAGTCGCTACCAAAACCTCCATCTTGTGCAGCTTGGACGGGTTGAGACGACTTGTGTGTCTTCGACAATCGCACGAAGGAAAGCGACAAGTTCAAAATGACTTGTTTGCAGGAGCATGAAATTCGAATCTGAACAGAACATGCAGAAATCGTTGCTTGATTCTTCTCGACCGCAGGTGTTTGGATATTCCTTTTCAAACCGAACGGCGGGCATGACATTCATCCTCGTCTTCCATCTCGTCCGCATCCAGGAGCCGTTGCGTCAGCTGCGGGTCCCACTCGCACCCGCTTTCTTTCTCACACCATCTTGTGACAAGACTAGCCACGTATTTGGCCCCGCACTTGACTTCCTGAACGATCTCGGGTGCCTCAACAGCGAGTTCGTAAAGGTTCCTGGCGGCTTCCATTGCGTCATACACTCGTACTGCGACGCTCGCGACATGGCCGACACCGTTCTTGACGCTGCTGAGACTCACCATTCGTACCGACTCGGGTGATGCGAGGGAATTCGAGAGTGAGTGACACATCCACTGCACTGGAGTGTAATGTTCGCCCCTGGTTTGCACCATGAGGGTTCAGCTCAGACCATCACTCAGCGCTGAAGGGCTGTCTCGGTGGGTGACGAACTGAGATGACTGGAGATTGATTGAACGCGTGAGAAAATGATCGATGTCTATGCTATTTGCCGAAAGATGAAGCGAAAGATGCGCCATCCAGGCGCATCTACATGTCATCCAGTCGACGCTGTCAAGGACTTGCGTTACGGGGTCTTCCACCAGTCGTCAAGAATGATGGTCAACGGAAACGACGTGGGGTCGCTGCTGTCCAAGACTCCACGACGGCAACTTGGATCCCGCGCATTGACCGCTCGCAATGTACAGTCTCGTGCGCGCTGTCAGCTTCCAGCAGAAGCTCAAGCAGCGTATGATGGACAAGCGACTTGACCGTGCGGACGAGACGAGCGGAGACGAGAGCAGGCGTCGAGGCAGCAACCCAACCGCGCCGACCGCAGCAGCCGGAGAGGAGCTACAAGGAGCACGTCATGACATGCAGCGGACCCAAGAACGATCTTCCAATGGTGTAGACGCAAGAGATCTCGCGTCGCACGGTTCTGCAGCGTCGTCATTACGCTACCTACCGCCCATTCCTGCGGAGATTTGCATGATTCTCAAGTACCTCGTCGACTTTCTTCTCAAGTGTAAGCTTCACAAGAACAACCTGTTTCTCGAAGATGGAAAGCCGACTGAAGTGCGCAAATTGATTCGAACGATCACTCAATGTGATCTACCTGAGCGGTTGAGCCAATACTCATCACGCTCGGTGAGCTTCGTGATCAAGCACCTACTCTCAACCTGCTACGCACCGTTATTTCCCTACCGCTCGTTCGCCGAATTGAAGACAGCGGCAAACACCCGAGTGGCGGACGACATGACCAACAATAAGAACGCCACGCGCCAGACAACACGTGTGCAGCGCATCATCCGCGCGCTGCCCGCGGAGCGTCGCGTTCTGCTCGAGTCCCTGTTGCTGCTTCTCTACAAGTTGTCGCAGAAAGGCACAGCAACAATGAATGCCAGGGTGCTCGGTGAGGCAATCGGTATCATTTTCATGCGTCCGTCCGAAGATGAAGCAACCAACACGCTACTCATGCGTCAAGTGATCGGAGTGTATCTCATCGAGTATGCACCACAGTTGCTGAAGCAGCCAACTTCAGAAACCAGCGAAGATCCTCACTCAGACCTTGATTCTGACGCGCCACTCCATCCAGAACATGCTGACAGCGCTTCTCCATCGAACAATGTTTCGTTGAGTCCATCAGGCGTGGGCGAGCAGACACCTCGGCCCGTCGAATTCTCAAGTACAACCTCGCGAGTCCTTTCCACAGCAAAAGCATCAGCTACATCGATTACTCTCCCTTCTTCATCACTTCCCGAAGCGTCTGTTTCAATCGCACCGGGACAAGCAGCAGGCTTGGCCCGACTTCATCCTCCAATGGACGATGAATTGCTGAATCGGATTCACGCACTTTTGAAGGTGATCGTCAAATGTGATGAACACGAAGCAGCGACTAATGGGATCTTCGTGGATGGTCCTCTTCCATCGTCAGTAGATATACGGATGGCGAAGGCATATCTTCTTCAAGACGTCGATGCGAAAGAGTTCATTGCGAACGAAATTGGTCCCAAGATTTTTATGCTACCACCCGAGATTTCAAACATCGATGTGCGGGCGCTGGGGCTTGCCATTGTAGAGGTCATTCAGCGTCGGTTGGACCCACTGCTCGGTTACACCGTGAGCGAGCACTTGGATGCCTTCCATGAGGAGGACCCAGGGCAGCTATCAACGCATCTTATCTCCGAGACTCGATCCGAGATTATGGCAATGAAAGACAAGATACGCGATGTCGTCGTGTTGTTCCTCGCGTGTGTGCGGCTATCCATGGCTTCCGGAACAGACGTTGCACGTCTCGAGAGTGCAGTCGCTGGATGCCTCTTTGGCAGTCGCAACTATCGATGCCACCGAGATGGAGTCTCGAAAGCAGTTCAACGGTTTGAAGAGAAGCGACTGTACTGGACACACGTGTTGTGCACGAACCTGCCACTTGTTCTTACGCCTGTTTTGACGCAGACCCAACAAAATCAGGAACGGCTGCAACTTGTCTTTGGAAGCGTCTTGCTGGTGTTATTGTGGCTGGTACGGTTACGGCGAAGATCGAGGAGGCAGACAAAGCGATTCTCAAAAACAGTGCCTTTAGAATGGACCCAGTCATGGAGCTCAACAGTTTGTGACGCTCTCGATTGGCTGTGTCAGAAGGTAGCGTTGGGACCAAAGCAAAATGTTGTTGGTCTATTCGTTGACCACCAAGATGAAATGGAGGAAGCCATTGTGTTCCGCCTCCTCAGTGACCGGCAAATGTCTACGTGGATGTTGGATAACTCAGCATCGCTGAATCTGGATTCATTTTCTATGCACTCGGTAGCATGGGCAATTCGACGGACGTTGTCGGAGGTACTCTACCCAATGCTCCGCGTACCCACAGTGCCCAAAGCGCGTCTTATCGATCTTCATTTGGGCGAAGTTCGATCTTTTCTTTCAGATGATACCCGATGTGTCTTTGATCGATTGTGTAGCATCGTTTCAACGGTGTATCAAATGGATCCACGTACTCAGCTGCTTGATGCATTCGGCGCGATGTTATATTCCAATACTGTTCCTCCTCTTCATCCCAAGGAAATCAGAAGATATCTTGAGCACGAGCACGAACACCAGAACAAGCAGTCTGAATCAAATCCAGCCAGTTCACAAGCGGATGCTAAATGCATGGTGAGCAACAACAGCGGCGGTAGATTACAGCTTGCACGATCCCTGGTAAGAGCTCCATTGGACTGCTGGCTCGTGACAAAATTGATGAATTCTCTTTCAACACGAAACAGGTTCTTCATTGGCTGCGCGGGCCAAGAGTGAGCTGCAATAATTCCGAGAGTGATCAAGAAAGAATTGAGGCGGTTTATCGGTACATGAAGTCTCCTGTTGTTCAAGAGGCACTGGTGGCTCGTCTCGATGACGTGCTGTTCGTTGTTGACCGCATTCCACAACGAGAATCGTGGACCGGTGATCAAAATTCACAACTGCTCGCATTACTACGCTGGCTTCATATCTCGCCAGATCTTCTATCTGAGCCACGGGCGCTCGCCACACTTCGCTCCATTCACGCTCTTAGGGAGGAGCGTTTTGTGAGTCCGCTGCGCTTCGTGTGATGAATGGAAGCCCATAAACCTAACTGCCTCGGTTTTGTCAGGTTCATGGACTGCTCCGAATACCTCACTACTTCAGGACATTGAGATCCTGGAAGCCGTCATCGAAGAAGCGTTTTACACACTCGCCCATCCAGTATTCGACTCACTGTATCCAACCACATTCTCTCGTCTTTCAACCATCCTCGATATCTGGGGTCTCGGTGATCGCACCATCGTTTGTGTCACACAACCAACGCCTTGACGATACAGGAGACGATGACCGCCCTCTATGGTGAGCTTGTAGCCAATCCCACGTGCGTGACAAGTTTGTGAATAGCTTTTGCAAGATCTGCGCGCGTTGAGACGTCTTTGTCCAGACCAATTTTGGCTCGAAGATCTCGCATGAAGACTCGGTCTTTTCGAGCCTCGTCAAGTACCTTGTCGATAGCAGGGACAATTTGCTGAATTGTGTCTACTTGGAGCTGCTTCATGAGTCGGCAAATCACCGTCAGGACGAAGTCACCTGGTGGCGACGCTTGGTGTCGATGGACCTGGAGCTCCGCAACAATATCACGCAAGCGCTCAAGCAGCTGAAGAAGTGGATCATGACGAGACCAACAAGTGAATAGGCCACTTTCCATTCCCAGAGAGTAGTAAATGGCATGCGACTCACTTGTGAAAGGGGTGTAAGAGGTGTTATTGAATGCTGAGTGGCCTTCGTGGGCTGGGGTCTTTTCTCAAACTTGAACGAAGGGACTTCATCGATCACACGCTTGGCATCATCGACAAAGGACTGGAGAGTAGATACAAGCGTGGCGTGCTCGCGCATCTTTTCAACTGATCGAGGCAGTGCCCCAACGTCTGACAGACCAATCGCATGACAACAGCTTGCCACCATCTCGGTGCACAACACGCCAACGCGACGAGCGATCTGCTCGCGACGATTGCACTCACTCTCGTCTCGCTCATCGTGGGATGGTCTCACGATCGATTCGTCCAGCACAAGATAGCACTCGACCGATTCCTTAAGGAAACGGTGGTGCTTGCGTCTCTGTAGCTTTGCCGTCGTCGTTCTTGAGCTCTGCACCACGCGACGAGTCTCGACGTGTAGTGAATGGAGCAGTCGGTCCACGCTCATGCGATCTGCGACAGAGTCACGAGTACCGTCGTTGTCATCGGCTACTAGCGCTCTTTCGTTATGCTGCTTCGTGATACTCTCCTTGCGAGTCGCGCGTAGAGTATCGATTTCCCATTGCTTGCGCTAGAGCACAAACTACCATTAATGTAGGATTCAATCTTGAAGGGCACAGCGAGCTCACCGCCAGGTCCCGATGCGTAGGTCTTGTCTCCAGCTGATCACGGAGCTGTGCATTCGCTCGTTCAAGCGTTTTGATCATCGTGCGCTGTTTATCCAGCAGAGCACACGCAGCTTCGAGCTGCGTCTTCACTTTGCTTTGAGAGCACGAGTCTGAGCCTTGCAAAGACGCGAAGCGACGCCGGAGACTGCGGAGCATATCCTCACTCTCACGCGAGAGCTCGGCACTGTCTCTCTCCAGCTCACCCGCGTTATGTGCGTCGTCGTCACGGCCGTGAACTCGGAGAAACCGTTCTCGCTGCAGCTCCTGCTGCAGCTGCACAACCATCGCTGCGTATCTCTTGGCGTCGTTCTGAGCGACCTGTCAGACGTTCATGGTCATCAGCATACAAACTACAAGACGTCTGTATGACTCTCTCGCCACTCACGCGAAGGTCATTGCGCAGCAGGCGAATCGCTGCCTCGTGCGCCGTCTCGATCTCGGCATCTCGACGCCTCATGAGTTCGTAGTCATGATCCATCCACCCACCACCGCATTGACTGACGATGTGCCGCTTCAAGATACCAGGCAGTACCCACCACCCAGCCACAGTGTTTTTGGATGGTGTGTCTTTGGGTGATGCATGGCATCTCCTTGCCGTTGTGTCGGGTTGGTTTCGTGTCAACCCAGTCAAGGCAAAGAACGCAGGAGGAGAGAGACTGCGAGTATGTCTGCGTTGATCAAGGGCGCCGTCTTCGCAGGCGCGCTGGCGCTGTATGCCATGCCACTGGAGCTCGCTCGCGTGGCGTTGCCAGACGCTGATTTGGTCGACGCCCACGCGCACGTCATTCGCTTCGCGCTGACGATGATGAGCTACGCGTGGGCGCTCACGAGGTCGGCGACGTGGTACTATGCGATCATGGTCATCGTCGTGCTGCAGACGATGTGTTGGGCGAGTTTTGTCGTCGATGAGCGCGTGTTGGCGCACTTTGGCTCCGACGGCATCAACAAGGAGGACGAGAGAGCGCTCTTTCGGACGGGAGCGGTCGTGCTGTATGGATGCATGCTGCTTCTGTTGCTGTTTGGTGGCTCGGAAACAGGGCAAGGACACTATCGGTATGTGATTGCAGATGTATGGATGCTGTATCCTTGATGCTTTTCCGAATACCTTCATGACGCTCGCGGTACAGGAAGAAGTTGGTCGCGTTCTACTCAAAGCACAATCCAGAGAAGCTGCAGGACGTCGACCGCATCCTCGCAAAATACCGAGGCAATGAAGAGCTCCTCTTTACGCGGCTCCATCGAAAATATAGTGTGCTCTCACACACGCGAGCAGAGGCTGCCGTTGACGACGTCGACATGGACGGCTCGATTCAAGATGACGCCCAGGCAGAGGTGGAAGAGGTCGAGCTGCTTCAAGCAGACGCAACCCATGACGAGGTCCACAGCGACGACGATGAGGGCTTTCATCTCGTGCAAGGACAGCAGAATGAACACCAGACCTCGACGTCGACCACCGGGACGTCCGCTTCCACGACAATCAAGACGGTGGCGCGGACAATCGGTGCAGACGACGATGTCGACGCCGCGTCTCGAACACCGTCGCCTCGGACTCAGTCGCCCAGCAGTGCGTCTGGAAGCGCCAAGTCGGAGACCATTCGTGCGGCCATCGACGAAGCTCGACGCGCGCAGGAGGCTCGCGTCCAGCAGCGCATCGCGCAACTCGCTGCGCGAAGCGCCAGCAAGACGGCCTGAGCACCGTGCTGGTCAGGCAGACAAGGGAGCGACTCTAACTATCATGACTGCGTGCACACACACACACACACACATACACACAAGAAGATGTGCAACATTCGCTTGCTGCGACTCAGACATGTTCGCGCGCATAGAGAAGAATGCTGAAGATGATTGAACTTGTGGACTGGATCGAAGGCAACATAGAGGGATGCAAGGACGCCAAGGAGCAGGTACAGCTGCAGCGCAAGGAGACCGACTACAACCTGCGGCAGGCCGGTGAGATTATATCGCAGCGCAAGCGGATCGAGAGGCTCGTGGAGCAGAAGCGCGAGCAGTTTGAGCGCTACACGCACGATGCCAAGCTCAATCAAGCACGAGGCCGCCGAGCAAGCGCTGCTCGCCGCGCAAGACGAGCTCGCCCAGCTCGAGACGACGCACCAAGACGCACGACAGCGCATCGCGTCGACGCGGGACGCCGCGTGAGACGTCGAGCGGGGGATGCGAGAGCACGAGCTGCGCTTCCAGGCCGAGGTGAACAAGCTGCAGCAGATGCACTTGCGGCTGAACCTCGCGGCGCAGATGTACAACACGCAGCTCACGGAGGAGCTGCGGGCTGCGGCGAGCGGCACGTTCTTGTAGTGCCGCCTCCCGTCTCCTTTTAAACTTTCTTTCTTTCATCCACTCCTTTTTTTCCATCTTTCTTCTCGAATTCGCTTACTGTATGTAAATTTCTGCTGCTGGAATACTGTGGCAATGAGGCGCTGCGTCCAGTGCAGTACCCCACGAGTGGACACGTCTGCTGTGGTCGCTGGCCAGTCGACACTGGACGCACTTCGTCGCGCAGCGGTCCTCTCGGCATGTAGCTAAGCACTACTAGTATTACACTAGTAGTGTATCTACAGTACAGTACGGCAGGCGCAGTTGAGCTGGACTGACTGGGCCGTCTCCCTTGCACAGCCGTCTCAAGTTCGACTTTCTCCAGCGGAGAATCTCTACTAAAGAGTCTTCACTAAAGACAGTCGCTGTCCACGGGCGAGGCAGCTGCGCCATGGAGTCATCTGCTCCAGCCGGCGGCTGGCAGCCGCGCAGTGCGTCCCCAAGTTGGTATGGAAGTGCCAACTCGGGAACCCTGGGGGTCCACGGCACCCAGTGGGTCCCATTCCATGGGCGACCCGGTCGGCGTGACTGTTTCGAATGGACTCCTGGGCGCAGCCGGCACGAAGAAGTGTCGCTTCCTCGTGCCAGCTGCGCCAGGAGTTCACTTCCGAAGTCCGAAGTGCTGCCGCCGGCAGAAGCATTCGCCGAGCGCATCTCTGGTCAGACGACGTGGAGCCCACGCAGCACGAGCTTGATCTTGTGATGCTCTCGGTAAACGGCGCGCTACAACTTATAGCGCTTGCAGCTTAGACGCGCTGGTGAATGGAGTCGACTTGTTGAAGGTCGAGTCAGGTTTCAGCTCCATGAACCGCCACTACCAGTGCGTCCTGTAACCCACTGGACGCAATTCCTTTGCTGAGTGACCCAGCCCATCTCGATTCTGCCCACGGACCAGCTCTGTCTTGGCGCGGACGGCTGCCGAAGGACGACACGCAATCTCGCTGTGCTTGGTGCTTGCCTGGTGGAGCCTCGCTAGCCTCTCTAGAATCTCATTCATTCTCGAATTGGCGTCCCAGCCAGTAGCTCTCCACCAGCTGAAGGATTGCCCACAAGTCCACGATGAAGGCGTTTATTGCAGCGCTACTAGCGCTCATGACGGTCACCCACGCGTACAAGTGCAAATATTTCGGTGCGCCGTGTCAGGACAGCAACGGAAGATGGTCGCACTGTGTAAGTGTAGATGGAAAGGAGGCCAAGTGTTATCCGGCTCCGTCCTCTTGTAATCTCCTTGCCGACAACTTGTCAAGGTGTGGAAGTGGATTCTGCGTCGCTCTCCCAGCCTTTGGGAATTTCAAGCGCTGTGCACCACGAGAACTGATCCCAGCGTACTACAGCTATCAGCAGTGCAACGACAAGCCAGACAACACCAGTTGCGTAACCGTCAACGTCTACCCAGACGGCACTGGATCCTACGATTTTTTCACATCACCAAGTCGATGCGTAAACAATCAATGCGTGTTCCGCGAGTTTTCGGCGTGCCTCAACAAACGGCCAGGTGATGAGTGCACGTATCGCGATGTGGTGAACGGCGAGTGGCTCTCGTTCTCTGGCAAATGCACAAGGAAAACCGGAATCTCAGACTACTGCTACGTCTCGGAAAAGACAACAATTGTAGCACCACCAGCAGATCCGCTTCCCTCCATCCCAATCGTGACGTTTCCGCCCCCCCAAACGACGGCGCCGCCTCCAGTCGTTATCACATCCCCTCCGGTTGTCGTCACGCCCCCTCCAGTTGTCGTCACGCCTCCTCCAGTCGTCATCACATCCGCTCCAGTCGTCGTCACATCCCCCCCCGCAGTCGTCACATCCACTCCCGAGCCGACACCAGTTCCCGTGACGACAGCGCCTGCAACATCAGCGCCCCCGAGCGTGACAGACACGCCCGCACCCACTGCGGAAAGCCAAGGCGAGAGTAGGACAAACCTGGAAGCGCGAACGCCAGTAGTCACTGCCCCCTCCCCAATCAAGACCCAACCGATGTCTGCTTGCACTCGCATGACTCCATTGGTCGCTGCGCTGACGCTGGCTTTGGTGTGGGCCGCCCTGCTGTCGCAATAAGCAGGAGCTGGATCTCTCTGAGTGCGCCAGCAGAGCACTGCTCTGCCCGGTTCTCGGTGCGGCTTGTCTTGCTTTCTTCCTCTTCGGCCGGTCGGCTCCATGGCGACATGGCTACATTAATGTGGTCCACACTGCTCCACCAGATCGTGTAGCTTGTTCCTCGTCCAGTTGATTGGTTTGCATTTACCCGCGCTGCGCTTCACTGATCTAATCACCAGAAACTCGTTTATACACTATCAGATGTGTGATCAATGCATCCAGTTCTCGACACACTGTATCCAACCGCATTCTCTCGTCTTTTTACCGTCCTCGATGTGTGGGGTCTAGGTGATCGCACCATTGTTTGTGCCACACAACCTACGCCTTAACCATGGAGACGATGGCCGCCCTCTATGGTAAGCTGGTAGCCAATCCCACGTGCGTGACAAGTTTCTGAATAGCTTTTGCAAGATCTGTGCGCGTTGAGACGTCTTTGTCCAGACCAATACTGGCTCGAAGATCTCGCATGAAGACTCGGTCTTTTCGAGCCTCGTCAAGTACCTTGTCGATAGCAGGGACAATTTGCTGAACTGTGTCTACTTGGAGCTGCTTCATGAGTCGGCAAATCACCGTCAGGACGAAGTCACCTGGTGGCGAGGCTTGGTGTCGATGGACCTGGAGCTCCGCAACAATATCACGCAAGCGCTCAAGCAGCTGAAGAAGTGGATCATTACGAGACCAACAAGTGAATAGGCCACTTTCCATTCCCAGAGAGTAGTAAACGGCATGCGACTCACGTGTGAAAGGGGTGTAAGAGGTGTTATTGAATGCTGAGTGGCCTTCGTGGGCTGGGGTCTTTTCTCAAACTTGAACGAAGGGACTTCATCGATCACACGCTTGGCATCATCGACAAAGGACTGGAGAGTAGATACAAGCGTGGCGTGCTCGCGCATCTTTTCAACTGATCGAGGCAGTGCCCCAACGTCTGACAGACCAATCGCATGGCAACAGCTCGCCACGATCTCGGTGCACAACACGCCAACGCGACGAGCGATCTGCTCACGACGATTGCACTCACTCTCGTCTCGCTCATCGTGGGATGGTCTCACGATCGATTCGTCCAGCACAAGATAGCACTCGACCGATTCCTTAAGGAAACGATGGTGCTTGCGTTTGTGTAGTTTCGCCGTCGTTGTTCTTGAGCTCTGCACCACGCGACGAGTCTCGACGTGTAGTGAATGGAGCAGTCGGTCCTCGCTCATGCGATCTGCGACAGAGTCACGGGTACCGTCGTTGTCATCGACTACTAGCGCTCTTTCGTTATGCCGCTTGGTGATACTCTCCTTGCGAGTCGCGCGTAGAGTATCGATTTCCCATTGCTTGCGCTGGATCACAAACTACCATTAATGAAGGATTCAATCTTGAAGGGCACAGCGAGCTCACCGCCAGGTCCCGATGCGTAGGTCTTGTCTCCAGCTGATCACGGAGCTGTGCATTCGCTCGTGCAAGCGTTTTGATCATCGTGCGCTGTTTATCCAGCAGAGCACACGCAGCTTCGAGCTCCGTCTTTACTTTGCTTTGAGAGCACGAGTCTGAGCCTTGCGACGACGTGAAGCGACGCCGGAGACTGCGGAGCATATCCTCACTCTCACGCGAGAGTTCGGCACTGTCTCTCTCCAGCTCACCCGCGTTATGTGCGTCGTCGTCACGGCCGTGAACTCGGAGATACCGTTCTCGCTGCAGCTCCTGCTGCAGCTGCACAACCATCGCTGCGTATCTCTTGGCGTCGTTCTGAGCGACCTGTCAGACGTTCATGGTCATCAGCATACAAACTACAAGACGTCTGTATGTCTCTCTCGCCACTCACGCGAAGGTCATTGCGCAGCAGGCGAATCGCTGCCTCGTGCGCCGTCTCGATCTCGGCATCTCGACGCCTCATGATCCATCCACCCACCACCGCATTGACTGACGATGTGCCGCTTCAAGATACCAGGCAATACCCACCACCCAGCCACAGTTTTTTTTGGGAGGTGTGTCTTTGGGTGATGCGTGCCATCTCCTTGCCGTTGTGTCGGGTTGGTTTCGCGCCAACCCAGTCAAGGCAAAGAAGGCAGGAGGAGAGAGACTGCGAGTATGTCTGCGTTGATCAAGGGCGCCGTCTTCGCAGGCGCGCTGGCGCTGTATGCCATGCCACTGGAGCTCGCTCGCGTGGCGTTGCCAGACGCTGATTTGGTCGACGCCCACGCGCACGTCATTCGCTTCGCGCTGACGATGATGAGCTACGCGTGGGCGCTCACGAGGTCGGCGACGTGGTACTATGCGATCATGGTCATCGTCGTGCTGCAGACGATGTGTTGGGCGAGTTTTTTCGTCGATGAGCGCGTGTTGGCGCACTTTGGCTCCGACGGCATCAACAAGGAGGACGAGAGAGCGCTCTTTCAGACGGGAGCGGTCGTGCTGTATGGATGCATGCTGCTTCTGTTGCTGTTTGGTGGCTCGGAAACAGGCCAAGGACACTATCGGTATGTGATTGCAGATGTATGGATGCTGTTTCCTTGATGCTTTTCCGAATACCTTCATGACGCTCGTGGTACAGGAAGAAGTTGGTCGCGTTCTACTCGAAGCACAACCCAGATAAGCTGCAGGACGTCGACCGCATCCTGGCAAAGTACCGAGGCAATGAAGAGCTCCTCTTCACGCGGCTTCATCGGAAATATAGTGTGCTCTCACACACGCGAGCAGAGGCTGCAGTTGACGACGTCGACATGGACGGCTCGATTCAAGATGACGCCCAAGCAGAGGTGGAAGAGGTCAAGCTGCTTCAAGCAGACGCATCCCATGACGAGGTCCACAGCGAAGAAGATGAGGGCTTCCATCTCGTGCAAGGACAGCAGACTGAACACCAGACCTCGACGTCTAGCACCGGGACGTCCGCTTCCACGACAATCAAGGCGGTGGCGCGGACAATCGGTGCAGACGATATCGACGCCGCGTCTCGAACACCGTCGCCTCCGACTCAGTCGCCCAGCAGTGCGTCTGGAGGCGCCAAGTCGGAGGCCATTCGTGCGGCCATCGACGAAGCTCGACGCGCGCAGGAGGCTCGCGTCCAGCAACGCATCGCGCAACTCGCTGCGAGAAGCGCCAGCAAGACGGCCTGAGCACCGTGCTGGTCAGGCAGACAAGGGAGAGACTCTAACTATCATGACTGCGTGCACACACACACGCACGCACACAAGAAGACGTGCACCATTCGCTTGATGCGATTCGTCCATTGCCAACGCACGTGTCCGTTGGTGTGTTGCGTCGCCTGTGTCACGACGACCTTGAAGTTGAACCTGGGTGGGCCCACGGGCCACTCTGTAGACCCAGACCTACACTCACACTAGACCCGACCCGCCACGTTGCCTTTGCGTGTTTGCACCTCACATCAGTTGAAGCCACCGTACTTATCGTCTTAAGTGCGTGTTCGACTGCCGTCTGATGGCGCATCATTGCGGTCCCCACACCAAGACGCGCGCCGCCGACGACAAGCGGTTCCCCTCGCTCTCTCTCTCTCTCTCGCGATCGAGTCGCTCACTCGACACTCCACGCTCCACGCCCCACAGGACCGACGCCTTCTCGAGAACCATGGCCCAGCGAGAGATCATTCCGCTGGAAGACGTCGCGACGATGCCTGCGCCAGGCATGAACTTCCCCGTGAACGTGAGCTTCTCGCCCGACGGCCAGCGCGTGGCCTTCCTGCACTCGCGGGAGAACCAGCTGACGCGCCAGCTGTACGCGCTTGATGTGCCCAGCAAGGAGATCGCGCTGCTCGCGTCCCCGCCGAACCAGGGCAACACGGAGGGCAACCTGTCGCTCGAGGAGAAGCTCCGTCGCGAGCGCCAGCGCCAAATGGGCGTCGGCATCACGAGCTACGCGTGGTGCCCGACGCCGCAGTCGCAGCGCATCCTGTACCCGATCACGGGCGATCTCTATATCCAGGAGCGCCCCGGAGCGGAGCTGCGCCTGCTCTTCGACAAGACCACGACGGGCGTCGCCGGCGGCGCCATCGACCCGCAATTCTCGCCCGATGGCAAGTGGATCGCGTTCGTGCAGGACAAGGAGCTGTACGTCATCTCGAGCGCGCTCCCTGCGGACGGTTCAACGCAGCGCGCCGTGCAGATCACGACCGGTGCGCGCGGCATCGAGGGCAAGTCCAACGGCCTCGCGTGCTTCCTCACGCAGGAGGAGCTCAGCCGCTTCCGTGGCTTCTGGTGGTCGCCCGACAGCACGCAGATCGCGTTCGAGCAGGTGGACGAGAGCGCGATCCCCGAGTTCCGCATCATGCACTCGGGCAGCGCCGATGTCGGCGATGGTGCACAGGAGGACCACCGCTACCCGTTCGCCGGCGGCGTGAACCCGCTGCGCCGCCTCGGTGTGGTCGCAGTGCGCCACAGCGACGCGGAGCCGATGGCGACGCCCGTATGGATGGACTTTGTCGACCCCGAGACGGACTTCTACATCAGCCGCGTCCACTGGCTGCCGGACCGCTCGCTCGGCGTGCAGCGACTCAACCGCCTGCAGGACGAAGCGTGGCTCTACCGCTTCGAGGTCGCGTCGGGTCGCGCGAACGTGCTCATCAATGAGAAGAACCCCGTGTGGATCAACGCGAACTACCTGTTCCGCAACATTGAGACGGAGAACAAGCAGGCGTTCCGCTTCATCTGGGGCTCGGAGCGCACGGGCTTCATGCACCTCTACCTCTACGAGTTCAACCCGTCGACGCAGAGCGCGCAGCTGCTCGGGGCGCTCACGGGTGGCGACTGGTCTGTCGAGTCGATCGAAGGTATCGACATCGCGCGAGGCAAGGTCTACTTCTGCGGCACGGCGGACACGCCGCTCGAGCGCCATCTCTACGTGACGTCGCTCTACCCGGGCGAGTCCATGCCCAAGCCGATCCGCCTCACGGGCCCCGCGGGAATGCACACGGTCGTCATGGACGGCGCCTGCCGCTCGTTCGTCGACGTCTACAGCAACCTCGAGACGCCGCCGACGGCGCGACTGCTCTCCGTGCCGGACGACGCGTCGGTTGGCTCGCTCACGGCCCAAGCGCTCTTTAGCGCCATGGAGGCGACGGCCACAGTCATCCACGCGGAGGTGGAGCCTCGCGTGCAGAAGCTCGTCGCGGACCAGAAGCTGCCGGTGCCGACGATGATCTCGTTCCCGACGCGCGACGGTTCCGAGACGCTTTACGGCGCCGTCTACAAGCCAGATGCGTCGATCCACGGTCCTGGCCCGTACCCGACGCTTGTGAGCGTCTACGGCGGTCCCCACGTGCAGCGCGTGGCCAACATGTGGTCCGTCACAGTCGACATGCGCGCCCAGCGCTTCCGCGATCTCGGCTACGTCGTGCTCAAGGTGGACAACCGTGGCAGCTTCCGTCGTGGCTCGGCGTTCGAGGGTGCGATCAAGCACCGCATGGGAACGATCGAGATTCTGGACCAGCAGGACGGCGTGGCCAAGCTCATCAGCGAGGGCCTGACGCATCCTGAGCGAGTCGGCATCTACGGCTGGAGCTACGGCGGCTACATGTCGGCCATCAGCTTGATGAAGGCTCCAGAGACGTTCAAGCTCGCGGTCGCGGGTGCGCCCGTGACGAGCTGGGACGGCTACGACACGTGCTACACGGAGCGCTACATGTCGACGCCACAGCTCAACCCCGACGGCTACCGCGTGGGCTCCGTCATGGAGGCGGTCGGCAACATGCAGCCGACGCAGAAGCTTCTGCTCGTGCACGGACTCATCGACGAGAACGTGCACTTCCGACACACGGCGCGCCTGATCAACGCGCTCATCAGCGCGCGCAAGCACTACGATCTGCTCTCTTCTCTCCACGAGCGAGCGCACTTCCGACGCGCGCGATCGCGTCATCGCGCGCGCAAGCGATCTGTCTACGAGCGCATCGCAGTCACGATACATGGAGCAGCGCATCGCCGAGTACGTGCTTACGCACCTGTAAATCACATTAGACGTGGTCTGGCTGCAATCGAGAGCGGGATTGCACCAGCGTCCGTAGCTAGCACAGTGTAGTCCCTTAGCACCCAAGACAACGAAGAAAAAACAAAAATTCACGTAGCATTCATTGCGCTGATCGTCACGTGTCCTGCAGCGACGCCTGGATGGCGCGTTGCAGCTCGTCCATCTCGTCCGTGTCCATCTCGTCTGTTCGGCACGCAAAGTGGTCGGCTGCCGACGCCGCATTGTACTCGCGCGCAGACAACTCGAGGATGCGCCGCATCTCCTCTTCGTCGTCGACGCTCATGCTGCTGCTACTTTGAGGGACCGACGGCCCCGTCACCTCTGCGAGCGACGCCTGGATCGCTGCCGTCACTTGCGCGTCGAACGCCACGTCGACAGGTGCCGCGTGCGACTGCTCCTGCAGCGAGGCCTCAATGGCTTTGCGCATGAGTTCGTCCTCTGACGCCTGCCGTGCTTTCTCCAGCAGCTCCGCTTGGATTGCCGCCATCTCGCTTTCTCGCTGGGCTGCCTGCAGTGCGCGCTGCTCCGAGTCGAGCGCGCTCTCCTGCGATTCCTCGAGCGTGCGTCTCAGCGTCTCGTCCAAGTTGGAGTTCATCGCGTCAAACTCGTTGCGAGAGACCATAAGAATGTGCTCAAGTTGCGCCATCTCACTGTCGGCGGCGTCGCTCGGTGCGCTTTGTCGCTGCGAGATCCCAGCGCCAGCAAGTTCACGAGTGTTGATGCGCCGCGAGTACTCGATGTGTCGCGCCTCCCACTCGCCTGGTGGCTCTCGCACGATGTTCTGCGCGTGCAGCGGACCCACGATCGAGTCGTAGTGACCACCGCCGTAGTAGCTCAGAC
Source organism: Pythium insidiosum (assembly GCA_022836835.1). NCBI lineage: Eukaryota > Oomycota > Peronosporomycetes > Pythiales > Pythiaceae > Pythium > Pythium insidiosum. The sequence continues at coordinate 529,588 of JAKVDI010000026.1, read as the reverse complement.
TGGCAGCACAACGCCACACCTCGTTACTGCTGTGTAGACAGGGGAATACAGCATAAACCGTACGGGCTCGTACCAGATCGGAGGCCGGTTTCTCGATAGCGAGCTGTTCTCGTGGAACGTCCGCAGCTTGCGGAAGCCGTGCGTCGGATCGTACGCGTAGACCTCCGCAGGGCGATCGTACAGCTCGCACATCGCCTGGATCTCGGGGTCGTCGCCCCAAACGCCGTCGCGCCGCTTGTGCGCGAGGTACCGCAGGAAGTCGGCCATGTCGCCGACGACGTACGGTTCAAAGTACTCCTTCTCGCTCTCCATGTAGTCCATGCACAGTCGACGCACGAGCCCGTGATGCCGGTCGTCGCCGTAGATCTGGTGGCTCACGGACCGGAACAGGCAGTTGCCGTCTCCTTCCACTGCGAAGATGGACAGTCCCTGGGCTGCGAGCGCCTGACGGTAGTGCTGGAACCGCGGGTTCTGCGCCTCGATCACGCGACTGCGATTGACGTTGGGCGTCACACTCAGACGGCGCGTGATCGAGCACGTGCGCGTGCGAATGTGCTCCCCCGCCGGCGCGATGGTCTCGGGAGAAAACGGAATCCACTCGTCCCAATCGATTTGGCGCCCCGCGTAGCGAACCATCACGCGGTCAGGACGCGCCTTGACGACGTGCGCCTCCGTCCACATCGTCTTCCCGGGCTTGCGGACCTCAATGATCTGAGCCAGACGCAGTGGCGCGCTGTCGTTGCGAGTCTTGAAGCCTCCTGTCAGTCGGTTGGTGGTGGTATCTGTAGGCACGTAATGCACACTTACCTTGGTCGCTGGGGGCGCGAGCTGCCCCGAGCTCAGCGGCAGCCAGCGCTGCCACGAGTCGTTCATGTTGAGGTAGCGAACGTGCACGTCTCCCTCGATGATCTGCCATCATCCGTGAGAACCACAATGAAAACCCGCTCGCGCCAATCTACGCGTTCGTACCCGCAAGATCATCGCTGGACACCAGTTGCCAAACACGTTTTGCGCATCGATGGGATCGCTCACATGAAGCTGCCGACGCCACTCCACGTCCACTGGATCGATGCGCATCATCTCTGCCAGCAAAGATACAGAGTTAGCAGCAGATTCAAAGCGCATCTCTCAGCGTCTTCGCGACGGCCCGCCATACCTTCTTCGATGTCGGTGTCATCGCTGTACGCGCCCTCACTCGCTGCGTCGCCGCGATGTGGCCGTCCGATGGGCACGAGATGCCGCAGATCCCCGTGCAATTGCCGTAGCTGTTCGTCGTGACGCTGGCTGTCGACGTCGCGCTTCTCTTCCTCGTCGCCGTCGTCATCGTGCTGCGCTCGCTGTCGCGCGTGAGCGCTCGCGTCTGCATCCTCGTCGTTGCTGTCGGAACGAGGCGCCGCGCGCGCCGCGGGAAAGCGGTCGTCCGTCGTCCCGAGCCCCATGCGGTTGCAGCCCATTTCCCACGGCAACAGTCACACGTCGCAAATAAACATCGAGATGACCATGGAAGGCGGTTCGTAACGGACCGATACAAACACAGGTGCGGCGCGACTGTACCCCTTCATGTGGTTACACCATGACACATGAAACGACGCCACCCACGTCAAACGCCTGTCGAATATATAAACGCCATCCGAGCGCCAGAGTTGGACGCCGCTCTCGCCAGGATGCGACGCACGCTGCTGCTGCTGCTACTGCTCGCGCTGTTGCTGCTGCTGCAAGTGATCGGCGCGTCGTTCCTGCTCGCGCTCGCGGCGCTGCACTGGTTTCTGAGCCACCCGTACATGGTCTACTACGCGGAGAGCTTTCTGCCCGGGAAGACATGGCGCCTGCGGCCGTGGGCCACGACGTTTGCTGTCTTCGCCGCCATCGAGTTCCTCGAGATCCTCGTGGCGGCGCGCGCGATCGTGGGCTATCGACTACCGAAATCCGCCACGAAAGTTTCGACCACGGGGACGTGCGACGCTCGACCTCCGCCGCCGGACCATGATCCCGTCAGTCAGCGCCGACATCATCGCCGCCGTCGATCGAGTGGCATCCTCTCGCCAGTCATCGTCTTGATCCACTTGCTGCGTCGCGCCGTCGCGAGCGTCATCGGTCGGCGCGGGCTGCTCGGCATCGAGCACCCGTACTTTGAGCTGCAGTTCGTGCTGCGTGAATTGCTCGAGGTCATCGCGCAGATAGTGCAGCTCTCACGGTTCGCGTCGCTTGTCGCGCGACCGTGGACGAACCAAGCGCTCGCGCTTGCAGTTGTGGTCGATTGCTGGTCCACACCGCTCATCCAGCTCGCGCTACGTGGCCACCCGCGGCGCTCGCGGGTGCTCTGCGTGCTCGTCGACGTGATGCTCGCGACCGGCACGAGCGTCGTCGTGCCGTCCTACTTGCTGCTGTCGAACGCGCGCAAGTTTGACTTTGCGACCTTCAGTTTCCCGCCGTGGTATCTCTACAACGACCGCGAGTTCGTGACGCTCGTGAACGAGCACCGTTTTCTCCTGGTCACGTCCGCCGTCGACGGCGTATCCAAGCTGCTGCCACAAGTCGGTTGCTTTGTTGCAATGCGCTCACTGCGCCAGCTCATTGACGACGAGCGCAAAACGAAAACAACACCTGCAACCACTCTACCGGGCCCGCCGCGTTCAGGACCGAACACCGCCGACGTCGTGCCATTCCCAGTGACACCGTCATCGTCGCCTGGCGACCAGCAGCACGCAGTGACGCCGCACGCGCCGTCGCGATCGCGCGTGCTGCATTCGGTGACGCACGCACTCATGGTCGCGCTCGGCGTCGGCGTGCTGGCGGTGCACGCGCACGCGACATGGCGCAGTCTGCCGGTGACTGACGGCTGTCACCAGCGCGTGTCGCCGTGGTTCGGCGCGCCAACCGCCGTGTCGTGCGCCATCTTCGAGTTCAACTGCTATCGCCGTGGCGTCGCGACGCCCCACAGCGACTCGCTGCTGACACTCGACCGCTCAGCGCTGGTCTCGCTCATCCTCTCGCACTGCACGGCGCTCGTGGTGCCGCCGGCGGTGCGCTCGTTTTCGGGGCTCTCGACGTTCGAGATCTACAATTCGACCGTCGTGCAGTGGGCGGAGGACGCCGCCATCGACGCCGACGTGCACCCGCAGCTCACGTACGTCGGACTCATCCGACTCAACATGTCGGGACTTCCCGACGGCATCGTGCCGCGGCCCCCGCGGAGTCTCCCGCTGTCGCTACAGGACGTCGAGATCGCGGTCGCCAACCTCACGGCGCTGCCCGAGGACCTCGCGGACCGCTGGCACGGCATGGCGGTGCTCTACATCGAGCACACACTGCTCGCCGAGTTCCCGCTAGCGCTGCAGGAGCTGCATGTAGACGACCTCTCGCTCGGCTGCAACGCCATCGCGACGATGCCGACGTTGCGGCCCGACGCGTCCTACTACAAGCTCTCGCTCGCGTGCAACCCGCTGCAGGAGCTCCCGCCGGCGCTCTCGGACGGCGTCAGCGTCGCGAGACTCGCGCTCGAGCAGACCGCGCTCGCGTCACTCCCGGAATGGGTCTTCTCCCGCGTCACAGAGGGCGCCTTCCTGTGGGACACCCCGCTCTGTCGCGAGCGCGCCTCAGACGCAGCAGCGCCTCCGTTTCCCGTGGTCTGCGCAGCGTCAGGCGAGTTCGACGACGGCAATTTCCCGTTGGCACTCATGACGTCTCTGCGGCAACCGTAAAACCATGAAGTTTGTTGTTCAATTACTTGCGAGGACTGCGTGGGTCGATGCCGTCGAAGCACAGCAGCCCCGCGTCATTAGCGATCGTCGCGTCTGCGCCTTTCGAGAGCAGGTACTCGCCGAGCGTGTCGCCGTAGCCGTACGCAAAGCAGAAATGCAGCGCTGTGTTCCCGCGGTTCTGTCCCATGCCACGCCACATCGACGACTCGACTGTCAGAGAGCAAGCAACGCAAGCGAGCGGTAGAGAGTGCTCAGTCACGGGGGACTCACGTTCTGGCTGTTGATGTTGGCGCCGCGCCGCAGCGCGAGCTTGGCCATGCGCTTGAGCCCGTTCTGGCACGCGATCGAGAGAATCGTGTTGCCATGCGCGTCCCTCGCGTTCACCGACACGCCCTGGTCCAACATGTACGCGACCGAGTCCACGCGGTTGTGCCGCGCGGCCGAGAACACATCGTTGTCAGGCAGCGCCGGTGCCGCCTCGACGCCCCGCAGCTCGAGCTTGGGCGTCGATGCCGACGCTGTGCTGAACTTGGAGTTGGCGCCTCCTCCTCCGCCTCCGAGCGCCTGCCGCTTGTAGTACGCAGCGTCGTCGTGGAGCGCACCCGTGTCGCGCGGCGTCACGTAGTCATTATCGTCCGAGGACGACGCCCGGGAACGCGCACTCGAGCGCGGAGACACGAAGCGCTCGTCTTCCGAGCCGTTACTGGAGTAGCCGCGTCGCGCGGAGCTCCTCGGCGTGTAGAAGCGCTCGTCTGGCACGGCTTTGGAGTCCATTGCGCGTTGTGCTGCGTTGTAGAGTGAGTGTGTTCGTCGGAGCGTCGATGCGCTGGGGAAAGGGCGAGTGATCACACGCTGGCGACAGCACGCGCGATGCTGCGATGCAATGGCCGAAAGAAAATAGATCGCCGCGTTGGCTCGATCAGGACGATCCGCCACGGACGGCGACTCACGCGAGAATAGCGACGAGACCCGAATGACGCACAAGCGAGAGCGGGAGCTGAACTGTGGTGTGGTGTATTGAGCAACGTTGCCTTCCTTTCGTGCTCTGCGTGCTGAGCAGCGTCTCGCCAGCGCTTGTAGCTAGTGAGACCCCATTTACTCCTCCATCTTGGTGTCGCCATCGTCCTCCTTCGTGTCGGCCACTTCCACTGCGTCGATCTGACAGACAAAGCGACACGCATGAGAGAGAACTCGTCGCGTGCTGAGCGCACAAGAGAAACACGTACGAAAGGCTGCAGGTCAGCGCCCTCGATGATCGTGAAGGGCTGACCGACACCCACGATCGCGACCGCCACATTCTCCGTCGTGAGCTCCTGGTCGCCCTGCAGACAGCCCCGGATGGCCTGCAGCGCGTGGTGGATGAGCTCATCACGTCCCACTGCAACAAATAGATATCGTTGTCAGCGACGCTTCTCCGTTCATAGAAAGCCACAGACGACGGACGTACAGTTGTCAAAGCTCTCAAAGTGCTTCTCCAGATACGTGCGCGCCGACTGCGAGCGTGCGCCTATTGCCTGCGCCTTGTACTCAAAGTAGTTGCCCGACGGACACGTCTCGTAAAGGTGCACGCCCTTCTTCTGCAAGCCCATACAAACAACGAATACACGACGTGAGCGTAGCTCTTCGACGGTAGAATCCAACAAACGCTAAGGATACGCACATCCACGCCGGCGACCAGCAGTCCGACGCCGTACGGACGGCGAATGTACGACTGCGTGCACTCCTGCTTGCGGTCCGCGACGTCCGACACGAGGCGGCCGACCGTGATCTGGCTGCCGTAGACGAACTTGTGGTTGAGGCTCTCTGTTCGCATGAATCTGCATCCCCCCGACCGTATCGTCAGTATGCACAACGACAAAGCGACGCGGGTCGACCCCGCAACGAACCCACCTCGCGAGCGAGCGTGCGTCGGCTGTGAGCCCTGCGATGGCCATGCCGATGTGCTCGTCGACCTCAAAGATCTTCTTGAGGTGCTCCGCGAGCTTGACGTTCTGGCGCTTGATGCCGCAGAGCACGGCGAGCTTCTTGGACGTGAGTCCGAGGCAGGCGCTGCCCTGCTTCACGGCCTCCTTGGCATAGTCGATCTGGTAGAGCTGTCCCTGCGGGCTCCACACGGTCACGTCCGTGTCGTACTGGTTGCGGAACATGCTTGGCGCTTGGGCTGCTCTCGGTCCTTCCTGCCTCCTGCTTTGGATCAAGAGCAAGATGGAGAAGGGGGTGGGCCCGAAAGATACTGTACACTTGGGCGGATCACAAGAAGTATAAAACGATTTGGGAGAGAGTTTTATACAACTCCCAATGTAGTGTGGTGTACACAACGTTCTCTTTCTCTCTCTCTGAATGTGAGATGGAGACACACACACACGAGCGCATGAGCAAGTTGAAGGCGACGATGACTCGCGTGGGTGCAGCTCGTCTAGTCGATTTAATGTTACCGTATTGGCGTGAGAGCATGCATCTCGTGATATGTAATAGTGGCGTTTACTGTCTTCAGTTCCTCGGCCAGCGGGAGGCGCAGCGCTTCGACGAGCGTCTCATGTCGAGCGAGTTCGGCTTCTCCATCGATCAGCTCATGGAACTCGCGGGCCTCAGTGTTGCATGCGCGATCCAGAAGGAGTTCTCGGCGTACCGTGACGGCAGCGCGTCGGCAAAGCGCAAGGTCCTGGTCGTGGCCGGGCCAGGGAACAATGGGTATGTGAGGTTCCGATATCGGCTCCACTACGTCTGACCCTCGCCTACACTGTCTCGCTTGTCTCGCTTGACAGCGGCGACGCGCTGGTGGCTGCTCGCCACCTTCAGGTTCGTGCGGTCTGATCTACAGCTCTGTTCGTCGGCTCGACTAAAGGCATCGCTTGTTGTTGGAGCAGCATTTTGGGTTTGCACCTTCGGTGCTGTATCCCAAGCAAAGCTCCAAGCCCCTTTTTCAGGTCTGCCACCTCCTCTGGGACTTTGGTTTGCGTGTAAAGTCCGCTTGACAAGGTGCGTGTATGTGCATTGGTTGCAGGGTCTCGTGACGCAGTGCAAGGTGTTGGATATCCCATTCGTAGAGGCTCCGAATGAACCGTAGGCTGTTGATGATGTGAAATTTGAACGCGCATCTCGAGCCTCACAGGTTCTGGGTTGTCAATGCCTTCAGAGCAACGATCGACAGCGACTATGATCTCGTCCTCGATGGCATCTTTGGTTTCAGCTTTGAGGGAGCCATTCGACCGCCATTCGACTCCATCATCTCAACGGTGAAGAAAAGCAAATGTCCGATTGTGTCCATCGACATTCCCTCAGGATGGCATGTCGAGCGAGGGAACGCGTCAGGACTCGGTCTGGAGCCACAAATGCTTGTCTCGCTCACGGCCCCAAAACTCTGCGCTCAGTTTTTCGGTGGCAGCGGAAAGATTCATTATGTGGGCGGTCGGTTTGTTCCACCGTAAGTGAGACCTGCGTTCGTGCGGTGGCAATGACAGTAACTCACTACTCACTGTCTCTGCTGTGAACGACAGATCTTTGGCGAAGGAATTCAATCTGGATCTGCCGGTTTACTCAGGATCGGAGCAATGCGTTCGAATCGACAAGTGATAATGCAATCGGATAAATGCAAATGGTGCTTTCCATTAGTTATACATCATACAGATACGCAGTTACTCTTTCAACATGCATGCCAGCGCTCAGACATCGTAGCTGGCAACTGCCTGCGCCACAGCGTAATCGCCGGAGTGGCTGATGGAGACACTCAGAGATCCCAGGGCGACGCGATTGAAGACCTGCAGCGGGTGGCCAGAGAGCAGCACCGACGGTGCGCCGGACGCCGTGATGAAGATCTCGATCTCGCGAAGTGGCGCACCAGCACCCTTCCACATGTTGGCCTCGTTGGGGGCAGCGCTCGAAATCGCCTTGATGACCGCCTCCTTGGCTGCCCATCGGCCCGCAAAGCTCGCGGCAGGATGCGGTGCGCTACGGCAGTACGCGATCTCTTGGTCGGTGAAGTTACGGCGGATGAAGTCTTCACGACCGGGCAGGTTCTCGAACGTCATGATGGGCTCCACATCGACTCCGACGCCGATGTTCTTGGCTCGAAGACCGATTTCATTCGCACCCTGGCTCATGGCCGACAGCAGCGTGGACGTCGAGTTCGCGTCACCAACGGGCTGCGACTCGGTTTCAGCTGCCTTAGCCTTCTTGTGTCGCTTCTGAGCCTTGAACGTCTTGGATGGATCGGAGTTCGGGCCGAAGTGCCATGATCCCACAACAGGATCGAACTCGGCACGCGCCGTCGGATCGAGATACACGGAGCTCTCCTGCGCAGCACTGTACGGCGCCGAGTTCTTCACTTGGATGAACGAGTGCTTGCCGCTGATAGACTTCTGCAAGTATGAGTTCATCGCGATCAAGCGGCCATGACGGCGCTGCGAGTAGCCCTGGAAGTCTGCCTCTGCGAGGGACGACAGCAGGTAGTCGGGGTGCACGAGAACGATCTCACCTCCAGCTTGACCAAAGCCGAAACTCTTGAGGATCGCAGCCTTGATGCCGTCAGTCTGGATGCTTCGGTTCGGATACATGAGGTAGTCGAACTGACGCAACGTCGCGCACGTGTTGTCAAGGTTCCGGTTGCCGGGGATGAGACCAGTGTTGAGAACCTGAAGAAGACCATTGAGCATCCAGGCCGCGGCAGCACCCTTCGGATGACCAGTCAGGTTCTTCTGGCACACGACTGGGAGGACGTTGCCCGGTGAGCGACCCAAATGCATCAGCTGCTTCTGCGTCACCTCGCTCTCATTCTTGTCGTTGGCCTTTGTGCCGGTGCCATGGAAACTCGCGACACCGATGTCATCAACCGTCAGGTTCCATACGCTCAACGCGCCTCGAAGAGGCGCAATATCAGGGCGACCACTGAAGAATTCTTCACCCCACATCGCCTGCGCAGACTGGATCTTGCGGCGCTTCATGTCCTCCAACAGCGAGAGATGCTGCTCGTTCTGCTCAGCGACGAGACTCTTCTCACGCTCGAACCAAGCCTCAATGCTGGCGATTTCCGCGTCAAACTGTCGACGACGGAACTCGATATCCAACAGCGGTGACGAGTTAGCAGAATCTGTGACTGCCTCCCGCGCCGTCGTGAGAATGCCTTGGCCAGGCGCTGGCACCGAGCGACCGTTCTTGTCAGTGGCGGTGTTTGTGAGCGCGACGATCGCGTAGATCGGACAGCCCATATCCAGCGCGAGCTGCGCGTCCATCAACAACTGCATGCCGGCGCCATGGCTCTCCATGAAACCACCGCGTGTCGTCGAGCACGGACGGCACATCTCACGCGGATCGCGGCCCATTCCCACTTCCTTTACCGAGTCACTCGTAGCCTTCATCTGCGCGAACTCATACGAGCCCTCCTCACCGAAGTCGTCGTAGCCACCGACGATCACAATTCGGGCCTTTCCGCTCTTGATTGTCTCGACACCGATGTCGACCGATTCAGCTGCCGTGGCGCAGGCTCCCACAGGCGTCTTGATTGGGCCTGAAGACGACAGCAGAAGCATGTTCACCCAGGCAGGCGCCGTGTTGATGAAACATTCCTGCAACGTGTCACTCGGGGCGCCCTTGCCCTGCAGACGGTTCTGGTAGATTCGCTTGAACGAGCGCATACCACCCATGCCACCACCAGCGGTGTTACCGACCTCTGAGACGTGCACGTACTGGTAAAACTCGTACGGATCGGTCACACCAGCAGCGACAAAGGCGTCCATCGTCGAAACGAGAGTGTACAACGTGACTGGGTCAACCGAGTCAGCCAAGTCCTTCGGCACACCGAGGCGCTCTGCACTCCATCCGGTCGGGATCTGTCCAGCAACGAAGCGGTCAAAGGCGAGGGCACGAGGAATGCTGAGCACAGCTCCCTTCTTCAGGCGAATCATCCAAGCACCGGAGCCGTTCTGGAAGATGTCGACGTTCTCTTTGCCGAGCTCGTTGCGGAACTGCAGAGCCTCTTCGTAGTCAGCCACCTCAACCGGCGCCATCTTTTTGTCGATTGCGACCTGATGGAGCATCATTTTCTTCTTTGGATCGTAGCCGTCGAAGAGTTCTGGCTCAACAATACGAATGCCCGAGTGCTTCAGAATCTCTTCTTCGTAGCGCGACTTGACCTCATGGTCTGGAATGATCTCCTTCGTCTTCGCATCGACCCAGCTGCCATTCTCGTACTTGATGTAACCTGTGAGCCAAGCCAGCTCGATACTACCCTCAAGCGAAAACTCGCCGAATGACTCCATCTCCCAGCGAGTACGGGCGTTGCCCCATGGACCAACCTCACCGTAGCCTGCCACAACGACGACGTTGCGGAGATTGACCATATCGCGGAGCATTGCCTGGGGCTTGCTACCTGCCAGGTCACGGACCTTGGCGAGACTGGGGAAGCTACCGCAGTAGTAATCCGACAGATTCGCCCGTGGCACAACCGACTTCACCACGCTAACTTGCTTCTTGCCGTTCTGTGCGGCCTGAGACGCCAGTGCCTTCGACTGTTCCATGATAGACGAGCGGATCGTATCGACCTGGTGCTTGAGATCCTTGATCTGAGCCATTCCACCAGTAAGATCAGCCCACACGGGAGCTTCAGCAGCCATGTCAACCATCGTGGGGTGCATCAAAGCGCTCAGGTTGAAGCCCATTTCGGTAGTGTTGAAGGTGCGGACACCGAGCTTCTCAACACCTTCAGCGACCATGTTGTTGCCCGACATCAGCCCCGTACCACGCGTCCAACCAATGACTGCACCAACGATCGACAACTGTTCCTCCCAGCCTTCAGAGTACCACTTGTTCATCAGACTCTCGACGCCGAGCTTGGACTCGGCGTACAAGCCATCACCACCAAAGTTCCCGTGGTTGGGTGACATGGGAAGGATCGCGAGAGCTGGGCGCGTCGAGATACCGCGGGCTTTCTTTGCGGTGACGACTTCGCCGAGCAATCGCATCGTATTGGTGAGCATGATGCGATGTGCCAACTCTGAGCGTCCATCAATGTCTGCGATCGTGCGACCAACTTCCGAAAGCGCTGCGAACGGCACAATGTAGTCAACGTCAAGCTTGTGCTGGTCGTAGATGTGCGCCACGAGGCTGGCGACATCCGTCTTCGATGCTTGGTTGAAAGGCACGAGAATCAAGCGGCTACCGCGACTGCCGTGTTGCTCGTAAATCGAGCGGAAAACGCGCGACGTGTCATGGCTGAAGCTGCTGGTCGTCACAAACACCGTTGCGCCACCCTCGAGAAGAGACTTCACGAGCTCGGCACCGATCGAGTTGCGGCCACAGCCCGTGATAAGCGCGACCTTCTCACTGAACGACACGCCCGATGTGGCCATCTCACGCATGCATGCCAGCAGCTTGCACGTCATCTCGACATCGTAGAGACGAATTGTCGGGTCGACGTCGGACGGCTTGCGGATGTGCACGTGAGGAAGCACAATCTGCTTGAGGTTTTCGTTCAGACCGAAGCGAAGAGTAGACGAGCGCTCAATCAACGTAGCGGCCTCAACTGTCTTGCGACGCTTCTTGAGCGACTCGCGGAGAGCAGTCAGCTTCGGACCTTGTGCCGAGGTAGGCTGGGGCGCCGAAGCACGGGTACGCTCCTGCTGTTGCCCAACGACCTCGTCTTCCTCATCATCGCTTTCTTCAGGGCTGCTGTCTTCATCCTCCGCCTTCATGGATGTCTCGAAGCCAACAGCGCTCTCCATCGTGATGTTGGTTTCCTCGGCATCGAACAGCGCCGTTTCATCAGCGTAGCGATACTCCAGACCACGCGCCAACTCGTCGACATAGTCAATGGAATCCGCCACACCCGGTCGAGCAACTTCCTTGTACTCCAGCTCACCGCTTTCGAGGATGCGGAGGTGGGGGCAAGTCGGCTCGAAGACATGCAAGTTCACCGGGTTTCGCTTGATCCACTCTTCGATTTGCTCAACCAGCAGTTGAATCGCTTCAGCATACTCTGCACTGACCTCAGACTTCGCCTTTCGGACGAAGTAGTACGTCGCCTGAAGCAGCTCTGGCGTGGCACGGTTGCACAACAGAGGCTTGAACCACTCCAGCGGTGGGCGAGCGTTCTCTTCGTTCAGGGCATCAACCTTCTCATTGATCCAGCGGCTCATGGCCTGGAAATGGTGGTGCAAACCTTCCGGCATGGGCAGTGCGGCAGCATTCGCAGCGCCAAAAATTGTCTCGTAGTACAAGACCATGGCGTCCTGGATCGCCCAGTTCCAATAGCTGTCGTAGACGCGCTCCTTCTTGCCGTCAAACCGCGAGACGATTCCGTTTCCATACACTTCGCCATGCTCTTCAACCCACACAGACATGGACGATTCAACACGCTCTCGCAGCTCCACCTCGGTCTCAACGCGCTGATGCCAGTCGAGCTGATCCGTGCCGAGGTAGTCATTCAGTGCTTCGACCTGGGCAGCAATCATCTCCTTCAGTCGCTTATCGAAGTCGCTTGGCAGACTAGCAGCAGCCGATGGCATGACTCCAACCATACCGGCTGCTCCAGCGCCACCAAGACGGGATGCGTACGGAATCTCAACACCAGCGAACTTGGCATAGCTGTCGACCACCCCATCAATCCAGGCCTTTGCCTGCGACTCATCACCGAAACGCTGCTTCGGCGTTTGGGTGAGCGTGTGAAGCAAGACGCTCTCGATGCGGCCAGCCGGGAGACAACGCTCCGTCGACAAATGCGCCTTGATGGACGAGTGGCCGAAGCCGCCCGGCATCTTGCTGGCAAGAAGCTTGGCAATCAGGCCGCTTGTAATCTTGCCAGGGGACGTGTATCCAGGAAACTTGGCCGCCAGCTCGCTCAGTTTCGACTCAGCAGCATCATCAGGTCCCGAGCCGAACTCCTTCTCAAGATCTCCCACAATCTCGTTCTGCACGGCTGACTTGCCGGCAGCAAGCTCCTTAATCGAGGTATCCGGGGAAATCTGATCGAACGGCTTGTTCATCTTCGCAGAAAGCAAGACCATCAGCGCGTGCTTGGCGTCGACTGGCGCATCGTTGACCTTCGGGATGGAAGCGGGCGCAGATGCGAACGCAGGCATTGCCATGGGTGCCATGGAGGCGGATGGCTGCGAAAGCGAGATACCAGCGAACGTTGCGTACGAGTCGACACACTTGTCTAGCCATTGCTTCGCTTCCGCCTCGCTCTTCAGGCGGCTCTGAGGAGCCAGCAGCAATGAGTGAACGAGAACGCTCTCTAGGCGTCCAGATCCAAGTCCCTTCGTGCTGCTAAGATACTCCTTTGCGCTTGACATGGAGAAACCACCAGGCATCTTGCTCGCCAGAGTCTTCGCGATCAAACCCAGTGTCACCTTGCCCAAGGTCTTGTAAGATGAGAACTTGTTCGCCAATTCCTTGAGTGGAACCTCGCCAGCTCCTTCCGGGACACCACTTCCGAACTCCTTCTCCAAGTCGCCAACGATTTCATTCTGAACGGCCGACTTGCCCGCCGAAAGAGTCTTGATGTCCGTCTCGACACTGACTTCCGGCAACTCTTTGTTCAGTCGCAACGCCAGCAGCACACGCAGCACGTGGATTGGCTCCACTGGAGCATCTGCAAGTGGAGCCGCTGAAGGTGCCTGGATCACCGGGGCAGGAATGTGGACGTGGGCCGGGGGAGGAGCCACAGCAACCGGGCTAGGCTCATCCTCTGACTCATCAGTCTGCTCTGCTTCGGCACTCGTGTCCTCCGGGACACGTTGGCTACGAGCGTAGTCTGATGCTGATGGGAACTCACTCTCAAGATGATAGTGCACCGTTTCGCGGTCGCGCTGGTACCAGAGAATCTCGCGCTGAGCCTTCGGAAGCTTCACCATCTGAATCGTGCGCTGAGCCATATTCGTGAGCGTCGGTGCAGGGCCGATCTCGATGAATCGACGGACGCCTTGACCCTTCCACGAGAACAGCAGCGCCTGGGTCTTAATCCACTGGACAGGGGAGGCAAACTGGTACGCCAGAAGCTCAACGATGAGCACATGTGCGAGCTGAGACTTCGGCGTCAAATCCCACTGCATTGGATCCAGGATCTCTGCCAAGTACGGGCTCTTGGTGACGTCGTAGACGCTCTCAATGTACGACTTCTCCAACGTAAAGGGTGTTGCAACCAGGTTGGGAATGTACCGGTTCACCAGAAGCGGAAGCTGGCGCTCCAGCACCTGAGGATCGAACTTGGTGCGAAGAAGCGATCGGAAAGCAGGCACACCACCCAGCAGCTCGCGCGAATGGAATGGTACATCAATGCCAACCAGCGGGATCGTCGCAACACCACGAGAGATCGTGAACGCCTTGCCAGAGCGCAAAGCCTTCTCCTTCTTGATCTGAGCTTCCGCAACGGCATCGGCGATGACAGCAGTCATGTCGGCGTTGCGCTGCGTCTTGATCGCCGACAGGCAGATAGAGAGAGCCTCCAAGTTGGTGTTGTCGCCGGCGACGACATACTGAAGGCCCTCGACGTTGTAGTTGACGACCTGCAGGAGCTTTGACGAGGCAGCAGCAATGCCATCGACTAATGCGTGCATCATGGTCTCCGTGAAGTGGGGGCCAACGCGCACCGGGTTAGCAGCAACCATGCCGTAGTCGGAACGGCCATCAGCGTCGCGACGCACCGCCTTCTGCATGATAAGACCTCGCAAGAAGACAACCTCGACAACATCCTCGACGGCCAAGGCCCCCGCGAACGAGCTGAGACCAGCGTATTCGCCCAGCGAGTGACCAGCGAAAAGAGCATCGTCAGGGATGATTTGCGCATCTTCAATCTCAGAGAACGTCGCCTTCTCAAAGAGCACGAGAGCTGGCTGACTGAACTGGGTCGCGAAAAGCAAACCCTCGGGGGCGGAGAACGTGAAGCTCTGAGTTCGGACATTGATCTCTGGAAGCAACGGCACAAGTGTACCAGACTCTGGGTCTTCACACTTCAGCTTCATGTAGTTGTTGCGGATGGCGCGACCCTTCTTGCCGCCGAAGTGCACAGTGAGAGATGATGGGTTCTTCTGGACGATATCCAAAATCGAGAACCCGAATGTCTCCTTCAGGTGCTTGTCACCACGATCCCACACGCCTCGAGCCACTGCTGACTCCTTGTAGCGGTCCATACCCATACCAACCTCCGCCGAGCCTTGGCCTGTGAACACAAACGCCATCGGCGCCTCCTTGGCCTCAGCCTTGGCAGAGACGACGCGCTCACCAGCTGCGTTCACGACTTCAACTGCCAGCATCTTGTGTCCGTCCTTCATTCCAACATGACGAGCTTGCATGTACAACTTGTCACCGGGATACACCATACCATCGAAGCTGACATCGTATGAGACCACGTTGCTGTCTGACTCGCGCCCAAAGTGCTCGACGATGAGTGCGCGAACCTTGGTGGCTGTCCACATACCGTGCATAATCGGTTTTCCACCTGGCAGATTGGCAAGAACCGCGGCGTACTTGGAGCGATGAATCGGGTTCAAGTCACGGGAAGCGACCGCGTATTCGAGCGCCGACGACGGAACCTGAATCTCGAGAGGCTTTTCCAGCAATGTATAGCCCCCATCCGGAATGACAGTTGATGCGGACTGCTGTTGCGGAAGACTGTCGATGAACACCTTGACCGGACTTTCTTGGGCCTCGACACTCTCGAACATGATGGACGCAACCTGCTCCTTGGCATCACCAGGCAGAAGGCGGAAGATCGAGCCAAACACCTGCACCGACGCGAGGTGGGTGGGCGACGTGAAGCGCTTCGTCGTCGAAGTCACCACCTCCAGCGTATCGCCAACGGAGACGACTGCAACGCCAGGCTGAGCCTTGAACCACACCATCGCCTCGAGGTTCTGGACCTCGGTCTGTGCATGGAGCGACATGCGACTAGTTGACTTCTCGATCGAGAAAGTGTTCTCATAGTCGTTGAACTTGCCGCGGATGAGAAACTCGCTGTGCAGCTCAACCAGCGGCTCGATGGTTTCCTCCATTTGGTCATTCACTGTCTTGCGGGAGATGATCGCAACGCCGGAGACAACCTTGCCGCTGTCGATGATGCGTAGGCTCGCCACCTTGGACTCGCTCACGAGCTCGTCACCGACACTAAACAGTCGCTGCGAGGTCAAAGACTTGAGGAGCTTGTATGAGTGCTTCAGGTGGACAAGATCGAGAAGGTTTCCTCGCACTTCCTTGGTGAACACCGACTTAATGAGCGGCTTCCAGCAGGCAATCGTCGCGAAGTCGGTTGGCAGGGTTCCAGCAGGCGAGTCAAGTCGAAGCGCATCGTTGTACGCAGCAACATCGCTATCCGAGACGACGAATTCAGCCGTGAAGGTCGAGTGGATCGACTCGTCACAGGCGGTTTGACACGACACGTCTTCGTTGCCTCGTTCAGCGACCCAGAAACGAGCATAAAAGGCCTTCACCACCTCGCTGATATCCTCACTCGTCTCCCGGATCGAGCACAGCATGGTCTCATCATACGAGTACACCAGGTCAAGCGAGATAACATCTTGGTCGAGTTCCGTGATTCCCGGGCGCACCTCACGAATGGCCACCTTGATAACGTCACTCTCATGGGTGATCTCAATTGCAGGACCTTCGAGACCGTCGATGGACCCATCGAACAAGCGCAGACTGGCTGGCGTCATCTCAAGGCGCTGACCAACTTGAGGGCGGATCAACTGGCGGACAGAGTTCTCGACCCACTTGCGACCACGTCCGATAAACTTGGACGTCAGAAGAGCACGAAGCCAAGGTGCAGCAAGCTCTCCAAGCCCACTGATCCACGCATCGTGAGTCGGCAAAGATTCATTGTCGGCAGGCACGACGACTTCAAATCCGCCATCAGTCGCGACGACAGCGACACCGGCAATATCAGCATGGGTATCCTCGGCGTCAGTGCTCAATGTCGCAACCGGAGAGTTCTTGACAGCAAGATCGGTGAAGCCAGTCTCAATACCCCCGAGAATTTCACCGACTGGCTCATCTACGATGGTGCTGTAGCGGACCGCAACGGGACCCTGGAGAATGCAGACACGCTGCGCATCTCGGTTCGGGACAGCGTCCAGATCCTCAGAGTACCACAGCGAGTCTTTCTTGAACCACGTCTTGAGCTCACGGTCAATCGCAGGAACAAAGTTGACGGGCTTGCCCCCGGTGCGGCACAGCTCAAGGAAGAAATCGCAGTCAGGCACCGAAATCAGCGTCGCAACAGACTGAGGATACGACGAAATGAACTTCTGCAGCATCGCGCGTGGCTCCGTCTTGAGAAGTGCCGCATCGACCACACTTTTGGCCTTCTTGCGACCAAATCGCTCTTCCGCACGCTCCATGAAGCGGACAACGCGGTCCATGAAGCTGGCGTGCAGCCATCGGCGCGGACGGCCTTCATATTCGACAAACATGAGGTCGACCATGCGCGAGAGCACGTCCACGTACGTCATCTCTTCCAGTTCTGCACTGCGGGGCTCGCCGTTCTCGACCTTGCAGCCAAAGTAAGGCTTCTGGAAGTCGGTATTGAGACGCTCGATGATCTTCTGCTTGTCGAGACGGATCGCCATCTCCATTTGTTCACGGGGCTTGTTGAAGTACTTTTCGTCGAACTCACGCCACAACAAACTGCAGCGGTTCGCAACCTTGTGGATCGGCTCACCAAGCTCCGACGTGACCGTGACGATGCCACCAGCGACCTCCGTGTAGCTCTTTTCCCACTCGAGCTCGGAGGCGATGCCAGGCGTGTCTACAAGCAGCTGCTTCACTTCGATGGCAGTCGCTGCTTCCTTGGCGACCATAACACGTGAGCCGAGAAGGATGCCGTCGACTGGCATCTTGGCGAAAGATCCTCGCTGGACACTCCAGTCCCCGAAAAGATACGCGTGCGAGTCCTCCCAGTTGCCGAAGCCTGAACCGACGACAAGCAGGACGTTGGGAACGCGGCGAATGGCGGCGTAGGTAGCTTCAAGGGGCTGGTGGAAGTCCTCGAAGCTGTGGTGGCCGCCCGCTCGACCTCCGGTCCACTGCAGCATGACATTCATGGTCGGAACCGCCGCTGCAATCTCCAACACAGCATAAATGCCGTCAACCGAGCCGGGCTTGAACGCAATGAGGTTGATGCCAGCGGCCTGAAGCTCTCCAATCATCTCGACCGCGCGGTCCTTCGTTGGAATACCAGCGCCGATCGTGATGCTCTCAATCGGCACGCCGCTCTTGCGGAGACGAAGCACGAGCGGGAACTGGAAACCCCACTGCTTGGCGTTGAGGTACAGCATATTGATCGACACGCCGAGACCTGGCTTGATCTTGCTCACGAGCTCGTTGACTGTGTCCTCAAAGATGTTGGGTCGCGCAAGACCACCAGCTGCGAGCTCGCCGTGGAATCCCGCGTTCTGAATGGCGGCGACGAGGTCGATACCTTGGAGACTTGTCGTCGGCGTCATGCCCGCAACCATCACTGGTGGCTTCTTGAGCACCTGCGTGAATCGGTTCACGAGCTTGCCCGTCGTTGGGTGCACGCGTGGACCGAAGCGCGCATCCCACGACTTAGCATGCTCCAGGTTCGCGAGCAGCGAGTCCAACCCGACGATCGGGGCGAATCGAGTGGAGGACGATGCCTCGAGAGCACGGTGACGCAGAGAGCACACGACGACAGCGAGTCCGAGGCTTTCCGCATCGACCGCAGACGCCTTGGACGGACCGAAGTCCGGTCCAAAATCGAGCACGTGCGTGGCGTCGGCGTGTTCCTGGGCGATGCGCGACCATGTCGCCGTCCAGTCAGCGAGCTGCACGAGCTGCATCGCAATGAGCTCCGGCACGACGTCCGCGTCACCACGCGTTTGCAGATTCGCGGCTTCGGTGGTTGTTGAGTACACTGGAACGCGCAGATCTTGGCCGCGGATCGTTAGCCCAACGCGCTTGACATCCTCCAGGATGCGCGACGTCGCGGCCTCGAGAACTGTCGAATGGAACGCGCACGAGACGTCGACGTACACGAGATTGCCGACGGGCTTGCGCGACGAGTGCGGCACACGCGTCTGGTTGTCGTCAGGCTTGGCCATCATGGACTCGAGCGCCTTCTTGAGCAGCTCGAGCGTGGACGGGAGTCCCGTGACGCAGAACCTGTCACGGCCGTTGACCAGCGAGAGGTGGAGATCGTCGCGCTGCGTCTTGCGCTTGGTGACCTCCACGGCCTTGAGCACCTGTGCGCGGGAAAGGCCCATGACGGCGAGCATGGGCGTCGCGTCGGCCGGCGCGTCGTCCTTGCTTTCCTCACGCGCTTGACACACTTCCAGAAACACTTCACTGGCACGAAGACCGTGCCAAAACATATAACGCATCACAGACACAGACAAGAGCTCGAGCTCGGCGCGTGACGTCGCGGTGGCGAACAGCGCGGCGCTGACGACGCCCTGGCTGTGGCCCATCGCGCAAGCTGTCGAGCGCTGCACGTCCTCGTGCGCCACGTTGGCTGCATCGAGGAACGCGATGTAGTTGGCCGTCTGCGCGAGCGCGATCAGCGGGTAGCTGAAGAACGCTCGGCTCCATGGCCGTTCGAGGGTAGCGTCGCCGTCCGCCGCCTTGAGCCACGCCTTGAGGTCGATGGCGCTTTCGTACGCGGGGGACGCGCGCGCAAGATCGGACTGCGAGTCCTGGAGGAGCGCGTCGGCGACGGTGTCGATAAACGCGCGCACGGCGTCACTCGGGCCGTTGTAAAGCGCGCGCAGGTCGTCCCAGTGCGCCAGCGCCTGGCCGCCGAACTCGAGCACGAGTCGCGCGCTGCCGGCGTCGAGACCGATCTGCAGCGCGTTCTTCTTGGGCAGCGGCAGCACCACGGGGTGCGTCGCGTCTTCCGTCGTCATGGTGGTCACGCTCTCGTTGGTAGTCATGATGATCGCTCTAGTGTAGTCGCTCTTGGTGTGCGAGGAGTTGTCGTTCGTTGGTGGTGGTGCTGGTGCTGGTGCTGGTGGAGGAAGAGACGAGAGGATGCAGAGGATCGATCCTGTCGTAGTCGAGAGAGAGCGGGTCGGTCGTCGCTGCTGGCGAGGCGAGGAGCGTGGAACTAGCTGGCGGTGGTCGTGAGTGGCGACGACGCAAATTCCGTTGTGGGTGGGTGGGTGGAGCAATCGACAAGAGAGCGAGACCAAGCGATCAAGTGAGCGAGCGAGCGAGAGAGCGAGCGAGAGAGAGAGAGAGCGACGGAAGAAAGGATCGCGCCGTCACTCGCTCACGCCCTCGCCGAGAACGACAGCGACATGGCTCAGCAGCCGCGCCGGCGCCCGTGACGCTGGTTCGGGGTGCACCAGCTGGGGGATGCGCGTCTGTCGTGCGAGCCAATGACGTCGCTGCTTGGGCGCGCGACGTCGATCGCGATGTGCGGCACCCGGCGGCAGTTGGTTGGTCGATGGGAATTGCAATGCACCAGAACGCGGCAGCGAGCTTCAAGATGTACCATCACTCTCGCGCCATACAAACCGCCAGTGAAACGCGTCGTCACGGCGTGACGTCGGCAGGTGACGCATGACGTCACACGACCGCTTTCAATAGAGCGCGCTGCCACGCGCCTGACGTCAGCAAGTGTGGCGCTCGCTGTGGACGAATCGCCTCCAAGCACCATGGATCCACCGGCGGCGACGTCGTGCGGCGGGCGGTTGGAGCACTCACTCGTGGAGAAATGACGTGTTCCATGGTTGCGGTCGACGGCCGTTTGAGTTGTATAGGAGCAGATGCAGTGAATGGAAGACCTGTTGAGCCTGCACCCTCAAAACCGAAACGTACAGTGCCTATCAAAGGTTGGTTGATGCGACTGCGATGTTGGTCGATGTGGGAACAGGAGCGTAATCCGTTTATACATCAGTGCACGCGTGTGCATGTCGCCCTGCAAGTGCGCGTTTGGGATTGACTGGGATTTTATGACGCAGCCTGGTTTATGATGTGGCTTCGCCTCTGGTTCGAAAATGGCGAATGCGCTGGCGACGCGAAGCTTGATTCGCTTCGTGTCGGTGGCGCACTTGCTCTCACGAGACCTTTGGTGCAGTCATCGATGGAACGGGCGCAACATCTCCACCAAAACGCGCTGGACCCGTCAGTCAGCTCATCTCAACGATCGACGACTTGCTCATGTCACAGACGACATCACTCCTCGCCACCGTCATCACTACCGTTACTTTTCGTGAAGTAACCCAACGCGCTTTAGTGACCTGATCGGAGCTTGTGACACCGACGTGAGAACGCGCATGCGGCAGCAGGGGAGCTCCCATGGCGGACCACCCCCTCAAGTCGCTCTCGCTTCATGAGAAGCTGTCCTACTTCTACTGCGCGTACGTCCGCGAGGAGACCGTCGACCCCGACGTCGACGTACATGCCGTGCGCCTGTGGGAGAAGATCAAGGTCTCCCGTCGCAAGTGTCGGGAGCGCGTGGCGTTCCTGCTGCAACACGTCGAGAACGTCTCCCAGTCTCAAGTGCGCCATCTCGACAGCACGTATCGTGCCAAGCGCGAGTTGATACTGCTTGCGGAAGGGACGATCGGCCCAGCGTCCTCGGGTCGCGCGGACAACGTACTCGCTCAGGTGGAAAGCGCGCGGATCAACAATGAGCTGCTGCAAGACTGTGGCGCCCTTTCCGTCTTCTCGCAGCACCTGCAGCGCTCAATCCACGCGTTTCGAACGCTCAACTTCCAGCATCTAGACGTGGACCAGGTGGACACGATGATCCGAGAGCTGCAGCAGGATATGGTGCTCATGTTCATGCTGATCCTGTTCAACGCCAACCGGCAGAATGCCTCGTTTGATCGGCAGCTTTTGTTTCTTGGGACGTCAGCGCCGACCTACACGCTTGTCGCGATCATTGACTGCCTCATCCAGATGAATGTGCTTCCTGGTTTCCCCATCAAGCGGTTGTTGATGCTCTTTCATGAGTGGTTTGCAGCGATTCTTGGAGACAGTGTGGCTCTTGACAAGTTGAAGCTGTTGAGAAAGTCTCGCCATCCCGATGTCGACAAGAACGTACTAGCAGACGAAACCAGCGGGCTTCGCCTCTGCAAGAGCTTCAAGGAGTTTACGGATCCGCAAAGCGCAGCGCTGGATCCGCAGGACGCGTACTACTTACAGAAGAAGCGGTTCGCGAAAATCCGACGAGAGATTCATGACAAGTATCGCCATCGACCTCACCACGAGATGAAGAGCAAAGCATCAAGCGACGTCGAGCTGACCGCATCGCCTATTCACGAGCTGGACGACGAGTGGGAAGCTCGCTGTGAGCTGGTATACCAGCTGTTGCTGCCGCGCATGCACGACTTGACTGCATTCCTCTCGAATCTGGTTATCCTCTCGTGTGGCAGCGCTCTCAATGCACGTGACAAAAAGACATTCTATTCGCGTCGGTCTTCGGCAGCTGAGCAGATGGGGTACGGACTTGGGGACTTTGCAGCGCACATGGACGGAGCAGGCATGGGGGAAGCAGGAGCCGATGGTGTCTACTGGAAATGGATCCTGCGGGAGAAGGCCATCGTGTTGGACCTCGCAAGCGCATTGATTTTGCTGATGCTCAAACAGTTCCGCTGCAGCCATGTGTGCAAAGGAGAATACGTGGCGCATTTCTTTCTGGACGCCAACTTGGTTGCGACACTAACGAAATTCATGAACAAGGATCTCGCTACGTATCTTCAAGTGGCGAGGCAAGAAGGTGACGACCAACGGACGGGTCTATGGGCACTCGAGATTGACTTGATGCGGAAGAGCAACATCCGCAGTGAAGACAATCAAAACGAGTTTGCGATTCAGCCGACAAGAATAATCACGAGCATCTTGCGAATCCTGCAGAAGATGACAAAACGGAAGCCGAACGTAATCAAAAATGCTCTCTGCAGGTCGTCATCGATTGTGTGGCTCAAGGTTCGTCATAGCTATGGCGAAATGCTTCCTTTCATTGTTCCAACATTTCCTTCTTGTGGCAGAGAGTGGTCTCACTCGGTGTACCAGTACCACGACTGTATGCCCTCAAGCTGGTAAAATCGCAAGCCAAGTATCTCGGACACCAGGTAAAACACCGTGTCAACGCGGAACTACTTGGCAGAAGCTAACGCGTGTCTTGTGTTCAGTGGGTGCGCAAGTATACGTGCTTCAACCTGCTGACAGACGTCTACGTTCATGTCCGCCCAGAATTGGACGATGATTGGCTTCGATATGAGGACGAAGATCTGAGTAAGCCACCTCAACAAGACTCTGTGGAGCGCCTTCTCTTCGGGGAAATGCAGGCCTATCACCACAAGCACTACTGGGAAACGTTTGGCTCCAAGCCCCTTCCAACTGGAGCTTCAATTGTCGTCGAAGCCTTCCGGGAGCTTGATTCTGAAATCTTCGATCCAGATGGTGGCCGCCTTTCCAAGAATTTTCAAGAGATTAAGCTCGATCCAGTTCAATTCTGCCAGCAGTACGAAAAGTGGCTGGATACAGAGGGTATCAAGGCTGAATCCACGCCGGAGAGCGTCCCGTTGCCCATTTTCTAGCTGTACAATTCTACTGGAGCAATGTCACTACCACGGGTGAGTCATTCCATCGGGTGATCTCCTCGACGTGTATTACTCTAGCACATCATTTGTCTCCTTTAGTCACCACAATACATGTATGCTGTTCATACGCAAGAGCTTACAACCATCACAGAATCGCTCGTCTGTTCACTAATGTGGTCGGCTGCCAGCGCCGGCTTCAACACTTCGAAACAAGTATCTTCCAGAGCACCGCTGCGTTGTGCTGATGATTTGGTTTGTCTAACGTCAAGTTGCCTCAGTCGACGCAAACGAGTGCAACGACACTGAGATGGTTCATTGCAGTGCTCGATGGTGTCAGCTTGTGAAGTACGTGTACCGATTTCTTGATACTCGTGGGTTGCCATCGATATCTATGATTGACAGCACTTTGACTATCAAGGACCAGACGCTGAGCCAACTCAACCTGAGCATTCGAATGTGCGGTCATTACAGCAAGTCACTACACTGGGCGATCGACCATCGCCCATAATGTTTATTACTCTAGAAACATCTTTCTTCTGTTTTCGTGATCACAATACAGGTTGGCTACTCATGCGCAGGAGAGCTCACATCATGACCATCATCGAGTGTCGCTCGCAGGTCAGCTAACGCGTTTGCTGAGCCGTGAACGCGTGATAAACAAGCATCATCGTTGAGTACTTGGCTCGACGATAACTATCAAATTGGTAGTGCAGCTCCTCGCAGTTCTTCAGCAAGTCCGCTCGATGATCCAGAAAAGGACAAGAGATATCCTCTTCATCATCGACTTGAGCTGCTGACAAGAAAGCGGGCGGCGCAATTTCGACTGCTGGTAGTGAATCATCACCATCGTGACATGCTTGACACATGTAGGTCTGACCGGGCTCAGCGGATTCAACTTGCCAGCATCCCTTGTTCACAATAGTACATTTGCACTTCACGCACTCGGGTTGTAGATCGATTACGAACAGTGCATCACGAGAAAGTCGAACCGACTCGACAAGCTTCTTGCGGAACTTGGCCCCTCGAAGACTCTCCTCGTACACCTCCTTCGACAATTTGCCGCGCTTGGGCGGATTGGCGTGTAAGCGCTCAACCTCAGCGCCCCAGTAATCTCCATCGAAGTACGGAGGTAAGTGGTTTTCGAGATTGGCCTCCAGGTTCTCAAATTCTGCAGTGAACAGATCGCCAACAGCAAATGCCACTTGGGCCTTCTTCGCCTTCTCCGCCATGCTCAGGTACCACTGCATCAAGCGATCCTTCCCAGGGTTCTTTTGGAATGACGGATGGCACCAATAGATGAAATCTCCACCACGAGTTGTTGGACAAGCCCAAATATGCGCCTTCTCAAAACCACGAGCCTTGGAGAACGCAAGGTAACCGATCAAGATCTGGTGGAACAGACTCGTTCGAATATGTCTTGGGCGCATGTACACCAAACTGTCGATGTAAGCAATGTAGACTCGATTGCGGTTGGCAGGAACACTCGCCGTTTCATCGTACTCTTGGACATACCTGCAGCGAAAAGAACGTGAAAAGCTGTGACGCGAGCAATGCCAAGGCATGATCAACGTACATTGAGAAGATGCATACTTCAATACCATGAAGTTTCTGGAAAACATAGATCGCCTTTGACGTATAGTCGATTGACTCCGGGTACTATGTTAACACAAGCACGCAAAGTCAGTATCCAGACTAAGCCCTCCTTCATAAGCCACGGCAATCAACAAACCTGTTGAGAAGATGATCGGAAGTGCTCACGCACAATTGGGCTCACACGGCAAGATCCTCTGATCGACGACGCCACCTTGATCACAATCGACTGTGCTGCACCATCTTCACCCGCATCTTCAAGGAACTGTTTGACCCATTTAGTCATGAAGCGTGCCAGTGCTGACGACTTCAGTTCATGACTACCAGTACAGGGCGTGCAATTGATCGTGTCCGTGGTTGTCTTCACCTTGTTCACCGAATCCTCTGCCAAGAAATCCAACACTCGTCGCCTGACATTTCCACCGAAGTCCAGTATCCGCATGGAATCTTTATCCCCCAGCGGCGATCCATCGTACCCTCCAATTCCGAACAAATCGTTACGCAGCTTGACCGGGAACTCATCCACTGATGTCTCGCTTGGAGCACTTGAGAGATGGGTCCACGTTGCGTCGTCCAGCTCCTTGATTCGACACAATGGACAAGAATACGGGAGATCGTTGCCATCGTCCGGATTCTCGCACGCGTTGAACAACGCACAAATCTGATGCACCCAACCATTACAACGATCGCATTGCACCCAAGGCTCGGTCAGCTCGTCCACGAATTTCGCCTTCATCAGTGACTGCTTCGGCAAGACTTCAGTCGCCGATGTTGATGCATCAATCGTCACCATTCTGGGCAAAGCGCTGTAGCATTTCGCACACCAGTGGTGCGCTCGGTTGGGCGTCGTATAGTACACGGCATGACGCTTGATTCGTTGCTTGCAAGGACCAGTGCACATTATTAATGGAGGCTCGAAGTTGATGCACTTCTCATTGCAGATACCGCAAACGTTGGCGAGGCAAGATGGACACGAGTGCTCTTCACGTCGCTTTGCTTGCGCGGCTGCCTTGGTCTGGTATCGTGTGTATTCAACCTCGAACTCCTGTGCGAGCAGTGTGGCGCAATCATGGACCACATGCCCCGGCGGGTTAAAGAGACATGCATTGCTAAAGACGAGTCGGATGTCTGCCGCACACTCGTCCGGCGTCGCGTACTCCAGGTTCAGGCACTTGGTCTTGACAAGCGTCAAGTCCATTGGGTTCTTCACGATCTCGAAGTAGTGCGGGATATTCCACTCCACAGGATCGACCCGCACGTTAAACAAACCGTGGTTGTACTTGTGAAACATCAGACGCGTCACGATCGCGATCATCGGGCGCAGAAACACCTCGCGACGCACGTCGCGCAGGTGCTGGCGGATCTGCTCCGCGTCAGCGGCTTCAAGCGGCGACAACGCGCGCCGCACACGCCGTGGCGATGGCTCCACTGGTCGCGTGGACTCCTGCTCTCGGTCCTCGCGCTTGAGCTTCTTCTCGCACGGTCGGTCCAGCAGCCCCGTGTCTTCGAGCGCGGCACCACAAGATCGCTTCTGCCCGGTCGACGCATCCGGAGATCGCTCGTGCGGAAGCAGCACGTCTGCGGCATCCTCGGCGCTCGTGTCGACGGGCATCAGAGCTCGGGACGCAGACGACGCCGGCTCGTGATCCGCATTGTGCTGCTCGCCGTCGCACTCGTGGCTCTCGATCTTGGCGCGCGCCAAGTTGGCGCCACCACATGCAGCAGGTACGACGGCGGGGGGTTGTTGATGATTCAAACCCATGGTCCGGGTGCAGAATGAATGTTTTGACTGGATGATTGTATGGGGCTCGCGTGCTCGCCCGCGCCTCGCGACCGCAAACCCGCCGCCGCCTCTGTGGGCCAAACTTTTGTGGGGGTGTCGAGCCGGCGGCACCCACAGATCGCTGGGAGCGAGCGCCCAAGAGCAGAAGAAGAAGGGAGGAGATTTTTCGAAAGTTCTCGAGCGCGTTCGTTTCGCGCGCGGAAGACCGCATTTCAGCCAACCAGAGGCCGGCACCGCGGCCAGCCTGGCGCCAGAGAGTGTTGGTCTGCCCCGTTCTTTGCGTCGTTGTCTCACGCGCTGTTTGCTCGGTCGGTCGTTTCCGCGTGCCGGTTGGCGGATTGACGAAGCGGTGCGGACGCAGGAGAGGAAACACCCAGTTTCTCAAGTTGCAACCGGAGGTGGTGGCAGCGTCTGATTGGTCCACGCCAGAGATGGGAACCCAGCAATGTGTTTCGTAAAAATTTCTCTAGAGCCCCGAGTTACAGTGAATTGCCATTTTTCGAGTGAAGCTAAATGAAATTGTCGTGTGATCCGAGTGGGATTTGGCTAGCTCGATCGATAGACCTTTATGTGAGCCGATCAAAAAGCACCTACCATCAACCACTTGCAACGTTGATCAAGTCTGATGGCATGCATGATGCACGGACAACTGATTGTGCACGCGCTCCTCAGACCATCTTGACATCGTCATTCGCACGCAAACTCCCGCAGAAATGACTGCTTTGGTCGATTCAAGACAGAAGGTTCTCGTTTTGGAGGTATGACTGTAAGGCTCAGGTAGAGCATGCGTCCCACATAAGCATCTGTGACGCTCCACATGGGTCCAGCACTGTTCGTCCAAACAGTTCAAGCCAAGCAAGCGATCACCATCGAAGCAATTCCTCGCTGGTTCCCGTCGAGAGCGCCATGTTCAGCCTCGATGCCCCGCTTCAGCCTGCGATCGACGCGTTCGTGAACCCAGAGAACGATGACACGGCGCACAAGACGAGTCTCAACACAGTCGTGATGCAGGTGCATCGCAAGGTCACCGTGGAGTCGCTGATCCAGTCGCTTGGCGTGCACCTCACGAGCACGGATGACAAGGTCCGCGCGCGTGGCACGCTGCTGCTGGCAGAGGTGCTGACACGTCTGCCGGAGCTGCCGCTCTCGGCGAATGCCGTTCAGCTCCTCTTGACGTTCTTCGTGGATCGACTCGCCGACTTCCCGAGTGCGAATGCTTGTCTCCAGGCTCTCCTCGCTCTGCTGACGAATCACGCAGCGCATATTCCAACCGCGATGACCGTTGTCGAGTTGATCCAGCGTCTCGTCCAGGTGCTACACGTTCCTCAACTTGGGCAGGCTATGCGCAAGCAGTGCTATTTGTTGATGCAGGCAGCGTTGGAGATGCCCTCAGTGAGAGACCTTTTGCTTGAGAAGGATGAGCTCGGGTGCGCTTTCGCACAGGCATTCCTGAGCAGCATGGAGGGTGAAAAGGACCCAAGAAACTTGCTGCTTTGCCTTAAGATTGCTCGAGAGCTGCTCGTGCAGCTGGCTCCTGTCTTCGAGAAGCACGATGGTGTGCTGCTGCAGCAGTATTTCGACGTCGTCTCGTGCTACTTCCCGATCACGTTCACACCACCACCGAATGACCCGTACGGAATTACGTCTGAAGAACTCATTCTGTCGCTGCGGAAGGCAATGGCCGCGTCGGACCTTGTGGCCCGTCATGTGCTGCCGTTCCTCCTCGAAAAGCTCTCAACGACGGTCGTTGAAGCCAAGCTCGACTCGATCCAAACACTGGTCTTTTGCTGCGAATCATACTCGATGAATGTGCTGTTGCTGCATCTCCACTCGATTGCCACGGCATTCTACCACGAAGTCATGAAGGGGGAGAAGAAGGATGTCATCACGGCCTCTCTGCAAGCGATTGCGCGATTCGCTGGTGCTATCGCGCAGGCAAAGACCAAGTCGATCGGTGGAGCAGCGTATGCATGGAACAAGTTTGTCGTCGAGCTCACAAAGCGGGCAGTGGATGATCTGCGTGGCAATGCGGTCGATTCGATGGCGAGTGCATCTGCTGGTAAGGTGCTCGCTGCGCTTGGCAAGGAGTCTGGTCCAGCCTTCAGCCATGTGCTGGAGCACGCTGTGCCGCTTATTGTGGAGCAGTTCCAAGAGAGCCTGGGCTCACCATCCAAGACGGAGGCCGCGCTCGGTCGGCTGCTGTTGCTGGTTGACACGATTGACCAGGAGATCGACCAATCCGCCGATGCGCAACCCATGCGACCGCACGCTCAGCAGATCATCGACGCGCTTGTCGCGTTCCTCGACAGCCACAAGAGTGCGTCGGCCGACATGGCTGTGCATGCCAAGGCGAAGGGTCTGGCCATCGAGGCTCTGAGCCACCTCGTTACGTACCCACCGTCCCCGATCGTCGCAACTGAGCAAGTGCAATCGCTGGTCGCGCTGCTCACTGAGTTTCTGTTGCACGACACGAGCATCGACGTCCGCGCCGCGTGTCTGTCCAGTCTTCAGGCAATCTCAACTATCCGCCAGAAGAGCACCGTGCAGCAGTACGCGACCTTCGTGATGGACATTTGTCTGGTGAAGCTCATGGATGCCATCACGAAGGACAATGCCGACAACAGTCCGAGCCCCCCGCGTGCGTCATCGCAGGCGGATGTGCTGCGCGCCATCACGGCGCTGTGCCGGCAGCCCACGATCTTCCGCGCGACGGTCGTGCAGCTCGTCGATCTGTGCGTCGAGGCGTCGGACGCGGGCGAGACGCTGGCGATCGACGACAAGGCGGCGTTCGTCGCGGGGCTTCTGCACGCTGTCGCCGACATCGTCGAGCTCAATGCAGACGAAGCCGAGTGCATGGAGTTCTGCGCGACGGAGCAGCGATCGATCGTGCTCCGACTGCTGGCGGCGACGGCGCAGACGGCGGCAGTCGCTGCGTCGTCCGACCAGGTGCTTCCGACGGACGTGCTGGAATCCGGCGTCCGGATCTTCCGGACGGTCACGCAGAACGTATCGGTCCAGACGCAGCAGACGCTGGTCGAGGAGTCGATTGCGACGTTTCTCCGGACGCAGGGATCTCCGGAGGCGTCGCATGCGGCATCGCTTCAGCTGGTGCCTCTGTTTGCGGCGGTCGTGAACTCGGCGAACCGCGCGGTCCAGCTTCCGGACGCGTCGCAGGTTATTAACCGATTGCTGGACCTCGCCCAGAGCACGAATGCCTCGGATGACGCCCCGACCACGGCGCTGCGCCAGGCGGCGGCGCTGTCGGCCGCGAAAGCGCTGGCCTCGATCATCAACAAGATGTCGGACGGCGACGAGTTCGACGCGCTCATCCACCTGTTGGTCGAGACGAAGCTCGCGCAAGCCATCACCTGCGAGACGGACGCGCTCGGCACGCGCGTGACGGCGCTGCAAATTTACGTGTGGATCGCCAAGGCTCTGGTGATTCGTGGCCACCGAACCCATGCACCGCGTTGTCTCGGCTTTCTGTGCCAGTTCTTGACGTCCCCGACGGCCAGTCCCTGGGAGTTGCAGATGGAGGTCGCCAAGAGTTTCAAGCTACTCGTGAATGAGGCACCCGATGTCCTCAACCGCAAGTGTGGGGCGAGTATCACTTTCTTGCATCGCCAGCGCACGTTCGATCTTGTCGTGCCGACGCTGCTGGAGTTCATCCGCCGCCAAACACCAACGACCACTGCCGCGGTCGCGACGACAGCGTCGGCACCAGCGCTTGTCGCGCTGTCCCACGTCATTGCCAGCTCCCCCAAGGCTATGTACATGCCGCATCTCGGCAGCATTTTCCCACTGATGGTTCTCGCAATCAACGCAGACGACCGTGAGCTCGGCAGCTCCGCTATCGGAACCTTCCGCGCGTTGCTCTTCGAGTCGGTGGAGACTGCGAAGCCGTTCCTCAAGGATGTGTTTCCAGGGCTGCTCAAGCAGGCACAACAAGGGTACGTGGCTGGGAATACTAATGGTTGTTCTTGACGACAAAATCAATACTGACAGAGATCTCGCTGATGTAGTGCTGGAGCGCTCGAGCGTCGTGACGCCCTCGAGTGTCTCGCCAAGCTCGCGACGATCCCGTACGAGCTCATTCATCCCTACAAGGACACGGTGCTTAAGCACCTGCAGCGCTGCTTAGACGACCGCAAGCGCTTTGTGCGGCACGCGGCTGTCCGCGTTCGAAACCAGTGGAGCGTGCTTTAGAGTGAGCAGCAGCGCATCTACACCGACAGGCACACAATACAGTTACCAGAGACTAGTGTTGGCATCTCTCTCTCTCTCGCTCTCTCGTTTGCTGGCTTCCATCTTTGTGCGGAGTCGCATTTCCTTTCCTGCGATGTCCGGTTCGATCTATTCCTGTCCAGTCTGGGGATCGCACCTGGATCGCCACACCAACTCTGTCGTTGGATTTTTTCATCAGCGCGTTGGTGTTGGACACCAACCCAACGACGGCGCACGCGAACAGCTGCATCGGCTCAACGGCCGCCACCATCACTCTCGCACTGGCGCCATTGCTGGTGTGTTGTTTCTTCCGTCGACCACACGACAACATCAGCCAACACTACAACACTAGCGAACCCGCCCCTGCCACGATGCGGCTCACGAAAGGTGGCGGTCGCGCGCGCGTCGACGTCGTGGGGCTATGGAAGGCGGCACGCGCCCACGACGCCGCCCGAGTCAAGCAGATAATCCTGGATGCGAGCGCCGCCCAGCAGTCGCTCGCGATCGTCAACGAGTTCCACCCGAAGAAAGGCACGACGGCGCTCATGGTCGCGTGCCAGAAGCGAGAGAAGTTTCGCAGCGTTAGCGTTGTGGGCGCCAGCGGTGGCGGCGCTCGCAGCGCCGCCGATGTTGTCCGTGTGCTGCTCGAGTTTGGCGCAGATGTCAGTCTCCATGAGAAGGGCCCCGATGGGCACACGGCGCTGCATTACGCAGCAGTCAGTAACCAGGTTCGCAGCGTCGAGCACATGCTGCACGCTGGAGCGGACGCATTCGCGCTAAACCGTCACGGTCACGCCCCGATCGACCTGGCGCGATGGGGCCGTAACCGTGCAGTCATCGATGTGCTCACACAGCACACACGCGTGCGCAGCGGGTGGCTTTATATGAAAAAGACGTCCAAGCATGGGCTGCGCTTATGGAGGCGGCGATTCTGTGTCGCACTCGCGTGCAATGTTGAGCGCACGCAGCTCGAGTTCTCCATCTACAAGGATCCCGACGACTTGCGCCCGCGTGCGGTGCTGCTGCTGCGAGTTGGAACGCACGCGATGGTGACGTCTCCGAAGAAGGGCTGGCTTGACAAGCCGCACATGTTCCACGTCGACCGACCGATCGTGGTCCAACACATGAACATCAAGCGGCGCTTCTCGCGTGACGAAGACGCTCAGGTAATGAGCGAAGAGATCGGTGATCTGCAGCAGTTCCAGTTCGCGTGTGAGACGGAAGACGAGCGAAGCGCGTGGATGGCTCTGCTTGAGCATGTCCAAGTCACCGCTGTCCCTGTGGAGACTCGTTTCCCCGAGACAGCCGCACCACCAGTCCTGTTCCCAGCCGCAGCGCGACCCGCGTACGTCACAACTACGTCCACCGCGTCGTCGACGGACCAGGTCACATTCTCCGGGCGCCTGTCAGCGTCCGTGTCGTCAGCTTCCGACCATTCCTCACACATATCGTCGCCCACAGGCTCCAGTGTGCCTCCATACTCGGCGGCCCCTGGCGCAACAGCGATGCCCGGTTACGTAGCTTCTCCGCAGTCCTGCTCGTCCTCGGTACCAGCTCCACTTGAGGTCCGATTCCCTGCGCCGATGGCTGTCGTTTGGCCACAGCCAGGGATGCAAGACCCAAGCCACGCTCCATCGGCGCCTTCCTTTGACGAGGGCTTCGACGACGTCTCAGCGGTCGCTGCGCTGGCCGTCCAAACCTCCCCCACGTCTTCGGCTCAGCATCATGTCGAGAGCATCCCGATGGCCTCAGTCAGCGCAGACGCGTCTGCATCATCGCGATCCGAGTGCGTCATCTGCATGGACGCCTCTCGCGACGCGATCTGCGTGCCATGCGGCCATCTCGCGGGCTGCTTCCCGTGTCTGTCGCGCCACGTCGATCAAGAGAAGAGCTGTCCGATCTGTCGCGGCGCCGTACATACTGTCGTCAAGGTCTACGAGTGCTGAATTGAAGGAGAGTGTATCCGTTAAGCCACCCATTTGTTGATGCTGAGGAGAAATACCTGTATGCGATTGCTCATGCAGCTGCCACTGGAATTCCAATTCTCTGCGTTGCATTCTCTCGTCTGCCAGCTGGGGACCGCGCGCGGGCGACCCTCCACTTCAACATGCAGAACAGATGACGCGGACCGATCGACCAACGACAAGCCAGTTTATGCGGCATGAGGAACTGGCTGTTCGATCGTCAAAGGCCTGAGGGGGGAACACACAACAGAGGCTGGTGTGGGTTCAATGCGGCGCGTGAGGCGCGCGTAGCAACCGTGCGCCACGGCACAATCATAGCGCACCATGGAGGAGCAATGCGACGTACTCGCGGTCAATCAGCTTTGCCATCGCTCTCTATGGGTGCGCGACAAGGAGAGAAGCAACTGCTCCGTGTGCACGCTGGCATTTACGCGCTTCCGCCGGCGCCATCACTGCCGACTGGTGAGTACATCCTGGGAGCCTCCGTAGCCCTCATCCGTGTTAACACGCGCGCGCTGCCTGCTCTTCAGTGCGGAGATGTCGCTTGCCGTGACTGCATCATGCGAGTCGACGCCGACGTCCGCGGGATCGGGCGCAAACGGGTCAAAGCGTGCCTCGTGTGTATCGGCACACCTCAGCGCTTCCATCATCGTGGCGTGAGTACCATTGACCACCACGCTAACCGCGACCGCCACCAAGACCACGATCGCGACCTCAACTGGGCCAGTTTCTTTAGCAGTCGCTCACGCCGCGGATCCAGCGCCGCGACCATGTCGTCCGTCGACTCGGCGACGACCGACAGCTCGACGCGCGGCGAGTGCATGATGTGCGTGAGCGCGCACCGCAACGCCGTCTGCGTGCCGTGCGGCCACGTCGCGGGCTGCAAGGCGTGTCTCTCCCGACACGTCCGACAGCACCGCGTGTGTCCGATCTGCCGCGCCGACGTCGAGACCGTCATCCGCATCTACGAGTGCTGATTACACCATTATTCACAGTAGTCCATCAAGCGAAGTGAGAAACGAGGATCCGTTGGAGAGGCGTTCACAGAAATCCAACGTTGGAAATTTAGATGCACCCAGAACGGCTCCCGTGTTCCGCCAATCACCATCGCCGTTCGAGGAACGTTTCCTCGGAGAAGCAGAGAACAGAGAACGGAGAACATGGCTCACTGGCTACGACTCATGTGACGCCCTGTGGCTTCATGTGGCGCGCCGTCCAGCAGCAGCAGCAGCAGCGACAGAGAGACCATTCCGCCATCTCGTCATCGAAGGAGCACGCACTGTCCACGATGACCAAGCACGAGCCGCGAGACATCCTCACGATGGACCAGCTCCGCCACGCAGACCTGTGGGTCCGCGACAGCGAGCGCTCGCACTGCGCCGTGTGCGTGCGCGCGTTCCAGTTCCTGCGCCGCAAGCACCACTGCCGACAGGTACGCACGACTGCGCTGTCCTGAGGGTGCTTGTCGTTTTGGTTGTCTGGGTCGATGCCTGACGCCCGAGTGTCAAGTGCGGAGAGATCATCTGCCACAGCTGCCTGCTACCGCGACCAGCGAACCTTCCCGTCATCGGCCTCTGCAAGGTCAAGGTCTGTATGACCTGCATCCTGCAGCCACCGCCAGAGCGGCTCGTTGCGCAATGCCGAGGAAACACGCCCAAGACGATCGAGCCGAGGCCCATGGCGAGATCGGACGCTTACCTTGGCGGCACTCAGTCGAGCCCCGTGCCGGACTTCGCCCCAAGCAGTCTGCCTGCTGCCAAGGGTCTTGTTGAGGATGCTGCTCGACCCGAGTGCGCGATCTGCTGGAGCGCCGAGCGCGACGCCGTGTGCGTGCCGTGCGGTCACATGGCTGGCTGCAAGAGCTGCCTCTCGCGGCTAGCGGGGGCCAGCAGCCCGTGTCCCATTTGCCGCAGCTCCATTGAACGCGTCATCAAGGTCTACGACTGCTGACCTGCTTGGGGGATTGAGCTGGTTCTGCCTTTTCGTGTGCGTCAAGAACAGTGCTACAGAAAGACAAACGTAGTCGCCGTCGTCGTCGTCATCTAATCAATCATTCAATTATCTATCGACACGCCACCCTGCGCCGCTTGTAGTAAGTAGGTACAGAACACTCTTTACGATCGCAGGTTCTTTCGCTTGCCGACGTTGGTCTTGTAGCGGTTCACGGCGCTGCGCTTGTTGCGCTTGGCCATGAGCTTCGGGTCAAGCGGAATGTACGCGTACGGCTCAAACTTGCCCTTCTTCTTGATGTCGCCACCCGCCTTCTTCGCCTTGAACTCGCTGCCCGCCACGCCGTCGTCGTCGCCACCGCGCTTGCGCTTCTTGTCGCTGCCGGCGCCGCGGCTCTCCGTCTTGTGAAGTCCCATGCGCTCGAGCTGCGACGCCACGTCGTTCTTCAGCGTCTCCTCGTCGTCGTCGCTGTCGCTGCCGTCCATGGCGGCGTCCTTGTCATCTGGGATGATGAATCTACAGTCAAAACAGAAGTCGGTCAGTCAATCAATTGGTCTCCGTACACCCCAAGCAGTGTCCCACGCACCGTCCGTCCTTGCTCGTCGCGAGATCGATGGCGTGCTCGTCGTCGTCGTCGCTATCGTCGCCCGCACGCAGGTTCTTGACGGCGGCGTTCGCGTCCAAAAAGTCCATGATCTCGTCGCCGTCCTCGTGCAGTCGGTGCTCAGCAGCGGCCGCCTTCTTCTTGTTGATCAGCGCCTTCTTTCGTCGCAGCGCCGCGCGGAACGCCGCGTTGCTGCTGTCCTCACCATCCTCCATCGCCGAGTGGTCGGCCACAGCGTCCTCGTCGTCATCCGAGTCGTCGTCGTCGTCCGCCATAAAGTCATCGAAGCTGCGCGCCCCGCCGTCCTGACGACGCTGCTCCTTCTTCTTTTCCTCACGCTCGCGCGTCTTCTTGATGTGCTTGATCAGCGCCTGGTCCTCCGCCGGCACCAGCGCCGAGATCTTGTCGTAGCCGTACTTGCGGCACAGCTTCATGAGGATGATGCGCGTCTTGGCGCGGAAGCGGTTCTTGCTTTCGCCGATCCACACCAGCAGACCGTGGATCATGTCGGGCAGGAACGGCTCCAGCTCATCGCGGGAGAGCACGGCGATACCGAGCTTCATGAAGCCCACGACGCTCTTGATCACCTCACGCGCCTTCTCGTGCAGCAGCATGAGCACCGTGCGCAGCAGCTGCGGCATGAGCCCGTGGATCACGGCACCCGCCGCGCGCTGGTCTTCGTCCGCCGTGTACGCGCCGCGTCCGTACGCGAACACGACGCGGCTGAGACACACGACAGCCGCGCTGCGCATGTGCGGCGTGCGCGCCGCGAGACCACCGACGAGCATGTGCACAAACTCGGTGAGACCGTCGGCGTGCGTCGCGCGCAGCAGCTCGGCCATGGCCAGCAGCAGCTCGAACGCGGCCTCGCGCGCCTTGCCGTTCGCCTCCTTGGTGCACAGCATGATCTCGCCCACGAGGTTCGGGATGAGCTCACCGCCGGGCTCCGTGCCGTGGGCACGCAGCGCGTGGATGAGGTGCACCAGGCAGCGCAGACGCATCTTCTTGGCAGGAATCGAGCACGTGAGCAGCGACTCGCAGATGGACGCCGTCATGTCCTGCAGGTTCGCCTCGCTCGCCATGAACGACGCGTGGTGGTCGCAGATGCTCACGAGCACGGCGTACGAGCGCTTCTGCATCGCGCCGTCCGTGTCGTCGAGCAGGTACGGCTTGATCACGCGGTAAAGCAGCGCGACGCTCTCGTCGTCCATGTGCGCCACGAGGGCCGTCGCCAGCGCGAGCTGGCTGTGCGCCACGCGCTGCAGCTGCGCGGGCGAGCGCTGCACGTTGAGCGCGTTCGTCGGCGCCTCGCCGCTTGCCATGCGCTTGGCGTCCGTCGTCGCCTCCAGCAGCGACTGCATGATCTTGCGGAACAGCGTCGTCACGTACGCGGCCTCCGCGAGCGACGCGAAGCCGCGGATCGTGTCGAGCAGCACCTGCGCACGGTCCGCGTCCTTGTCAGCGTCCAACTCCTCGACAAACTTGACCAGCAGCGGCAGGTAGCGCGACGCGTACTTGCCGAGCGCCGCGCGGTCGCGCGCGAGCTTCTCCTCATCAATCTCCTCCTCGACGACCTCCTGATCCTCGAACGCGTCGTCGTCATCGTCGTCGTTGTGCTCGACGACCGCCGACAGCGCGCGCGTGCGTTTCACGAGTGCCTGCAGACCCTGGCAGACCGTCAGACGCAGCTCCGGGTAGCGTTCGTCGGCCATGGCGTTGGCCAGCAGCTTAGCGATCTTCTTGAAGCTCGTGTCAATGTCCACGCACGACGCGCAGAACGACGGGAACAGGCCCCACAGCTGCATCGTGTAGTTCTGCAGCTTGCGCGCCTGCAGCGGCGTCACGTTATCGGCGCGCGATGCGCTTTCGCAGCGCTTTGCCATCTCGAGCACATGGGACGAGAAGAACTCGAGCGTGCACGGGTACGTCTTGAGCGCGTCCTGAAAGACCGGGAGCAGCCACACGCGGCGTTCGTCGAGGATCTCCGTCTCGTGCGTGAGTGGCACAAGCTCCAGGAACTTGGCGGGACCGATGGCGCCGACGGCGGCAGCGGCGACCTGCGCAAAGAGCTGCTGCATCTCGTCCTTGCCCGACGACTGGTGGCGCGCCGCCATTTGCTCCGCGGCCGCGTGGAGATCCACGCACGTGCGAAGCACTGGGTCCAACGCGGGCGAGCTGGACGAGCCATAGAACGCGTACAGTTCCGAGAGCAGCGAGAAGACGTGGTTCCACGCGGGCTGGAAGCGCAGCGTCATGAGGCTCTGCAGCGAGGAAAGCACGCGCGCGAGATCAGTCGCGTCGTGCTCGCTGTCGAGCAGCTCTGGCGGCACGCACTGCGTGAGGATCAGCAGCAGACTCTGCGCGCTTTGCGCCTGCACGGCGGCGTTGGCGTTCTCGAGGTGCGCACACACGAGCACGACGACGCGCGGCAGCAGGTCGCGCGCGCGCTTCTCGTTGACGGTCGACAGGCGCACAAGCGCGGTCTCGAGGATGCTGACGACGTGCACGGCGACGTCGTCATCGTGGACGCTCGTGGTCTTGGCGTTGAGCACGGTCGTGAGCAGCTTCACGAGCGTGTCCTGGCTGAGCTTGGACGTCGGCGACTGTGTGAGCGCGTCAAACGCCTCGTGCGTCACGATGCGCAGGTTCTTGACCGACGAGTCCGTGTACTTGCAGAGCGCGTCAACAAGCGACGACACAACCTTGCGCTGCAGGAACGGCAACGCGACCTTGAGGAACCCGATGAGCTGCACGAGTCGCGCTTCGTCCTTGGACGTGGACGCGCTGAAGACGTTCTCGGCGAAGCTCGCGATGTGCGTGGACAGTGCGTCGCACTGGTGCTCGGCGTGGTGCTCCAGCACGTCCGCGAGCAGCTTCTGGCCGGTCTTGCGGACCTTGGGGCGGGCGTCCGTAGCCAGTGCGAGCAGGAGGTGGAACGTGCGCAGCACCTCGGGGCGGCTCCAAACCGCGGCCGAGGGCTCCTGCGCGAGCAGCGTAAGCCCGAGACACGTGCTGGCAGAGCGAATGAGCGCGCCGTCGCTCGCGCTGTTGGCGTCCTGCAGCACGGCGGAGAGGCACTTGGCCACGGCGCTGAACTTGGCGCGCAGCACGGGCTCGGACACGAGCGGCAGCACCATGCTCAGCAGCTGCGTGATCTCATGCTGGTGCGACGCCGCGGCGGACTCGAGCGCGGTCATGAGCGCGGCGAAGTACTCAGTCGCGGACGGCGGCACGGCCGTGGGCTTGCCGCTCTGCTCGCGGCGCTCGCGGATAACGTCTTCGATGGCGCTGAGCACGATGCATAGCTTGGCTTTCTGCGGGTGGTTGCCGCCGGCGTGGCGCCGCAGCTGTGCGAACGGATCCATGCTGGCGATCGGATATGCACAGAGAGAGAGAGAGCGACAGAGAGCGAGATGGAGGTGACGCGCGCGCGAGGAGCTCCGATGCAGCCACTTGAGTTTCACTGGCCAACAAGACCCGAAAAGACAACCTCGCTCACTCCACCCACCGCTTGGAACGACCTTCTGACAACATCGCAATAACCCAGCGTAACTGGGTTACTCGACCTCCCACTAAGTGCGACTAACACCATCACAACGACAGCGAGACGTGACCTCCTCCTCGCTTGCTTCCCCCGACGGCGACCGCAACGCGCCATCATGCCCCGACGCGGACGCCCGAGCCGCGCGACGCTCCCTCGAGCGCGCAGCAGCGTCTCTGTGACTCCCTCGCTGCTCTTGCTGCTTGTGGCGCTCGTGGGAGTGTGCACAGCAGCGCCCGAGGCGGACGCGGCGCGTCGCGACGCCCATGCGCCGGTGGCAACAGCGCTGTCCGCCTCCGCTGCGGCGCCCAAGTTTCCGCCTGCCCCGACGCCGACGCCAGCGGCCGCCGTGGCGTTCACCGCGAACCGCCCGGCGCGCAGTCGCTACGCGTACGTCACAGTGCACTATGAGGGCACGAGCCGCGACCCGGAGTACGTGCTGGGCGTGCAGGTGCTGATGCAGTCGATCAAGCTCACGGGCACGCCGCACGACCTCGTGGTGCTGGCGTCGGACTCGGTGTCCGAGGCAAGCAAGCGCACGTTCGCGTCCATCGGCTGCCGCGTGATCGACGTGACCAACATCGAGAACCCGTTCATCGGCGGCACGCTCGCCAACAAGAACTTTATCTACACGCTCAACAAGCTGCACGTCTGGAACCTGCTCGAGTACGATCGCGTCGTGTACCTCGACGCTGACAATGTGCTCATCCGCAACTCGGACGAGCTCTTCGCGTGCGGCCACTTTTGCGCGGTGTTTATGAACCCGTGCCACTTCCACACGGGACTGCTCGTCGTGACACCCGACGAGATCGAGTACCAGCGCCTGCTGCGCGGACTCGGCCACCTCGAGTCGTTTGACGGCGCCGACCAGGGCTTCCTATCGTCCATGTACAGCAAGGAGCTCCGCCGCGCGCCGCTGTTCATCCCCGAGAAGGCGCAGGAGCTCAAGGAGCTCCCCAAGGGCATGCGGCTCTCGGTCGGCTACAACATCAACCACAAGTACTTTTACGAGCAGTACCACTGGAAGCTTTTCTACCTGCGGCACTTCGCAGCCATGACGTCGCCCATCAGCCCCGTCAAGGTCGTCGTGGAGTCGGCTCGCGGCATCCCCGCGCTGACCGTCGGCTTTCCCATGGCGCCTGTGCTCAAGCCCTGGTACTGGTGGGCCGCGTTCTTCATGGACCTGCACGACATTTGGCACGACATTCGGGCGACGCTTCCCAGCGACCAAGAGGCGTACGGCATGGAGGAGGCTGCCAAGACGCTCGCGGTCTTTGTCGTCTGGACTGCCGTGGTCACAGCCGCGCTGTACGCTCTGAAGTTGACGCTCCCGATCCCGCAGCTGCAGCAAAAATGCATCGAGCTGCACCTACGCAACAACAAATGGGCCAAGCGCGCGTTCCTCGGGCTCCGCATCGTCGCGGTCGTGCTAGC
Organism: Pythium insidiosum; assembly: GCA_022836835.1. Lineage (NCBI taxonomy): Eukaryota > Oomycota > Peronosporomycetes > Pythiales > Pythiaceae > Pythium > Pythium insidiosum. The sequence goes on along the minus strand of JAKVDI010000026.1, from coordinate 489,301 downwards.
GGCGCGGCTGTCGCCCAAGGGCGTGCATCGCCTCGCGCCGGTGCACTACGGCTACACACTGACTGTGCTGCAAAACGTGTTTCTGCTGATCTACGGCGCGTGTGTGCTGTCCAACTTTTGGAGCCCACGACGCGGCATCACGATGCCGCCTGTGCTTTACGTGACACGCTTTTGGGTGTACGTCGGACTCACGCTGGCGTTCGAGTTCTTCATCGTCTGGTTCAGCACGTGGCGCATCTTTCCCAATGTGCTCTGGCGCCTCGTGACGCTCGCGCTGCTGCTGATCGGCTGCGCGACATGGCAGGTTTTCTTCTTCAAGCTGTGCCTCAAGGCCGAGTTTGGCGGCAAGAAGGAGCGGCTGCGAAGTCTGTAGTCATCAACTGGGGGCGCTCGATGCCAGCAAAATGCGCGTCCAGCAATGCATGTTCATCATCAATAGACAACAACCATTAGGTGCACAAGCACGTTCGCTCTCCCTCTCATTCTCTCTGGCTCTTTATCCTATCATTCGCTCACGTCGACCACAAGCGGAACGTGCAGTCGGAGCTCGAGGACGCGAGGAACCGACCGGACGGATCAAAGCACACAGACTGGATACAACACGCAGGTCAGTCAGCTCGTACGTATCACAGCGTATGATAACGTTCAAAGTGGAATGGCAACTCACCTGCACGGGGGCGTCGTGCGCCTTGAGCTCACGCACGAGCGACTCGGTCTTGAGGCTCAGCACCTTGACGGTCGCGTCGTCGCTCGCGGCCACGAGTGTCTTGCCGCTGCGGTCGAACGCAAGGCTGTTGAGCGGATGCTGGCTGCCGTCCAGCGTGCACCGCTCGGCAACCATGCGCACGTCCCAGACCTTGACGAAGCCGTCGGCGTCGCAGCTCGCGATCGTGTCGCCCTGCAGCGTGAACGCGACGGCGTTGCAGGCGTTCTGGTGCCCGTAAAACGTCTGCACGCACAGCCCCGAGCGCAGGTCCCAGATCGACACAGTCTTGTCACCGGACGCCGTGCAAATGTTGCTGGTGAACGGCTGAAAGCACACCGCGTTGACCGAGTCGACATGGCCGCGGAACGTCTTACGGCAGCGGCCGGTCGCGAGGTCCCAGAGTTTGCATGTGTGGTCCATTGACGCACTCACGAGGAAGTCGCCGTCGTGGTGGAACGCGGCCTCCCACACGGGCTGCGCATGGTCGCTGAGCGTGAGGCTGCAGCTCGCGCTGACAAAGTCCCAGAGCTTGACCGTGTGGTCGCCCGACGCCGTCGCGACGTGCGTGCCCCGCGGGTGAAACGCGATGCCCGCGAGCCAGCTGCGGTGACCTTCGCCGCTCATGATGAGCTCGCATTGCGGCACGGACCAGAGCTTCCACGTCTGGTCGTCCGAGACCGTCGCCAGGATCGGATTCTTTGGATGGAACGCCACGGCTGCGATGGCGTTCGCGTGGCCCTGGCACGTCTTGGCGAGCTCCAGTCGCTCGGGCGCCACAGGCTCAAAGCGCTTGTCCAGGAACGGGTTCACGCCGTCCTGCGTCGGTAGCTTTGTGTCGCCCGCGGCAGAGGCGGAAGCAGAGGACGAAGAAGACGACGACGGCGCGGCGGTCTTCTCGCTGCTACTCGCGCTCACTGCCGGCGACTTTTTCTTGCTGCTGCTCGCCGTCTTGGCAGACAAGCTGGAGCCAGAGTCCTTGGTCGATGGCGCTGCAGTGTCGCTGTCCTTGTCGCGCCTCGCCTTGGCAGTCGCGCCGCTGCTACCCTGGCCGTTGAGCGCCTTGAGCTGCGCCTCGAGCGCCTCGGCCTTGGCGAGCTGCCGGTCGCGCTCGAGGCGCATGAGCATCTTCTCCTTCATCGAGTTCTCGTACTTGGCCTTGAGCTCGTTCAGCAGCGGTTCGTAGGCCGCGATGTGCTTCTCGAGCTTCTTGATCTTGGCGCTCAGCGCGTCCTTCTCCTGCAGCACGCGCTGGTGGTGCATCTTGTGCACGTCGCGCTGCCGGCGGAACTTGTCCCACGTGCCTTTCGCCTGCTCCGTCACGCGCCGCGTCTCGTCGAGCTGCCGCCGGAGCTCCTTCACCTGGTCGTCCAGCGCCTGGTTGCGCAGGTAGATGTCCGGCACGACGCCCACGTCGTCCTCCTTGAGCTTGCCTTTCGCGATGAACTCGTACCACTCGTGGTTGAACGTGTCGAGCGTGCGGCTCATGCCGAGCTTGATGAGAAAGTTGCGGATAAAGTCGTCCACGACCGACGGCCGCACCTGTGTGTGCAGCCGCGGCAGCGTCCCGCCAGCGTTCGTCGGAGACGATGCCGACGACTGCGCGGCGCCACCGCCAGTGAACAGCTCGCTCGCGCTGCTCGACGGCGACTTGCTGAGCGACGGCAGCTGCGAGACCGAGGCGGCCTCCGGGCGCTCAGGTGAGAGCTTCTCGGAGGTCGTCGCGGTCGAGCGCTGCAGGTTGCGCAGCACCGCCTCAAAGTCTTCCTCGTCGTCGTCGCCGTCGTCGTCCAGCGCCGCGTCGTCCATGGCAGCGTACTGGAAGATGTCGTCGTCCTCATCGTCCGAGATGTCGACCTTCTCGAGTCGCACGAGCTCATCGCGAGACTGCCGGCGATGCTGTGGCTGCTGTGGCTGCTGCTGCTGCTGGGAGCGTGGCGATGGCTTGTTCAGCGCCACCGCAGTAGCAGGACCGCCTTTCATGGCTTGGCTTCCCTCAGTTGGTCCCTCTATCTCTCACTCTTTCGGCGTCGACCGCAGTCAACGTCCGTCCCACGAACGGACGCGACGATTCACAAACACATCGTGTGCAAGCAACTATGAGTGCGCACTCTCTATGGGAAGTTATGAATTGCCAGTACTCGTCGGCGAAGAACTCTGCGTCGGTGCTTCACCACGCTCTACGCTGTCTTCGTTACTGCCAGTGCTACTACCGTTGCTTGAGCTTCCTTCACCTTCAGTCTCGCGCCGTTGTTGCGCCTCCTTCTTGGCGCGCTGCGTCTCGAGATATCGGTCGAGCTGCTCCTTGAGGATCACCTTCTGGTCCTGCGCTGCCTGCTTGGCGAACGAGATGAGCAGCGCGTCTTCACGCTCGAGCTCGGTCGTCTTCCCTTCTCGGTAGCCCTCGATGAACGCCATGAGCACGGTCTGCGCGACGCTCAGCTTGTCGGCGAACCACGACTGCGCGTCGCTCTTGAGTGCGTCGACGTCCTGCGCGTCCATCTTGGCGACGGCCTCGCGCCCCGTCTGGACGAGGTCGAGCAGCTCCTCCACGTTGCTGCTGACCGTCGAGACCACGTCCTTCTTGCTGCGATGCTCCTGCACGAGCGACTCGACGTTGCGCTTCAGCTGCTCGGGGTCCACGTGCTCCTGCACGTGCGCGAGCTCCTGCTTCAGGAACGCCGCGTTCTCGCGCGCCGTCGACGACAGCTCGCGCACATTATCCAGCAACTGCGAGCCCTCGAGCTTGTCCTCGATGAGCGCGAGGTTGTTGGTCGTGTTCTCCTCGACGTGGCCGCGCAGTCGGCGCGCCGCGAGACGCAGCTCCTCCTTGCTCGCTTCGATGTCCACGTCTGGTGCGTCGCTGAAAGAGGCCTTGTACTCGTGCCACGCGGCGCGAAAGTTGTGCTTGTGCTCGTCCCACGTGAACTCCCAGAGGTCCACGAAGCGCGGCTGCCGCATCGCGCGCTCGAGCTCTGGCGGGTTGGGCAGTCCCGGCATGCGCTCGATCAGCCACTCATCGAAGCGGCGCACGGAGGTCTGCGCGAGACGCACGCTGCGCTGGAACAGCGAGTACTGCTTGGGCGGCGACGGCGTCGGCTCGTTGCCGCTGTCGCTGTCGCTGCTGGCGTGAGGGGATACAGCAGGCGGATCGTCGGCGGCGGAAGGAGCCGTTGGCTGTGGCGCGGCGGCGTTGCTGGTGGAGAGAAGGCGGATGCGCTGCCTGTGCTGTAGCTCGTATTTTTGCTGCTGCTGGTGGTGTTGATAGCAGCTAATGCGACTGCTGCGCAAGCCACTGCGATGGCATCGCGGCGTCCTCCGCATTACCAACAGCATGGTCATCGCTTCCGTTTGTCGAGTGACCCGCCACAAGTGCAGATGGATTCTACCGATACGATACCGGTATTTCCATCACTTGTTTGGTCGCGTGCTGATGGCATCAACAACCATTCGCGCAAGATGATGATGATCGAGCAAGATCTTTCCCACTGCAGCTATCGAACGAAGAGAGCTGGATCGCCAGCAAGCAAGCTTGTTTTAATGGGACAACAGGGCCTGTGCGTCGTAAATGCACGAAGCGCCGCGTCCAAGCGCTGCTCCATCGGGCAATGCGACGCTTGGGAATATGGCGTGGACAAGTGGCGTTGGAATCTCTTCGTGGCGGGTTGCGAAGTCAGCGTGGGTCACCCATGCCCATCTCTCCATGCAAACAGTCATTCCGCAACCTGACTTTAACACAACATATTACAAACTTTTTTGCATAAAATATCTTGTCATGGTTGATATTCTGAACGGTAAAACCAGGTCATGTTCCAATCACCAACATTCAGCCACCGTCATTCCGAGGTTGTGGGCGGAGCCCTGCCTGCAGGCAGCACGGCGCCAGACACTTGAGCATGGCATTGTGAACACGGCGGCGCTCGCTTCCTTTCCGTTGTCGCTCGACCATCGACGGAATTGAGCCGGAAAGAAAAAAAGAACAGCGCCATTGGTGCTGCTACCTGCTGCTGCTGCTGCGACTACTGTACCTGCTCGTTGCTGTTTCGCGCTGAGGCAGTCACTCGACATCGACCGTGTAGCTCTTCGCTTCACATTTCCATTTCCCCATTCGCGATGGGCAATGTCTGCGGATGGCTCGCGAACTGCATGTACCCCGAAGACCAGATCGTCTGGCAGGCTGCGCACAACGGAGATGTCGCGGTGCTGAGGCAGGCGCTCGCTCGCCTTACGCCGCACACGCGATCGTACCTCGAATGGAGCGAGCCGTGCTCGGGTCGCACGCCGATCGCGGAGGCGGCGCGACGTGGCCACAAGGCTTGCGTGGAGGCGCTTGTGAATGCTGGTGCGAACGCAAACGCCAAGGACTACAAGGGCAACACGCCGCTGCATCTCGCGTGCCGTCATGGACGCATTGAGGTCGTGCGGTACCTGCTTCACGTGCCACACGTCGCCAGCTTGGACGTCAACATGGCTATGCTGACGCCACTCGACGTCGCGCGCAAGCATCTTCAGGACAACGACTGCGACGCTGACGATCAATCGAGCGGTGGCGTCGCGTACGAGCAGTGTATCGAAGAGCTCGAAAAGGTGAGAATGCCGACGCTGGTGCCTCTTTGACATTTCGTATGCTCACCGGGATATAGAAATTCTACGTCTACAGTGGCTGGCTCTACGAGAAGACGGAGACGCTGCTGTCAATGGTGTCTGGCATCTCGAGCCTCAACTCGTGGAAGCGGCGGTTCTGTATCGTGCTCGAACGCGGCATCCCCGACGTGCTCGAGCTCGCTCTTTTCTCCATGCGGCCAACCGACGTGCGGCCAGCGTGTCCGACGACGGTCGTGCTGTACCATATTCGAAGCGGCATGGTAGAGGTCGAGGACGGCAAGTGGTTCAACCGCAAGCGTCACACGTTCCAGGTCACGGGCTGCGTGCAGCCGTCGGCATCTGTACCAGACCCTCGACTGGGACTGAACGCTCAGCAGCTCGAGTTCGCTGCCATCGACTCCGATGGCCTCGAGATGTGGAGGAGCTTCTTCGAGCACCAGCAGCATGTGCTCATGGCCGAGCAGCAACGCCGTTTGCGTCCGTTCGTCACACCCGATCCGCCCGTGCGGAGCCCGCGCCGCCCACTTGAGACGCCGCTGGCGCCACCTCCTCCTCCATGCTTCACCGAGTACTCTCGCCGTCCGTCCAGCTCCACGACGATTGCGTCTTCTATGCAGTTGGATGATGACGACGGTGAAGATGAAGAGCTGCGTCGCGCCATCGAGCTGTCACTTGAGATGAATCGGCAAGAGGAGACCGCGCGACGAGAGAGCGCCCCCGATCGCCCACTGTCTTCCGCTACCGAGTGGACTGACGACGATCCTGGCACTGGCGTCTCGACGCCTGCGTCTGTCGTCGATATCCCAGCGTCATCGATCGAGTCCCCCGGTCCCACAGATGTTGTCGACACGAAGGCGAGTGAGTGTAGGAGCCGCCAGAGCTTTTTGGCCATCGGCGAGTGCATCATTTGCTTCGATGGACCGCAGGCAGCCGTCTGTGTTCCTTGTGGCCACAACGCGGTCTGCATGAGCTGCGCAGAGGAGCTTTTGGACACGACGCGCGAGTGTCCAGTCTGTAGGCGATCAGTCCGAGAGTTTATCAAGCTCTACCGAGTGTGAGACACAGAGGGGAAATCCCTCAACCGAAATCAATAACTTAAGCATTTTGACGATCTGAACGAGCGGGGGAAAGAGTGAAAGCCACACCGCCACAGTTCCCGTGGAAGAGGCGGGAAGTAGAAGAAGAAGCAGAAAAAGAAGACAAGAGAGGATGAACGAGGAGCTTCCGTCGCTCCGTCACACTCGATACAGTCGGATAATGTCGCGCACTTGGACGCGACACACTGGACACGTCCGCGTCGACTGCATCAACTCGCCAGCACAGCTCATGCAGACGGCGTTGTGGCCGCATGGAACACACACTGCTGCCTGCGGTCCATCAAAGCAGATGATGCACTCGCCACCCGCGTCAACCTTCGCTTCGGCGTCGGCGTTAGTGTCGTCGTCGCCAAGGCGTCGCGGTCTCTCGGTGGCAAGTGCTGCGTCACTTTGCAGCTGAAGCGGTTGCACAATCTCCACGCCATCGGGCGCGATCATAGGCTCGGGCGACATCGAGAGAGGCACGCCCCATTCAGGCGCCGACGGTGGTGCACTCGGGATCGGTCGCGGCGCTGCCATCATCGGCAGACTCGGTGGCGGGTGGAGCGAGCGCTGCATGGCTTCGTGCAGATCTCGTCGCTCTCGCTCAGCCGTGGGGGACTCGGCTGTGACAACGGGAGGCGGCGACGGTAAGAGACCGTGCTACATGAAGCATAGCATCAGTCCCCCAAGTCCCATGGAAACATATCTCAGAAGGAAGATGTGGTGGGCGTACCCGCATGCTACCAAAGAACGTCTTCCAGGCGATGAGCTCCGAGTGCGAGCCAGCCGCAAACTCGAACACCCGAGGAGCCGAGACGCGATTGATGCCCGATTTCGTGTAGCCGCTGAGCGAGAAGCGGTGCTCTTTGCGGTGAATCCACATCGCGTCGCTTGTCTCTTGCAGTCCATCGGAGACGCGAAACATAATCTCCAGGCTGCGAGCACAAACGGAGATCAGCGGCGACTCGGACATGTACGAGAACAAACCAAACTCACTTTGGACACGCAGGGCGCTTCTCTCCCTGGCGCATGTTGAAGAGATCAATCTCAACGAGGTTCGAGTCCACGGTGCGCAGCACAATACAGTAGCTGAGGTGCATCACGAGTGTCATGACGCAAGCAGCGAGTAGAAGCGAATACAATGCGTCCGTACCGGCGCTTCCACGAGTTCAATGCCGGAAGACCGGAGACCTGAGAGAGCAGATTGTCCACGCGCTGATGGAGCCAGCCAGAGTACACGCAGAGTTTCTGTTTGGTGATGACAGCAACGGTCAACCACATCGTCGAGGAAGTCAACGGGACGTTGGAACGGAGAGAGGACGCACCTTCTCGAGTATTTCCATGCACTGCACGAGTTGAGCGCCTCCCTCGAATGCGTTGCCATACTCGTGGCGCACGAGATCGAGTGCAGTGTATCCCTTCGTGGCGGTGCGAGCAAAGAGATCGATGCGTGGCTGCTGGAGGAGAACGCGCACAACGTCACTTCGACCGCTCGCGGCGGCGAGATGCAACGGCGTGTAGCCCCGGACGTCGCGCGCATTCACGTCAGCACCGGCAGCGACGAGCGCCAGTACGCAGCTGGTGTGGCCACCGGCAGCCGCGTTCGCGAGCGGCGTGAAGCCGTAGAGCGGGTCGTGCCAGTCGAGGTACGCGCGGTTCTCGGGCGTGAGACGCGTCAGCGCTTCACGCAGCGTCACCGCGTCGCCGCTTTTGGCGGCGACCCAGAGCACCTGCTCCTCGGGACACAGTCGTTGTGCGATCCAGCTCGTCGCAGCGCCCATGGAGACAGCGAGGACAGGCGATGGATGAATCGAATGATGGAATGACGAGCTCCTCGATTCGTTCGTTCGGTTCAGACGCCCGCTCAGAATACTCAGAGAAGAGAGAACGTCTGAGTCGCATCTGAGTCGGAATGCTGGTAGCCACTGGAATGATTGCTCATGCGATGGCTGCGGTGTCCAACGGCCAAGCGCCGGCGTCGACTGCCGCGGAGATGCAGACGCCACGCGACGCAGACGGCGGAGGAGACGCGTCCGCGGTCGCTTCGTTGGTGACTCGGCTGCGGCTGCGAGCGCACAGACTGCCGTCGACCGCAGTGGAGCCGCCGCCGCGTGACTCCGATCCAAGAGACGATGTCGCGTTTGCGCTGCCCGCGGGGCGCCGCACGCGGCCTCTCAGCGCCCAACTGTCGACGGTGCGTCGACGTCGCGGCCTCAGTGCGCTTGTCCACACGCTGTGCCGTCGTTTCGCTGGGCGTCTCGTTGTGCAAGGCAAACTGCTGAACCACGAGGAGCTCCTCGTGCGCCAGATCGCGTGGCTGCCGCCGCATGAGAAGGACGTCGAGCGAGACACGGACGTTATTCAGCTGCCGAGCGACGCGGTCATGCGCTTTTTGGTTTGCTGCGATGACGCGCCAGCGAGTCTCGTGGGCCACGAGCGCGTGTCTGCTCTCGTGGTCTCCTCGACGGATCCATTTCAAGATGACTCAGCGATGCCTCGCATTCGAGTGAGTCACGCGGCAACCCTGGAGCCCTCGACACTCGGCCGCATCGACGCAGCTTGGTCGTCGGATCACCATCAGATGCTGGAGTCAATGAACCAAGTGTTCGGCTTTTCAGTCCGCCCGTTATCAGCGCTTGGAGACGACGACAGCAGCGGACGAACTCAAGACGAAGATGCCGAGTTCTCTGCCAACGAGCGCATCGAGAGGCACTCGGCGTTCAGAGATCTCCGCGGCGTGCAACAGCTGATGCGACGCACAGGACTCGACGCGATGCAGTGGCTCTCGCTGGTGGAGACGCCAGCCACCGACTGCAAAGTCTGGTCTCACACGGCACTGGCAGCAGCGCAGAAAACACGATGGTCCAACGATCGCGTCGCGAGAGGCGACGAGCTCGTCAGGAGCGGACACAAGAAGCAGGCACTTGTCGAGTTCACGGGTGCGATCAAGCTGGACGACGCCAACACCACCGCGTGGAGTCGTCGCGGGCGTCTCCACCTCGAGCTGCGGCAGTACGAGGACGCGATTCGCGATCTTGAGCGCGTGGTGCAGCTCAACAGCGCAGATCCTGAGGTGCTCGAGAGTCTGCTGCGCGCCAAGAGCAAGTTATCGCACTCGAAGCACGTGGTGACCAGTGTGACAACGATGGCACCGACGGTGGTGCCAACGATTGAGGCGAAGCGCGTGGCTGTCGAGTCGCAACGAGAGTCGATCGGGAAGAGCAGAGTGGAGACGCTGGAAAAGGATCGACTGCGACGCCTGCTTGAGCAGGAAGAGGACGCGCGTCGCCGACACAAGAAGCGTCGACGTTCGAGTCGGCGCAGTCGAAGCCGCAGTCGCGACAGCGGCAGCTCAAGCGACAGTGACAGTCAAAGCTGCGACTCGGAGTCTTCACGAAGCCATCGCCGGCGGAAGTCCAAAAAGAGCAAAAAGGCAAAGGACAAAAAGCGGAAGAAGCGCTCCAAGTCGTCGAGGCGGCGGAAGGAGCGCAGCGACAGTGACACTGAGAGCGACTCCACAGAGAGGAGACAACGACGACGCGACGCTCGCTCTCGCTCTCGCTCTCGTTCTCGCTCACGCTCCAGAGGACGTCGCAGTCGTCGCTCCGAGTCGGTCGCTTCTTCCCACCACAGCAACTCAGTCAACGGAAGGAAACACTGAAGACGATCAGCCAAGGCCTATGGAACGCGTCCCAATAGATTCATTCACCACGGAACGCGCTCTCTGTCGTCGTCGGGTCGATTGAGATCCTGTGTGGTGAGTCGCGTGCCTTGGAGATTTGCGGTCCGCACGCTCGGGCACGCAATGATCACATTCTCTCTCGACAGCGCTTTGCACGAGGTGAGCGTGAGATGTTGGATGCTGTCGGAGCGCAGGAAGAGCTGCGTCAACTGCTGGAGAAACGATAGATCGAGGCGCTCGACGGCCCCGAGATCGAGCACGACGGTCTCCAGTGCCACACATAGCGTCAAATCCACGCTCTGAATCGACGCGGAGGCGACGTGGACGCGTCGCAGACCGATGCAGCTGCAGAGATCGAGCTCTTGGAGCGACGGCAGCTCTCCTGGATCGATCAGCACTTGTTCAATCATGGCACAGTGTGCGAGACAGAGGACGCGCAGCTCCGTTTCCCGCAGCTGCGACTTGAGGAGGCGTCGCGCGCTCATTGTGTCCAGCACTCGCGACGAGACCCGCAGCTCCTGCAGTTTGGGCCACGCCGTGTCGTCGTGAAACGCCGTCAGCATGCAGTTCTCGATGACCACCGTGCGCAGTTGCGGTCCGATGATCGCTGGCTGCTTGAGCAGGAAGCACTGGCGCAGGATCAGCGACTGCAGCGACGGACACGTCTCGGTCACGACGCGGACAAGCGTGTCCGTAAGGTACCAGACGCAGCCGAGCTCCAGACGTTCGAGCCGCCACAGCGCGAGGCTCGCGAGCGCCGCTGGCAGCGCGGACGCCTCGACAGAGACCTGTGGCAGCGCGAGATGCCGCACGCTTGGGAACGCGCGCTGTGCCTGCGGCAGCTCTGCGGCATGCGTGATCGAGCTGTGCGCCGTGAGCTGCCGCGCGTGGCCCGCGACGACAGCGCGGCAGTGCCGATTGAGCGTCCGCACGCGCCAGAGCTCTCGCAGCGTGAGCCACGGCACCACGAGTCCCAGCGTCGGCTGCGAATCGAGCGTCATACGTAAATGATGATTGGAAATGGGCATGGGTGGGTTGGTCTCACATGTTCTCCGTCTCATCAGATTCCTCAGACTCAGACGCAGTATCGTATACTCAGATCGACGTGAAGGGATGGATCGTGGCTCTTCACTTCATTCAATCTTCATGGATGCTCAATCGAATCGAATCGCCGGGGCATACCGTTCAGCACGTACGCAGAGACGTTGGTGCCCGTGTGATCGCAATGGCGTCCATGCAGGTACCCGACCTGCAGCCCTGTTCGCCACACGCGCAGCGAGAAGCGCCGCTCAAAGACGTCGGTGCGCTCGTCGAACCACGCGATGGGATGCGTCGCGTTCACCGGCGCGAACACGGCGTCGAGCCGCGCGAGGTCCCACAGCGCGGGGTTCAGAGAGAAGCCCGGCCAGTACGCAAACTTGTGGAGCGGATCGCTGAGCCCGAACTCGTGGCGGTAGAAGCGCACGACGCGCGGCGTCGTCGGCGGCGTCAGCCCGAAGCGCCACCCGCTTTCGTGCTCGTTCAACAGGATCTGCGCCATGTCCTTCTGCGACCGCAGCACCGCGACCGCGTCCTCCACAAACGACGACGCCGTTGTGTTCCGGAAGAACCAGTCGTCCTCGACGTACAGAAGGTACCGCGCGCGCACGCGCTGCAGCGCGAGGTTGAGCGACTTGGCGTGGCCGCGCTCACTCGGCGACTTGAGGTAGAACGCGAACTGCGGGAACATGCGCTGCATCACCGCGCGATCGGCAGGCGACGAGTTGTCGTCCACGATCCACCGCTCGCAGAACCACTGGGACCAGTCGTGCGCACTACTAGTAGTAGCAGTGCTGCAGTTACCACTGCCACTGCCGCCTGATAGCGCTCTCCCCAGCGATGCCATCGTCTGAAGAAACAGAGGCAGGCGCTTGCAGGTCGTCACGACGAGCGCCACGCAGTCACGACGCTCTGTCGGCTTCGACAGCGACGACGGGCGCAACTGCGTCATCGCGCGAGCGAGATGCCACGGCACAGAGGTGTGCTCGGGCACTCGCTCCTCTGCGATCGCCGTGGCGGCGTACACCTGACGCTCGAGCTCGACGTCGCTGATGTCCTTTGGAAGCTGCTGCTCGAGCTGCCAGCGTACGACTTGGTACAGGTCGTCGCCTTGACGGATGAAGACGGTCGCGCTCGAGCCACCGCCCGCGAGCCGCAGCTTCCGATCGAACGGGAAAACGAACCGGTCGACGATCGGTCGGTGGCGCCGCGTGCTGTAGTTCCAAAGCGTTTTCCCGAGAAACACGGTCTGCAGCTCGTCGAGCGGCGGCAAATTCGACTCCGCGAATCGCTTGGCGACGATGAGCGGGTTCTCCTCGTAGCCAGACCACCGCAGCGTTCGACGCTGGGTTCCGCCGCCGACGGAAGGCGTCACGACCGTCATCGTGATCCCGACGCTATCTCGGAACTCGTCTCGACGCGTGATGACACCCGCCCACGGATCGTGCAGTCCGAGCGGACAGTCCCCGCGTTGGTCTCGTGTGCGTGCACCGGTCGCGAGCTCTCCAGACGAGATGAAGCGCGGTGGTGGAAGCGCAAGAATCCGCTTGAAAAACGTCGACCACTCGGAGGCCACGAGCGGATCATCGTAGAGCTTGTAGTTGTTCTCCATAATCTGGCGACGCAGCTCATGCAATGCGCGAGGGTTCTCCAGCAGCCGCGTAGCTTCCGCGACAAGCGCATTGACATCGTCAAACATGCAACAGAACGGCATTCCCATGACGCGATACATGGCCAGCGTCAGCTGCAGCACCGTCGTGCGCGAGCGTAACCCGAGGATTGGCGTGCCGACGGAGAAGACCTCGAGACTGCTGCGTCCTCCGCCGACGGGAAACGGGTCCAACACGAGATCACTCATCGCTGCCAGCTCAAGGAACTCGACTGGCGCGAGCGGCCGCACGAAGAAGACGCGGCGAAAGACGTCGCTCCGAAGCGTGCGCTGCCATCGTGCTTTAAGCCCATGGAGCAAACGCGGCTTGCTGCCGATCGTGACAGCGAGTAGACTTGTCGGCGCTGCGCTCAACACTGCATCGATGACGCTGTCGAGATCTGGGTGGAGTTTGTAGAGCGTCTGTGGCAGCAGGATCATCAGTGGCAACTCATCTCTCGGTGGCAGCTCCAACGCCTCGCGCGTGAGCGACAGTCGAGCTCGGCGGATACGCGGCGGCCGCGGGAACGCCGTCGTCAGTCCCTCCATCTCGTACAAGCACTCGCTGTAGCGCGACTGTAGTTCAGTCGGCGGCTCCAGTTCCAGCTCAATGTCTCGCGATTCATTTCGCCTCAGCTGCGGCCGAAAGAGCCGCGACGACACAAAGTAGTCGACGGTGTCGATGCCGCTCGTGACCGCGTGGCCCCAGAAGAGCACGGACCGCAGCGCGAGCCGTGCGAAGGCGAGGAAGTACGTCGATGGATGCATGCCCAGCTCCGTGAAGACGAGCACGTCGAGCCTGAGCGCCGCGATCGCGTTGTGTGCTTGCTCAAAGCTGCGGTGTGACAGGACGATGTGGTGCGTGCGCTCGTCGTCGAGCGCGTCGAGCATCGCTCGCGTCACGTGGTCCCTTCTGGGCGTTGTGTCGAACGTCAGCAGAAAGAGCTCGAACTCGTCGCGAGGCAGCAAGCAGAAGACACCGGACGTCAGCAGACCGACCGAATGTGCCCAGAGACTGTCACCGAGGAACGCGACGCGCATACGGCGGCGGTGATGTCGGACATCGCTTGACAATGAGCGATTGTGCAGGAACGACGGCAGTGCTGACGCTGACGAGGACGCCGATTGTGTCGATGACCTTTGGATGGGAACGTGGTACACGTGGCGAGCTTCACGATTACCGTGACGCAGATGCGGCGCAGTGAATGTGATGAACCGCTTGGACGCCTTCTGGAAGAGCTCTGCGAGTCGAGCGCGGATCTGCAGGTCGTTCTTGCCCTGGTACACGGCGTAGTACCCCATGGCGCCCGCGCCAACAGAGAGCAGCGGGTGGGGAAGCACCAGATCCGGTTGCCGCACGAGGCGGTCGAGCTCGGCTGCGTACTCGTGACGCGCTTCCTCGATGTGCTGCGTCGAATCGTAGACCATCGGAAGATGGAGGAACGCGCGATGCAGCTGGATCGCGTACAGCATTGCTCGCGCGTGCACGGGAACGAGATCGCGTCGCCATGCGCGGCGCTGCCGAGCGAGCTCCAGCCTCGCGGCCTCTTCCAAGAGCGTCACGGACTCCTCGCGATCGCCCCAGTGCGCGAGCTGCATCGCCAGCGACATGCGCGAGGGAACGATGTGTGGGTCGGCGTCAATGGATCGCCGCCACCACTCAACCGCGGCAGCCTCATCACCGAGGCGGTCTGTCATCGCGCCGACATTGAACAGCAGCCGCGCGTCGCGAGGGCGAACAGCCAGCGCGCGTAGTGCGTAGTCCAGCGCGACCGAGCAGTTGCCGAGCCCATCGTATGCCGCGAGAAGGTGCTGAAGCGATTCGAGGTTGCTGTCGTCGATCTCCAGCGCCGCATTAAAGAGCGTGACAGCAGATTCCAAGTCCCCAAGCGCCATCGTGGCCGCTCCCATCGCGTTGAGGATCTGCACACGCTCCGATGGTTTGAGTGGTCCACTTTCCCTCGACGCGGCGTCGACGTCGCGTTGTTGCTTTGCGCTCAGCTCTTTCGAGAGCCGGAGCGCGGCCTCGTAATGGCGAAGCGCGAGCTCTCGGTCCCGATCAGCGCTGGGCTGGTCTTCTGTTCTCGGGACAATCTCCTTGAGCAGCAGCTCGGCCAACTCAAAGTGCGCTCGCATCACGACACGGCGGTCGCATTCGACGCCACTCTGATGTGATCGCGCGATGCTGTGTTGAGACGCGGCTGGAGCAGCGATGCTCACGGCGTTGAAATCGTGTCGGCCGACTCCTGCCAAGCCAAGCGCCAATTCGAGGCGCTCACGGGCTCGTTGGAGGTCGCCATTTCGACGGTCTCGCATGGCGAGCGCACGAAGACGGAAGAGAGGAGTAGCGTCATTATCGGGGGTCGCTGGGGCGCTGTGCGAGAGCGAGGGCACCGCGAGATATCGATGGAGGTGGAGGGGTTGGATGGCTCGGCCTGCGTCCGTGGTGATCTGGATGCCTGTCGCGCATCGCTCCGAGAAGCTCAGGCAGATGAAGAGTAGAGTGGAAGCAGACAGCAGCAGCAGGCGCTGCCCATTCCGTAGCGGCATGGAGACGATGAGAACGAACGGCGTTTTTGGAAGAAGTGGAGTGTAGCCATTGGAGCTGGAAAGATACCACCACATTTCCCCAAAATTCCATTGACAGACATACGCGTGCGTCTGAAGTAACGATATCAGAATCAAAATTCACGTTAGCGAAAGATGAAGTTGTGCTTTCGGCCATCCATCATCACAGCGATGCTGCAAAGTCTCGGAGTAGCTGTCGTTGCTTGGGATGCAGACTGATGTGGCCCCGTTTGGACTTGACGAATGCGTGTGCCTCTTCCAGCGACATCGAGTGGTACTGCATCAGATACGCCAACACGACGACAGTGCTGCGCCCGCGACCGGCCTTGCAGTGAACGTATGTCGTCTTCTTTGCCTCTGTTTGCTCACGAATGAACGCCACGCAATGACGAACCGTCTCCAGCGTTGGAGGTGTGAAGTCGGACGTCGAGCCGATACATTGGGGCACACCTCTCGACTCCCAGTCCTCTGCGTCCATGATGTATGAGCCACCGCAAAAGGGAACAATGAAAGAGCTCGCGTCACAAATACAGCACCTGGCGTCACCGGTGTGCAAATGAAGTTGGGCTGCAGCTCGATCGGCTGGTTCATCGTGACGACCGCTTTCACGCCTTCCTGCTCAATCAGCTTATAAAGCAAGTCTCCGTCAGTGGGACCCACTCGTGACACAGTATCCGACGCGTTCCGTACACTCTCCAGGTGTCCTTTATTCCTCAGCGGCAGCGCACCGAGGACGAGGTGCTCTTGAATGCGAGTCCACCACGGGCGGCGAGTGTCGTGTCGAAGTGCCAGGTTGAATAGCAGCGAGACATGGAAGACCTGATCAACCGAGGCCCGAGACCTTAACGTTCCTCAATCATCGAAAGGTAAGCAGTGTCACCAGCGCTCCCTTCATGAATTACCAGCGACGTGTTGGTCTTCCTGGCAAGACGCGCGGTGCCATGGTCGCTATCGCCGCCGTGTACGGAACTGATGTGCTTGCTTGGACGCATGATTGGCGTGACGCTTGCACAACGAATGTGTAACCCACGTCTGTCTCAGAGTCGTAGATGTGGGTTACAGTACGCGTACCCAAACTGAAAGCACCGTACTGTACTGTGATGTGTTTATTAGAGGACATGTCTGAAATTTTCGCTGAAAATTTCGAAATCGCGAAATGGGTTCAGAAGTGGATCGATGTGTCCACAAAGGAAACCAGCCACACTGACTGCGTCCACGTTGTGGACGTCCACCGCATTAACAGCCCAGCGGATGCTCTTGACTGCAGATCGGTGTGGCCGCTAAAGAAAATACGCGCATAGTGATTGCGTCCACATTGTGGACGTCCACACCTGCGGACAGTGCTGGCAAATGAGCCTCTCGTGCTCGTGGAGCTCCGTGGATTCTCATTCATTCTTCAACTCACCACGTTGACCCCAAGCACCTTCCCAAGATACCTCCGTCGTCGAGCACATTCTAAGATGCGCGTCCTCGTCCCTTCCGTCGCATTGACCGTTTGGGCCTTCACGTTTGCAGAGTCGATCGACCGTGCCCTTGCAGCGGCAGATGATTTGGTGCTTACGCCTTCACCAGACGACATCACTGCGAGTGACGCGATCAATGAGCCTTCCGTGACGACGACCGTCACCTCAGATGGCGGCGAAGATCCCCTTGAGACTCCTAAACCATGCAATCTCCGCAAGAGGCACTTCCGCGAGCACGTCGATGGCGACGAAGACGACGAGGACGACGATGGAGAAGATGAGGACGTCAACGAAGATGGAGAAGACGAAGACATCAACGAAGATGGAGAAGACGAAGACGTCAACGACGATGAAGATGACGATAATTCGGAGTCCTGCGCCGGTGACAGCAACGACGATGATGACGACGCCGATAGCGATGATGGCACTAGCGTCGGTAACTCTGCACCAGCATCGACAGCGCTACTGCTGTCTGCAGAGTCTCCGTTGGCTCAAGATACCAGCAACGCAAGCGCCCATGACGCCGACGATAGCAGCACTCCATGATTCTCTTCTGTTGAGAGTCGCGACTTGCCGTAGATGTGCCGTTTCGATTCAGTTCTCTCCCCATGAATTTAATTTAGTCACCACGAGTGCGTGATGCAGTCGAGTCAGCAGCACTGATGCCATGCCTGTAGCTCACGATGTCTCCGCCTTTGCCATCACCTGTAGCTTCACCGTCGACGTTGAAGCGCCATGCGTCGCTGCTCGCTGGAATGCTGAGCGACCCACCCGTCGTCGCTTCCCTCAAGCGTCGTCTGCTCATCGATGCGCTCGGGACCTCGTGAGAAGAGCTCTACGTATCGAATGACGATCGACAGAATCCTAACACTTCTCGCGTTTTGTCGCAGTCCACGGCTCCGTAACGACCTGGAGCTCATGCTGATCCACCAGCATCTGCAGACCGTTGACGCCTTGCTTTCAGTGTCGTGGCAAGCGCTGCACTGTACGCCGACCGCACCTCATACTTCACTCACAGACCTCTGACGAGCGCTCTTGATGAACAGACCTCGCGACCGAGTGTCGGCTGATCGTAAGTAAATCGTGAAGTCTCTCATTCTGCCTCCGAAATCCCACCTTCGTCATATCGAGCAGACGCTGAATGATGGCGACGTCTTCTGCTACCAAGTCCGTATTCTCCCTCTCTCTCTCTGCAGGGACTGTAGACTATGCTGAGCCTTCTTTTCTGCACTGTAGGATGACACCGTGAGAGAAGATGCCAGCGCTTTGCTCATCGTACGTGTGTCGCATTCGTTGACTTCAAACCAGTCTTCATCACGTGAACCAAATGAAAACAGCTCGAGGGTTCTCTCTGCGGCTACGTCAATCACGCGTTCAGCAAGCGAGACGACCGACACGAATCCTTTTCGTCGTGGAATGCACGCCAGAACAAGCGGCGGGGCGTGCTCGTCGACTTTGGAGAGATCCAGGCGACGTTCGCTGTCGGAGGTCCGCAGCAACTGCTCTCGCTTTCGCGGTGAAGCCTCGATGGCAACTGACCCGTTATGCTTGATGTACGTTGGTCAGCGCTCTGCGGCTTTGAAGACTTGCTCGTCAGCGTCGAGTCCGACACCAGCACAGAGCCTGCGTGGCGTCGCCGACGTGGTGTTGTAGGTGTCTCGACCGCATCAATCTGTCTGGCGGTCACGGATCTCACGCGTCTGTTACATTTCTACAGCACGCCCAAGAGTTCACACGTGCGATCTCGTTTCCCAAGGTGAATGAACCAACATGAAACGAGAGATAGTGTGGTTGCAAAATGCCTCACACACGCTCAAACGCGACTTCCTTTAGGATCTTCTCGATCGAGCAGCGACGCGCTTCGGATTGAGCTGGGAACGAGGCGCAGTGATCTGCCAAAAGGTAGTGATCCTGCTAGAGTTACGCCAAGCTCCCACCTCGCTCTCATTATCGTTTTTCTTTGGTGTGTGTGTGTGTTTTTTTTTTACAGGACATTGCGCTAATGGACGTCTCGCACCTCGCTCTCTTCACGCAGCTTCCACCGGGCGCCCAGCAGTCGTTGTTAAGCTCTGCGCGACGCGTGTTGCTCCGCAAAAACGACGTCGTGTTCGCATCCTCTCAGTCCACGATAACAAGCGGCAGCGACGACCACACGCAATCACAACAGCGCTCATCGAGTCGTATCACGTCGCTGGCCGTCGTGGTCTGCGGACGACTCGATCTCTGCTGGACGGGCGAAGCGCCTCCTGCTGCGGCTGCTGCACCAGCGACGGATGGACGCAAGTCAGCCAGCGCTGCAGACGACGCCGCGAAGACGTTGTTCAAGTCGCCGCTGGTTAGCATTCGACGCGGGCAGTCCATCGGAGAGCAGACGCTCGGACTGAGTCTGGACACGCACTCGCCATCGGTCGTTTTGCAACAGCCACCGGCGACGCCAGGCACAACGGCGGTGACTCAGCGAGTGCTGCCACCGCAGCAGTTCGCGAACGAACTGCCTGTGCGCATTGTCGCTGGAGATGACAACACGGAGCTGCTGCTGATCCCTCGACAGCTCTACGAGGACAAGCGGCAAGAGTTCCAGATCACACAGAGCTACGTGGCCGCGATGCGCTCGCTCGCACTCAGTACGGACACCGTCGCCCCACATCGACGTTCGCTGGTCGGAGAACCGGTCGTCGCGACGAGTAGTATCGTGTCTCCGTTCGAGCGCTGGGCGCCCAGTTTCTTTGCCAAGAAGCCGCCGCGTGAGCGCGACGTGCACGACATCTGTGAGTTGGCGTGGCGACTGCGCACCGATCGCATTCTAGGAAAAGCATTTTTCCAGTTCCCACCGCTTGTGCTCGAGCGTCTGTGCCACGCGATGGAGCTGACGCAGTCGCTGCCAAACTCGGCCGTGCTCTGCGGCCTCGTAGTCGTCAAGGGTGCGCTACGCAGCGACGACTCGACGGTCCACATTCCCGGGGATCTCGTGATTTCGACCAAGAACGCGACGATCGTGGTGGAACACACCGACACGCTTGTGCTCGTGCTGCCTTCGCTCGTCGTCGAGCGCTGGTGGACACCGGTCGCGACCGAGCTCGTCACGACCGCCGGCTCTGTCTTCCGTAGCTTCCACCAGCTTTCTGTGGCTCCTCGACACTCGAGTGCCGGTGAAATCAAGCGCAAGTCCTTAATGGCACGGCAGATCGACGCTGCCTCGGCATCAACGGACGTCGGGGCGACTCCAAATGACGTCATTGCGCCGGTGGTGCCGGCGTTCGACCAACTCGCGATACTGCTGCAGCGCATGGACCTTTTGATGACGTTGCCACGCTTCCTGCTACGGACGGCGCTGAGCGGCAACGCGATGCTGCTCCACCGTCGAGCCGGCGACGTGTTGTTCCAAGAGAACGAGTACTCGACGGCGCTCGTACTTGTAGTAAGCGGCTTCGTCGCGTTCTACTCGCTCGAGCATCTCAATGCGACGCTCGAGATGTTTCGGCGACACCCGCTCTGCCATTTCTCAAGCCTACACCACGTGCTGTCCAAGGCTGCGGACCTCGAGGACGCGTCGTCGTCCTCTGGCTCATCGGCGGTTCGTGCATCCACCACTGGAGTGTTGGCGTCGCCTGCGAAGACAAGGACGGCGCTGTCGGGCGTGCACCTTCAGACGCTGCATGCCGGTAATGTCTTCCGCGTCGGCGTGTTGCACGACGCCACCGTATCGCCCGCGACCGTCATCGCGCAGACCGATGTCGAGCTGCTGGTGCTTAACGAGGCTGCGTGCAGCGAGCTGCTCCGCCTACACTCGCCTGCGATCGATCTCTCGCACTTCGAGACACCGCTGTCTCGGCGGTCGTCGCGCTCCAACGTCTCGGTCGCTAATGATGCAATTCACGAGACGGCAGCGATGACGAGCGCGGAGATGCAGCGGCCGATCGTGCTGAGCCAAACGCAGGACGACGACGATGACCCCCTTGCCAGTCGCGCGGTCGCGTCGTCGTCACCGACACCTGCGCTGCTCAAGTTTCTCGAGACGCAGTCATTGCCGTGGCTGCCCGTCGCTGTCTCGGACGCCAAGCGCCAGCTCGTGCTACGCGAGATGCGGGTCGTGACGCTCGCCCCCGGGGAGCTCGTGCTGCGCCACGGCGACGTCGTGAGCCACACGATGATCGTTCTGAGTGGCTCGCTCGCGGTGTACGTGCGGCCGAACGTCGACTCTGCCGCGCGAGTGCTAGACGCCAGTCAGCGCTCCGTGCGGAGCCTCATGCTCGAGCGCCACGTCACGAGCAACTACGCGACGACCTCGAGCCAACTGTCGACGCTGCGGGACGTCCGTCAGCGGCAGCAGAAACGTGCGCTGCTGCAGCACAAGATGAATCGCATGCTGCAGCGCCACGCCGAAGACGCAGACGAGGCCGATGCGGCCACGAGCGCGACCCGAGCCGAGAAAGCGGCGCGTGGACTCTTTGTGCAGTCCGTGATGACGGCGCTGAACGAGTCCAAGAGACGGCGGGAAGCTGACGCCGCCGAGGAACCCGCGACCGTCGCGCCGGTGAAGCCCTCGGTCGCATCGAGAGCGCCTCGCAGTCGCCGCTCTGTCTTTCGTGCGGTCGTCTCCAAGGCTCACTTCCAGCACCGCATCGACGAAAGCCGCAGCCGGCGCGCAAACGAGGAGCCATCGGCATCTCCTGAGCATCTCCAGCCATCATCAGGCACGACGGCGCCGCCCAGTAGTCCCGAGAAGACCAGGGTGACCACTGTGACACCCGTCGCAGCCACGACAAACGACGTCCGCGATGAGCGACTGCTGCTTTGTCACCTTGTGATCGGTGACGTCTGCGCAGAGGAAGCGCTCGACGCTGCCAGCGCGCTGCGCTCTCGTCACGATGTCGTCGTGGAGCCTCCGCAGGTCGCGACGTTGCTGTGCCTCGACCGACGCAAACTGCACGCGATTCTGGCGAGAAGCGACGACGACGCGGAGCAGGAGCTTCGCGGCCGCTCAAACGCCGCGAAAAGCAAGTGGAAGCTGGCAGAGCAGCGACTCGTGCGTCGGCGCAGCGAGACCGAGGGTGGGCGCACGGGGTCATCGTCGATGCCCAAGCTCATGGAGCTCTTTCGCAACGTTTTGAACCAGCGTTTCTACCTGACGATGCGCGCAATCGCCGAGATTCCGCTGCTACGAGACCTTCCGGATCACGCCAAGCGCGAGCTCTGTATGGCAACGCGCTTCGAGGCGCTTGAGCGCTTCGGCAACGCGTACAAGGACGCAGAGACCCGGCGCACGCTGCAATCGAACGCTCCGCGCGAGGCCGCCACTGGAGACCGTCGCCCCCGGTATTTCTTCGTCGTGAGTGGGCGGATCGGTTTGTTTCCCCGCAGCAACGCGCTGCTGAGCGCGACGCAACTCGCTCTTTCGGCTGCAGGAGCGGTGACGGTGACGGCGACGACGGGAAATGGAGCGAGTAGTTCGTCCTCCTCCACTGGGAACAGTCGATTAAGTGGCACCACCGGTGGCAGCAGTAGCGCTGCGGCAGCGAACGTGCTGGCCGCACACATGGAGCAGTGTCTCGTGGATGTCGGTCCGACCAAGGGCTTTGGGGAGTTCGAGATTCTCGTGCCCGAGGCCTCTCGCCATGCGCTGCTCGCGATCGCGCTGGAGCCCACGAAGCTGCTGTCGTTCCCCGCTGACTGTTTCCTCAAGTGGTGGCCCACAGTACAGGAGATGCAGCGCAACATCGCGTACGTCCGGCACGAGGTCCCTTACTTCTCGCGACTCGAGCTCGACAAGATCTCGTGCCTCTACCTGAGTCTGCGCTTTCAGTCGGTCGCGCGTGGCGCCAGTACGTGTTTGTTTGAGCGTGTCACGCCGTAGAGAGAACGACTCACTCACTCACGTCGTCTTCTTCGTTTGCGTATCGCAGAGATCTGGGAGCAGCATGAGCCTCTGACCACCAAGGAGGTCCATTTTCTCAAGGAGGGCGAGTGCACCATCAAGACTCGCATCACGGTGCAGGCGCCGCAGTGCCACGACGGTGATCCTGACGTTGAGACGGACACGAACGCCGCCGACGGCGGATCCACACCAGCGACTGCACCGCACAGCGAGCTGCGCGTGCTGGCGACGATCGCGGACGTGCAGCCCGGACACATCTTCTGGCTTGACGGCTCGGCGGCGCCGTTCACGCTGGTCGCAGTCTCGGCGCGAGTCACGATCGCGACGATCGCGGCGGAGAAGCTGCGCGCCATTCTTTCCAAGACGCCGTTCCTGGAGCTCGAGGACATGAGCGAGCGACTTGCTGCTCGCTATCGGGAGCAGCTTGAGGTCGCGCGCGCGACGCTCGTGCGAGTCATGAACGAGAAGCGCAACGCCGAGCTCGGGCGTTCGACGCGCGCCACGTTCCTGCCGTCGCTGCACTTTGTGTTGCAAGCCGAGTCCAAGAAGACACAGCTGCAGCGCCACGCTCACGGAGCAAGCGGTCGACACGCCCGAGAGCTTCGCGCCCGGCGACTGGTGCATCGACGCGGACTTCGAAGCGGACAGGACGGTGACGTCGACGTGGCTGACGACGATAACGCGACGAGATCGCTCTGTCACGCTCCTGTGCCGCCGGAGTCGAGTGTGATCCCTTACGGACGTGTGTTGGCGTCGCGTCCGATTGAGATCAAGTCGCTGATCGCGCGTCGAGATCGAGGCGAGCAAGTGCAGACGCACGAGCCAGCTGTGGATGAGGGCGAGAGCGCTAGTCGCAGTCACGCTGTGTTGCGCTGGCACGAGAGTCCGTTAGATGTGGCATATACCTCGCAGCATCTCCAGGAACACTACGAGCTGCCGCGTGCCAGTGCGCTGGGTGAGATGGAGCTCGGCGTCTCGACAGCGCTGCGAGGTTCATTCGACAGCTCTCGAGCGCGATCGCTGCGCGTGATTCGCGAAATGAGCCAGTCAACGCCACGCTCCGAAGCGACGAACGAGTCCTCGATGGTGACGGAGTCGCCACAGCCGCATGTATTTGCTCCCATCAAGCCAAGCGGCGGGGACAGCAACGATCCGCAACGACGACCCCTGCCAACGCATCGATTGAGAGTAGAGGTGGTCGTGCCCGAGCCTATTCCAGCTCCCGCGTCCAGTCAAGAGGCAACGGAGCCGCAGACCTCGACACCAATCGGCCGTCGCTCCGTGGCGTTCCAGGTCGCAGCTCCAGCAGTCTCACACCACGAGACTGGGGCGCTAAGCGAAGACGGTGACGATGATATCGACGCGGTCATCGACGTCCGGCAGTTTCTGATGGCAGAGATGCAGGCGGCGTTCGCGCCACTTCGCTCCATTCGTCTCGAGCCGACCCAGTGCAAGCTCAACTCTCTCGGCAAATACCTGCCGCTACCGGTCGCCCCAACTGAGCCAAGCCATCTTGAGCGAAAGAAGACGCCACGGCGGCCGGGCCTTTCAACGCCTCCTGCGCCTTCCGCGACGACGCCGTCACGACAGGATCTGCAGCAGATGAAGCGGCTCAGCGGTGCATCCGCCAGCGTACGAGAGTCAAGGAGACTCGCCATCGTGCTCCCGACATTCTCTCGGTGGCGGAAGCAGGAGCCCACGAAAAGCAAGCGGCAACGCCCGTCGCCTCGCGAGCTCGAGCCTCTCGGTGACAACCAGAACTGTGTGACGGTCATGCGCCGTCAAGGGTTCCTCGAGATCGCCGAGATCCCACACGCTGCGATGCCAGACAAGCAGCCGCCGCAGCAGCAGATCCCGACGCAGCGACGACGGCGCTACTTCTCCATCATCGACGATCATCTGCTCGAGTTCTCCGAGAGCGTCGAGGTCCACTCGCTGCGCCACACGCGACCGCACGCTCGCCACTCGCTCGCGGGAGCCACGCTGCGGGACGCGCCGCTGCCGAGTTCGCTCAGCGAAAGCGACGCGCTGCTGCGGCACAGCTTCGTGCTCTCGCTGTCGCTACCGCCCACAGAGTTTCTACTCACGGCAGAATCGCTGATGGATCGGAAGCAGTGGATGCAGGCGCTGCGCGAGGGCGTGAGCCTCGGCGCTCCGCCCACTGTGCTGCGGAGCGCCGAGACGATCCCCAATGGACTGCCGGGATCGCCACAGTACCGGCACCGCCACACGATCGCCAAGATCATCGCCGACCAGCACCGCGAGCGGCGGCGACTCACGCTGCTCAACCTCTTGGGCTCGAACGCGCAGCCGTCGGGCGTCGATCAGGTCCTGGAGGTGGACTACCGGATCAACTGAGGCAGCGTAGAGAGAGGGCCATCATGTGTACAACTGTTGCTCGTTACCGTTAGTGCTGCTCGCATGCGCTGTCGCTTCACACGAGATCAAGCTTGGGATACCACTGCTGCAGCGTCTTGAGCAGCGTGTCGTAGCAGTCGTCGAGGTTGCTGTTGATCAGCGTGGCGTCGAACGCGCCGGGCGCCGCGGCGTACGCGAGTTCGCCGGCGGCGTTCTTGAGGCGCAGCTGGATCTTCTCTTCGGTCTCGGTGCCGCGACCGCGCAGGCGCTTCTCGAGCTCCTCGATGGACGGCGGCGCGATGAAGAGGAACTTGCAGCGCAATCCTGCGCGCTTGACGAGCTGCACGCCCTGGATGTCGATGTCGAGCACGCAGATCTTGCCCTGCTCCTGCACCTGCTCGACCGCACGCTTGCTCGTGCCGTAGATGTTGCCGTGCACGTGCGCGTACTCGATGAAGCGGCCGTCGTCGATCTCGCGCTGCACTTCCTCCTTGGTGCGGAAGTGGTACGACACGCCGTCGGTCTCGCCCGGACGAGGGCCGCGCGTCGTGTGGCTCACGCTGAAGCCGAACGTGTCGGGAAAGCGCTGCAGCAGCATGTTGATGAGCGTGCCCTTGCCGACACCCGACGGACCCGCGACGACCAGCGGCTCCAGCTGCGTTTTGTTCGCGGCAGAAAGAGAACGTCAGTACAATGCACAGGCGGAAGGATGTGTGGATCGGCGAGACGCACGTCGGCATAGTTGGGCTGGTGGCTCGCAAAGTGCTCCTTGGCGAACGCGAGCACGTCGCTGGGCTTCTCGATGAGCAGCGCCGACATGAAGGCGCTGAGCAGTGTCTTGATCTCGGGGTGCGACTCGACGTACGCGAGGTGGTCCTTCTTGATCGCCTCCTTGCGCTCGTTGAGGATCGAGAGCTCCTCGAAGGACAGCGACTGCAGCGGCTTCTTGTCTGCCATTGCTTCTTCACAGAGAGAGAGAGAGAGAGAGAGAGAGGAATGGGAAATGGGAATCGCGTGGTGGTTGTCACGCGATGTGTGGGAAAACGGATCGGCCGGACACAGACGTGGTGGTCCGATAGTCACTAATGCGGGGCGACTGCCAGACGCGGCCAGACGACAAGCACGACAAGAGACCAAGAGACCGACCCGACCGTCCATGCATTTTCGCCTATTGCAGCACACTGGCAGACGCCGATAATGTCACCTCCTCCGCGTCCATGGGCACTGTCTCGAAGCCGCCGTGGGCGGACGCAGCCCCCGCGCCAGCGACAGGAGCCGCTGGGGCACCGTACGCCGGAGCCGCTCCGTACACAGGGCCACTCGGAGCAGCGGCAGCGCCAGGGTAGGCGCCGGGCACAGCGGCCGGCGCTGGCGCTGGCGTCGTCGTGTTGGTAGCGACTGCCTTGGGATTAAAGATCTTGAACTGCGGGGGCCCGCGTGGCGCTGCACCACCAGCCGACTGAGGCGGCGTCGCGCCTCCAGGTCCGAACCCTGGGTACGGACCTCTTGCGTATGGAGCTGACGGCGACGGAGCGGATCGACCCATGGCAGAATACGGGTTCGCGCCATCCGCTGGTGCAAGCGGAGGACCAGCGGTGGGCACCGCTGCCGGCGTCGGCGCGCCACCAAGCACTGGCGGCGGTGCCGTGACCTTCACCTCCCGCGTGTTGCCGTACTTGGCTGTGAGCTCCTCGTTACCGACGCTTGTGCCGAAGCCGTCTGCCTGAATCGGTCGGTACTCTCCACGAGTGATGCGCGTCGCCGCAGGACCACGCGGGATCGCGCTGTGCGTTGGCGCAGCGTAAAGCGGATTGAACGGCGCTTGCGGCGGCGCCGGTCCCGTGGGGTTGTAGACAGCTCCCGCGAGCGGGGGCGGAGCGATCTCGGGGCGTGGCGCCAACGGATCAATCGACGGCGTGATTCCCGGCGGCAGCATCGACTTGGCTTCGTTCGGGTCCTCGTGGCGAAACTGCAGCGGGAGAAGGTACTGCCGAATGCTGTCGCCCTTCGCGATGTCGTACGGGGTCTTGCCGTTGCGGTTGCGCTTCGCGGGGTTCGCGCCGTTGTTGATCAGGTACTTGACCATCTCGAAGTGACCCTGCGAGGAGGCGAAATGCAGCGGCGTGTTGTCGCGCGGACCGAGCGTGTTGACGTCAATGCCGCGAGAGATGAGCGACTCGATCATCGCGATGCGGCCATAGTACGACGCCGTGTGGATGGGCATGTTCCCGCCCGCATTGGGGCAGTGCGGGCTCACTTGCTGCTCGTCCAGCAGCCGGAAGAACTTGTCCTGCAGCCCTTCTTCGATGGCGGCGTGCAGTTCCTGCTCCGGCGTGTACGTCGGCGCGAGCATCTCGCCGAGATTCTTGACGTTGAGCTTGTCGGCGATGAAGTTGAACATGGCTTACAGGACGCTGCGACAAGCGATTCGCATGGTTTCCAATGAGACTCGCGGCACCCACAGAGACGGACAGACAGAGAGAGAGAAATGCACGTACGATGGATACTCAGTATGGCGATGCGTCTCGCTTGCGTCCCCGTTCTTCTGCACGTCGTCTCCTTCCACGCACTCGGCTCTCTCGTGCCTCGGCGGTTGCCACGTTGACTCCCCCGTCTCGACTTGAACGGCTTCTGAGATTCGGGAATTACAAAGCTAGACGCGTACGGCACACGCCCCCACAAGTACGATCAGAGTGATGGTCTCTCTCTCTCACTCGCTCGAGGAAGAGGCTGGAGGGACAGCCATCCCACATGGCGAGTTCACTGTACAGCATGCAGTGCCAGTGTCGGGATTCCCATCGGTCGAAGCAACGACAGGCGAGCGACCAGCGACGGCGATGGCTCTCGCGCTGCTGTGGTGGGTGCTCTCGGGCGTCGTCTGCGCGCTCACGACGCTGACGGCGGTCGCGTATCGCCGTCGACGGGCGCTTGGCTGGGGTGCCAGCAGCGACGACGATGACGACGACGACGATGACGATGATAATGATGATGATGGAGAGGACGATGAGCCAGAGATCGAGGTGGCGCGGACCCGAAAGGAAGCTGCAGAAGGAGAGAAGGTCGCGCTGATCGATGCCGCGATCTCGATCGCGCCATCGACGTGGGGCCGCAATGCATTACTGGCGCTGTTTGGACGGTCGCCGTCGCCACCAACGCGATCCAAGCCCAAGGCCTCGAGACGACGTCATACAGCGGCTCCCAAGGTGCACAAGTCGTTCTTTTACCCCGTGCTCGACGAATCGCTGTTGTGGTATGCGCAGTGGGAGCTGTCTCACAAGCGGCACGTCGCGCCTTCATCTTCGTCAACGACGGCGTCGGCGACGCCACCAGAAAGCGCCAGCACCGACTCCCGCCAGCTCGATATTCGGATAGAAGACGCCACGAGTGTCGAGCTGGTGTCGCTCTCGCCACCGCGCGCGCCGCCATCTTTCAGTCCAAAGGCGATGGCGGTGGCTCCCATTTTAACGCTGTGAAAAAAAAAGACATGCCGTTTTTTTCCACGCCAAATAAACCCACGTCCCTGACATGTGTAAAACCCGTTTGGATGCGCTAAAAAGGCTTGGATTTCCACGGTCCATTGCTTCAACCACACGTACCCGAATAGTGCGCGGTCCGGTCTCCGCGGGTTCTGCTGGCGAGCGCGGGAACAAGGACACGGGGAGGAGGAAAACGAGGAACGATCGACTCGACTCGACTCGATCCACGCACACGCCGGCGACGAGAAGCGAAGCGATCGACTGATGGCTGAGACCGACGACAAGCCCCGCCCCGAGATCCCCATGGAGCTCGGGCTCCGCGTCGGTGCGTCACGCTGGCGCTCGCTGTGACCGATCCGCTGGTGATTGATATTGACGATGGAACAACAATGCAGACATCCTCGACAGCGAAGGCATCTGGAACACGGGCCGCATCGTGGACGTGAGCCGCGAGGAGGACGACATGGTGGAGGTCAAGTACGACGGCTGGGGCGACGAGTACAATGAGTGGGTGCCGCTGGCGGCGAACCGCCTCGCGCCGCTGCACATGTACACGATGGTGAAGAAGTGCTGGGCCAAGCTCAACAAGTGGCCGTGGTGGCCGGCGTTCGTTGTGCTGCGCGCACCCACGCGCAAGAGCGCAGCCGATGCGTTGGAGGAGGAGACCAAGCTCTACGTCGAGTTCTTCGACTCGTTCGATGAGGACAAGCGGTCTCGGTAGGTGGCATACACTCCCTCCAGTCATGTGCATGTCTGATGATGGTATCTGAACCCATTTGCTCATTCCTTCCATGTGGTCGTAGATGCTGGATGCAGAAAAAGAATGTGGCCTCGTTCCAAGAAGGATTCGATGAGCGCGCCTCGAAGAACATCGGCAAAAACTTCCCTGTGTATGTGGAAGGCACGCAGCGCGCAATGGCAGGTGGATCGCCGTTGCTGTTCAGTGGTCACGGCACACTTCCAATCGAGTTCTCCAGCAAGTATGCGGCGCCATTGGCGAAGAGAAAGCAGGAGCTCGTGGAAAGTGACGAAAAGTGGCACGAGGCATACAGAATCTTCAGTGACCGCTACAAGCTGCTGTATGGGTTCGAATATGCCCGTGACCCAGCAAAGAAGGTGCTGGCAGCTCACGCCGCCAAGACCGGTGGCAAGCACGCTGGTAAGCAAGCGGCTGTGGCAGCCGCCTCGGGCGACGATGACGATGATGTCGAGGTGATTGAAGAGGTCGAGGAGGTCGAGCAACCTACTCCAACCAAATCTGGCGGTCGAGGCCGAAGTGCTGGACGTGGTCGAGGTCGCGGCCGTCCAGCAGCGGCGGGACGTGGGGCTACTGCTGCTCGTGGTGGAAAGAAGAGCGCGCAGGAGGAAGGGGAAGCTACGTCACGCGGTAGGTGAATATTGGCTCACGACGCCAACCATACAGGTTCTGATTAACTGGTCTGTCTAGGTGACGCAGAAAGCGACACGAAGAATGAACCGGAAGAAGAGGAGGCTTCGGCTGGAGAAGATGATGCCGAAGAGGAGCCGCATGGTCGACGAAGCTCGCGTATCACGAAGAAGCGTCAGCACGAGGAGGAGCAGACTGCCGTCGCACGCCGCAGCTCACGTGCCCGCCGCACCAAAGGTTCTCAATAGCTCCATTTTGAGTTTTGTGGTTGCCCTACATGTTGGTCGGCTGTGTCAACAGACGTGATTGATCTCAATTTGAGCATTGCGGGTGTCGACGCAGCCGTTTGTTTTCTCCACTTTCGGGTGCCCAATAGCTTTGTGCAAATGGTTGATTCGTTATCTGTATGTCGTGTGTGTATTCCCATGTTGTCCGCGCCGCTTTCAACCGTCAGTGCTTGAAGAGTTATTAAACTCGTCGGAACCAGCCACTCGTTCTCCTCAAGGAAGACCATCTCACGTTGAAGCAAGATCTGCTACAGCTGCTCATCACACGCCTCAACCCGCCGTCACATCAGGACGCAGTGACGGATTGGCTCCCAATTCAAATACACCCGATGGAGCCTCTCCTGCATCCAAAACGAATTCATTTTTGCACGAGACCACTCAACCACACGCATCTGACGAAGCTACAAGCTCTGAATTGAGCGCTGCACACGAAGACATCCATGTCACTCGAGATGATGAACATGGTCCTTCCAAGTGTGCCGCATCTCCCCAATTGATCCCTCAGCCATGCAAAACAAACATAAACTCGGCTACGAGACGAAAGCCAGCTCGTCCCCAGTTTCGGCCGCCAGTAGTGAACGAAGACGGAACTGTGGACAAGGATATCACAACGACTGAAGAAAGTGCTGCAGCTGCAGCCCCAGCAACAAGCTTCCGACATTGGTTCGGCTTTGGATCCACAGACGAAAGCACAGGTGCCGCTCGGAAGTCGTGGTCACTTCAGCATTGGCTGCTTAGTGGTGTGAGCAAGAAACTCCTGAGTGAGGGCAAGCAAGGTGGCTGAATGGTACCAATGTGGATAGGAATCGGTCAGTGTGAGAGTTGATTGTTCCCAGAAAGGTTCTTTCCTTTCACGTTATAAGTTCCTCTTTGAGAATGCTTCGTCGCTTTCGTGGGCTGATGAAACTTC
This sequence comes from Pythium insidiosum, assembly GCA_022836835.1. Lineage (NCBI taxonomy): Eukaryota > Oomycota > Peronosporomycetes > Pythiales > Pythiaceae > Pythium > Pythium insidiosum. Next base: position 458,222 of record JAKVDI010000026.1, on the reverse strand, counting down.
CGCGTGCTTGCGTGTTGTTCGCGAGCTGAAGGAGTTTTTGAGGAGATCTGGGAACCATCGCGCTGCGTTCTTGTGCCCATTGCTCGCGCTCGACGTCTGCATGTTTCTTGGAGAGGGGGTGACGAGCTGGCAGCACCTTTGAGTAGAGATGCAACCGGTTTACAGAATCTGACTGCTGTGCTGTCAATAAAGGGTGGAAGCGCCCGTCCCGATACACTTTCGGCATCTCAGCGCCAATGTACCGGGGAGAAACGTATGGAGGCAGCAGCTGCGACTTATACTTCCACTGCTGCTCCATCACGGCGAGAGGAAGCACTGATGGAAATCGGGGATTGAGCTCACGAAACATTGCCAACGCTGGGTTTTGATCATCGATGCGACTGGGACTACCTAGATTGGCTGGGGGTTGGTTCGATGGCGGTTTCCGAGCGCCACGAGGACGGGGACTCGTGCATCGAAGGAAAGTTTGTTCGATTGCGTTCGACAGCGGGTCAACATCCGCTAGTAGCGTCCACGTCGGCATGCTGTCGAGCCAGTGAATGCCAGCGATACCTTCAAAGTACACCTTCTCTGGCGAAGCCGACACGAAAAACTCGCAGGCGAGCCCGACGACCTGACGAGACGTGCAGAAGTGATTCATGCGACCAACGATTTCTGCGGTCAATAGCTTGATCTGGAGTAGATGGGGAATTGTCGCATCTGCGTCCAGCCCTGCGGCTGACAGGACTGCTCTCGTGCTGGCATCGTCGTCGTCGTAGCTCAGCGCCTCGAGCTGAATGTCTTCGTCGCGTTCTTGTTGTGTGAATTCCGAGAACGAGGACGCACCGCGCTCACGATTCAAAAGGTAGATCGTTTCGCGCAGTCGAACTTGCTGTGACGTTCCTGTCCCCTTGTCGATATCATGGTTCGCAGTGTAGATTTGTCGCCACACACTCAGATAGCTGCTCAAATGCTTCCGGTCGATGTATTGCTGCACACAAAACGGATACGACGGTAGTGACGCATTCCGCAACCCCGCGTCGTCGAGTTGATGTGAGGAGGACAGCAGCCGCGCGTTCAACATGCGCTCACACAGTTCCTGTTGACAGAAGCCATTGAGCGAAGCCCAGCAACCCGAGAGGTCAATCTGCTCCCACCTGTAGCTCAGACTCGGAAAGGTCGTGGACAGTGAATCCTTCTCGAGCTCGGGCAACAATCGAGCTTTGATGTGAACGTCGTGCTTCGAAGCTCTTCTGAATTGCTTGGGGCGTTACGCGCTGTGTGCACTCAACCAGTCAGCGCGGCCAACAGCACGTCCACAAGGGTATTGGTGTCTTACGGTAACATGCTTCACTTTGATATGTGTCGACGCTGCCGTCGTGTACCACACGCTCGGCTGGCTAAGCGATGCGCGTGCAGCATCAGCACAGGGCAACAGTTACGTAACAAGGCGGACTTACCCAGTCGGGCTGAGAAAAATTGTGTCGGGGATGTTCATCTTCATTGCGCGTCCGCGCACCGATACACTGCGTCCACGGCGGCGAGATCGAATGGCGCATGTTCCATCAGCTCCGCCGTCGACATTTCCTGCCATCGCTTGCCAAACTGCCACCCATTCCATCGCTAGATCGGACATTCCGTACGTTGACCACGTCCGTCGCGACAGCGGCGACGCACAAAGAGGCTGGACAATTGGCGGCTGTCGAACTGCATATCCAGGACGTCGTGTGCTTGCGCCGTCACTGGAATCCACATCATCATGAAGGGCATCGTTGTACCCGTAAGCATCCATCGTGTTGGTAGAGATGAAAATCGAGAAGCAAGTGGACGCTATTTGAGGCGTGGCTTAAACCTCAGCATGTTACAATAAATATAAAAGCAATCGAAGCTTCAAAGCTGGTCAGGATTACGGAGGTAGGACTGCTTGAACCACGATGAAATTGCGAACCCATCGCTTGAGCAGAATGGACGCATAGAACCCGAAAACTCTTTTGGAAAGAGACCAGAGGGCACGGGAACTGCTTCAGGGTCAACCTTTGGGGCAGGTTTCACCCAAATGGGGGTCCCGCCACCAAGCTTCGAGAAAATTGGCAAGCCTGCTTCACACGGTCAGTGGTCATAAATGATACCGCCACAAAAGCATCAACATAACTCACCAGATTTTGACGCACTCATTGTGGAGCGCCGCCGGTTGACGACATCCGCACATTGCTGGGCCACAGGGATTTGAGAGGTTGCCGAACTTTTAGGCTCTGGCTGATGAAGCACATCTGCATTCTCTTGTCCTACACTGGATGTTGCTGCGCATTCATTTGATGGTCAAAGCCACTATACTGTGGGTTCTCGGACAGCAAGAACACATACATGACCGGCGACTCAGTATGTTCGGTTTTGCAGGGATCTTGACACTTCGTTTCCCTTTTGCACTGACTGTTTGCTCTTTCACATCATCTTCATGGACAGCCTTTAACGCCGCTTCGACCCGTTGATCCATCAGTGACTTCGGTCGAGTACTCCGCCTCTGATTAGACAAAGTCACCCTTGCCGGTGGCATTGATGAGATCCGGTCAGGAGAACTAATGTCATTCTCATCGTTGGCTTGCAGTTTTGTTCCTGTTTTCGAACTCGTTGGAGAGTCTAGCAAGAACACTCTTGTCGATAAATTATAGCGGCACGAATTGCCATCGCTTTGTCTTACCCGTTGTGGCTTGCACGAACAACCTGGGCATAGGCTCAGTGTCTTGTGCTGCCTTTGATGCAGAGTCACCACAATCTGGCACCAGACATTGACAATGTGAGTTTGCGCTGATATGCCAAGTTGTCAGTTGAATGTTCCCAGTCTCAACCATGAGTAATTCCCAGATGCATGCTTGACACACTCGAGCTTGTCGCAAGCAATTGGTTTTCCGAGTTTTCTTCGGTTGTTGTCAGGCCAGCATCATCATCATAGTCTGATAAACTCTCGCGATCGCTGATGTCGAAGCCAACTGCTGTGGTAAGCAAGACAACGCAGCAAGACAATGCCATGTGAGCAGCAAAAAGACGTGTATGATCTGGCATTTACATACCATTACGGTTTGCAGAGCCTCCCTTCTTTTCCTTCCTGTTCGTAGTTTCTCGCTGGACCTTCAACGCCACCCGAGACGATCTTGTGCGCATTTTGTCTGTCGCATCGCTCCCGCCAACAGCGTCTTCTCTGCCTAGCCAAAGTACCTTCGATTCCTGTGCTGGTACAGGTGAAGCACCAGCTGATTTCGATGAATTAGCGCTCTTTCGTGCACCCACACGACGCGCAGATGAAGTGGTAGAGATGCCCCGATTATGAATGCTGGGTGGTATGCTCCCACCATCCTGAGCAAGCTGGTCTAGGGCCGAGTCCTCGCCAACTGGCATCAGAACTTTCTCAAAATCTGCAAAAAAAAAAAAGTCGTCAGAAGCCCAGCGTAGATTGTCATGGTGTGATTGAATGCACCTTCTAGCATGCTGTTGGACCGGGGACGTTTCGTCAAACGATTGCTGTTCGTCGAAGAGATTGCTGACTCCTCACGTTTGGATGACCGAGTCTTCCGCTCAATAATTGGAGGCTCTGGATCGTCCTTGACCTCCTTCTTCGGCTCGGGAAATGTCGAAAGCTGCTTCTCACTGTCGGATGTTGAATCATTTGAGCGGGACGACTGACGAGAACCTGAGAAAATAAAAATCAGTCTGACAAGGCCATGGCTGCGCTCTCAACAAGTGTGACTTTACCCTTCCGCTTCTTCTTCACTTGATGATCATCCTCATCCTCGACAATAATCTCCTCCACAACAGTTTCGTCTTCGTCAAAACCGTCCTTTCCTAGACCCGCATCAATTTCGTCCGGGTCTGCGTAGACGTAAACACGTTGATGGCGTTCTCGATTTGTCCCGAAGCCTTCGGCCCACATTGTCACGCCCATGGACTTCTTCATCTTACTCAACGGATCAGCGATCGCGTTACGGAACTGCGCAGGTAGAGTGCCTCGCGCAAACTTGGGAAACTTGACCGACGCCGTTGATTGCAATACGAGAGCGAGTGACGATTCGAAATCGGAGCCAGTTGTTCGTCTTCGTCGATCTCCAAAACGCTCGTCAAATGGGGTGACCTTCGAGGATTCGACCCAGCAGCTACGGCACCACAAGGTCAGAGCCAGAGAGAACCAGACAGTAGCGATCTCGTCCTTCGTACCGACATCGCTTCGTGATATCCTTGCGGTCCATGAAATCCACAAACAATCTACTTTCTTGCTTGAGATGCGCGGACCCAGCATCGTTCCCGGGCGGACGGATGGTTGCCTGTATCAATGACGTTCAGCACGGGGCTAAAGTGTGACACTCTCACAAACGAAACACATACGATCGCCGGCCACCACGGCCAGTTCTTGTACTTGGCCCAGCACTTGACCGACCACGTGTAGGTGTGATACGGCGCCACCCGATCGCTGTTAAGGCGGACGACCTCGTTGTACTCGTCTCCCCAACCATCGTACTTGACTTCGACCTCGCTTGCCGACGGGATGCTCAGCACCTGCGCCACATTCCACGTGCCCTCTGCGTCCATGACGTCTGTCCCAGTAGAGGCAACAAGCACCGGGTGACGTCAGAGGCGCAATAACACCGCTGGTGCTTGCACCGCAAGCAAAGCACCACGTCACTTACCGAGCCAGTCTCCTACACCTAGACTCACGTCGACAACGCGTCGCTCGCCGGTGGCGGCAAGCGCAGCGTCCGCGTTCGTTCGCTGGCGCATGTTGCTGCCTGTTGTCACCGGTCAATTTTGGGATTCTCGTGGGCACATGAGCAAACAGCAATCCCTCCCAAATGGCAGTTTGAACCTATTTATTTACTGGAAGCTGCTATGTGAAATGCATATTGATTAAAAACAGTCCGTTCAATATATTATTTTACTGGTTTAGACTGCTCAAGAATGTAGGTCTTGCTTTCTTCAACACGTCAACGCTCCATGGCAACGTCACTGCATCGACGCCTCCATGGTCGTCGTCACTATGTCAGCGAGCAGCTCGAGCGCAGCAGATCCACGACGTCCATGCGACGACAGTGCGGGCAGCGGTACCACGCGTTTGTATGCGGCGGAGTGAGCACGTCGCGATAAAACGTCTGCTGACAATCTCGGCAGGCAGCGTAGCGCTGTCCGTCTGTGCCACGTGTTGGCGCAGATGAACCAGCACGGAGAGAGGGCTTCGCCACAGGGAAAATCACTTGGATCTTGCACACTGGACACCGCAGCTCAGTGCGTAGCCAGCGATCAAGACAGTCGGCGTGGAATGCATCGGCGCAAGGCAGCGTCTTCACCACAGCACGCGGAGCTATCACGAAACCACACAACATGCAGCGTGGGAGCGGTGTTGCTGTCTGCGCATTCGAGTCTGGCGCAGAAAGTCGACTTGTACTGGTCGCTGAAACGCTTCCATGACGAGGGTTTGTAGAGGACCTTGCCAGCGGGTCAGGATAGGGAACCTCCATTCGGCTTGATCGCTCGGAGTGTCGTTGACTTCGATTTCTGATCAATATGGAGGTGGAGGCTCCTCTTCGTCAGATACAACCGTCGCATCGAGGTCGGGCGCTGCTGACTCGTCGCCCACCGCCGTGTCTCGGCCAAAGCAGTCGGAGTCGGATTGACAATCACTAGTTTCGTCAACACTCGCGTCCCATGAATTCTTGTCGTCACCGTTTTCCGAGGAGATAGTATGTCGCTTCTCGAGTGCTGCTTCGCGCTGTCTGGGAAAGGAGGTGCTGGACAATGAAGAGGGAGGTGGGTCATAGAATTGGAAGTCAGGCGAACTTGAGCCATCAAGAAGAGACAACGGAGGTTGCAATAGCGAGTGAGGATCGATGGGAACTCGGCCTTCATTGATCAACGCAGAGCTTGGAGCTGAGTCGACAGTTCCACGTTCATGTGCCGATGTATTCTCACTTGTGACGGAGAGCTTTCTTAGATCAAGTCCGTGTCTAATCGCTTTCACTGAGCTTCCTCGTCTCGAGACGGCTCGTGGCTGAGATTGCTGAGTGCTCGTCATCGCCCGCTCGGCTAGTGTTGTGCTGAGCAGGCGGGGTATAGTGCGCTTGACACGCGGCTTCAAGCGGTATTCAAAAGGTGGCAATGCGTTTTCCGGTTGGCTGTAAAGTGAAGATGCAGCCGATACTTCGGCTTCCTTGGGCTCCCCTTGATCTGGAATGAGCACAATCATCTCGCCGTTCTTCAGCACGTTCGAGACTGGATCCTCGGGTTCAAATTTCAGTCGCAAGGTCCCAAAATGATGTGTTAATGTAAATCGCTCTGTCACCTTGAGCTTTCCCGGGCGTTTCTGACGACAATGGTTTTCCCCAGGAGTTGAAAACTGCGCTGATGAAGAGAGCAAATCGTTGTGCTGCATCCAAAACATTCGAGTGCGAATCTTCTCCGCCACCGTTTGCATCTTTTCGCGTCGGCCAGTCGCAAGGTAGAACATACCAAACGGTGTCAGCACGTGGACGCCAAAGTGCTTCGGCGCGATGAATGCCTCAAACTCTTGGTAATCGAGTGTTCCATCACCATTTGTGTCGAATCGTTTCAGAAACGCAGCGAGGACATCGGACGGATATGTCATGTGAGCTTGCTCTTGCAGAAAAGTAACCAACTCATCGACGGCAATTGACCCGGAATGATCTATGTCCATCGCCTCAAAGCTCTGGCAGAGATCACCCTGTCGAGTAATAATCGCCCGAAGCTGCCCTTCCACAGAGTCGGTGGCTAATGGTCGGGTACAAACGAACCCCTCGAACGCTGCTGCAAAGATGCCCTTGTCTTCATATAGAATCAACGGCAGCGTACGCGAAAATGGCTTGTTCAGAATCCTTGAGAACAGCACACGCGAGAGTGCACTGCCTGTCTTGACGGCTAGCTTTTCATGAAGAAGCGTCTCCACTTGCTTGGAAGAGATCTTCGGATCGTCACTTGGCAGTGAAGACATGAGTCGGTGAAGAACGCGTTGGACATCCGTCTTGGCGGAAGCCTTGCCACATGCATGCTCCCAGACTGCATTTCGAACTTGAAATTCGAGTATCTCGATGTGAAATGTGCATGCGCTGGCAACTTCGTGGAGTAGCTTGACGCTGACGCTGACCTCGTCTGACACTGAGCTACTTGCGAATATCGTGAATGCCCGTATCTCTTGGTCAGTGAGCTGCAAATCGTCGCATTCCGTTTCAAACGCTGCGATAAATTCACTCAACGAGACGGTATTTGACCGCTGCAGAGCTGCAAGTGGTCGGAGCGGCGAGCAATTCGCCGCCAACAGTGAGACGAACAGCCGTTCAACGAGTCTCTTCGCTTCATTCGGCGTCATAAGGGTATCACGAGCTGATGGCTCCGAGCTTTCATTCTCTGCGAGCTCAGCGGCGCTTCCTTCATGGAGGGAGGATTCCACTACCGTTCCAAGTTCCGGTTGATCCTGTGAGACCACGTCGCTTTTGGCGTGTGCCACTGATACTGCCGTCGGCTGCGGCTCGCCTTCAGTCTTCTCGACGCTCTCCTCTTTCTTTTGAATGTCGATGCGTGCGCCATGGCGTTGCCGTGTGCTGGATTTGCTCTTGCGTCGGTGCTTCGATCCCATCCCATTGCGTCACCATGAAGCGTCGTCAGGGAGGGACAGCAATGCCTAAATTTCGTCTTGAGTGACATGCTACTAAAGTGGGGTGGGGTGTCATCACCATGTGGGCCACACGAACCCATCCAGATGTCCGAAGGTGAAGGCGAATCTGCAGAATCTGCAGCATTCACATGATGGAGAAGATGTGCCTTGGTCACCGAACACGTGGGACATCAAAGATTCATTGCGGACACGCGATTAACGAGAAGCAAGATGGGCGTTGAACGCATGTCGACGACAGGTTGTCGGATTGGATGGCATTGCATTGTATGGTGCATTGATATTGATTGATGAATAAATATTGATCTATGGGGACAGAGACTACTCGGACGGCACGGCACAGTGAAGTATGCAGCTCGATGAATCGACATCACATTTCCATGTCGAAGATCATGTCGTCGTCGTCGGCAGGCGTCTGGCGGGACGACATGGAGAACGACAACGCGTGCGCATCCTCCTCGTCGCACGCGAAGAACTCGTCGCAATCGTTTCCACAGGCGCATTGCTCGCGGGCTTCACGCAGATCGTCGCGGTCACACCAACCGAAGTCGTGGGTGCGTGCCGGGATCGGCAACGGCGTCGCTGGGTCGCTGTGCGACATCGATGGCATCTTGCGCAGGGTCTTTCTTCGCATCGTCGTCTCGTAGTTGCCGACTTCGCGGTCCGAGTCGCTGTCGGTGTCCTCCATCGACGACCAGCTGAGGCGCGAGTCCAGCATCATGGGCGAGGGGAAGCTGGCCGACTCGAGCTCGGCGTGGAGCGCGTGGATGCGGGTGCGGAGCTGCGCCATGGCGTGGATTGCGGTGGTGGTTGTTGTGGTGGTGGCGTCGTGGTGAGCGCGGAGGAGGTGGTAATTGTGGAATGAGCCGTGGAGGGAGCTGCTGGCGCCGGCGCCGGGTTCATCGCGTCGCTTGTCTTTGGCAGCGAGAGAGAGCCGAGCCTGTTTTGAGTGGCGTGCGGCCGCTGTGTGGACGCAGGCTCAGGCTCGGGCCGCGACCCGACCAGAGACCAGCCGACGCGGCTCCGCAAGACCGAGATGCCAGCCGCCGTTGGCTCGGCATCATCAATCCATCGTCCACGACCAGCTTGAACCCCAATCGCTGAGCCCCACACGCGCGCGCGCGCCCCACCCACCCAGGCCGGCGCCTCGGACCAACGAGAGCCATCACTCTCGTGCGTTTCCGGAAGCACCGGGAGCCGGCGCTGATTGGCCAAGGGGACCAAACCCTGGTCGCGTCCACCCCGTGCGTTGCCTTTCCCACACCAAAACGAGACAGACGCGCAGAGTTGGACCTCGGACACGACCACCAGTTGGGCGGCTCAACGCTGAAAAGCACAGAAGATTCGCGCTGAACCTTCTGGAAACAGACCCACGCCAGCGTGCAGCTGGGGAATCCTTGGGCCGGTGATGAATCTCGCCTGAGATGACCAGACCCGGAGCGATCCATGCAGGCTCCGGAGTCCAGAGTCCAGTCGCTGGAGGCGCACGCCAAAATGACGCTTCGATCGGTGCTGGCTTCACTCAAGCACCCCACGCCCACGTGAAGCGAGCTGACCTGGCTTCCAACGTTGGGACTCTGCACCAACCAACCAACCAACATCCGGCGCTCGCGTGCTGCACCGGACTCGGGGCCTTCCCTTCCCTTCCAACCACCACCACCGGTCCCGAGTGACCCGCCTGACCTCTGCGTCGGCGGGACGAGGCGCGAGGGAAATTCCTTTCGCCCGCCACCGCCCAGCCTGGCAGGGCGCCTGGGCTCGATGCAATACGAACGGCCTCGCCGGCGCTGAGAATCAATGCGTGCTTGCGAACGCTGCGGACTCGTGCCAGGTCCCAACACCAACCAACACAGGTTGGCTCGCCGCGCGCCGGCAGCGCCAGTGGGTGGTGCCATGGCTTCTCGAATGTAATGTCACAGCGACCGCTGTCCCTGTCTCGGAGCGAAAGAACTTTTCCATCGATTGCCGTCGGTCGAGCCCAGGTTTTTAGTTGGCGCTATCCATGCGCCGCCGGCGGGTCCGCGACACGGCAACACCAACCACCCAATGCGCCCTGTGGTGCTGCCGCTGCGGCGGGTGTCTTTGCCAAGTTCAAGGCGGCCACCGCGACACCATGATGTCATCATTGAACTATAGAACCTGTCGCAGGTAAAGGCAGCGTGTCTCCGCTGCAGCATGGCACTAGACATGCACCATAATATTTCCTCCACTGCCACTGCAACCAGACAAGCAGACAAACAGAATGTGGTGGTTCGAATAAATACGTGTTGGTTCCGTTATCCTCGTCGCTTCCATCGGCGAAGGTATCGAAAACTCTCTATCATAATAATCCCAACGTCTACAATTCCATGGCGAAGATCTGCTCGTCGTCCGCTATTGACGCGCGCACGGAGGAGGTCACAGCTCGACGTTGAGAGCTGGCTCGTCCGAGGCGAGCTTCGTGCAGCCGAGAAACGTGGTTGGAGCGGAGGTAGGCGAGGTTGCCATAGAACGCTGGATCGTCCTCATCGAGATCGTCGGGGTCATACGGTCCAAACGAATCGAACTCGGGGGAAGCGGCGTCGTATGGGGTGGAGGTCATGTCGTCGTTGAATTCGAGAGATGACCGCCATCGCCGGTCCATGCTGGCTTGCTGTGGGATCATGATAGGTGCTGTTCGCTGGACGCCGAGCTTGCGGCTGGAAGAGATGTGCTTTGCTTGAGATCGGTCACCGAAGAAGACGAACTGACCGACGTCTTCCGAGTCCGACTCGGAGTCGGTGTCGACCCACGAGGACGCGGAGCTGGCAGGCGACTCGGCGTGCTGTCGCTGATGTGACCATTTGGAGAACTCCATATTCATGTGTGTGTGTGTGTGCGTGCGTGTGACTGTGCGAGTGTCGATTGAGATGAAGCGATCGCGCGCGGCCGCGATGTCGTCGCTTGTGGGCAATTTCCAGAATGGATACGAGTGCGTTGCAGTTCGTGTGCGGTGGACCGAGTGAGTGGGCGGTCCAAGCCAACGGCATCGCCTTCGGTCCGAAGGTTGCTTTGTTTTGCGACCTTGCTGCAGGACCCCTACCCCTTTTCCGACGAAAACTGCTCCACAAGCACCTGCTGCGGGCAACGCCACAAGCCAATCACGGCAACAAGAACGTTCTTGTTGTGAAGCCCCAAGAGTCGCTCAGAGTGCATGTCGCTCTCACTTGGTCGTCAACAAGTTGGCGCGCTCGGATTGGCCGATAAACGTGTGACTGGTGCCAATCAGAGCGATCCGAGTCCAGGAGTCAGTCGCGCGGCGCCGTCGGACTCGCGGCACGGTCGATCCTGGAGAATCTTCATGGCGTCATGCGTCGACCCAGCACGCCTGGTGGCCCATTGGCCCGATGCGACCGACGCCCACGGACCCGTTTACTGACGTTTCGTGTTTCCTCGTAATCTTCCCGACAATGCCAGCAAGGCGACCAGCTACACTGGGTCGATCATCTGCCTGCCGCCGCCTCCGGCAGCTGCGAGTGGGGGCCTCAACTCAGGTTGCGGAATGCTGCGTAGCAGCATTGGCGAACACGAGTCAAACGCTGGTGGGGACAACTGCTCTCGTCGTGTAACCGGCGATGCGTTGGTCAGTGCGCCTGATCCCCCGGCCAGAGAGAGAGCCACGTAGCGTCGATGCATCGGTCGACTGCCGTGCAGTCTGTCTGCTACCGGTACCGACGGCAGACTGCAGGCTGCAGCACCGAGCGTCCTCTCGCTCGCTTCCCGTCGTCGCCGTCGGACTTGGCTCAGCGGAGCTGACGATCGGCCGTCGCCGTCAAAGGAGCTGTTTGCGCAATTGCTGCATGTGACAGGAGCAGGAACATTCCCATGGCTGCACTGGTACGCGCATGTCCCACTGCTGTGCCACAACGACAGGTCACAGTTATCAGACAGATAGGATCAGTTCTGAATCCATGGTTGGTTTCATGTCTGAGTCCATCGACACGACCACCACCACCACCATGGTCATTCGATGTGACGAAAATGGCGTGAGCTCGCTGTCGCTCTCTCTCTCTCTCTCTCTCTCTCTCGGTCTCGCTCTCGCTCTTTCATCTCACTGTACTTTCTCAACATGACTTCGAGATCCAGTCAGCGCCAGCACGAGCAACAGCACCACCACCACATCGCCCCTACTTCTTCGACGGCAGCTGTGCGCTTCACGACGCCGCGGCCGACGTTCGCTTCCGAACAGGCGCATGGGTCGCCGCTCTTTGAGGCGTTCCAGGAGCTGCTGGCGCACGTGAGCACGTGGAGCTCTCGCATGTCGACGGCAGCGCCATGCGCAGCCGCAGACGCGCCCTCGCCAGCGTGGCTGACGACAGAGGTGCAGTCGTTCGTCGATGACAGGCTCGCAGCTGCCATCCAGCACCGCGAAAGCGCGCTCGTGAACCTGCTGCATGAGTGTTTCCAGCAGGAGCTACAGACGCACCAGCAGCAAGCGCAGCACCAACGCGAGCAGCTTCATGCACTGCAGACGAAGCTCGCCGCGTTTGAGCGCGAGCAGAGCCACATGCAGTCCAAGCTTGACCGGCGCGTCGCGGAAAACAATGAGCTTCGCAAGGATTTCTACAAACAGCTGCTGATGCTGCGCGAGCTCGTGAGCAAACAGCGCGGCGATCCACGCGCGATGAAAGCGCTGGACGACGTGATCGCAACCGTCATGCTGGGCAAAGAGAAGGCGGCAAGCTTTCTCGCGATGGCGGCACCGGGGACGACGACTGCGACTGCGGGACGTGCTGCGTGGGGCGACGATCGCTCCGGTTCCAAGGGCGAGTTGGCAGCGACTGACACCGGAGCGTCCAGCTCTCTGACGCTTCGACGCGAGAAGGACAAATGGGAGCAGCGCGCGAGAGAGACAGCGTACGTCATGCGTGAGAGTTGTTGTGTGGCATAGCTCCGAGTTGCCTTTCACATACGTGTGTGTGGTGGACAGTGCCGAGTGCCAACAGCTCCAGGAGCAGGTGCTCTTGCTGCAGCAGCAGCTCGACGACGCGCGTGGCGTGGACGGAGAGCTCTGGTTTGCGAGCGCACAGGCGGGCGGCTTCGAGCGCCAGCGGATCACCGACAGCGTGTACCGCTCGCGCTGCTCATGGGAGGACGTCGGCGACGCCATCGTGGAGCTGCTCAATAACGAGACGATCTGGGGCGCGGTGCAAGGCAGCGCGTTCCGAGACAAGGGTGGGCGCGCGTCAAGAGGTCTCGAAGCGCTGCTGCACCGCATGGACTCGATGAGTCTCATGAGCGACAGCGGCGGCGACGACAACGCGGACGCGCTGAAGCACATGGAGGACCAGACACCCGGAGGACACGACAAGCGCACGCTCTCCCGTCGACGGTCAGCGATGGCGCAGGCTGGACGCCTCGTCGCCTGTCGGACGTGCAACGGGTGCGGGTACCTGGACGCGAGCGCCTCAGTGACAAACCAGTCGGACGAATCGTCTGCGAACGAGGACGACTCGTACCTCCGCAAGACGCTGGCACAGGTGCTGGAGCTGAAGGCGGCACTCGAGGAGACCAACACGCGGTACACACGACTCGAGCAGGAGCTGCAGCGATCGGTCATGGACGGTGCGAAGGCGAAGGAGCAGCTGGAGCGGATCGAGTTCATTCGATCCCACAGCGCCAACGTGTCACTGCAAGTGGATCTCGATGCCGAAGAGGAGGTCGATCTTGATGCTATCATGAGTGCGTACGCGGATCCGTCAGGGACGTCGCGAGGACGATCGGGTGCGCGATGGAAGCAGTACGAGCACCTGATTGTAGAGCTTAAGAACTCGCTGAGCGAGCGAGACGCGGGGCTCGTGGAGCTGCGAGCAGCGCTGGCAGACGCGCAAAATCGGCTCGTGAGAGTCCAGCGAGACTCGCAAAAAGCGCAGGAGTCACACCAGCACGCCGTGTTGGCGCTCAAGACATCGCTCGTACTGGCCATGAAAACCCGCAACGACGTCATCGAGGAGCGGCAGGCGGCCGTGAAGCTTCTCATGAAAAACGCTGAGCGGAAGCAGACCGTGGTCGCGCCAGACCGGCGATTCCTGGCGGCAGAAAACGCGACGGATACGAGTGATGACGCTGATGCGGCGTCCTCCGCCTCTGCGGATGAGGCGGATGACGTGCTGGGAGACATCGATCACCTTGACGAGGTGAAGAGGTCCGAAGTCGTCGCCCGGAGATACTCAGAGGCTGTCAGTCGGGTGCACAAGGAGTTCGAGGAGCAGCAGGCGCTGCTCAAGCAGGTGGAGGACGAGCTCGGACAGGACAACGACAAGCGCAAGCGCACCAACAGCATCACCATGGGCAGCATCGTCGTGTCGATGACCTCGCACCCGCGCGATCTGTTCAAGGCCCTCGCGACGGCGCACACAGATCTTACGAATCTGCGGCGCTCATCGCAGCGTGCGGCGGCACTACAGACCGACCGTCTCCTGACCCTCACGACGCACCTCGCGCACATCTCGGAAGAGCTGTGCATGGTGCGCAAGCGCACGAGCGCCGAACTCGAGTACTGGAAGCTCGAGTGCGAAAAGATGCAGAACAACGCCAAGATGCTAACGACGGATCTCCAGCGCACACAGCAGCAACTGCAGGAAGCAAGAGAGCGCGGCGCGTTGTCTGCTGGGCCCGGGCAGACTGCGCTCGCCGCAGGGTGCACGCTGTGCGCCAAGCACCAAGCGCGGCTGTTGGAGATCTCCAACTCGATGTTGGAGAACGGAACTACCACGAGCGCGACAGTGCGAGGCAGCGGAGCCGAAGACAGCGCCACCAGCAGACATACGACTGTGCCAGTATCGTCAGTGTCAGATACTGTTACCACCGATGCCAAGTCATCGGTGCTTACAGATACGGAGCGCGCGAGTCTTGGCGCCATTCTGCTGGAGCTCGAGACGTTGTACACAACGTTCACGTCGTCCAAGCAGCAGAACGCCCGCGACTTCATCACGCGCGCGCTTGTGGGAACCACAGTCGATTCGGCGGTCGCATCAGATCGCTCGTCGCGATCGCTGTCTATCTCAGCGTCTTCACTCCCCCGAGGAACAACATCGTCTGCGGTGATAGGATCGACTGCTGCTCACGCAGGCTCGGCTGCCTTAGGCGCCACGTTGGATGTGATCGAGGAAGAGCATGGGCTTGATCCGAATACCATTCTCGACGGACGATCGGAGGGTGCGTCGACACGTACAGACGCTTTGCAGGCGCCTCCCGGTGGTCGACTTTTCCAGGGACTGATTGTCGACTCACCAGCGCGTGGTCCTTCGACTCGTGAGCCATTGGAGCTCCATGGCGCTGCTATCGCTTCCGGGGGCAGCCAGACTGCTACGCCTTCACACCACCGCAAGAAAATTGTTCGAAAGATACTAACGGAGCAAGAGGCGCTTCGTCGACAGCGCGCTCGAATGATGCAGATGATGAATGCGAACGACGAAATGGCGCATTCATTGTTAGGGAGTGCTGGTGTTTCGGAGGACGATGCCATTGACGCGACCACTCGAGACTCGATCGTCGACGATCTCATTCCCTATTCGACCTACATCGATGAACACGGACATCAAATCTACTACATTGATGAAGAAGTAGATGAAGAAGAGGGCGGCAACGGCGCCAGCCACATCGAACGAGGCAACGGTGCATCTGAAAGGAAAGACGTGGAGGGCGGGACGTCTCCTGAGCCATCCGACCGTCGAGCTGTTGAGTACAGTATTCAGATTCCTGCGCCAGCACACACCGCAGACGACGAGGCCTCGCGCGAGCAAACGGAGTCTAACTGGAGTCCTCTGTCGACATCCCCTCAACGGCACTTTGAGTTGCTCAGGAACTCGGACGACATCAGTAAAGATCCTGAAGTCATCACTCAGCTACGCGACCTCGTGCACCACAACTCGACGTCACGTGAGCTGCTCGCATTGATGAATTGGAAGATTCTAATCTGTCATTGGCGTGCGCAGCGCGATCAACGTCGACTCGTGTTCGTAAGTACTACATCACGTTTGCATCACAGGTTACGATGTTGATGACGCATTTTGTTGCGCTCAGATGAATGGGCTTCTGCGAGCAAAAGGTGACAACGCACGTTTCAACTCAACGTTGACCCACTCGATCCGAGGCACAATGCAGAAGCTGGTTCACTTTCGCGAGATGATGCTGCACTCTGTCTCTCAGACGCAAGCGGATGCTCGAAAGGAGTCTCACCGCGCTCAGGCTCATGTGAGTGTCGAATCCGATGACATCCTGAGCCCACTTCTAACATCAAGCCAACCGCTCTGTAGCTCATCCACAGTGTGTCGACCATCTTGAGCAACCTCAGTCGCAAACACGCGTCATGGGCAATGGCATCCTCCCGCTCTGTGCCTCTCGTACACCACGTGTCAAGCGAGAGTCTGTCGTACACCCCCAGTCCGAGCGCGCAAGGGCGTTCTCGACCGCGCTATCCTCTTGCCAACGTCCATCTGAACGAAGTGCCACAGTCTCAAGTCATCCCGACACCAAGTTTTCCGTTCTCGTCCGCCTCAGAGCAAATCACGCCGCTCATAATCACGGAGCGTGCGTCACCGCCTGTGACGCCCTCAGCGATGAGTGCAGAGCACCCTTTAGGTACCTCAGCTAGTGACGTACCCTCGTCATTACATGTCTACGACAATCGCTTCCCGGTGAGTCATGTATCTCGGTCCATCTCTTGGGGGCAGATGGGCATGGACTGAGTCTAGTTTCTAGCAACGAGGGATCCGCTTTGCGCCTGTAGGAGACGGAGATCACGTGTCGATGATGCACTCGGTATCGCAAATATTGCCGTCACCGGGCTCGACTCTGACGCAGTCGCCACCTAAGTCGTCTCTCGCCCTCGACTCGCGTCGTACGTCCACTCTGCAGCTATCCAGGTACACAGGCTGACAGTGTCGATTCGTTGTTCTTCATCAGGAGCCCGTCCGACAAAAAGCGCAGGAGCGTTGCGTCACACGGAGGTTGTTTCGGATCGCCCCGTGAGTAGCATTCCACTCAAAAACAACGCACTCTTGTAGTGGAGCTAACATTGGCTCTCTTTAATGATCTTGAGGTCGTCGAGAACGCCCGAGATATGATGCAGAAGACAGAGCCGCAGATCCTCCTGCCAACGCGACCAGCCCGGCCACAGTCTTCGCCTGCCAATTTCAGTTCACGAAGCGGCGCTCGTCGTTCTGTGTTGCCGTTTCCTGGTGATCAGTCTCAGTAGCGCGACACAGTTCTGTTGCGTCTGATTGATACTGCACGCTTCTCTCAAACACCCCCCATGTTTGATTGATTCAGCGTCTACTGGTTTCCCAAAGGCAGCACGAAGCGTCCATCGCAAGCTTCATACTCGCGATATGCAACATAGTCGGTCATCATGCGGACGACAATATGCCCAAGCTTGCAGTTGACGAGATCTCTCCATGTGATGCGCAACGGATCTGTCGGCGCCACGAGATCAAACACTTGGGTCTACAATACAGTAGTCAGCAAGTACAGCAGGTTCAGTGTGTGGAGAGCAGATAGAGATAGATAGCGTAGATAGATAGATCGATAAAGAGAGATAGAGAGGCAGCACAGACGTTGACGTACTCGGATTCGCTCCACTGAGACGGGTTCGTCCGACTCATGGTCGCGAATTTTTTCGATAAGCGCTTGCAGAAACGGATCCAGCACAAACGCATCCAGGAAACCCTGATGCTGCGTGTCAAGAATGCTCCAAAAGAACTGATGGCGTCATCTTGGTCAGTTGCTGTGATATGAAGATCGATGCGACGGGGGCAAGTTACCTTCAGCGCATTGTCGGACGTCGCGTCAGCCATGAGCAGTGTCAGGTCAATGTAGGTCTTGTATTCCATCTCTCCATCGAGCAGTTCCGTTTCTCGAAGCGCAAAGATGCGGTCAACAAAGAGTGACGTGAGGTCGTGCGTGGGTGTCTGATTGATTGGATTGAAGGCCTTCTTCTTGCCGTACTCCAGTAGTTCGTGGCGACTCAGGAGACCGTTTTTGTCACGATCCAACTGGATGAACTGGCGGTGAATCTGGCGAATGGCGTCAGGGTGGAAGCGATTCGAGCTCGTCACAAAGAGATCGAATGCGGGGCCGTTCACGAGCTGGAAAAACTCTAGGAAGACTGGATCCTCCAGCAACGCATCAGCTGCGATCAACCCGCGAGACGACGTCGTGTCGTGGCGGAGAACGATGAAACGAGTGGTGATACGCTCGAAGTATGGGAGAAAGTCACTCTGCAAGAGAACAGCTCACTGAACATTGATGTCACAATGAAGAACGCATCATCATCTCACCTCGATGTTCAGATGGCTATCGACTGCGTTCGCGATTAGTGCGGACACGGCTCGAGAGATGCGGTCAATTGGGAGGGTTCCGTCCATGGCCATTCCATCGAGCTGGCTGAGATATCGAGTCGCTGCGAGATCCCGTTGCAACAAGACGATGTATTCAAGCAGCGTCGCTCCATCGATCGTTCCTTGCTTGTCCTGAGGAAGCTACGAGACCAGCGAGCAAAGGTGACGAAACTCACAGGCACATCGGTTCTGGTTCATCAGCAGCCGCGGTCTCACCATTAGAAATGTCTGCGGATTCAGCAGAGCTTCCACTTTCTGGCATCCACTTTGGGATACGAGTTCCCTATAGTCTTCGTACGTTAGGCGGAGGACCATGTTGTCGTCTTGAAGCCTGTCAATCGCTGTGATGCCCGAAGGTTTTGTGAGCTTCTTGAGCAGCACGCGCTGAAACGACGAGATCGACGGGGCGCTCGCAAACGAGATGATCCGTTCCACGAGACGCTGGAGCTCGTCTGGTGACAAGATCAGATTGTCGATGTGCTTGAGCATTCGATGGCGACAGATCGACAGAGCATGGCTCGCGACAGCGTCGTCATTCGCTGCACTCTGGAGAAAAGACTGAAGTGAGTCTAAATGATAAGGGCCTGTGCCTGTGAAGGACAACGCTGCGTACGCCAAAGTAGAAGCGGGGAATCTGGTCGTAGCTATGGCGTCGCTCAAGTAGCGTTGCGGTCTCACGCATTGCCATCGTTGGAACGACTTCAAAGCTTTGCGCCCCGGAAAGGTCACTGCGAAACAAATGGCTTCACGATAAAAACGCCACATGTCTAAAATCAAAAACGCTGTGTAAAAGACAAGGTGTATCTCAGGTGGACCACATATAACAGTCGTATTCGCGTGGTTAATGCTATTTTTCCCCAAACGCATTTTCCGCATTTTCCCCATTCGGTCACGCCGGATGACCACAAATGCGCCATCGGTGCCTGCGTATGGCACGTTTCCGTCGTCGCCTCGCACCCGTTCCTCCTCCTCTGCGAGCTCGTCGTCGACTGCTGAGCAACCGCTGCGCTTCCGCTTCCATCCAGAAAGCGAGACGACGCCATGGTGGCGCAAGGCGACGTTCCGGCTCTTCGACGGTGTCCGCGACAGCACTGCGTTTCAGGACAGCGACCTGTGGCCGCTAGCAGATGGGCTTCAGAGCGAGCAGACTGCCGCCGAGATGCGCTGGCGCCTCGCTGCCTCCTCCGACGGCGTTCGTGGCGTCGTGCTCGCGATGGTCGCAGAGCTTGCGCGGCAGCCGCGCATGATCGCGCTGACGATGGGGCGTCTCGTGTGCGTCGTGGCGGAGCCTCTGCTGGTCTTCCGCTTGTTTCAGCTGGCTGCAGAGACCCCAAGACGCAGCGCCGAGATCTGCGTGGTGTTGCTGGCGCTGCATGCCTCGTACTTTGGGACATCGCTGCTGTTGTGCCATTGCGACTACCTCCTGACCAAGACGAACATGCGGCTCCAGAGCGGACTGCGCGCGCTGCTACTGGAAGATGTCTTGCGCCGCGGGCTTAATCGCACAGACTCTATGCTCACGACGAGTGTGACCGCAGGCTCGTCCCAACACCGCAAGCAACGCATCGCGGAGCTCACCAACATCTACTCAGGCGACGTCGACTGCATAATCACCAACGTGTCAGCGCTCGTGTTGCAGTGGGACACTCTAGTGCGTCTCGTGATGGAGATCTACGTGCTTTCTATGGCAATCCAGGGACAGTGGAGGATGCTTGTGGTGCTCGTGGTGTGTGTCTCGATCACGGTCCTCGCGGGGTCCGCAGTCGAGGCGGCGATCATTCGACGCGCCGCCGCCTTGCGAACGGTTTACGTCAATGTCATTCACGAGTGCCTTAAAGGCATCCAGATGATCAAACTGTACGCGTGGGAAGACAAGATTCGCGCCAAAATCTTCAGGTCCCGCGCTTCAGCGGCGCGCAGCCATCAGCAACTCACACTACTGCACATGCTTCGCCGTTCGCTTGCACAGGAGCTTCCCAGTCTGCTGCTCATTGTGACGTTCATTTGGATGATCAACAGTCACGTCAAGGCCAAGCCCTCGGTGGTTTTCACGGCCTTCTACTTCTTCCGAAAGTTGCGACTACGCATGGAGGATCTGTACACCAGCTCCAAGGCGTTTCGAGCTTACCATGGGGCGACGACACGGATTGATAGTCTCCTGCCGTTGGAGCCACATCACGTTAGCGTGTTGACGACGTCACGGCCCGACGCGGTCGTCGAGTTTGTGGATGCGACGTTGACGCCTATCTTTGATGCCTCCAAGCCAGTTCTGATGAACGTCTCTCTTCGCGTCCACCAGGGCGAGCTCGTGATGCTCAAGGGCTGTTCAGGTGTGGGAAAATCTCTTCTGCTGACTGCAATGCGTGGTGATGTAGGAATATTGCACGGCCAGATTCGCACCAACCCAGCGCTGCGCGTCGCGTACTGCTCGCAAGAGCCGTGGCTGCAGACCATGTCGATCCGCGACAACGTGCTGTTCGGGTCAGCGTTCGACGAGCACAAGTACTGGTGCGTGATGGACGCGTGCGGTCTGCTGGAGGACCTGGAGCAACTGCCGATGGGCGACGCGACGCAGGTGGGACCCAAGGGCATCAACCTGTCGGGCGGCCAGAAAGCGCGCATCGCGTTGGCACGCGCATGCTACGCGGACGCGGATCTGTATCTGTTGGACTGTCCGCTGGCGAGTGTGGACGCAGTGGTGCAGAGCGACGTATTTCGGAAGTGCGTGGTGGAGCTGCTGGTGCACAAGACGATCGTGATGGTGACGCACAACCCGGAGATCATGGGGTCGTCGTTTGTGGATCAAGTGGTGGAGGTTCAGGATTTGCAAGTCCACGTAGCGAGCTCGACACAGGTCAAACGCAAGGAATCGGTGTCATCCGGGATTCTCAGCAAGAGAGCACTCGCTCAAATACCTGTTCGACCGTGGGAAAGTGAATCCGTTCGTTTCATGTCTCATAATGCCTCCTCTACTCGATTGCGACTGCCAAGCCATCGTATTGCGGACGTTAGAAAGAAGTCTGTGCCTACGAGTGTCTACACAACAACTTCTGCACCATCAAGTCTCCGCCTTAGACGAGATCTGTCAATCAATGTGCTCGGTCCAATCATCTATAACAGCCAGGCTGCAAGCCAGCTTGCTTTGGTGCTTTTGATGGCGATAGGATGGGGAGTGTTATCAATCGCAGGGCCGATTTTCCTCGCGATGATGACCGATGGAACTGGAATCACTCATGACACATTGCTCATCTTCGCAGTGATAACAGTAGCGACTCTGGCGCTCTCCGTGGCATTGGGTGCCGCCCACGCCAGAGTTTACAAACAGTTATCGTCGTGGGTGTTCGAGCGCCTTGTCGAGTCGATTATTCGGGCACCGGTGAGTACATTCTACAAGACTCCAGTCGGAGCATTACTTCATCGCTGTGTAGAAGACACCGACACCTGTGACTCAAGTCTGCCAAGATGGTGTCATCTGCTCGTGACGATCGTCGTCCTTCAGGTGTCGCGTGTGATCATCGTCATCTACTTTGTTGGATTCGGTGGTGTTTTCGCTGTGGTTGTGGTTTTCTTCGCACTACGATATGTTCTATCGGTGGAGTTTTTCACGAGGCTGATGCAGCTTGAGCACCTAGCGCAAGCCAAGAACCTCAGCTTCATTTCCGAGACTCTGGATGGCGAAGCCGTCATTCGTGGAAGCGGCCCCGCTCAGATCGCCAGTTTCGTGGACAAACACAACAAGAATCAAGACGAATTTATGCGCAAATTCTTCATGAACGTCGTCTTCAACTGCGATGTGGTCGCTCAGCATGCGCATATTCAGTGTCTCTTCGTCGCCATGCTGGCGGTCGTGTTGGTTTGCGTTGATCTCTCACCAGCAGAATGCTGTATCTTGACTGCTTGCATGCTCATGTTTCACCACGACTTCGTTTGGCTCAGCACTGGCGTCCTCAACTCCTCGATTGCCATCTTTTCATTTGTTCGTCTGTACCAAAGCACGAATGTTGAGCCAGAGCGCGACGACACCACCTACCAATTAAGCGTCCCTGAATGGCCTAGCAGTGGGAATGTCGAGTTTCGTTCGGTTTCATTTTCATACGAATCAGCCAGAGATTCATCGACAACGCTGCCACCACTCGCGCTTCGCGACGTCTCGTTCTCTGTGCGCAGCGGCGAGCGCGTGGGCGTCGTTGGTCGCACTGGCTCTGGCAAAAGCTCGCTCGCCATGGCGCTCTTCCGCATGCACCCACTGGTGAGCGGCCGCATCCTCGTGGACGGCGTGGACATCAGTCGTCTGAGTCTCAAGACGGTGCGCAGCAGCATCACGATCATCCCGCAGTCACCGCTGTTCTACCGGTGCTCGGTGCGCGACTACCTGGACCCGTTCGGCGAGTACGACGACGGTCGTCTGTGGCGCGAGGTGAAGCGCGTGGGTCTGGGCGGGCACGTGCGCAGTCTGTCGGACGAGCTATGGGACAACGGGGAGAACTGGAGTCTGGGCGAGCGGCAGATGCTGTGCTTTGCGCGTGCGCTGCTGCGTCCATCTCGCGTGTTGGTGCTGGACGAGGCATTTTCGTCGGTGGATCAAGGTCGAGAGGAGTCGCTGCTGGGTCTGTTGAGGAACAGTGTGCAGCCACCGCAGCAGCAGCAACAGCAGAGCGCGTATGGCAATCGAGATGATGGTGGAGGCCGATGCGAGCG
This sequence comes from Pythium insidiosum, assembly GCA_022836835.1. Taxonomy (NCBI): domain Eukaryota; phylum Oomycota; class Peronosporomycetes; order Pythiales; family Pythiaceae; genus Pythium; species Pythium insidiosum. Next base: position 435,521 of record JAKVDI010000026.1, on the reverse strand, counting down.
TGGCGTGGCGTCGTCGACGGTGTTTCTGATCACGCACCGCGTGGACCAGATCTTGGGTTTCGACCGCATTCTGGTGATGGCGAACGGGTCGGTGGTGGAGCAAGGGAGTGCGACGTCGCTGGCGTCGGATCCGTCGAGTCTGTTTTACGACTTTTTGGAGACGTCGCTGCTGACGATGTGAGCGTTTAGACTGAATGGGCCCGTGGGGATCACGACACGGAAGGAAAGTCGACTGGATATCAAGGGCTATCCACGTTCGTAATGGCTGTGTTCAACGGGTGAGAGAGACTTGATCAAGGCCGTGTCTTTTTGACTGGATAGATAGACAGATCTTGCATTAGGACGCCATTTTCAATGTCGAATTGCATTCAGAGATTTACATTCAGTTGTTTAGTATCGATTCGATGGAGTTGTAACACGAATTGTGTCACCCCAATAGCGCTTTGAACTCAAATACGGCTATAAAGAATGCACACTCTTCCTACACACACACCTCGCCAGTCGACTACCCTTCCGTGTCGTGATCCCCACGGCCCCACTCAGTCTAAACGCTCACATCGTCAGCAGCGACGTCTCCAAAAAGTCGTAAAACAGACTCGACGGATCCGACGCCAGCGACGTCGCACTCCCTTGCTCCATCACCGACCCGTTCGCCATCACCAGAATGCGGTCGAAACCCAAGATCTGGTCCACGCGGTGCGTGATCAGAAACACCGTCGACGACGCCACGCCACGCTCGCATCGGCCTCCACCATCATCTCGATTGCCATACGCGCTCTGCTGTTGCTGCTGCTGCGGTGGCTGCACACTGTCCTCCAACAGACCCAGCAGCGACTCCTCTCGACCTTGATCCACCGACGAAAACGCCTCGTCCAGCACCAACACGCGAGATGGACGCAGCAGCGCACGCGCAAAACACAGCATCTGCCGCTCGCCCAGACTCCAGTTCTCCCCGTTGTCCCATAGCTCGTCCGACAGACTGCGCACGTGCCCGCCCAGACCCACGCGCTTCACCTCGCGCCACAGACGACCGTCGTCGTACTCGCCGAACGGGTCCAGGTAGTCGCGCACCGAGCACCGGTAGAACAGCGGTGACTGCGGGATGATCGTGATGCTGCTGCGCACCGTCTTGAGACTCAGACGACTGATGTCCACGCCGTCCACGAGGATGCGGCCGCTCACCAGTGGGTGCATGCGGAAGAGCGCCATGGCGAGCGAGCTTTTGCCAGAGCCAGTGCGGCCGACGACACCCACGCGCTCGCCGCTGCGCACAGAGAACGAGACGTCGCGAAGCGCGAGCGGCGTTGTCTGTTGAGCAATCGTATTGACGCACTCTTGTGGGTCTGCGTAGCCAAAGCTGACACTCTCAAAGACGACTCGCCCGCTTGAAGGCCATCTAGCTGCACTCCACATTGGGACGACTCGATGCAGTTCTTGCTCCGGTCGCACCTGCCCGAACTGGCGAATTCGCTCAGCACAGTGCAGCGCAGCCATTGTGGTTAAGACACCCATGCGGATAGCCATGAGCTCGTCTTGCACCACAAAGATGTAGTAGAGGACGAGCCCGAGCTCAGCCGGAGGCATGTCGTAGTAGCCGAGCAACCCCACCAAGAGCACCATGCTAACCCCGTTCACCATCGATGCTCGCAGCAGCACTCGGTTGTAGTTGGCTCCAGCGACTGCTGTCTGACGCTGCACGATGTCGATCGTTTGGTGATGCGCCTCGACCACGCGCGCCACGTGCGCTGGGCCGAACGCTCGGATCACGCTCTCACCATCGAGGGCTTCGGAGATGAAGCTAAGGTTCTCGTCCTCGACAGCGCTGCCGATTTGATAGAGGCGCAGCGACGTCCGAAGCGCCATGACGCGACCGACAGCGACGTACGACACCGAAAGCATGAGCACCCCCAGCAGTCCAGAGAAATACGCCAGCACGAGGACGCTCGAAATGTACGGAATCGAGCTCATGAGCAGCACGAGCGAGAAGTGATGGATCTCTCGATCCATCACTGACGTGTCGCCGAAGAATGCCCGCAAGATGTCGCCGATCGGCGTCACGTAGAAGAACGACATGGACGTGTGTAGCAGGGCCACAGCCATCTCGCGGAAGAGCCGCTCCATCGCTCGCTGGTACACGAAAAGGTGCGCGACGCTCGCTCCGATCCCCAGTATGAGACCGCCGAGAATGAGTAGCGCGTAGACAACGGAAGGGTCCAAGTACCATGCGCTCGCGTGGTTGGTGAGCTCTCCTCCACACCACAGCACGATCCAGACGTCCTTGGCAGCCAGAGTCATAGCCCAGAGCAAGAGGATCAATAGCGATACCAACAGAAACGAACGACTGTCTCGATGTGAGTACACAGCGCGCAACGTTTCTTTGGAGACCTTGATGGATGATGAATCACGGTTGGATGTAAACGACGGCTTGACTTGAACTTGTCTGACCGAAGGAATCGAGTGCTTCGGTAACGGACTGAGCGACAATCCAGTGGAGGATGCACTTGAATGGGACGATGGTCCCGACGAGGTCCTCCGCCATGGCGGCATACCACCGAGACCAGCTCTCCGTCGGCTCTGCCATTCCTTCGATGACACCCGCGACGACCCTCCCATCACCGTCGACGACGACCGCAGCTGCGTCCCGCGCAGCTCCACCACTTGATCCACAAACGACGACCCCATGATCTCCGGGTTGTGCGTCACCATCACAATCGTCTTGTGCACCAGCAGCTCCACCACGCACTTCCGAAATACGTCGCTCTGCACCACTGCGTCCACGCTCGCCAGCGGACAGTCCAACAGATACAGATCCGCGTCCGCGTAGCACGCGCGCGCCAACGCGATGCGCGCTTTCTGGCCGCCCGACAGGTTGATGCCCTTGGGTCCCACCTGCGTCGCGTCGCCCATCGGCAGTTGCTCCAGGTCCTCCAGCAGACCGCACGCGTCCATCACACACCAGTACTTGTGCTCGTCGAACGCTGACCCGAACAGCACGTTGTCGCGGATCGACATGGTCTGCAGCCACGGCTCTTGCGAGCAGTACGCGACGCGCAGCGACGCATCGACGTGGGCGTGGCCCTGTAGCACGTCGATGTCGCCTCGGATGGCGGACAGCAGGAGCGACTTGCCGACGCCGGCGAGACCGTGGATGACGACGAGCTCGCCGCGTCGCACAGTGAGGTTGGCGTTGGCGACGAGCACATCGGTGGCGTGCGGTAGTCCGGAACAGGAGAGCCAGACATTCTGAAGATCGACCGCAAACTGTTGCTCCTGGTGTAAGCCATCAAGTGCGGCTGGACTCGCGACGGCTTCGCTACTGCAGCTACGAAGATGCTGCTCGACCTTTTGTGCCGCTTTGGACGCGAGCATGATCATGTCGAACAGAAGGATTGTGAGTCTCGCCTTGGAGCCAATCTGCCGGAAGAGGATGAGCGCCGTAAACACGCGGGACGGAGTGAGGGGCTGACCTGTGCGCACGAGCCAGGCAAACGTCACAGCGGCTGCAAGATTGATCACTTCCGCGCCGAAGACAGTGCGCACAGCGTTCAGCACCGACGCCACGCGGCCCTGCGACATCTCGTCGTCGCGGTCGCGTGCGATCTTGTCCATCATCTTGTCCTCGGCCGCGCTAAACTTGATCATCTGGATACCCGAGAAGCACTCGTGGACAGTCGTGAGGCGGCGCTCAAGCTTCACGCGCCATGCGTTGTTCACGCGGGCGCCGACACACAGCTGCAGGCTCCAAATGCCCCAGAAGAGCAGCACATCGAGCAGCAGCACGCGCCACGGAATCTCCACGACGTGCACGAGGATCACGACGTCGGCCACGAGTCCGACCACCGAGCACCACGTGCGGTTCGTGCTCAGCAAGAGCCACACGATGCTACCGACGTCGTCGTTGTAGATGGTCGCAATCTCAGCCACGCGTTGTCGCTGGTGCCGGCGCTGCGGCAGCGCTGCATCCGTGATGTCAGCGCCACTAGCACTACCTGTCCCTTGATCTTGCCGTCGCCGCGCACCGTGGCGCAGACACTCGTCGATGATGAGCCCTCGGAGTCCACCGGCGACGCGGATCGCCGCCTTACTGGCCTGGAAATGCGCGTGTCGCGCGAGGAACGAGGAGAGCAGCTGTGAGACAAATATGACTGCGAGCTGAGAGACGACAGCGGCAAGAGCAAAGCCACGCTCGGTGACGACGGTGCTCAAGAGGCGGAAGAGCAGCAGTGGGTACAACACGTCAAGCACGACAGCAGCGAGCTGCAGCACTGCGCTGCGGAGCAACGCTGCGCGGTCCATGCGCCAGATCGCGCGGAAGAGTCGCTGGTCGGTGGCGCGCAGGCTCGCGCGCAGCTCTTCCATGGCGATCGCGCTTTGCAGGCGGCGCGGCAACGGCCACAGATCGCGGCGCTGGATCGCGGACGGATCTCCCGAGTCCCGGAAGAGCTCGAAGCAGAGCCGGCGCCACCATGGCGTCGACGGCGCATCTGGGTGGAACGGGAAACGCGCCGTGCCGAGCTCCAGCTCTGGGTCTCGTTGCCGCGTCGCCGGCGGCACCAGCGGCGTCGTCTCCATCGAAGTTTGTTTCCATGGGGTCGGATCATCCGAGAGAGCTTCACTCCAGTGCCATTATGTAAATACGTTTCTGAAGTGGAAATATGATTTTGCCTTGAACAACGAAAAATGGTGATTTGTTTTTTGTTTTGGAATTTTCATATTTCCACAGCAATGGCACTAACGCGAGGGAAGGGACACTCGAAAACAGAACGTCATTCTGTATCTGTACGTGGCTTCAGTCCGTCCGTGGTCGGAATCAACCGACGGCGACGAAGAGCGCGCAGGGATGAGCGAGACGTCGCCGCTGTTGGCGACGGAGCGAGACGCAGCGCTCGGCACGACGCGGTTCCCGTTCCATCCGGAGGCGGCGTCGACGCCATGGTGGCGCCGGCTCTGGTTCCAGTTTTTCGACGACACGAGCGACGCCGCGAACTTGGAGCTCAAGGACATTTGGTCGCTGCCAAAGGACCTGCAGAGTCGCGAGGTCGCCGAGGAGATGCAGCGCTGCTTCGTGGCGTGTGACCGCCGGCTCGTGCGTACGATTTGGCGCATGAACCGGTCCGCGCTGATCCAAAGCGCCGTGCTGGCACTGGGCTCGACAGTGACGAGCGAGATGTACCCGCTCCTGCTCTACCGCCTGCTCAGCATCGTCGTCGCCGACGAGCATGTCGACATGTGGTGCGTCATCGGACAGATCGCGCTCCTGTTTGCCGTGCTAGTGGCTCATTTGCTCCTCGACAACCATGCGTTCGCGTACGCCAAGCGCGTGTCCGCGCGCATCGGCGGCGGGCTGCCTGTGCTGTTGCTTCGAGAGCTCATCAGGCACGGTGCGCAGCGTGCGCCTAGTGTGCGCGATCAGCCGCGCCAGCAGAAGCAGCAGCTCGCACAGCTTGCGATGTTGTACGAGGATGACTGCCGGACGATCTGCTACATCACGGCCAGCTTCAATCAAGGCTGGACGAGCGTGATCGAGCTTGCGGTGAACATTGGCATCATCGTATTTGTCGTCGAGGTCCCGTGGATGGTCCTGCTGGTCGACGGTCTGCTCTTCGGCTTTGTGTGGGCAGCCGAGCAATGGGAGGGGCTGAGCATCACCGATTTGTGGCGGCAGAAGATGGCGGACCGCTTGAACGCTGTGCACGAGTGCTTCCGCGGCATTCAGAACGTTAAGCTCAACGCGTGGGAGGACAAGATGCAGCAGAAGATCGAACAAGCTCGTCAGGAGGAAGTGACACAGCTTCACAGGCTCTCGTATATGAGAGCAGTGTCGTCGACACTCGGGTCGGAGGTATCCAACTTCGCGGCTGCACTGACGTTCGGCTGGATGGCGCATCTGGGCAGACCGCTCACTCCCGCAGGTGCCTTCACCATTCTCATTCTCTTCAATAGATTTCGGGAGACATCAAAAAGCTTCAGGGGCATCGTGGACATGATATACCGTGCGAAGGACGCAATCGGCAGGATCGAAACGCATCTATCTCAACTTCAAGTCAACGAAACTTCGTCAAACAGTCCAGTCACAGCAGCGCCATCCCAGTCAATCTCGGCGATCACTGTGCAGGATGTCTGGCTCTCCTGTTCCGGACTACCGCACGCCACCGATGTGCTCGTCGCCAACGCCAACCTCACTGTGCGACGCGGCGAGCTCGTCGTCATCCACGGTCTCGCCGGCGTCGGCAAGTCGCTCCTGCTGTCCGCCATCCGAGGCGACATCGACGTGCTACAGGGCCACGTCCACGTCGATGCGTCGCTGCGCGTCGCGTACTGCTCGCAAGAGCCGTGGCTGCAGACCATGTCGATCCGCGACAACGTGCTGTTCGGGTCAGCGTTCGACGAGCACAAGTACTGGTGTGTGATGGACGCGTGCGGTCTGCTGGAGGACCTGGAGCAACTGCCGATGGGCGACGCGACGCAGGTGGGACCCAAGGGCATCAACCTGTCGGGCGGCCAGAAAGCGCGCATCGCGTTGGCGCGCGCGTGCTACGCGGACGCGGATCTGTATCTGTTGGACTGTCCGCTGGCGAGTGTGGACGCAGTGGTGCAGAGCGACGTATTTCGGAAGTGCGTGGTGGAGCTGCTGGTGCACAAGACGATCGTGATGGTGACGCACAACCCGGAGATCATGGGGTCGTCGTTTGTGGATCAAGTGGTGGAGCTGCGCGGGACGCATCTGCGGTCGTCGTCGACGGTGATCGGAGGGTCGTCGCGGGCGTCATCGAAGGAATGGCAGAGTCGACGGAGAGCTGGTCTCGGTGGTATGCCGCCATGGCGGAGAACATCATCAAGCCGAAACATATCGATTGATTTTGGCTTGCAGCTTTCATCGCTGTCGAGGGAGTTAAATGATCAAATCCGTCGGATCGCGACTGAAGCTGGGTCAAAACAAGGCCCTGGCGGCACGTCGGTGCATGTATCATCGGACATGCTGCATGCAATCTACTCGCACCCTGATACTCGTCGCTGCATGGTCTGGTCACTTGCCATTCTGTTGTGTTGGGCAGCGCTTGCAGCCTTCAAAGACGTATGGACTATGTGGTGGGCTGGTGGAGAGGTTTCGAATATGTCTGGCAAAACGAGTCCTGCACTGATCTTCGCTGGTATCGTGGTAGCCATGTCCGTTGCATCGCTTGCCGCGTCACTCATGCATCAAGTTGGGTATTTCCGCGCAACAGATCGGCTCTTTCACAAGATGACGCATTCACTACTGCACGCAACCATGTCGTTCTTCTATGTGACGTCGGTCGGGGACATTTTGAATGCATACTTCTCTGAGATCTCGGTGATGGACAAGCTGCTCGCCCGGTTCTCGATTCTCTTCTTTGCCAGTCTGTTCTCGTACACGATGTGCCTCTTTGTCGTGTGGTACATTCTTGGGTGGCTAGGCATCACGTTGGCCGCTATCTCGTTTGCGTTCTTGCGGTACACAATGGATGTGCGATTCACTGTCCGGCTGCTGGAGATTGGGAATATTCTCGGAGAGGACAGCCTCGCGCTCATGTCGGAGCTGCTCGAGGGTGAGAGCACGCTCCGAGCGTTTGGAAGTCAGCAGTTCGAGCGACTCGATCAAGAGCACTGCGCTTCGATTGACACTGTGGTCCGTTTTAAGATGTTCACGACTTCCTTCAACTCGTTCGTGTTGCTGCGAAGCTCCATTGTGAGTGGCGCGTCGTTGGTCTTGGTGGCTGTCGTCGTTGCGACGCGGCGGGTTTCGTCAGCAGAGCTGGGACTTCTCATCTTCTACACCACAAGGCTTCAACACGTTCTCATTTCTATCTGCACTGGTGCATTGAATTCATGGTCATTTCTCTTCAGCGCCCAGAACATATACGATTTTGGGAAGACTCGTATTGAGAGAGAGGAGCATGCTGTGGCAGCCATTTCGAGCAATTCTAAGTGGCCTTCAATGGGGTGTGTGGTATTTGAGAACGTCACCTTTGGATATGCAGACCCACAAGAGTGTGTCAACACGATTGCTGCACCCACAACGCCGCTCGCGCTTCGCGACGTCTCGTTCTCTGTGCGCAGCGGCGAGCGCGTGGGCGTCGTCGGCCGAACTGGCTCCGGCAAAAGCTCGCTCGCCATGGCGCTCTTCCGCATGCACCCACTGGTGAGCGGCCGCATCCTCGTGGACGGCGTGGACATCAGTCGTCTGAGTCTCAAGACGGTGCGCAGCAGCATCACGATCATCCCGCAGACACCGCTGTTCTACCGGTGCTCGGTGCGCGACTACCTGGACCCGTTCGGCGAGTACGACGACGGTCGTCTGTGGCGCGAGGTGAAGCGCGTGGGTCTGGGCGGGCACGTGCGCAGTCTGTCGGACGAGCTATGGGACAACGGGGAGAACTGGAGTCTGGGCGAGCGGCAGATGCTGTGTTTTGCGCGTGCGCTGCTGCGTCCGTCTCGCGTGTTGGTGCTGGACGAGGCGTTTTCGTCGGTGGATCAAGGTCGAGAGGAGTCGCTGCTGGGTCTGTTGGAGGACAGTGTGCAGCCCCAGCAACAGCAGCAGCAGCAGCAGAGCGCGTATGGCGATCGAGATGATGGTGGAGGTCGATGTGAGCGTGGCGTGGCGTCGTCGACGGTGTTTCTGATCACGCACCGCGTGGACCAGATCTTGGGTTTCGACCGCATTCTGGTGATGGCGAACGGGTCGGTGGTGGAGCAAGGGAGTGCGACGTCACTGGCGTCGGATCCGTCGAGTCTGTTTTACGACTTTTTGGAGACGTCGCTGCTGACGATGTGAGCGTTTTGACTGAGTGGGGCCGTGGGGATCACGAAACGGAAGGGAAGTCGACTGGATATCAAGGGCTATCCAAGTTTGTGGTGTCTGTGTTCAACTGCGAAGTTCGAGGCAAGTTGTAATACTTCGTGGTGTAGTGACTGGGAATGCGGCTGTTCTTGAATGTGAAAACTTGTCGACGTTTTGGCGTGAGGCTCGTTGGATATGGGAGACTGATGCTCTGTTGCACTCAGTGACACATAGGCGCAGACCCTGCGGCAGGGGCTGTGCGTATCTCGAGCGGAGACTGACTGCTGACGTATGTGATGAGGAGGTCACATGAGACTCAAAGCGACAAATTGCGACAGTGAAAAACTGTTTTACGCGTTTTTACCCACTGAAACCCCCGTGCAATTCCCTGTCAACGGCCATCATCATCCTTTTCAGCATGCCGCATGCGAAATGCCTGGTCCTCATGAGAAGACTCCGCTTGTCGTCGGCTCTCGAGTGCAGGCGACCGCACGCGACTTGACGCGAGCGCAGGCGAATGAGCTGGGAACGCCGCGCTTCCCACTGCACCCCTACTCGTCATCCACGCCATGGTGGCGCAAGCTCTGCTTCCAATTCTTCGACAACACGGCGGACCACGACAGCTCCTCCGTTCAACCGAGCGACCTGTGGGAGCTCCCACGGGACCTCCAGAGCAGCGTGATCGCAGAGGAGCTGCAGCGATGTCTTGCAGCGTGCGACCGCCAGCTCTTCCGCGCAGTCTGGCGCTTGGATGGACCTCGACTGAGCAAGGGCTTCGCACTCGCGCTTGGGGCGACTGTGCTCCGGATGTTGTACCCGCTTCTATTGTATCGGCTGCTCAGCTTGGTCGTGGCCGAGGAGCGCGCAGTGTTGTCGAGCCTGGTCAGCCACGTAGCACTGGTGTTTGGTGTGTCCATGGGCCACCGCATTCTCCATTGCCACTCGCAAGCGCAGACAAAAGCCGTCGCAGCTCACGTTGGCAGCGGGCTTCGCGTGCTGCTGCTTCGAGAGCTGCTTCAGCACAGCGCTCAGCGCTCAACCATGGCAAGCAATCAATCAGGTCGAGACAAGCAGCGCCTCGGTGAGCTCGCGATGCTCTACGAGGACGACTACCTTTCAGTGTGCGTCATGATCTCCAACATGAACCTCGTGTGGACCGACGTGATCGAGGTGATGGGTGACGTCGCCATTGTGTTACTTGTTTTATCTGTTCCTTGGCGAGTTCTCCTGGTCGACGCCCTCGTCTTCGGAGTGGTCTGGGCGTTCGAGCACTGGGAACGTTCGCGCCTGACTGCCTCGTGGCGCGTCAAGCTGGCGACCCGCGTGAACGTCATCCACGAGTGCTTTCGAGGCATCCAAAACGTCAAGCTCAACGCGTGGGAGCACAAGATGCAGCAAAAGATCGAGCACGCGCGTCTTGAAGAAGTGCAGGAGCTCCGGAGGATGTCGTACTTGCGTGCTGTGTGTTCGACGTTGGGCGCGGAGGTGTCGAACGTTGCCGCCGCACTCACCTTTGCTTGGCTGGTGTTTCTCGATCGATCGCTCACACCAGCCAGTGCGTTTACGACGTTGATCATCTTTGAGCGGCTGCGCGACAAGATGAAGAGTCTTCGACGGATGTGGGACACACTTGCAAGAGGTGCACTCGCCAGGACTCGGATCCAAGACCAGCTTTCTCGCAACACAGGCGTCATCCATACTCAACTTTCAACTCTAGCTCGGTCAGACCTACGGGCAGCCATCGCTCTACACAACGTCTGGCTCTCCTGTTCCGGACTACCGCACGCCACCGATGTGCTCGTCGCCAACGCCAACCTCACTGTGCGACGCGGCGAGCTCGTCGTCATCCACGGCCTCGCCGGCGTCGGCAAATCGCTCCTGCTGTCCGCCATCCGAGGCGACATCGACGTGCTGCAGGGCCATGTCCACGTCGATGCGTCGCTGCGCGTCGCGTACTGCTCGCAAGAGCCGTGGCTGCAGACCATGTCGATCCGCGACAACGTGCTGTTCGGGTCAGCGTTCGACGAGCACAAGTACTGGTGTGTGATGGACGCGTGCGGTCTGTTGGAGGACCTGGAGCAACTGCCGATGGGCGACGCGACGCAGGTGGGACCCAAGGGCATCAACCTGTCGGGCGGCCAGAAAGCGCGCATCGCGTTGGCGCGCGCGTGCTATGCGGACGCGGATCTGTATCTGTTGGACTGTCCGCTGGCGAGCGTGGACGCAGTGGTGCAGAGCGACGTATTTCGGAAGTGCGTGGTGGAGCTGCTGGTGCACAAGACGATCGTGATGGTGACGCACAACCCGGAGATCATGGGGTCGTCGTTTGTGGATCAAGTGGTGGAGCTGCGCGGGACGCAGCTGCGGTCGTCGTCGACGGTGATCGGAGGGTCGTCGCGGGTGTCATCGAAGGAATGGCAGAGCCGACGGAGAGCTGGTCTCGGTGGTATGCCGCCATGGCGGAGATCGTCCTCACATCGGGTGGCCGATTTACCTGCCAGCTTGAATTTTCCCATGCTGGCAGTTAGCACCTGTGATCGAATGCGCAACGTGCAGAAAGCATCGGTAAAAGCGGACCAACCTAGGTGTCCAGTGTTGTCTGTGTCGAAGGACACACTACGCACGATCTATTCTGCCCCTGATAGTCAAGCATGGTTTCTGGTATCACTGGTCGCACTGGTCGTTTGGGTGCTACTAAAGATCGGCAAAGACGTCTGGATCGTGTGGTGGGTTGCCGGCGACCTGGACGGGAGGGGACTGACTCGTCCAGCCATCATCATTGCAGCCCTCGTGGCGGGATCCTCCATTGCGTCTCTGCTCGCATCCATCAGCCACCAGCTACTGTACTTCCGAGCCACTGACCGATTGTTTTGCAAGATGACGACGTCATTGCTCCACGCGACCATGTCGTTCTTCTACGTGACTCCCATCGGCGACATCGTGAACGCGTTCTTCGGTGACATCGGAGGGATGGACACCACCATCGGTCCATACTCGATGCTGCTCTGCTCCAGCTTGCTCTCCCACGCGGCAAGTCTTATCGTTTTGTGGATACTGGTGGGCTGGGGTGGCATCTTCATGGCTGTTCTCTCTCTCGCGACATGGCAGTTCGTGATGGGCGTGCGGTTGTTTGGCCGTCTGTTCCAAATTGAAGGCTCCCTGGGTGATGAAAACATTGCCTTCATGTCCGAGGTGTTGGATGGCGAGAGTATCGTTCGAGCGTTTGGGGAGGAGCACATCCGTCGCGTTGATGAGGCGCACTGCCGACTGATCGACTTTGGAGAACGACAACGGATGCTCAGCTTTTACTACAACTGTCAACTGCTTGTGAGAAGTACGACAACGAGTGGAGCCTCTCTACTTCTGCTGGTGGCAGTCGTCACGCTTCAAAGTGCATCATCAGCCGAGCTAGGACTGCTTGTCTACTACATCGTCAACTTCCAGAGCACGATTATCAACATCGGTACAGGTGCCTTAAACGCATGGTCTTGCATCTATGGTGCCCAACACATCCAAGCGCTTGCGGAAACAGAGACTGAGACAGAGCAGCACGCAGTCGCGCCGATCACAGAGATCGACAACTGGCCAGCAACAGGGATCGTAGTCTTCGAGCACGTCACGTTTTCTTACGAGATTTCTAAAGACCAAGCTGGCACTGCACGGTGCGATCTTCCCTACATGCATACACCAGGGCTCGCGCTTCGCGATGTCTCGTTCTCTGTGCGCAGCGGCGAGCGCGTGGGTGTCGTTGGTCGCACTGGCTCTGGCAAAAGCTCGCTCGCCATGGCGCTCTTCCGCATGCACCCACTGGTGAGCGGCCGCATCCTCGTGGACGGCGTGGACATCAGTCGTCTGAGTCTCAAGACGGTGCGCAGCAGCATCACGATCATCCCGCAGACACCGCTGTTCTACCGGTGCTCGGTGCGCGACTACCTGGACCCGTTCGGCGAGTACGACGACGGTCGTCTGTGGCGCGAGGTGAAGCGCGTGGGTCTGGGCGGGCACGTGCGCAGTCTGTCGGACGAGCTATGGGACAACGGGGAGAACTGGAGTCTGGGCGAGCGGCAGATGCTGTGTTTTTGCGCGTGCGCTGTTCGTCCGTCTCGCGTGTTGGTGCTGGACGAGGCGTTTTTCGTCGGTGATCAAGGTCGAGAAGTCGCTGCTGGTCTGTTGAGAGACAGTGTGCAGCCCCAGCAACAGCAGCAGCAGCAGCAGAGCGCGTATGGCGATCGAGATGATGGTGGAGGTCGATGTGAGCGTGGCGTGGCGTCGTCGACGGTGTTTCTGATCACGCACCGCGTGGACCAGATCTTGGGCTTCGACCGCATTCTGGTGATGGCGAACGGGTCGGTGGTGGAGCAAGGGAGTGCGACGTCACTGGCGTCGGATCCGTCGAGTCTGTTTTACGACTTTTTGGAGACGTCGCTGCTGACGATGTGAGCGTTTTGACTGAGTGGGGCCGTGGGGATCACGAAACGGAAGGGAAGTCGACTAGATATCAAGGGCTATCCACGTTCGTAATGGCTGTGTTCAACGGGTGAGAGAGACTTGATCAAGGTCGTGTATTTTGACTGGATAGATAGACAGAACTTGCAGTAGGACGCCATTTTCAATGTCGAATTGAATTCAGAGATTTACATTCAGTTGTTTAGTATCGATTCGATCGAGTCGTAACACCAATTGTGTCACCCCAAAAGCGCTTTGATCTCAAACACGGCTATCAGAAATGTACTCTTCCTACACACACACCTCGCCATGTAACTGGTTATCGAACAGATATCACGAACTTGGATGCCCTTGATATCCAGTCGACTTTCCTTCCGTGTCGTGATCCCCACGGCCCCATTCAGTCAAAACGCTCACATCGTCAGCAGCGACGTCTCCAAAAAGTCGTAAAACAGACTCGACGGATCCGACGCCAGCGACGTCGCACTCCCTTGCTCCACCACCGACCCGTTCGCCATCACCAGAATGCGGTCGAAGCCCAAGATCTGGTCCACGCGGTGCGTGATCAGAAACACCGTCGACGACGCCACGCCACGCTCACATCGACCTCCACCATCATCTCGATCGCCATACGCGCTCTGCTGCTGCTGCTGCTGTTGCTGGGGCTGCACACTGTCCTCCAACAGACCCAGCAGCGACTCCTCTCGACCTTGATCCACCGACGAAAACGCCTCGTCTAGCACCAACACGCGAGACGGACGCAACAGCGCACGCGCAAAACACAGCATCTGCCGCTCGCCCAGACTCCAGTTCTCCCCGTTGTCCCATAGCTCGTCCGACAGACTGCGCACGTGCCCGCCCAGACCCACGCGCTTCACCTCGCGCCACAGACGACCGTCGTCGTACTCGCCGAACGGGTCCAGGTAGTCGCGCACCGAGCACCGGTAGAACAGCGGTGTCTGCGGGATGATCGTGATGCTGCTGCGCACCGTCTTGAGACTCAGACGACTGATGTCCACGCCGTCCACGAGGATGCGGCCGCTCACCAGTGGGTGCATGCGGAAGAGCGCCATGGCGAGCGAGCTTTTGCCGGAGCCAGTACGACCAACGACACCCACGCGCTCGCCGCTGCGCACAGAGAACGAGACGTCGCGAAGCGCGTAGTGAGGGGATACACCAGTGGGCAATAGACGGCTGTCGTTGTCACCGTACATGAAGCTGACTCGTTGAAACTGGATTGCACCGGTAGACGGCCACGTGAACGTCGGGTCAAGTAACGGCGCCGTGTGTTGCTCGCGCTCCAGACTGACGCGGCCAAACCGACGGATTCGCTCCGCTGCATGCAGATCGGCGATAGTATTCAGGTATCCAGTGCCGAGACGGAGAAGCTCATCTTCGACCATGAAAATGTAGTACAGAACGAGTCCCAGTTCTGCTGGCGTAATGTCGTGGACAGCAAGAATCGCAGCAAGCAAGATCATGAGTGTTCCGTACGTGTACGTGCTGCGCATGAGCACTTGATTGTTGAATGGGCCAAGGAACGCTGCCAGCGCAAGCACATCGTCAATCAATCGCTGGTGCTCACTCACCATACGGGCTACTTCGTGTCGGCCAAACGCTCGAATCACTTCAGCGCCGTCGATGGTCTCGGAGATGAAATTCAGTTTGGCCTCCTCGAGATGATCGGCTAGTTGAGACATACGCAGAAACGTTCCGAGTGGCATTGAAGTGCGAACGGCGGCGTACGAAATGCCCAGAACGATCGCACCGATTGCTCCCATCAAATACCACAGCACGGCGATGCAGCACACATAAGCCAACACTGTGGTGCACAACAACAACGAGTACTGATGAATGTCTCGATCCATCGCCAGTGTATCCCCGAAAAAGCCCTTCAAGATGTCGCCGATAGGTGTCACATAGAAGAAATTCATCGACGTATGCAGCAACGAGTTCGTCATGGTGTGGAACAGTCGATCCATCGCTCGGAAGTACACAAATTGGTGAATGACTGAAGCTGCCATGCACAACAACACGGACGACACCACGAGCGCCGTGTAGACTGCAGCGGGAGGCGCACGTGAAAGAAGTCCATCGAACGGAAGATCGCCTCCGCACCACTTCATCACCCAAATATCTTTGCTTGTCATCACGAGAGCCCACACGATGAAGATGACCAATGACCAAACCAAAAACCGCCGACTATCTGGGTGCTCATAGACTGCCTGCAGTGTCTCTCTTTGCAGCTGTACTTGCGGTGTGTTCGTTCGACTGTATTCTAGTCGCTTGATATTGACTCGGCTCAAGATCTTCATCGAGTCACTACACATTGTTCCCATATGCAGACGTGCGGCTTCATTTTTCACCTTATGAGGTGGTTGCCCGGATCGCCACGGTGGCAAACCTCGAAGACCAGCTTTCCGTCGGCTCTGCCATTCCTTCGATGACGCCCGCGACGACCCTCCGATCACCGTCGACGACGACCGCAGATGCGTCCCGCGCAGCTCCACCACTTGATCCACAAACGACGACCCCATGATCTCCGGGTTGTGCGTCACCATCACGATCGTCTTGTGCACCAGCAGCTCCACCACGCACTTCCGAAATACGTCGCTCTGCACCACTGCGTCCACGCTCGCCAGCGGACAGTCCAACAGATACAGATCCGCGTCCGCGTAGCATGCGCGCGCCAACGCGATGCGCGCTTTCTGGCCGCCCGACAGGTTGATGCCCTTGGGTCCCACCTGCGTCGCGTCGCCCATCGGCAGTTGCTCCAGGTCCTCCAGCAGACCGCACGCGTCCATCACACACCAGTACTTGTGCTCGTCGAACGCTGACCCGAACAGCACGTTGTCGCGGATCGACATGGTCTGCAGCCACGGCTCTTGCGAGCAGTACGCGACGCGCAGCGACGCATCAACGTGAACATGGCCCTGCAGCACGTCGATGTCGCCTCGGATGGCGGACAGCAGGAGCGATTTGCCGACGCCGGCGAGACCATGGATGACGACGAGCTCGCCGCGTCGCACAGTGAGGTTGGCGTTGGCGACGAGCACGTCGGTGGCGCTTCGCGAGGTCGCAATGTACGCATCGCTGATCTGGATAGGAATGGCGGATGCTTGAGCTGCTGTGCTGGGTGTCGCGTCTTCCCCGATATACTGAAGCTGCGCCTGGATCTTCTTCGACGATGTCCTGGCCTGAGCGACGAAACTCACGAGAACCAACATGAACTTGGCTTTGCTCTTGATCTGACGGAAGATCATGAGAGCCGTGAACACACTCGCAGGCGTCAGCGCCTGTCCGAGATACGCCATGGACGCGAACGTGAGCGCTGCAGCCAGATTCGGGAGCTCTGCGCCGAGCACGGAGCGCAGCGTCGACAGCACTTGCGCGATCCGGCCGATGTGCACCTCTTTCCTTCGCGCGCGAGCAATCTTCTGCATCATTTTGTCTTCCCACGCGCTGAGTTTCACCATTTGAATGCCCTTGAAGCACTCGTGAATCGCGTCCAATCGCGCCTCCAGTTTGCGTCGCCATTTCTTGGAGAGTCGCGAGCCTGCGCACCACTCGAGCAGCCAGACGCTCCAGAACAACACGGCGTCGGCCACGAGCACGACCGCAGGAACCTCGACGACGTGGACGAGGACAACGATGTGCGCGATCAGTTCGAGCGTGCACGCCCACGTGAGGTTCACCATGACGAGAAACGTGCGGAGATTGTCGACGTCTTCCGTGTAGACCACAGCGACCTCGGCCAAGCGCTGCTTCTGCCCGCGCGAGCTGTCCGACTTTCGCTTCACAGCGCGCTGCCGGTTCCCATGGCGAATGCACTCGTCCACGATGAGCGCGCAGAGGCCACCGGTGAGGCGGGTGGCGGCTCGGTTCGCTTGGTAGAAGGCGTGTCGACTGAAGATCGACTCGACGAGCCGCCCGCCGAACAGCAGCAGCAGCTGCACGACGACGCCGCGGAGGTCGTAGCCGTCGACGGTCACGACCGTGTTGAGCAGCCGGTAGAGGAGCACTGGGTACAGCACTCTGAGTGCGGTGCCTGCGAGCTGCAGCGCTGCGCTTCGCAGCATCGCCGCCTTGTTCATGGCCCAGACGGCCGGCAGCAGGCGGTGGCGGCTCGCGAGGAGCCGGCCGCGCAGCTCGTCGGCCACGACCGCGCTTTGCATATCCAGCGGAAGCGCCGAGATGTCGCTGAGCTCAATGGCCGTGTAGTCGCTGCTGACGTCGAAGAGCTCGAAGAAGAGCTTGCGCCACCACGGCGTGGACGGCGCATCGGGGTGGAACGGGAAGCGCGGCGTGCCGAGCTCCACGCGCTTGCGCTCAGCGCTGACGAGCGGCGTGAGCTCGTGCACCTCGGCAGCGGCGGCGACTGGCATGCGCAACGACTGCACGCTGGCGCTCGTCTCCGTGTTCTCGCGTGCTGGCGCTGGCGCAGACGGCGCGAGAGGCGGCGCTGGCATCTGTGACAGAGCTGAGCAGAGCCCACAAAGGGACAAATGCAACGAACCCACCGGATGGAGGGAAGGAGGGAGCGCATGTTGCGTTTAAACGGTGGAATGCACCGTGTATCAGAGTTGATTGAACTCAGCCGTTGCGTAAATGATGTTTAAACGTCGATTCACAAGAAGGAAGAGCTCACTTCTCATGTGGACCCATGCGATTACAGCTTCATGGGCTGGTTGGTCTGCAGGTGCAATCACGTGCATTGATCGGTGGGTAATAGAACGCCGAGCTACGTGAATGCTGGAGAGAGTTCGATGGCATTCGAAAAAAAACAAAAAAAACGCAGTTCCAAGTGGCTGATGGGCTACGATTGAAAGTTCAGGAATTATCATCACGTGCGAAGGCGACACACCGACCTCAACGCCAGACTGAGGAGAGAGCGAGAGAGAGACAGAGAAAGCGGGAGAGAGCGCTGGAAGTGAATGCAGAAAATCCACCAAACTGCATCGACACGTGCAAGCGTGACAGCCTCAACGATCGATCAGGCGCCGTCGTGACCGTCGTCGCCCGCAAGCCGTTCGGTCGCGAGAAGCTTCGTTGACCGATGAATCAATTGCGTTTCTGTGATCGGCAGTCTGAATGCAACAATCAGTCATCATGGCGTTAAAGCTGCCTCGCCAAGCGATTCCACGCACCGACAGTAGGGGCAGCACTTGTGTCCGTGCAGGTTCGCAATGAGTGCATCAAAGCACTTGAGACACGTAAAGTGATCGCACGTGAACGCGACAGCTCGCGTGAGCTGGAGATCGTAGAAGCAGATCCTGTTCGAGTGGACCGTGAGTCAGACTCCACCAACTTCCCAGTCCTCATTAGGATTGGTGCCGTACCCGCACAGGAGCTTGTCTTCCGCGAGGCGTGTCGCTAGCGCCTCGTGGCGATCTTCGGTGTATGGCCTCGTGCTCGACTGCATGCGATCACGATGGCGAGATGCCACCCAGGCGTCAAAGTCCTGCAGCCTGGTGTCGTCACTGTTGAGATCCAATTCCTCGATACGCTCCACGAGGCGCTCACGCTCATGGCGCCGACGCGCGCGATCAGTGGCGTCTTCACCATCGCTTTCCTCATACTCCTCAATGCTGCTATTGGATCCAGCCGACGCTCCCAAGAGACCCGCAGACGCTGCACCAGCCGCCGACGCCGACAGCGCGCTGTACTTGCGAAAGAGAGAGATCGCGCCACCCACGACAAGTCCAGCCATGCCGCCAACGACAGCGCCAAGAAGCGCCCCGGCGATCACATCGTTGGTGTGCGACGCAGCTTGTGGCGACGCACCGACGTCGTATCTCGCCCACGTCACAAAGTGCTCGCAGTTGTACGCGAGAATGTCGTACCGCGTCTCGCCGAGACGTGTCTGCGCCCGTCGCACGACCTCATCGCCCGAGAATGGCGTGACATTATGGTCTCGTCGCATCTTCGCGTCCATTTCGTCCGTGTATCGCTGAGGAGACAGCGCTGTCGTGTCTGCTGCGTCAGCAGTCGCGTCGCGTTGACAGAGCAGCACATGCCGCAGCGTGTCGATGCGCACTTGGAAGACTCCGTCGCTCGTCGGCGACCAGAGGTGGATCACGCGCTGGTTGCCGACGTAGATCGCGAGGTGGCTGAACTCCCCTCGGTCGAAGCGCAGCACGTCACCGACGACAAAAGGCTCCATCACAACGAGACGCAGAGAGGAAGAAGTCGAATGGGCGACCCGCCATCATTTTTTCTCGCGGGAGCGGATCAGAACATGAGCAGCAGGGCGACCAACATTCAGGTAAGGGTTACACGTAACCATTCCAATTTGCCAAAAGAAGGTTGATCTATTCCAAAATACGGTCGTGATCGAGACCGCAACGGCTCTGGAGCCAAGCGGCACAGCAGCAGCGGAAGGAGGTTTCGCTGCGCTGTCTTCGTTCCTCCTCATCTTGACGAGCGATGATAGCTCGATCGCTAGCCGCATCTCGCTCTGCCATGCACGCAGTCGTGCTGCTCCTGGCGACGCTTCTCGCGTTCCAGACGCTCTGCAGCTCTGCGCTCTCGGCGAGTCCGAAGGGACCGTTCCGGTACCGCTCGTACGGCGAGATGGTCGCATTCCTCCACGAGCTCAGCACGACGTATCCCGAGCTCGTGCGTGTCTCGATCGCAGAGGAGACGTACAACCTTCCGACCCCGCGCGAGCTACAGTGCCTCGGCACCAATGGCGCCATGGAGCCCTGTCGGCATTACGTCGTGCACCTCACGAACCACTCAACGCTGGCGTCGGATCCGTCGCGGCCCGAGGTCTTCTTCAGCGGCGCGTTGCATGGCGACGAGCGCGTCGGCCCAACGACGACCGTCGAGCTGATCGCACTCATCGCGTCGTCAGCCACGGCGTACGCGAAGGGCCCGAACGAAGCAATAGCGGAGCCGCGCCTCACGACGCAGCGCTGGCTGCATGAGCTCGTGAACACGCGCAGCATCGTGCTCACGCCCATGACAAACGCGTACGGCTACGCACACGAGAAGCGTGAGGAACTGGACATCGACCCGAACCGAGATTACAACTATCTCGCGAAGGGACCCGAATGCATGCAGGCGATGACGTCGCGCGTCGTGAACGAGCTTTGGCGCGACCACGTATTCCAGCTCGCAGTCACGTTCCACGGCGGCATGCGCGCTGTGTCGTTTGAGTGGGGTTCACCCAATCATTACTTGAGCAGCCGTCGGCGGCAGCGCAGCGAGAAGTCCCCGGACCACACCGCGCAGAGTCAGCTCGCGAACACGCTCGCGACGTATGCGGGGACGTTTCAGGACGGCACGTTCTATCCAGTCGGCACAATGAACGACGTGGTCTACGGGGTGAGCGGCGGCATGGAGGACTGGGCGTACGCGGCGTCGTGGGAAAACCAGTACACGCCGGCGAGCGAGACCAAGCCGTTCCAGCCGTGCGAGCCGACGACGTACGGCGGGTATCCGCGCGAGAAGACAGTGTACAACAACGTCACCCACCGCGCGTTTAACATTCTCGTCGAGACTGCAAACGCCAAGCACCCAAGGGATGACACGCTTGGGCAGTACGACGATCTGTACAGATCCGAGCTGGACTTCCACTCCTCCAAGCGAGCTGAGTCGTTTTCAGCGGGCCACATCACACAGAACGTTCGCCTCGCGCTCATGCTCGTCGAGTTAGTGCAGCCATATCTGCGGTGGATCCATCTCCCGTTCACGGTAGCGCCAACAATGCGACAACTCGCGAGTCGACCGACCGTGCCATCATCGTTTCTGAACGCGAGTCTCTTCGTGGAGACAGAGACGCAGCTCCAGCCGCTTCGCTGTGCCACACCATCGACTGAAGATGTTCTCATCGTCACGTGCGAATCAAATCCTTGTCGTGTCCTTGTGACGAGCAAGACCAAGAGGTTGCGGCTGCAGCTTGCGTGGGAGGTTTTGGGCGCCATCACTGTCGACGACACGCGCGTGCAGATCGCAGCGGCCAAATCATTTGAGAAAGAGAGTAAGTGGTGCGAAGTGTCTTCTTCCTGTTCGTCCAACTCATCGTTGATTGTGGCTTCGATACACAGCGATCCTCAAGGAGTCGGCGCTGCAAACGGGAAAGACGAGGTATTGCCGTACTATAACGTCCATTTGGATCTGTTGCCAGACGCTAACGATGGCTGCCGTGCAGGCGTTTCTACGACATGATCGACTCCAAGACTCCGTTGCCGTCGACACCATCTATCGGACTTTTCTCCGCTTGTATCGACGTGGACATCGCAGGCCAGCAAGCGCTCTTTGTTCGTGCGCGAGCCAAGGTTGATCAGGACTGGCGGAAGCAGGAGAAGGATGGTGACGACGCACCGTCGCCCCGCATTCCTCCCCAGTCGCATTTGGTCAACGCGCGCACAAACGCCAACTGGGATATGGAGTCGAATGGCCACCGTGTCAAGGGCAAGCTGGTCTGGCACTCACCTGTGCTGCGACTACTTATGGAGAGCTCATCAGCCGATACAAAAGCGACGTCAGCGCATCCAAAGCCGCAGCCATCACAAGCTCAATCGACAGAAAGCCCAAGCCCAGTCGTGTCTTCAGGAGGCGGATCGTCGTCCGGCTCGTCTGGTAACGAGTCCAGCTTGAACGTCGAGCCTGAAGCCGGAGTACCAGACGTTCAACCACCACAAGCTACGCGGACATCAGTCGTACCAACTGCACAGCCCTCACGCTTACCAGTTGTTGAGAACACGACGAGCTCCGGCTCAAGATCAGGATCAGGATCAGCCAACGACGCTCCAACGGTCAACTTTGTGGATGACAGCAGCGATGAGGACGAGCCACCGATGCCACAGCCGAGTGAGTCTCGCGTCACTCAGCCTCCAGTAGATGATGAAGACGAGTACGATGGCGAAGATGAGGAAGACACGGACGACTTCCCAGAATCCGATGCACCCTTTGGTGACGCTCGGCCGACTCCGGCTCCAACCAGCGCACCGACGCCTGCACCGATCCTGAGGACCTCCGCTCCAGCGCCAACACCAACGCCGACGAGCCAAGAGCTTGAGGTGGTTCAGAAAGCTGATGGCAAGTCCACCAGCAAGAAAGGAGCTCCGTCGTTGATCAATTACGGCTACCTCGTGCTCGGGACCGGCGGCGTCATCGTCGTGCTCACAGTGACGTACCTCTACCGCCGAGTGTTCCGAGCAAACCGCCGCCCACAGTACACGCACTTGCAGCAGCACCGACGCTCTGATCGACAGCACCGCCGCGGCAATCGCCGAGGGTCTCCCGTCCGCGGGGACGAGGACGACGACGATCTGTACGACGATGACGACGATCCATGAGCTGAACAGCTCCGTTTTCTCACACGTCACATGTCGGATAAGAACATGTTAGAACACTATGAGTTGGTGTCCCATTCGTCAGTCTCCCACGGTCACACACTCTCATCGTCGAACGCAGTTGGAGCTGACCATGAACGAGAGCGCGTTTCCTCAATGTCTCTCGCTCGTGCGCTTCCACGAGGTCTCTTCCTCGATCGCTGTCCTGATGTGATTCGCCCGCGTCTCTATAGCGCTGACAACTTCATGTCGTGTCCACGGCAGATGCTTCGTGACGGCTCGCTACGCGACGACGAGGTGCACGCGTTGGCGACCAACCGCCGACTGCGCGCACAGTACACCGCGTTTCGAGGCTGCGACGGCGCGTTCCAAGAGATGCTGCAGGCTGCCGAAGAAGCCAACGAGCACCATCACAACCATCACCATCATCACCACCAGGATGCTGAGTCGGACGACGAGCAGCGCGCCAGCACACACGAGGCCAAGTACATCGGCTACATGCACTGCGTCGGCACGACGCTTTGCCCGAGCGCGCTGCGCGAGTGGTACGGTTGTCTCGAGGCGGTGCGAGATGGCAAGGTCCCTGCAGAGGCGTGTCAGCCTGTAAAGAGCATGCTCGAGCGCTGCCTTCGCGCCGAGTCGGACGCTATGTTTCGTGCGACGCAGGACCATGTCTTTCGGTCGACAAAATAGAGGTACCACAAGACACCACCACATACTAGAAAAAAAAAGGGTTCTCTCTCTCTTTCGCTCTCTCTCTCTGTTTTTCAGAATTGAACCATGCGATGCACGACACGCTCCTTTTCACATTCGCTCCATCGCCGTGGCTACTGTGAACGTACACACACGCGACTGCCACGCGACGTGTCGCCCTCTAAACGATCTGGTAACTCTCCGTCGACAGCAGCTTCTCATAACCGAACTGAATGGGCGAGTTGTCGTCCGCCTTCACGACCGCCTGCACGTCCACATCGCTGTAGACGCTTCGCGAGAAGAACGACACCGCCAACGGGAAGAACGCATCCATGTTGTTGCCGCGAATGCTGAATTCGAGTGTGCCCGAGTTGTTCCTGCAGAGAATCAAACATGGGTGTCAGCGAAAGCGCGTTGACCAAGAAGTTCAAGGAGCGAGGTGACTGACGAGGAGTCAATGCGATCCAGATGCCACAACAGCGCACCCTCGTTCGCGTTGTGCTGAAACTGGCCGTCAATGTGCGAAACCTGCGGCGATTCGCGAGATCCGAGCGGGATGATGATGTTAACATTGTCGAGCACCATCTCTCGGTCCATCGAGTACTCGATCGTGACGTTAATCTGCCAGCAAACGTCATCCATCAGATCAATCTCCAACCACAGCATCAAAAAGGGGTCTGGAGGGTCTGTTACCTTGCCGCCGCCTTGCTCCTCCGGCCAGCAGACAATGTTGAGCGGCAGGAATGACTCGTCCTGCGTCTTCAGGCTCCATCGAAGTACAGCGACACGTGTAGACGGGAACGGCTTGGTCGAGTCCTGAACGACACCAAACGTGGTTAGCGACGTCGACAGCAGCGAACATGCCCAGTTACTCTCGGTTACCTTCAGGCCAAGGACAGACTCCTGATCGAAGAGGCGCTTGTCCACCTTTGGGTGCGTCTGCGGATAGATTGATACGGACGTCGATGAGCGTTGCTGTACCTCTGTCTGTAAGTTGCTTGTCAGTTTACTCACCTGGAAAGAGATGCCGTTTGCAGCCGAGGATCGCAGCTTGAGGCGGCAGCAGGCGCTGCTCGGGTCGTTGACGGCCACGTACAGGCTGCCCTTAACCTCCAATTGCTCCAACGCGCCATCGCGGTTCAGCACGACGGTGATCTTCTCCTCGACGACGACGCCGATCGGGTCATGGCTCACGGTGGCCGCTGGCTCGGGTGTCGACATCGCCTGCACCGGTGCACTCATTGGCGGAATCTCCTTGAGGTCGTCTTCAGCCGCCATCGCATCCAGGAATGACTTGCCCGTCTTCGCACCACCCCCGAGCTTCATGCCCGAGGTCTTCGCGATCGGCGCCGCAACAGGCTCCGGCGGCTTGTTGTAGGACGTCGGCGATGTCGGCACGTTGCCGCTCGAGTACGACGACGACGACGAGAAGCTTCCCGCACCGCCGCCGCTACGAGGCGACTGACCAAACGCAGTGCTCATGGCATTGCCGAATCCGGTCTGCTTTGCGTAGTTGCCGAGACCGGCGCGCTCAAGGCGTGCACGCTCACGCTGCTCCTCGCGGATGCGGATCGTATGGCGCTTCATGTCGTCCTTGGCGGCCGCGCGCTTGCTCTCCTGGATCATGTTGTACAGCTTCTCTTCGTGAGACTCCATCTCCATGTTGACGCGGATCTGCTGGACGTTGATGTTCTCCGAGTGACCGCCGGCGGAGATCAGCTCGTCAAATCCAAAGACAAGCTCGAATTGCTTGTCGCGGATAGCAGCCTCACTGAGCGACCCGCAGATGTCGGGCACGAGCTTCGAGAGCACTTGAATCGTGTGCAGATCCTCGACAATGTTGCTCGTCTTGTTGGTGATGATGAGCACGAAGAAGCTCTCCAGCGGCTGGTACACATAGCGCACACTCTCTGTGTCGATGAACGTGTGCTCGCGAGCACCACTGGACAAGAGCTTGGGGAACGCTGCAAGAAGACCCTGTGGAGATACGCGTCAGCCCGTCGGTCAGTCACGAGCGGCTCGCTCCGATGTTTGTCGTCGTCGTCGTCTCTTAACCGCACCTCTAATCGGATCCGCGTGATCTCCACGAACTGGCGCGCCACGAGCACTGCCACCACACAGCGATACGCCGCCTGTCAGCACCGTCTAGCGCCATCCTCTTCATTAGTGCGGACACATACCTTTGCCGTTTCGGGTCAGCAGCGCGGCTGAAAGCACCACCTGGACAGACAGACACATGCACATCGTTGGCGTCAATGCGGTGCCCACAAGCCACTGCCACCGCACCAGCGCTGGCAGCAGCGCTACGCACCATTGTCTCGCCGTCCTCAAAGAGCTCCTGCTGCTGCTGATTGTGGAGAGACCGCGCGCGCAACAGCCAGCGTCGTCGTCGTCGCGATGCTGCTCTCGGGTCGGGATCGAATTGAGGGGGAGCGAAATCCTCTGTGTGACCGGCGCACAAACAGGCCAAAAAACCTTGGGTGCAATATTTCAGCCAATTGAGGAGAGGGATGACGAGGACGCCTGGGATTCGCCATATTTGTAAATGTTATTAGCCAATCGGAGGAAATCGTAGCCATTCGATCTGAGTCAGAGCCAACCCCAGCTCCAGATCCCCTCGTATTTTTGGCGAGCGATCCCCCACGACGACTCGAATCGACGACCACACGCGCCTTTCAATTGAGCACACGGCGCTCATGCCTGCTGCGGCTGCAGTCTGTGACTGGCAGCGTACGTCGTCGGGTGGTCTGTCGATGCCAGCGCAAGATGGCTGAGGCGCAGTATGAGAAGCCCCCGAGCCCGCTGCGGGCGTCGACGCAGAAGCTGGTCCAGTCGGTGAAAATGCTTGGCTCCATCCGCCAGATGAAGTCCACCACTGCTGCGACATCACCGACACGATCAGGGCGCTCCAGTCCGCTGCCTGAGATGAGCGTGACCGAGCAAATCGCTCGAAAGACGCGCAAGAGCACAGTTCTCGATGAGAAGAATGCACTGTTGATCCTTGCTATCCCCGACTACGACGACTACAAGGTGATGCAGCCATACAGTTGTCGCTCGCTCTCCAACAAGAGCCGATTTGTCGGCGGGAAGGACTTCATAACACGCCATAACCCTCAGGAGGTGAATGACTTCAAGATGCAATACTCCCGCGACGTTGGCAACCTCAATCGTCATCGTTCGATCATGACTCCGCCGAACGCGCTCCTCACACCTGTCGGCGCTGCAGAAAGTGGAAGATCGTTTTCGTTTTTGGCATCTCAGTCACTCGCGAGAATCTCTACGAACCAGGGGCCACAGACACCGCCCACACAAGCAATTTGGAAAAAGACGCTCACCAGTGAAAAGAAAGCCTGCTGGGTCTTGACGGAACACGGCGTCGCCAAACTGATTGGCCCCGAGTTTCGCATCGCAACACGCATTGCGTTGACCACCCAGCGTGAAGATCCGTCCCCGCTAACCTGTCGTTCACCGCTACGACCGGAGCTGCCGTCCTCCTCCTTCACGGCTCGAGATAGCGCGCGGATAGGATTAGGCGTTGATCTGCTCGATGAGAAATCGCTGGGGAAGCTCACCCGTACCGCCGCTCACAGCCCTTCGAGCCGACCTCCCAGCCCTCTGCGCTCACCGTATCGGGTACCAGAAGCTGAAGACAGATGCCGAGTGACTGCTCGCTCCCCTTCTCGAGACAGTCCCTCCCGGCGGACGACCACAGCATCATCCCAGCTCGCTGAAGAGGGTGATTTTCTTGTTGGATCGCTCTACTTTGAGCTACCGTCATACGTGTCTCCTCCGGAAGTTACGTCTCCGAAGCCTCATGATGTCTTTCAGGACCAAGAGGGCCTCGTAGCGTCGCACCCTCGAGCAGTATCAGCGACACTGCTGCCTCAAGCGATGGAGATATCACCAACGCGTATCGTGTTGGACGGACTGGCAGCAGGTGAGGTTTATCTCTTTCCTGTGCGTGTGCGCAATGTCGGGACCAAGCAAGAGCGGTACCGCGTCAAGCAGCTTTCGGCGGCGTCAGGGAGTCTCGACGCGACCATCGCGCGTGCAGCTTTCGACAAGAGCACAGCGCGTCTCGCTCCAGGTCTCGCAGCCATCATCACCGTCACGTTCTGCTTCTCAAGGCGTGGACCGATCTCTGGTACGCTGGAGATTGAGACTGAGGGCGTCGGCACATGTGTGCTCGCCGTCGACGGCTTCGTGCGTTGAGAACTTTCAGTCTCAGATGGATACACTTGTCGCGATGTTAAGTACGTAATCGAACTTAACGATTGAAACGTTGCGACCCATTTGCACATGTCACAGTCCATCAGTAGCTCACTTGCATGAGAGCTCCTCGTCATCCAGAAAGGCAAGCATTCGACACTAATCAACCGCCACGATCGATCACAGAAAGCGAAAGTGACGACATCGTAGCGAAAGGCGTTGCGTCCGATACAATGCGCGTGCTGCCGGAGTGGTACAAGAATCCGGACGCGCTCTTCCAAGCCGGCGATGTGCTGGAGCTTCGGCTGCGCGCCACTGCGCGGCGACCGGAGCGCGTGGCATCGTACGCGATGTATTGCGGTCGTGGCCGAATCATTCATGCATGGACAAACGCTGGTCTGAACTTTCGCGTCCGCATTGATCCGCTGCGCTCGTTGATGCGCTTCATAGTCACAACAGTGACGCCTGCGCTCGACGACTACTGTCAAGACGTGTTGGGACTGACAGCACTCGACAACACGCAAACCGTGGCGCGCGCAAAGCGTGCGCTGCATGCCCACTCTTGGGGAACACAATGCACCCTCGCACTAATACTATGGGCGCGATACGGCGATGGAATGCTCGCCATGGCCAGCTCGATGGGCTCAATCGCCAGCAGTGACGCGCTTGGTGGGCGCGCGGACGAGCCGATTCGAAGCGTCGTCGCACTTCTTTCCTCTGCAAGCGGAAGACTCATAACGGCGTGGGTACGAGGAACGTTCGGCCGATTCCGTGACGCGGAACTCGCTGGCGATGCAGCCAACAACGCACTGAGCTACCGCCTCGGTGGCAGTCACGGTATGTGTGAGGAGCGGATTGTCGTTGCCCACGAGATTGATCGACCTCTTGCAATCAGCAATCGTGACGTTCAACCGTGTGAATCGAGTCTTCGAGCTCGCGCTGACTACTGAGCAGGCGATCCTCGACAGACTCGTGAACGATCGAATGGAGTGTGGGTACGTGCGCCTCCTGAGGTCGTTGCTCGCGTTTGCACTGTCGATCTCACGTGTCTGCAGCATTTGCTTCTCAGACCTCGATGCTGTCGCCACCAGAGCGCTACAATGCGCTCACATCCTCTGCGCATCGTGTCTGGCGTCGCTTCGCTCGCGCACGTGTCCGTTTTGTCGGTGCGTTGTCTGTGGAAGCAGTGACAGCATGCGGGTCGCTGAACTGATGTGATGTCTCATTATCCTATTATCCTGTAGCGAGGCCATTGAAGCGGTGCTGACTGTGCAAGATGAGTTGAAGCGAGCGGCTGAAGAGCTGCTTCGAGCCAAGAGCGAAAGCGTCTCCTGTGTTGCACCTGAGGACGAGCAAGAGCTTTGCGCGTGTATGGCCGCGTGTGCAGTGACAACTGTGGAGTGAAGCCATGTCGACTCCCATCCGTATCTAGTAGCAGCTCCTATCCGTAATTAACATGGTCAATTCAGACACACACACACGCAAACTGAGACTGGTGATGGAGCGGATCACGGTGCTGCCGAACGGCCAATGCCGCCGCGGGTATTCGCCAGAGAACGCGCTGTTTGCGCGAGGCAATGAGCTGCGAGAGCTCAAGTTCTATCGAGATCTGGGACTTGAGATGGAGGAGCGCCCTGAGCTTTCTCCGGAGCCAGTGATGCGCTGCCATCTCTTCAGCTGCGATGCAGCGTTCGCAACGATCGCTGCATATGAAGAGCATTACGACCTGTGCGCAGCGTTCAATTTGGCTGTTCCATCGATGAAGTAAACCAACTAACGACTCGCTTACTGGCAGTGTCCATCGTAATGTATGTCGCGAGTGTCAGCGCTCGTTTCTCAGCTTCCGACTTCTCGACATCCACATCAGGTGCGGCTTTGGGTAAAGCAGGAGAAGTGGATTTCAGACGTTGCTAATTACTTGTTGAACGCGGCAGTGAGACGCACGACGCGTTCTTCAAGGTGCTATCGAAGCGACAGCCGATGTATGTCTGTCTTGTGGACGGCTGCACGGAGGTGTTCAAGCACAACGACAAGCGCATGCGCCACCTCATTCAGACACACGACTACCCCGCGACGTTTTCGTTTTTCTTGGGACCAAAGCGAGCAACGAGAGCAGCAAATACAAGACGTCAGCATGCAACTGAAGACGCGAATGGAGGTGAACCACAAACGCATGCATCGATCAAACCGAAAACGAAGAAGAAGAAGAACAAGAGAGTAGAGAAGAAGCTGGCTACGGAGGTGGAGACCGATGACGTGTTGCAGCATACGAAGAACGACACCCAGATACCATCATCGACTACCGATATTGACATGGAGATTGATGATCTTCACGAACGAATGAAACAGCTCCACGTCCCCAAGTCGATCTCGTTCGGACGTCGACGCCGACGCTGACGTGAAACGCCGATCATCAAGTTTCTTTTGATTCGTTTTGCCGCTCACTTTGGAAACACACTCACTGCGCGAGGTCTATTTCATGAGAATCTTGTCGACTTGCTCGTGGTAATCACTTCGCAAACGCAGGAAGAGACCTTTCCATTCTGCAAATCGAAATCCGGCGATTGGGTGTTGAAGGAGGTCGACGTAGGCACTCATCACGTCAGATCCGTTGCTGACGACAATGCGGCGCATTGCCGGCTCCAGGTGCTTGAGGATCGCCACGATAATGTATACCTGATTCGTTGTAGTCACCAATAACCAGTATAAGGTTAGCGAAGACGGTTAACGAAGATAGCTTGACGTCATTCTTCTATCGTGATGACTCACCTCAAAGTCGGAGCCGTACAAGACCGTGAGGTACACGACGAGAAGAATCTGCTCCCAGTTTAAGTAGTTCCAGAAGCACTGACTTACCCATCTTGCAATCAACGCGCTGACTGTACAATTGCACTGTGATAACAGTGTAAACAACTAAATGCCAGTCGCGTGAGCATGAACATAATCATGGATCTACTGCGTCTGTTGAGATATTCACGGACCTGGGAATATTCGAGGTCCAGGATCATTTCAACCGCATCTGCCAGTCGTAACAGTGTGCATGTTGATGACTCTTCAGTACCCTCACTTCCAAGACTGGGCCAAAGAAAGACAGAGCCACGGCAACGCTGAAAAATGCTGAAGAAATTGAGCAACTCCCGCTCTGTGAAACTCTGGCCCAGCGCCATCAGTATCGAAACAGGAAAGCTATCAATCGCCGGGCGACCGAAAGTTCTGATCAGCACGTGTAGCGTTGTTGGTGACGCTTGAAGCCCCAAACGAGCGCAGTACGCTTTGTAGTAGCCGTTTATTAGCTTTCTTGACGTATCGGATGGGTATTGCGTTGCGTTCGTCGTTGCAGATCGTTCTAACAAGCTGAACTTGCTTCTTCTGCCAATCACGAGGTCGTAAATCACACGTCCCAGCGATTGCGTCAGCTCAACCGGTGGCGCAACGCGCCCTCGTGGCTGAAGGACACGTTCAATGTCCTCAATGAACCCCCAAGTTGCCTGAGAAAGCATCACCATGTCGAGGGAAGACGATGAGTCGCTCGGCCTTTCGTTGACAGCAGTAACAATCGCTTGAAACGTCAACCGCATTGCTTCAGTCATTTCACAAACGGGAACAGTTTCGGTTTCGTGAGCATCTTCGTCCGCGATGTACGGTATTGGGTCCGACAGCAGCTCAACTGCGCTTGGCGTTTGCGTGCTTTCATCCGGTCCGCTGATGCGAGTCATCGCGGTCATTATACGCGAAAACAGCAAAGAGCATGCTGTCGTCGACTCATCCTGATTGTCATCGAAAATTCCTTGAGCTTGGCTGTAAAGTTCTGGCATCGTCTCCGCATACAATACCATTGCGGGCACAGATGACGACGCCCCGATGATCATGCGCATAACGATAGTGCATTGATCTTCCCTCGCGGGCGCCGACGAGCAAACGCGATTGCAGTGGTCACTCAATGTAGTCACGAGAAGATGGCCACACGAATTTGGGTTATCTCGTCTCTGGAGTACTTCTTGAGGCCCGAAACGGGATGCTAACACCGCAGACAAGAACGAAAGTGCCTGCATCGCTTGTCGATATCCGTAATTGCACTCATCCAGCCGACTGTGTATTGCGAGGGCTGCATCGAGGTTCAAAACAGGAAAGTGCATCACCAACGAAGTCATTTCATGGATTGCTGAACTTCCAATAATTGTCTCCGTTGTAGCCATTGGTATCAAAAACGGTAGGGCCTTTTCATGCGGAATCACAACAATCTGACCATGCTCCGGCTGCTCATCGGCAGTTGTCTGCTTTAGCGTTCTTTCTTCGATCGACTGGAGCAAGGGGTCTGAGTGTAGTTGAACGCCAATCTTCATAGACATGACGAGTTTCAGTCCACATGCAGACTTCACAATCTCACAAAAGAAATGGGTGTTCTCGAGAATGGAGCAGTTCAAAGCGACGGAGGGGAGGATGGCACAGCACGACCGAGGCGCGAGAGAAGCAATTGATGACAAGCAAGTCACTGCAGAATCATCTGAAACCTGAGCCAGAATGCGCGAGCAGGCACCGACAGCTTGATTACTGAGAGGTAGAGCAGACCACAGTTGGATCATGACCTCGTTCACCAAGAGTTCACACTTTTCTTTGAGAATTTGTGACTCCAGAACCTTGTCTTTGAATCGATGCTCAAGTGCATCTTTGGTCAGCTTCAACACATCGCTTCTCGCCTTTTGCCACCGAAACGGGAACCAAGGATCCAATGACTCGCACTCACCCACTGAAACATGTTTCTCTGGTGACTGGTGTGACTGCTTTGCGCACAGCTCGAGGCAATCCGCGCAAAGCTGTGTCGAAGCGCAAGCACCTTAGTGGAGATGTTGCAGTTGGACGCAGCAGCGCACTTACATCAACGACATCAAGAAGAAAATGCTCTGTGCCAGGCAAACCATCGCGAACAATGGTTTGAACCGATCGGTAGAGCGCGCACTCCTTGAAAGTAGACGGATCACAGACGTACGACTAATAATGAACGAGCGTCAGAATCACTCTTTGTACTCGCAGTGTGGACACTTACGATGATAACTGATAGCATCACTGCGTCGACGAGACCCAGCCCTTTTGGCTTCGGAAGAGAGTCCACGCTTTCGATTAATTCATCTTTGGCTTTCCCGCGCTCATAACCTTTCGCGTACGTGGTCAGAGCAATGTCCATACGCTTAACGTGGTGTAGCCGATCGTTTTCCTCGACCGATGTGAAGAACTCCATTTGACATGAGTCATTGACTCTAACGGAAGCCTCACTCGGCCAGTGCATGAACACGTCTCGACCTTGTTCGTGCGCGATGAGGGATGTCCCGATCGCTAGAATCTAGCATCACAACAACGGTGAAACTTCGTCTTCGGATGCGAGTGAACACGCAGAGAGGTAGACATTACGCTTCGTCGGTAAGACATCTCCGCCCAGTGAGTGGACTGATCCTTGCTCAGTGAACGGTCAAGGGGCCTCAAGCGGGTTAAAACGTAAACAATCTCACCCATAAAGCCAGACTCTTCAATAGAGACGAAAAGCTGATCGGATAATGGCGCCTTGGTCACCCATCTCGCAAACCACTCTGCACCTGGATCGAGTAAGGAGAGAATGCCAAGTAAGCTGAATGTTCGGCTTCTCCCGACTCCCCGAGTCGGAGAACTCGCGTAGTGTGAGTCGGCCATGGTTTGAAGTGTTGCTGTGATCGTGTGGGCTAAACTTTCGGCTGAAAAGTGGATCCAATGGTGCGGTAAGCGGCTCAGCGCTTTCTGTACTAATCTGGTGATATTGACAGTTCTCATGGATTTCGGATCGGCTGAAAATGCGTGCCGTGAGTCGATCAGCATTTGCCCTCGTCGGAAAGCATTTCCAACGGTTTCAATCAAGCACGCGTACAATTCGAGGAACTGCAAGGGTTCTTCGGTTTGGTTTAGTAGCTGATAGACGCGATGCACACTCAAGTTGGAGACTTCGAGGTCATCATCGAGCGCACATAACAGCAGGCCCATCGCGTATGTGCGATAGTGTTGGCCGCAATGAACTACATCCAAGACGGAAACCTACTTTCGGTCAATTCACATCAGTCACAACGGACTGATTGTCAGCACGTACCTGCAGTAGCTGGTGAAACGCGTCGCGCTTTGCTTCTCCGTCTGCATTACCTAGGATCTCCACCAGTGACGGGATATCTTCAATGGGCGTTGAGCTGATCAATCAGATCAAGTTAGTGACCTTGTTCAAGCCAGAGGAGATTATCTTCTTTGCAGCTGACCTTCTGCAAGACCTCGCATCGAACTCAAGGTCGTCGAATGTAATGGCCTCGTACGAAACGTCATCAACGGCGGGCTCACTGTGGTTGGCTTTTGATCCATTGTCATGTGTGGGTGATGACTTTAAGTCGTGTGATGGCGTTGCCGACTTTGTTGCAGCCGTAGCAAGTTCGAGCTGTTGCCAGAAACGTTGCAGTTGATTGTCGTCGCTAGCGACGAATACGTCGCTCGAATGACCGCTGTAGCTTACAGGATCTTGGACATTCCTATCGAGGTCCACTTCTGTCTTGCTGCCAACATGATGGTTCTGCTGGTTCAACAGTGACTCTAGCTGACGTACAGCCTCTTGAAGGGTCCCTCGAACCTCGGTGGCGATTTCTTCCCACAGTTTCGTGGAAATCGCATCGTTGACGTTGAGTTCAAATGCACGTGTGACCATCGTGGGCTCGTCGATGAGGAACTGACTATCAGCAGCGTCGCGCGTTACATGTTGATCGACTGCATTTCGTAGCAGCTTCACAATATTTAGCGTCCAGAACTCGGGCTCGGAGCGCTGCATGACCTGCAGCTTGGACCGCAGTGACTCCAGCATCGCGTCCAACTCGCGTTTCTGGTACATAACAACAGCGTTTCGTCACAACGACGGCAGATGCAACGAGGACAGAGATGTACTCGACGAACGCACCGGCGTTTGCTCCACTACATGACGCAGACACGTCTCAATGTACTCGCGATGCGCCAGCAGGATCTCCTCCATGATCGCGAGCCGCGACTC
This sequence comes from Pythium insidiosum, assembly GCA_022836835.1. Taxonomy (NCBI): domain Eukaryota; phylum Oomycota; class Peronosporomycetes; order Pythiales; family Pythiaceae; genus Pythium; species Pythium insidiosum. Next base: position 401,029 of record JAKVDI010000026.1, on the reverse strand, counting down.
TTCCACGCTGAAGCTTTGTAAAAAAAAAAGAGCGGAAACATGTGAAAAACATTTTTGGTGTAAAATAGTCCGTCAAAAAGAGATCTCAACTTGGTTAAAAGCTCGAGTTCTAGTTTACACACAGTTGAAAACACCAAAACCCCTTCAACCAAAGGTCTTCTTGACTTTCGAACAGCGTTCGAAGAAAAAAATGCGTCGATGGATCGTGGAGGCGTCGCTGTCTGCGGTCGCGCTGCTCTGGATGCACCCGTTTGTCTTCAAGTTGTACGCATACAACTGCGAGCGCTCGACTCGCTCGCACGAGAGGACAGCGTCGGCACTGCGTGCGGTCGTGATCAGCGATGTGCACTTGCTGGGCAAACGCCGCCGGTCTTGGATCGAGCGCATGTGGATTGACTGGCAGGTGCGTGAATCTATCATCGCGTTTGCGTGGTGCGCTTCACGTGCTCATATTGTGTTTTCCCATCAGATCGCATCCGCGGTCAAGGCAGCGGTCGATGCACACGTGCCCGACTTGGTGCTCTTTCTTGGTGATCAACTCGATGAAGGCATTGAGCGAACAGAGCTGTCTGTGTGGCAGGTACAGTGGAAGGATGCTAAAACGTACGACCGTAGTATCCTCACGTGACCAGGCGACCGACCTCCCTATGGTTTAGAGTTACATCACCCGTTTCTTTGACGCTCTTCAGTCGACTAAAGAGATCACGACGATGTTTCTGGTTCGTGCGTCTCCTTCCATGCGGCAGTGGGACAAAGCTAACGTTTGGTGACCAAATTGGTCAGTTGGGGAACCACGACGTTGCACTGGGTCGATACCAGACCATGTCATCTATCCGCCGTTTTGAGATGGCGTTCGGGCCGTCGAACCGCATGCTCGTTGTGAAGAAACACCGATTCATTCAGCTCAACACGATGGCGTTGGACTCGGATGTCACACTGCCTGACGTTCGCGCCGAGTCTGACAGGTACGTTATGAGCAATCGATATCCGCGAAAAGGGAGACAGAGTAACCTGGTGTACTTTTGTCTGCGTGTGCTTCGCCGTAGCTTCTTGAGCAGCGCAGTGGATGGGAGAGCTCTTGGTACCGCGCAAGATAACAACGGTGTCACCGTGCTGATGACTCACTTACCTTTGTTTCGCGCCGACGACACGTCGTGCGGGCCACTTCGTGAGCCGTGGGGTCATGTGACGTACGAGCACCCGTCGTACCGATACGCATCACATGTCGACGTCCTCTCGAAGGAGCTGTCCGAGAGACTTCTGACGACGCTCAAGCCGTCCGTGGTGCTCTCGGGTCATACGCACGCGTGGTGCAACTTCACTCACAGTGCAGGCACCCAGGAGTATACGATTCCGGCCTTCACATGGGGACAGCGACCAGATCCCAGCTACGGCGTCCTCGATCTTGAAGGTGGCGACGCTCCGACAATGAGCTTGTGTCGCTTGCCTTTCGAACCGCACGTGTTCGCACTCTACGGAACAGCGCTCTTGCTGATCGCTATCCGATGGGCGACGTGGGCGCATGGGGCTTTCACGCGGTGGCGCGCAAGGCAACTCGATTCCATCCACGCGGCGAAGAAGACGCCATGACATGATGACGCAGCCATGTCGATTTCAAATTCGATCATGCGGTCTGTGACAAGCGCAGCAGCAGTAATCACGTGCATAATCAACGCAAGGAACTGAGCGATCATGTGTGGTCACAGACGTCACAAAAGGTGGTCAAAGCATCATCAAGGTGTGGGTGAACAGCAAGGCGCCGCAAAGCGACGCTGGGCTCGGATTGTCGCCCACGGCTTGTGGGGTGCTTGTGTGGCACAAATGCTGACGGCGCAACGCGATGGATGGCGTTCGCAATGGGTGACTCCGCCCAGCACCTCCGTTGTCATGTTGAGCGCATTCATTCATTCATCGACCATCGACCACGTGGGTGGCGGCAGCTGGCGGGTCACGACACGGTCGATCTGGCCGATCTGGCGTTCGAGTCTGGACAGCTACGGGTCGAACAAAACCCACCCACCAACTGCCGAGAATCAATTACCTGACCCGACCCACGACAATACACGAATCGAGTTCGGACGCAAAGTTGGGTCAAACCCGCATGACCCGTTGGGCTCCCCCTTCCTCCTTCCTCCCTCCCGCCCAGAGCTCCGAGCCGGCGAGTGACGTGAGGGGATCATTTGGCTGCACCGTCGAGAACAAGGAAAGCAGGCAGCGGCTGATTGAGTGTCCGACGTCCCACACGACGACGACACAGCAACAGCGCGCAACGACACCATGGCGTTCGTCTTCAGCGGAGGCAGCGCGGCGGAAGACGAGTTCTACCCGTTTCTGGCGGATGAAAATGATGGCAACGTGCCACTGTCCCCCGACGACCAGGCGCTGCTCATGGGCATGTACCCCGGCGCCAACCTCACCGACTTTGAGTTTGCGATGATGGGACCCAACGGCATGCAACAGCAGCACCACGCGCCCATGACGACGCCTCCGACGTCGCAACAGCGCCAACCGCAGGCGATCTCGAGCCCTGGTCAGCTTGTCCAGCCTCCGATGACCATCTCGATCGACCCGATGGCCTCCAACGAGCGCCACAAGATGCCTGGTCTCACGCAGCCCACAGCGTACTTCGATCCGCACACGGTGTACCACCAGGGACCGCCCGTTCCGATGTCGCACCAGCAAATGGTGTTTGGTGGCCCGCGTCGCCAAGGCGGCTCGCCGTCAACCGCGTACTCGCCGTCCAGTAACAACGAAAGTGACTCGGGGATGCGCGACTCGGAGGAGATCCTGAATGCGCCCGTGAAGAGCTTGACGGACGAGGAGAAAAAGCTACGTCGACGCGCCCAGGTCGCCAAGTCCGCCCGCAAGCATCGGAATCGACAGAAAGAGGAGCTCGCTCGCCTTCGTGAGCAGGTACAGTTCTTGCAAGAGCAAATGGAAGCGATGCGATCCCGCTCGGGAAGTGTCGAGATGGAGAAAGACGCGATCACGATGCACCGGAAACGAAAGAAGCTGGACGACGTCGATGTGTCGTTCGAGTCGGCTCTCGCTGATCAAACAGGCTTCGCGTCGGCGGCACAGCGCATTCTCGACAACGCAGTACGTGGTTTCGTTGACAGTCGGTTGCCGATTGCTTGCTGGACAGAATCATGATGCGTGCATGTGATTGTAGATGATGTCTTCCACGACGATTCAGCACGGCTTCCACCACTTACCAGTTGACACGCTGCAGCGCACGAGTCTGCTCCAGCAGATCGCGACCAAGCGCGCGCAATACGCCCGACAGTACCTACACAACGAGTTTGGCTCCCGCGTCGTGCAGTACCCCCACATGGATATCAAGCTTAACTCGAACGGCCCCGACATGGAGATCAAGCTGGTGCGCGCGAAGGCAGTGCCCGGCTTCTCGCACCTTGAAGTCGCGGATGCCGCGTGGAATTCCGTGTTCAACTTCGATCTCGAGATCCCCGAGCGCTTCCGCCGCTACGTGACATGCGAGCGTCTCATGGAGCTGGACGACCGCACGCGATACGGACGCACGATCGGACCACTGCTGAAGAACCGCGAAGAAAACTTTATCGTGTACATGCACTCGTATTTCGTGGTGCACAGGTTGGTGTGTGACGACTGTGTGATCATCACGTGGGAGAGCATCGCCATGGACGATCTCTATCCGTTCGAGCCTTCGGATACGGCGCTGCGCAACGACGAAGTGGGATGGTACGTGTGAGATGGGATGATATCCCCATGATGTTGACTAAAACAGCGATGGAGTGCTTACGTATGCAATGTGGCGCCTTCGTGACGACAGCATGATCATGGAGACGGAGGTGATGCCGAATGGCGAGAACCGCACGCTGGTGCGCACGATCATCCACAGCACACCGCCGGTCGCGGCGATCACGGAGCCCCGCGGCCGCGTGAACGAGGCGTTCCTCACGGTCTTCTGCCGCAACGCCGACATTCTCGAGACCTCGGCACGGCTCCACCTGCGCAAGAAGTATCCGGACCGAGCGGTCAAGACGGGGTTTGAGGTCATCAAGGAATAGAGACAACAGCAGCAGAGCGCAACGCAAAGCAGGCGTGGAGGCTCGCATGGCCGACGGACGGCAGCAGCGACAGCGCATGCGTGGTGCGGAATGGAGAATAATGCTATCGTGTTTTTTAATGTTTGGAATCGTGGATTTTGGGTTACGTTAGAGCGACGTTCGTGCGACATTCACTTCAACCCACTGCGCCATCCGAGAGAGCTGCTCCTGTGCAAGGCATACACAGCGCAACATGATGACGCCGAACACGCCGATACCCGCGACGCTGCTGCGCGCAGCTGTAGCGAACCTGCCAGAGCGAGATGACACTGACTTCGCCCCGACCAATCCCACTAACTACGGCATAGAGCTGTTCCACACCATCACAGCGATGCCTTCGTATTCGAACGATTCGCTTGAGGAGCTCCGCTGGCAAGACACGCAGCGAGACGTCTTTCGACGGCGATGGCGAGGTATCGTGGGCGTCAGGGACACCGCGAAAGAGGTCCGTTACATCCAGCGAGATCTTCTCGAGCGCGTGTTTGCGGAGCCATCGTGGTGGACGCGGTGCGATGGCTCGGTGAGTGAGCTGGCGTCGGAGGTGGCAAGACGAGTTCGACGTCAATTGTTCGCTGATGCTGTGGGCGACGCATTCCGAAGTCTCGCGCCTATCGTGCAACGCACTCTGGCGGATCGTTCTGAACATCACGATGCAACGCTGTCGTTCTCGGAGCTTGTGCCCGAGATCATTCGAATCGTGGCAGATCCAAGTCGACTCGGCGAGCTGAACACTGGCGACGACGTGTGGCTTGGACTTCTCTGGAGGTCGCTTCTAGCGCCTCTATTCGAGCCGCTTGTTCTAGAAGAATCCAATGGTAATCGATCGACCTGGATGACCATTTCGAGCTGTGTTCAAGGTGTCTCGCCAGAAGAGCTGCGTGCTCTAAGCTACGGATTCGGTGTCGACACCGTGGAGAAAGATAGAGCAAGTGCCGAAAACGCCGATCCGTTTCAACTCATTGCGTGGATCCACGTCGTCCGTGTACTTCGAACCGATTCAGATCCGTGGCCGACATTGTGGGGGAAGACGTCGTGCACATGTCTGTCGCTCCGTCAGCTGGAATCCAAGATTGTCGACCAATGCTGCACTTTAGTTGAGACGTTGGAGTCGCAGAGCACATCTCATGCAATGACTGAGGCACTACAATTCGATGTCCCGTCTTGGCTACTTCCCGTCGTCCCAGCCTCGATGAAGCGAGTGCAAAGCGCTATCGAAGAGATTGCCGAGTTCGCTGACGGCGAGTTGCGCCGAGCCCTTGATGTTCGTCTGGCGGTCACTGCAGACGTTGACACCAGCAAACGACAGATTACCCCAAGCACGGTGCCATTAAGCTTTCACTCTGACGTGGCTATGCGTGGACCATTAGACGATGCCATGCTTGTTGATCAGGTCAACAACCTCAACGCTGATGACTTGGGTCAAGCACGCTGCAAAGTTAATTCGATGGGTGTCGAAGCCGACATCGACAGCTCTGGAGAAGTGGTTCGGGTCAGCTGCCCAGATGATGTATGGCAAAACGTCATCACGTCTGCATTGGCGACGTGTGTGCCGCTCTTCGATGCCGTCCTGTCGGCGTTAGTCGTGTTGTCGTCCGAAACAACACTGTTCGATTCAGCATTGACAACGTGCGAGCCTCCATCGTTCATCAAGAGATACCAGAACGTGCCACTTACGTCATTTTGGCAGCACGCTCATGTTCCAGTCTCCGATCCACGAGTGTCTCTGAGAGGGTGTGAACGCTTGCAGTTTGTCTTTCGAGTAATCAGCATTTCGATTCCCGCAGGACAAACCGAAGAGATTCGTCGTCTTCCGATCGCCTCCGATTTTCACTCGCACTTGCCTGTGATTGCGGGTGCGCTGTTTGTCCTGGACACCAAGAACGTTGGAGACATTGATGTGGTTTGTGAGCTCGATGCCGGTGACTCTGATGTCTTTCAGGCTTCTTCTCGTACTTTCCAGCTTCATGGTCTGGTAGGGTCTAGTCGGCACGTCGTGCTGCCTTCGTTCTGGCGGACGAGCTTGCGAGCGGTCAGAAGAGAGACTTCACGTTTGCCAAGTGAGCTGAAGATCCTGTGTTTGGAGCTCGTTGATCCCACGCGATTACCAGTTGATCAATGGGAGACTCGACACTACCACGTGGCTGAACAATATGTCGAACACGCTGAAGATGATGATGTGGTGGCGTCTGAATCTGAGCCACTCAATCCGATGAGACAGCTCCATCCGCTCAAGCCCTATCAGTCATTGGAGACATCAAGCGAGGAAGAACGGTGGATGCACTGCCTCACTCATTGGCCCAAAGAGCGTCTCTACGCTTCTGCAGTGCCACAAGCTGTGGCTTTTATCGGATTTGCGCGATTTGTGACGTGTTCGGGTGTAGACTGGTCGTCTTTTTCGCGACTGTATGCGTCTCGAGATGGTCAACTGCTTCTGGTGTTGGCTGAGCTGTTTGATAAGCCTCGTTGGTGGTCGATAGGTGTGGAAAATCACGCAACGTGGCAGCAGTGGCTAACCAGATTCGAGCGAGCGATTGTCTGGGGTGCGCTGCTTAAGTGGATGGATGAAAGCCGAGAGCAATTGCAGGATATTCAAAGGGCGATCCAAAACGTGATGGCGACGGAAATTCTCACTGAAAGTCAGCAAGCTCAGCTTTGGGTGACCCGGTGGCATACGTTGCCAGCGATCTCTTCCCTCCGTGCGTCAACCTCTCATCACGACGTTTGTGCGACGCTAGATTTCCGTGGCGACTCAACCGGAGTGGTCGCTGCATTGTCTGAGCGTGTCTTTGATGGCATGGATCCATGCCTCAAAGCGTCGTGGCTTCTCATGGACATCGCTGTTGTCCGGATCACCCAAGCGGCTACATCTGTGTTGCCCGTGGGCGACATGGAAAACCAAGTTATCGAGACTGCGCGAACACTGATTCCATCGTTTCTAGACTTGCTGACCAGTGTTCGCTCTCAACCCACTGAAGAATCCTGTGTGGCTGAGATTCTACGAGCGTCTCCACTAATGAGTCAGCACGACACTACACTGTTGTCGCGTCACATTGTCGCGATGGCTACTGAAATCGAGCGGCTTATTCAGGTCACAATGGTCGACGTGAAGGCGGCGCTTCGCTCCAAGCAAGAGGCGTGTCTAGCGTCGCTATCCACAGCAATGGACGTGTCGAACAAAGGAGGCGTTCTGTCTGATGGGCCCGCTCCATGGTCGTTTTTGCTCGATCATGGTTTGGTTCCGGCAGACGCTGACGCATTGGTGGCCGCGGTTGATGCGTTTCCAAGGCCTCAGATGAATGATGGCACTTACTGCATCCTCGTTAATCCAGCAGACAGCGCGTACAATGGCCCGTCGTGTCCAATCCTACGGCCATTCTCTATCGACCGCTCGAGTGATTTGTCACTCGCTGATCGATTGTTCGACATAGTCGGCAGAGAAGACGAGCGATGCGCAGAATTCACTATCATTGGAGGGCTGCCGTGCGACATCATGATTGATATGTCAGACGGCTCAGCTCGATTTCTTTCCTACATCGAGACGCTTCATCCCGTGCGCCATGCGGACATCTATAGCACACTCGAGACATTGTTGACGATCTGCTTTGTCCCATTGTTGGAGAAGCTCGTGCCAACGTTGCGCGTAACAACACCACCGCCGATGTTTATGGAGGAAGACCCTCAGCACACGGTACGCACCACCCTGACTCCGTGGACTCATCGCGGTCGCGTGATCCAGTGCGTGTTCGAGTTGATCGAGGTCCGACTGGATCCTAACCGACCCGAGTTCGCTGGAATCGAATGGGATGATGCCTCGCCAGATAGCATTCCGGTTTCCAGTCGGTTTGGGTTCCAAGAACGATTCTACGTGGCGACCGACTCTGTTGCAGTCGGCGTCCACGTTGTAGCATGCGACAACCTCGCAGCTCCGCCACAGCTTTCCCTGCTAATTCCCAAGGGTGTCACAACTGCCCGTCCTAATTGGCTTCCTCCAGGCTCGATCACGTTGCACCCACAGCGGACAGCGGTCTTTGCCGCTGCGTACGAGCAGCGACTGGGTCGATTTGAGCTGCAGGATCGCACGAAGTCGGGTCGACTGGTGCTGGTCAAGCTCCACTTGATTTATCCAACACGGAGATCTCCGTCAACGGCCGACGTGCCACCACTCCATCGCGACTGGATCAGCGAAGCATGTATTGCTCCAGTGGTCAAGGCGTTCGGTCTGCCTTTAGAACTGATCAAGACACTAGAAGCCTTCGTTGTGCCGCCACCACGCCTCCACGCGCCAAATTCTCCTGGCTTCATGTTCGGCGCAACCTGACTTCGCGGTTTATAGTTGTGTGGCGGCAAGATGTGTGTTGAGTGAGACGAGAGTAAGTGACACGAATACGATTCTCTTTTTATTGAAGCAGCTACGGGACTGTTGCTCGGTCGACGGCCGCACGAATGCTCGAGTACACGACGTTGCCACACATGCGTGAGAGGTCTCGTGTCGGAGCTGACGCAAACTGTGCCAGTACTGGTCGGCGAGTGGACGCACTCGTCGGAGCGACGGTGGCGGTCGACGCGACCGGCAAGTTGAGCTTAGAGCAAATGCTGCGACACACGACGCGCTCCCGACCGTCTTCGCACAGCTCTCGGCGTACGAGGCACCTGTGAATTTCAAACGCTGCGTGAGTCTCTTCCGTGCTCTATCCATAGGTATCCAAAGGCGATGAGAACTTACGCTCCGATCAGCTCTCGGCGAAGATCAGCGTCTGTAGGCAACGGGTACAGGTCATCGTCGTCCACGAAGTCCCAGACGAGCATGCCTTCGGTCTCTGTCAGCTCCCAGAAAGACACGACTCGCGCGGCCGTCGTGACGCGCTCATCGCGAGCAGTCGATGACGACGACGACGCGGTCGCCATGATAGCAGACTCAGCAGTGCGCTGGAACTGAGGCGCCTGGGTGCCGTACATGATGTTCTTGCCCTTGACGAAGTCGACGACCTGAAGTACATCACGACCGGCGACGTTTGTGAACTCAGGCCAGACGCCACCGCTCGCCTGGATGGCTCGGCACGTCGCTCGAAAGACCTGTGGGACGTTCGTTGAGTCGAACGCGTAGACACTGACGATGGTGGCGCCGAACATGTCGTTTGTCTCGAGCAACTGCGTGTGAATGTGCGGTGTCGAGAACCGAATCGCGTCGGTTTGCCGTCTCAAAATGTCCATCGCCATGTGCAGCTTCGCCGGCGTGCACATGGCCTCGAGGTCGCGCGCGCGGGAGCGTGGGTGGTGCCCGAGCCGCGAGTATGTGTGCAACAACTGGCGCAGGTTGAGGTCCGCAGTGAACGCCGGAGCCCCCGAAAAGACTGACTTGAGGTCATACAGGAACTGCGACTGCAGGAAGATGGCGCGGCGTAGCTCCTCGTTCTGGCCCTCGGCTTGTCGCCGCTTGCGGCGCTGTGCCATTGCGCGCTCCTCCCACTCGGCGACCGCCGAGCTCGGGCGCGTGAGCTTGTGGCGAGACCGCATTGTCTCGAGCTGGGACGTCAGTTGGCTCACGTCGCGTCGAAGCTCCAAGAGCTCATGCTGCAGGAAGGACGACGAGTGTCAGTCTCACTCGACGCCGACGTCACAACACCACAGCGCCATTGCCAAGACCCACCTTCTTGCGCGAGCGATGGCGGCGTGCACTGATGGCGACCTGCTGGCGCCGTCGAGCCTTGCGGTCCAGCGAGTCGGCCGGCAGCGCCTCGCCACCACTCGTGCTGCTGTTACTCGGACTCGAGACTGCGTGACGAGGCGTCGCTAGCTCCATCGCGTCGTCTGCCGATGACGGCGGCGCCGCGTCGATCGCAAAGTCGTCGTGGAGCAGAAACTCGGAGAGAAAGCTGAGCTCGAGATCCTGCGGCGGCGCGCCGTGGTGGTCGGGCAGACCGCTGCTGGCATTCATCTTGGCGAACAGCGGCGCGGCGGTCACGGCGCTGGTCATAAAGTCGGAGCTGCCTCGCACGAAGAGGTCTGCAGGCGCGTTAGTCGCTCATCAGTCCGCGATTCACTCCGGCGCAATCGTTGCATGACGTACCAGCGTCCACTGGCGAAATGGTCATGAGCTGCTGCTGTTGCTGCTGCTGCGGTCGCTGCTGCGGTCGTCCGGCACCAGACGAGGAAGAAAGTGCCGAGGCCATCGCTGCTGCTGGTGCTGCGTGTGGCCGCTCTCTGGAAGCACTCGTCAATCGGTTCGCCATGGACCATGGGCGTGCGCGTCACACGCGGCTGTGATTGGCCGCAGCGCCGCCACAATCGCCCATTCCTTCTGTCCCCATGGCCGTTCCTTTTCTGCTTGACCCGCGACTTCAGAATGACCACGGTGGATTACATCAACGCTTTGTTTCAACCAATCGCAAGGTGGTATTCAGAGAATGGACCAATCCGCATACGTGACAACTCATCTGGAGGCGCACACCAAACCAAACATGCCACGGCGTTTGGGCATTGAAGCTGGTCGCCGCTGCCAAATGGAAGCGAGGCGACTTCGATACACTCGGTGTCGCAGGCGCTGTCTGTCTTGCGAGCATCCAGGGGTGAAGATTATGCGCACGAGACTGCAGTATCGTGGGTGCAGACGCTCCTCTATTGTAGTCCCGTGTATTGTACAGACAGAGCTCTCGCGCGGCGAAAGTCTCGTTCGTCGTCGCGGGACGACCTGGTGAATTGTTTTGTGGCCGCCGCTGGATCTCTGCGAAGCTGACGACGCTGCTGACATCATCGCACCGCAACGAGCCGCTGATTGCTCACACGGATGACGCCACGTCCTCCGTCTCTGTCCAACGCCACGGCAGTCATGCACGCGGGTCGGAATTGGGCATCGACCCTTCTTGATCAGCATTCGACTTGTGATGGTCGCCATGACCCTCTGTTGATGCATAGTCGGAGGGGCAACACCATTCTGCATCACAGGGATTGAGGACTGCACTGCCTGCAGCGCATGCGATGGATCGCTCCAATGACGCGAGTGACGGCGAGCTCCGCCAGAGTCTGCTCTACGCAGTGGGCTCCATATGCGAGGAACAGAGTGCGTCAAGTGACTCGTAGAGCTCACTGTCGTCGCATCATTAGCTCAATTCAATTCTCTCTCTCTCTCTCTCTCCACAGCGCAGCAGCAGCAAGCGGAGCAAAGCGACGGCGGCCGCATGCAGCGTGCGCGTCCTGTGCCGTCCAAGCAGACGCTCGCGATGCTCGCAGAGCTCGCGCGCAAGGAAATGGAAGGTACTGGCACTTCCTGCATCGTGATGGCTGATCGGCTGCGAGGCGGAGGCTGACGGCGTGACGGTTGCTTCAGTCATGGCCACAGAGCTGCAGCACTTCGCGCACCACGCGAATCGACGCGTGATCAAGCCCGAAGACGTCTTGCTACTCGCCCGCAAGGACGCGACGCTGGTGCGTACTAGTATTTTGACTGCTCATCGTGTTGTGTCCCGACGGACGACGTTCAGACAACGATGTGTGGGTGGCGATGCGCCTGTGTAGACGCGACACCTCCAGCGGTACCAGCGCGACAATCTGTCGAGCGGCGCAGCGAAGAAGCGGCGTCGTGCAGTGCTGGACGAATAACACGACAGCAGCGAGCTCCGCAAGACGACAGCGTTACGATAGTATTGAGTCTCTATGCGCATCATGGTTGTCGTTCACGAGCAACGACGTGTCGGCCCGCGTTGACCGCCGACACGGCGACCGCGTCGTTGGGGAGTGAGGTCGCTGCGCCTCCCGCTCGAGCTGTCGGTAGTCGTGCAGGATCCGCAGCGACGCAGTCTTGCGCGCCAGCGCTTCGGGCGAGTGCACGACGCGGCGGATCGGGTTGATGGAGCTGCGACTCGCCTGCGCGAGCACCTGCTTGAGGCGGTGGAGCTGCTTGCCCTTGGCCTCGAGCTCGTCCAGCGTTGGTCCCATCGCGGCAGACAGCTGGGCAGCCGCTCCGTTGGCTCCACGCTCCACCTGCGCGACCATGTCGCGATACTTGGTGTTGAGGCTGTTGAACTCGGTCTCGGCGACCGCCACAGCGGCCTCGAGGTCCTCGATGATCTGAGACTGTAGCCAGCCACAAGAAGCGTCAGCCCCAGGGTGTATCTCTTCCCTGCTGACTGACTTTGACTCTCCCAGTCTCACCTGCATGGGATTCGTGTACGAAGTCGTTGGCGTGGGCACACAGATCGCTGGTGGTCGATGTCTGTTACTTGCGCTGCTCTCCTCTGTCGCTCGAGACGTTCGTGCTGCCACGAGCGTCGACGGTGCACGTGTCTTGGATTTGGTCTCATCACAGCGCAAATCGGACGATGAGACACCGAGAATCGACGACGACGTCGTCACCGCTTTCGCGGACGGCTCTGCAGCCGTTTTCTTGGTCTTCTTCTTGGTCTTGAGCGAGCTGGTTCGCTTCGTCATCGTCGTCGTCATCGCGAGGGTGTCGGGTGTGACGTACGTCGAGTCGCACTGTCGTAGCGCCTCTTGTACATTGCCGATAATGGAGAACGATCGATTCGGTGATGTACCCAGTAGAAACGGAATCTCACTGCAGCTCAGAACGCATGGGGTACCAATCAGAGAATCATCAGCGTTTGATCGGGGGAACGATTGCATTACCTGGAGAGATTCGCGGCGCGAAGCAACTCGAGATTGTTGGCGGTCGACGTGGGGAGCTTCTTGCTCACTGTCTTCTTGTCCTTGACACCCCCTGACGCTGTCGCGGCTACACGTGTACCAGTTCCTTTGGCCGAAGACGAGCTCTTGGCGATAGCAGCCGAGCTCGCGAGACTCGAGGCCGTCGGGCGAGTCAGCGTGGACGTCCGCTGCTGCTGCTGCAGTCGCTTGTTCTTCTTGGTGATCTTGTTGAGTGCGTCTTGCGACTCCCACACCTTCGCAACGAGCTTCTCGTTGAGCTGCGTGATGGCAGCGACCGTTTGCTGGCGAGAGTCACGACATCATGTGAGCCCGACTGCTGAGCGATTGCCGTTTACTCATCATCAGTCGCACCTCGGAGTCGCGAAGACGCTCCCTTGTCTCCGCGTGGTTGGTCGACTCCTGCTCCAGCAACGAGTCAAGACGCTCAATGCGCTCGTTCGCAGAGTCTCGTTCGCTCTGGAGCGCGTTTACTTGCGCCTGCAGCTCGCGAAGCTCGTGTTTGTGCGTCGCTTTCAGGGTCTCCAGCTCTGCGAAATGGAAAAACAAAGAATAGGGTCAGCACGTCTCGAGAGCAAGGCGCCGCACAAGACTCGAAAAGGGTTTTCTTCCTGCCGTTGCTCAAGCTTCGCTGCTGCTCCGTGGAAGCCTGAAGCTGGTTCCTGAGGTCGTCGGCTTTCGACGCCTGCGTGGCGGCGAGTCGCTCGGCATGCTGCAACTCGGTCTCCAACGCCTTGCGCTGCTCTGTGAAGCGCACGAGCTCAAGCTTGAGCTCCTCTTTCTCGCTGCGCATCGACTCGTACGCAGCGCGCGCGGCATCTTTTGACTGCCCCAGCTCGTACGTGAGCTTCTTCTCGAGCGACGCGGCTTCAGCTTCGCGCTAACCGTAGGGCGACATCAGCAACGTGCGCATGCAGTCAGCGTGAGTGAATATCGCAGCCAACAGCAGTACCTTTCGCGCCTTGACTTTGACATCCGAGAGCTCCTGCAAGAGCTTCTCGCGCTCGTCTTCGAGGCGGCGGATCTTGTCCTGGAGCGCTTTCAGAGCCGACAGCACAGCACGACTGCCCTGCGCTGAGCTAGATGCTGATGACGTTGGCGTCGAAAACACCGACGACGATGGTGGTGGTGTCGTGTGTTTTGCAGGGAGAGCACTATCGAGGCTCAGTCCGTTGAGAGCCGATGACCCTTTCAAGTCCATGGAGGTGCTCAAAGACTTAGTCCCCTGTGGCGTCGAGAACGCCACACGCGAGAGATGGACACGTGTCGATTTCGTGGACGACGATGTCGCTTTTCCAGCGGACAGCTTGGTCGGTGGCGGAGGAGTGGAGAAAAGCTTCCGAGCGATCGGAGGACTCGAGGAACTGATGGATCCCGTGCTGCTGGCGTCGTCACTGTCTGACGACTTGTGGCGATACCGGCGCCGAGACGTCGATGCTGCGGTGTCAGCGCGAGACCGCCGCGTGGATGCTGCCGCCCACTCGGCAGCGGTCGACGTCGCGTCGGTGTGGTGCGCGAGACGCTTGAGCGTCACTTTCAGGTCCTCCATCTCTTGCGTCGGCGACGGGATCACGATCGATTCGTCGAGATCAGTTGGTGCGCTCTGCCCGTTGGTTCGTCGTGAGCGATGGGACGCAACGTCAGGAGATGACGGCGACGACACTGAGGAAGAGGCTGGAGACGATGCAGGCGCTGGCATGGTCTTCGCGTGTCGCGTGGTATCACGATCGTCCTCCGAAGAGTTCTCGGCACTGCCGTTGTCCGACAGCTTCTTCCGTTCAGATGAGCGCAGCGTCGAGCGGCTCCGCTTTCCAGACTGTGTCGCACTCGAGCGATGTGAGCCATGATCGCGTCGTTGTCCCAACGATCCGTGGGAATCGCGCATCTCGCCGTCGTCGTCCTCGTCGGAGTCGCTTCCTCTGCTGTCGTCCAGCAGACGAGATGGCAGCGACATTTCCTTCCTGGATGTGGACGCCCCTCGGTCAAGGTTGCCGCGCCGTCGCTCATGGCGCCGAGAAGCCGGCAGCGTCGTCGTCGCCGTCTGAACCTCTCGCCGTGCTCCATTGAGAGACACCAGAGGCACTCCGAGTGTGTCTTGCAGCAGACGAGTGACCGCTTTTGAGCCTTTCTTGCGGGGCGAGATCAGGATCTTGCTGTGCGACGAGATCACAATCGTATCCGAGTCCTCGCCATCGGAGTTATCGGCTGCGAGCGGAGCTTCTCGTGCCATCATGGAGTGTGGAGGACAGACGCAATGAAGCTAAGAGCTTGTGTCGCTTCGGACCGAATTGTGACTTTTCAGGATTGGAGGTACTTGGGTGGAGAGCTAAGCTAACTTTGAGATACGGAAAAGTTACGGTATTTTTCACGCGTAGGTTAACTTCTGAGGAAGGTAGATGCAAGTCTGGAAATGGAGAGATGCGGATATGCAAAAGGGAAAATGAAAAAAAAAATTGTGGATGTGACGATTCAACACACTACGCAAGACCGCAATCGCGGCCTCCTACTTGAACTCCCTTGCACCATGCAGCATCGTTTCCACTCGATCGTGTGTGTGACTCTGCCGATTGGCTTGGCGCTCACACTGTTGCTTCTTGTGGATCTGGGCATCATCATCAGCTGCCAGTCCTTTAGTGCTTGCTCTGAAGCTCGCGCGAAAGCTGCTTTATCAGCTCCAACTGGGCGTTCATCATGGCCAACGTCGTCTCACGCTCGCGTTTCTCGATCTCAAAGCGCTGCTTCTCGAGCTCGAGCTTCTCTTCTGCCAGACGGAGCTCATTGTGACGGCGAACGGATTCCTCTTGGAGATGGCGCTGCAAGAAATCAATCGCCAGCGAGTTGAGTGCAGAAGAGTTATCGGCAGTGGCTGGTGCAGACGTGCGCGCGCGCTTGACGACGTTCATCGGAGAGCCGTTGACATCAAGCGTGCGCTTGTGCTCACCCGCCACAGCGCCTTCGGGCAGCATCTCAGTCAATGGGCTGCCATGACTCTCAATACTGTGCGCCTCCGCGCCGCTACCGCCACGCGAGGCACGACGATCACCGCGTTCCGCACGATGATCCTTCGCCTACATGAATATGTCGGTCAGTACGAGATTCGACCAACGGAAAGGCGATATAAAGGAAATGAAACAAACCATTTGGTGGATCTCGCCAATGAGCTGCTCACGCTCATTCACCTCTTCGGGGGTACCAGTCGAGCGAAGCGACGAGAGATCACCGCTCAGATACGAGTCAATGAGCGCCTTGTAGCGGCGCTGACACGCCTTGGGGTCGATCGTCAGGCTGCCTGGACGCAGCATCGCGAGCTGCGCGTTGAACGCGTGACCGATGGCCTCCCACGACGAGAGCGTCTCGCCATGGACAGCGGTCCATGGGCGCTGGCGTGCGACCTCCTTGAGGAGGATCACGTCATGCGCAGGCTTGAAGCGGAACGTGCGCTTGTTGAGCTCCGGCGCCATCTCGGAAGCAGAGCGTTCAAGGGCGAAGAGGATTGGCGCGCACTTGCGATCGGAGCTCGCCGTCGGCGCTCCAACTCACAGTTTGAAAACTCGGTTGGTGGTTTTTTTGTGGTCCACGACGTGTTTGTGAAAATTCGCCTTTGGGTGGTTTCCAATATCTTCGGTTTCTTTCGGCGAGACGTAATTTATTTGGTTTGTTCGGTCACACGAGTAAGTTATGGAGAGAGAAACAAGATACGGGGGTGGGTGCGATGTCTGGTGGTCGCCTCATGATACGGGAGCAGCTCATAGTGACGAGCGCGGCGCTGCGAGTCAAGCGCGTCGCTGCAGCGCAAGCTGCGCCGCGTGTTGTCCAGCGATGCGGCCAAAGACGACGCACTCGGCGAGTGAGTTGCCGCCCAGTCGGTTCGCGCCGTGCAGTCCACCAGAGACCTCGCCCGCTGCGAAGAGACCGTCGATCGGCGAGCCATCGGCCTTCAGCACGGCCGTGTCCGTGTTGATCTTGACGCCGCCCATTGTGTAGTGCACTGCAGGCGCGACCTCCATGACGTGAATCTCAACTGGCGAGTCCACAGTCTCAATGTGCTGGAGTGGGAACGGGAACACGGTCTTGCCGAACGGGTCAGGCTTGTTGCCAGCAGCGATCGCCGCGTAGTTGTTGAGCTCTTCGAGCATCTCGTTCGCGTCGAAATGGCAGTACTCGGCGGCCTCACGGACCGAATTTACGGCCTTGACAAGTCCAATGTGCTTGTAGAACCCGAGTGACGACTGCAGCGGTTGAGCGCCTTCGAAGAGCCACAGGAACGATGACTTGCTGGGCTGCGCGAGGATGGCTTGCGAGACGACGTCTCGCGTCGACAGCTCGTTCACGAAGCGCTTACCGCTCGTGTTGAAGAGCAGCGCACCAGAGCCTCGGATGGCCTCAGGCGCCAGGAACTTCTGCTGAGCATCACGGTCCTTGGGGTTGATGAAGCCCGTCGGATGCAGCTGGACCTTGTCCATGAGGATGAGGTCGGCACCTAGCGCCTCAGCCATCAGCACGCCGTCGCCCTGCGCGCATGCACCATTGGTAGTTGGGAATGCCTCGAGGCCAGGGGCGAAGCGCTTCAAGAGGTTGCGGTTCGCGGAGAAGCCGCCAGTCGCGAGGACGACAGCGCCACTCTCGATCGCGACAGCTTCGCCGTCCGCCTGCTCAACGTGCAGCCCCAAGACGCGCCCTGTTGACGGCTCAACCTCCAACTTCTTCGCGGTCGCGCCCGTGATAATCTCGACGTTGGCCAGCTGCGCAACCTTCTTCTGCAGAGCGCTGATGATCGCGAAGCCGACGTTCGGCCCGCTCTTGTTGCGATGCGTGCGCTTGTTCGAGTGACCGCCCAACTGGCACAGCACGGAGAGGTCGACCTCGCACTGCTTTAGAAACTCAATCGCCGACGGACTCTGTGTCGCCATTAAATCGCAAGCACACACACGAGTCAGTGTGATGCCTTCATCACCACAGCAGTCGCGAGTGGCACACGCACCTGCTTGACAAACAGGTCCACGAGGTACGAGTTGGAGAGTCCGCCGCCCGACTTGAGCGTGTCCTGCTCGAACACTGGCGCATCGTCTTCGGAGATGGCCGCGTTGATGCCAGACGACGCCTTGGCCGAGTTACCGCCGACCTTGGCTTCGCGCTCGATGAGCACGATCTTGGCGTCCGGCGCCGCCGCCGCCGCCTCGATACTGGCGCTGAGACCTGGACACAAGTCGCTCTCAGCACGACTGCGCTCCCATGGCTATGCCCACACCAGCGATCTCGCACGCACCTGCTAGTCCAGCGCCGATGACGGTGATGTCTGCCTTGAGCAGACGCGCATTCGCTGCGTCGAGTCTTGCATCGCCGCCCGCCATGAGTCCACTCCATATGTAAACATACGCGGCACAGAAGACACTTAGCGCGACCATCAACGAGAAGGGCCCCGTGCTCGTGCGTCCCCGATGCCGCGCGGCAGGCGACGGCGGCGGTGACGACAACGACGACGGAGCGGGAGCCATCGCGATTGCGTTGTCGCTCGATGGAAGAAAAGGGAGAGTAAAGGCTGCTTACGTGGATGGGAGGAAGCGTGGAGAAACGCAGACGCTGGTGGCCGCGTGGCTACGAGAAGAGGAGACGGTCGCTACGAATCCAGAAATGACATCGCTCAGAAGCGGGGAAAAAGAGGACACGCAGTCGAGTCGACCCGTCACTCGGGACGTCCCGTGCCGGATGATGCTTCATGGGCTGGCGGTGCGTGTCTCTCGTGTTGAAGTTGGAGCCAGAACGCACCGTGGAGGCTTCGGCAAAGTACGACGCGCGTTTCTGCGCGCGGCACAGCCTGGAATCGCATGAAGATCAAGAACATGGAAGAGATGTCAGTTGGATCCCGAAGACTTGCGCGCTCGTGACGAAGGACAAGCGCCATGTGCGCTTGTGTTCTGCTTTCCATGATCACTTGTGGGGAGCACAGCAGTAGAATGAATGTAGGGAGCGTACCGGTGCATGATCGTGGATGGGACCCCAATCGAATGCGGATGACAAGCGGGAAGAGGAAGGTGAAGTGTGCAGCAGTAGCGATATTCAAAAGTGTTATACAGTTAGTGAGTTCTAATTCTCGGGTGCAAACTACACCACCGATCCGTCCTTGATGAGCATCCGAGTCTCGAGACCCTTCTTGAACGCACGGATAACACGAATCTGCGCGCGGACGCGAGCGAAGCCACGCAGCCAAAGCTCCTGTCCACGACCACTCATGACCTGGCGGACCTGGACATCGTCAGCCTCGCGGCAGAACGCCATCCAGTTCGGCGCATTCTTGACCGAGATTGAACGGAGGACAAGACCCCACGGAAGACTCAACGCACCAATGGCAACGCACGCGAGCCACTGCGTCGCGCTGAGCGGCTTGCAGTTGAACACGCGACCCGTGAACTGAACCAGAATGACCTGCATCGCGATCTGGAAAACAGTGACATACATGAACACTGCGTTGCCCGTGATGCCAGTGAAGATGTTGATCTCGTCGTGAATCTTGCGCGCATTCAGCTCGTTGAAAAGCTGCAGCCACACGAACACATTGAAGATAATCGTCATGTGCTCCGTCGGGTTCTTCTTATCCTTGACTTCGTTGACCTCTCCGTTGATCGTGTCCGGCATCTTGACGTAGATACCAGTATCGACATCGAAGATCTTGTCGCCCCAGAACGTGAGAACAATCAAGATCACCAGCTGGAGAATGGACTGGCCGATAATGTGCTTCGTCATCTTCTTCGACAGCAACGGAGCCGTCTTCGGGTACGGCTTACGTTCAAGCATTGCCTGCGTTGGTTCCTCCGTAGCAAGCGCCAGAGACGCGAAAGTGTCCATAATGAGGTTGACCCACAGCAGTTGAACCGCAGTCAACGGAGACTGCTCGTACGCCACAGCACCAATAATAGACAGAGTAATGGCAACCACGTTGACCGTCAACTGGAACTGCAGGAACTTGGAGATCGAGTCGTACACGTTGCGGCCCCACTTGATCGCATTCACGATCGAGCTGAAGTTGTCATCCATCAAGATAATATCCGACGCATCCTTCGCCACCGCAGTACCGCAGATACCCATCGCAAAACCCACGTTCGCCTTCTTCAACGCAGGAGCGTCGTTCGTGCCGTCGCCAGTCACAGCCACAACCTGAGGACCGTGCTCCGGCAGGTTGCTCTGCATCAAACCAGACACCAGCGTGTACTTGTCCTTGGGCGACGAACGAGCCAACACACGAAGACGAGGCCAGATCTTGTCAAACTCCGACTGGATAATGTTACCAGACGCATCCAGCACACGGCTACGGAACGTGTGACCCTCCATCACAAGCGAGCCGTCGTTCGGCTGGATGATGCCACACTTGCCAGCGATCGAACGCGCCGTCGTGATATTGTCGCCCGTCACCATGCGCACCGTGATGCCGGCCTTCTTGCAGTTCTCGATCGCACCAGGCACCTCCGGTCGCACCGGATCCTCGATACCGACGATACCCACACACGTCAGATCCTGCTCAATGTCATCGTCCGACCACTTGGAGATCTCCGACGCAGCCACATCCACGTCGCGGTACGACAGACACAGCGTGCGGTAGCCCTGCGACGCATACTTCTCGATCACATCACGGTTGATCTGCGAGCGACGACCCGCGTCCAGACCAGTCAAAGAACCGTCCGCGTGCTGCACGCGGTTGCACAGACCCAGCACCACCTCCGTCGCACCCTTCGTGTAGATGCGGCACGACGACGCCGACGTCGTCACCACCACCGACATGCGCTTCTTCGCGCTGTTGAACGTCAGCATGTGTGCGATCTCCGTCGACGCGCGCACCGACGGGTACTCCACGCCAGCGTCGCGCACAAACTGCAGCAACGCACACTCCGTCTTGTTGCCCGTGTGCTCCGGCTGGCCGCCAGCCACCTTCGGCGGAAGGATCTCCGCCGTCGAGTTCACGCACACGCCGTTGCACAGCGCCGTCTTCGTCTCCGCGCTCAGCGCCGCAGACGCCTCCGCGCCGTTCGAGAACTCGCGGTCGCCCACCCACAGCTGCATCACCGTCATGCGGTTCGTCGTCAACGTGCCCGTCTTGTCCGAGCACACCGTCGTCGCGCTGCCCATCGTCTCGCACGCGTCAAGGTGACGCACCAGGTTGTTGTCGCGGAGCATCTTCTTCACCGAGTACGCCAGAGCGATCGTCACGGCGAGCGGCAGACCCTCCGGAATCGCCACGACAAGCACCGTGATACCCACAATGAAGAAGTTGAGGTAGTCGTTGACGTACTTGCTCGCCCACGGTTCCTTCTTATAGGCGAAGGTGTAGATGGAAAAGCGGATGCACATAGCAACAAACACAGCAATAGCTGCAATTGTGCCCAACTTGCCAATCAGAATAGTAAGCTTGTAAAGCTTGCCCTCCAGAGGAGATTGCGATCCCTCCTCGTCATCATCGTATCCGTTGTCAGCATCGTCTTCTTCACTTCCTTGCTTCGGTGTTTCCATCTCCACGTAGCCTTCACCAGTTTCCTCAGCATCGTTCTTCTTGGACTTCTTGCCACCACCAGCAATTAGCTTCTTAATGATACCGGCCTGCGAGTTCTCGCCCACCGCCACCACCAGCATCTTGCCGAGACCCTCCATCACCTTCGTGCCAGAAAGCAAGAACGGGTTCTCCGCGTTCTTCGTCAGCAGATCCGTCTCGCCAGTCATCGCGCTCTCGTCCAGCTTCAGCTCCTTCTCGTCGAACACGATACCGTCTGCGGGAATGATGTCACCAAGGTCCACACGAACAATGTCACCCACCACGAGGCTGAACTTGCTGACTTCCGTCGGCACACCATTGCGGATGACCTTGATCTTTTCGTCCTCCTTGACCGCGTTCAGCGCGCGGAACTGCTTCTCCTTCTGGTAGTCATTGACAGCGGTGACCACCGTCACGATGAAAACGGCAAAGATGATACACGCGCCTTCGATCCAGCCCGTGTCCTTGTGCTCGCCGACCGTCAGCGCGAGAATAATGGAGAGCACACCCGCGACGGCGAGCACGCGGATCGTGATATCTTCGGCGGCGTCCCACATCAGTTCAAAGAACGACTTGGGCTTGGGCGGCGCGACATAGTTCTTGCCGAAAAAGTCTTCGCGCTTCTGCAGGTCGTCCTTGTCGTCGTTGTTGAGGCCCTGGCGGATGTCGACGCTCAGCGCGTCGGCCACGCCGGCGACGCCGCCGAGGCGGGCGAGCTCGGCGGCCTGCTTCTCGTGCGGCGTCTCGACGAGGCGAATGAGATCGCCCGTGACGAGTCGGAACGCCATCGTCAGAGGGGGGGGAGTCGATGTGTGCGGTTGCGCGCAAGTTGGATTCTAATCTCGGCGGCTGGTCCGGTCGGTTGCTGGCCCCAGGCGCAGAGGGTGAGGTGAGGTGAGGGTGGTTGACTGACTGACTGGCCTGACTGACTGACTGGCGGGGTGACTGACCCACACAACGAAGAAGAAGAAGAAGAAGAAGAAGAACAAGACGGCTGTGCTGGGCTGGGAGGGGCGGCGCGCGCCTTTCGCACTGGCTCCGACAGGGCGGGGAGGGATGAGCTGGGCGCCACCGCCTGGTTTTGTGGCCGCGTGTAGGGCGCGGGCTAAGTTCGATGGGAAACCTCTGAAAGCGCATGCGCCGGGGGGACACGGTGTTCCAAAAGAACAAGAGACTTGGCGCCAAGTGTGGGCCTGCGGTCAGCGTGTCGAGCAACGCTCGAATCTCGAATCGGGGGAACCAGATTCGCAACGCGTTCTCTTTGAATCCCTGCCGATCGTGCGAGAGCGAGGCTAGGGTAATGCGACAAGAGAGGTCGGAATAAGAGCATGCGATACACCCGACTATCGAAACGTACAGGTAGTGTGACTCGATCGTTGTATTGCGAGGGCAATACTCGCAGCTAACCAACTCAGTTGTAGAGGTCGAGCACAATGACGAGCCATGGGTGCGTCGTGGGTCCCGTCGCCCAATCAGCGCCGAGGTCTCGATTAAGTGTCAAACCCATGACCAGGCTGTGTGCGGTTGAACATGCAGAGACCAGCAACTAACCTCGACTAATCCTGACGACGAAAGCCACGGGACCAGCTCGAAAAGATTCGATCGCACACCGACTCGGCGGCCGAGATCTGCTGCGATGCTGGCCACCGCCCACCACCGCTGCTCCCTGCTGGTGCCGCTGCCCGCTGTTGTCCAGCCGCGTGACGCGCGACGACGTCACTGGCGGGCTCTCTGGCTGGTGGAGCCGCTGGCTCCGTCGACCCGAGACTCGTTTGGGAAGAACTCGCCTGGAAGCGTTGGAGAAGAGCGGCATGATGGAGGAAGGAAGCGAGCAGGCTCGATCACGGGGTATGCAAGCAGCACAGCGAGTAGTTGATGTACCCATAGCACTCGAACTCCCTGCTCGTGCTTGATTGGCTTGGTCTGGTGCGTGGAGTGTTTCTGGCCGCCCTGCTCATGACCCCATGAGCAGGGGCGCGGAAAACAACAACTGCGACAGACGATTAATGGTCCGATTGTTCGACGACCGAATCTGCAAGTGTAGTGGCGCTGCAAGCATCCATCAGGTCGATCTTCCGCGTCTCATGGTGAGCTGGGCGCTCGCGACGTTTGAGCGCGGACCAAATGCGAATGGCGCTCGCATGCTCATGCCAACGCACACGAATCATGATTCGACCACCACACCTGCATAGAGGGGAGCGCCATCGCCTAAAGCTTCGTCTCTTTTTCTCCGACAGCAATCAGCTTCAGCTGTTGAATAGCTGCCAAGACATGCCGCCCAACCGGGTCATGAATCACAATGTTTGTGTCCTCAACAAAGGTCGTCTTGGTTGACAACAGCATCCAAAGACACCGTCTCCACAAGTTTTCGTCTCCAGGCGCTTTTGATCAAGTAGCTATTTACAATGGAAATGTACTCACGATTCACGACATGCCTCACACTGACGCCTGCTCCTACACAATCGACCCCTTGATCAGCTTGCGCTGGGTCAGGCTGTTCTTGAACGCGCGGATCACGCGGAGCTGCGCGCGAATGCGAGCGATACCGCGGATCCACAGCTCCTGACCACGGCCGGTAAACACCTTGTGCACCGCCGTATCGTCGCCTTCGCGGCAGAACGCCATCCAGCTTGGCGCATTGCGAATCTTGATGGAGCGCAGGAACAAACCCCACGGCAGCGCGATCGAGCCCAACGCGATGCACGCGACCCACTGCGTTCCAGTCAGAGGCGCACAGTTGAACACACGACCCGTAAACTGCACAAGCACCACCTGCATCAATGACTGGAAGCCGAAGACGTACAGGAACACCGGGTTGCGCGTGATTCCCTTGAACACGTTGATCTCGTCGTGGATCTTGCGCGCGTTGATCTCGTTGAAGAGCGTCATCCACACGAACGTGTTGAAGATGATCGTGAAGTGCTGCGACGGATCCTTCTTGCTGCGCTCCTCGTCCGAGAGATCCAGGTATCGACCCGACTTGATACCAAAGATCTCCTCTCCGTAAAACGTCAGCACCAGCAGCACGATCAGCTGGAGGAACGACTGTCCGAGAATGTGCTTCGTCATCTTCTTCGACAGCAACGGAGCCGTCTTCGGGTACGGCTTGCGCTCAAGCATCTCCGCCGTCGGTTCTTCAGTCGACAGCGCCAGCGAGCCAAACGAGTCCATAATCAAGTTCACCCACAGCATCTGCACGGCCGTCAGTGGCGATTGCTCCAGCAGCACGGCGCCCAAGAATGCAAGAGTAATGGCAACCACGTTGACCGTCAACTGGAACTGCAGGAACTTGGAGATCGAGTCGTACACGTTGCGGCCCCACTTGATCGCATTCACGATCGAGCTGAAGTTGTCATCCATCAAGATAATATCCGACGCATCCTTCGCCACCGCAGTACCGCAGATACCCATCGCAAAACCCACGTTCGCCTTCTTCAACGCAGGAGCGTCGTTCGTGCCGTCGCCAGTCACAGCCACGACCTGAGGGCCATGCTCCGGCAGATTGCTCTGCATCAAACCAGACACCAGCGTGTACTTGTCCTTGGGCGACGAACGAGCCAACACACGAAGACGAGGCCAGATCTTGTCAAACTCCGACTGGATAATGTTGCCAGACGCATCCAGCACTCGGTTGCGGAACTCGTACCCCTCCATCACAAGCGAGCCGTCGTTCGGCTGGATGATGCCGCACTTGCCAGCGATCGAACGCGCCGTCGTGATGTTGTCGCCCGTCACCATGCGCACCGTGATGCCGGCCTTCTTGCAGTTCTCGATCGCACCAGGCACCTCCGGTCGCACCGGATCCTCGATACCGACGATACCCACACACGTCAGATCCTGCTCAATGTCGTCGTCCGACCACTTGGAGATCTCCGACGCAGCCACATCCACGTCGCGGTACGACAGACACAGCGTGCGGTAGCCCTGCGACGCATACTTCTCGATCACATCACGGTTGATCTGCGAGCGACGACCCGCGTCCAGACCAGTCAAAGAACCGTCCGCGTGCTGCACGCGGTTGCACAGACCCAGCACCACCTCCGTCGCACCCTTCGTGTAGATGCGGCACGACGACGCCGACGTCGTCACCACCACCGACATGCGCTTCTTCGCGCTGTTGAACGTCAGCATGTGCGCGATCTCCGTCGACGCGCGCACCGACGGGTACTCCACGCCAGCGTCGCGCACAAACTGCAGCAACGCACACTCCGTCTTGTTGCCCGTGTGCTCCGGCTGGCCGCCAGCCACCTTCGGCGGAAGGATCTCCGCCGTCGAGTTCACGCACACGCCGTTGCACAGCGCCGTCTTCGTCTCCGCGCTCAGCGCCGCAGACGCCTCCGCGCCGTTCGAGAACTCGCGGTCGCCCACCCACAGCTGCATCACCGTCATGCGGTTCGTCGTCAACGTGCCCGTCTTGTCCGAGCACACCGTCGTCGCGCTGCCCATCGTCTCGCACGCGTCAAGGTGACGCACCAGGTTGTTGTCGCGGAGCATCTTCTTCACCGAGTACGCCAGAGCGATCGTCACTGCGAGCGGCAGACCCTCAGGAATCGCCACCACAAGCACCGTGATCGCGACGATGAAAAACTCGAGGTAGTCGCTGATGTAGCTGTTGCTCCACGACTTGTTCTTCTTGCCGAAGGTGTCGATCGAGAAACGAATGCACATGATGATGAACACGAGCAGCGCCACGGCCGTGCCGAGCTTGCCGATGAGCACCGTCAGGCGGTAGAGCTTGCCCTCCAGAGGCGACTGCGATCCTCGTCATCGTCGTCATAGTCGTTGCTGTTTTCCTTCTCGTCAACCTTCGGGGTCTGGATCTCCACGTACGCGTCCTTCTCCAGCTCGTGGTTCTTCTCTTCGGCCTTGTTTTCTTGGCGCCACCGCCAGAGATGAGCTTCTTGATGATACCGGCCTGCGAGTTCTCGCCCACCGCCACCACCAGCATCTTGCCGAGACCCTCCATCACCTTCGTGCCAGAAAGCAAGAACGGGTTCTCCGCGTTCTTCGTCAGCAGATCCGTCTCGCCAGTCATCGCGCTCTCGTCCAGCTTCAGCTCCTTCTCGTCGAACACGATACCGTCCGCGGGAATGATGTCGCCAAGGTCCACACGAACAACGTCGCCCACCACGAGGCTGAACTTGCTGACTTCCATTGGCACACCATTGCGGATGACCTTGATCTTTTCGTCCTCCTTGACCGCGTTCAGCGCGCGGAACTGCTTCTCCTTCTGGTAGTCGTTGATCGCCGTCACGAACATGACGACCAGCACAGCAAAGATGATGCACGTGCCCTCGATCCAGCCCGTCTCCGGGTGATCACCCACCGTGACCGAGAGGATGATCGAGAACACACCTGCGATCGTCAACACGATGATCGTGATATCCTGGAACGCGTCCCACATGAGCTCGAGAAACGACTTGGGCTTGGGCGGCGCGACATAGTTCTTGCCGAAACAGTCCTCGCGCTTCTGCAGATCCGCCTTGTCGTCGTTGTTCAGACCGTGGCGGATGTCCACGTTAAGCGCGTCTGCGATGCCGGCCAGACCGCCGAGGCGAGCGACTTCGCCGACTTGCTTGTCGTGTGGCGTCTCGATGAGACGGATGAGGTCTCCGGTGAGGAGCTTGAATGACATCGCCGTCGTCCACGTCTGTCTGTCTGTGTGTGTTGTTGTTGTTCTTTTTCTTCTTGGGTGAGGGGATACTGTATGACCGCGACCGGATCGACACTTGAACACGAGTATCTATCGATGTCTGTGCGCGTGTGTGTGTGCAAGCGAGCGAGTCCGAAAATGAGCTCAAGCGAGGTCGTGTCGGCACGCGCAGCAGAGAACAACACCGAAGCGGAGCGACCGAGGTCGGAGGGCGGTGGCTGGCGGCTGGAGGATCGAAAAAGCGACTGGAGAAGCCTGCGCCGACTGGCTCTGCACGGCACTGCTCTGCCAGTTGGCTCGACGAGATTAAAACGTCGCCAGATGCAGAGAAAGCTGACACGCAGCCGTGGATGGGTGATCGCTGCGCACTGTTTGGTGCGAGAGAGAGAGAACGGCGATGAACGCGCGACGCTCACTCAACTGCAACGTCGAGACTCGAGTGGGTTGGCAGGGAGATGTGTCGATTAATCGATTGGAATCGACTAAGCCGACTGAGCATCTTGAACCCGATCCCATCGAGTGCTGGCATCATCATGTTTTGGAGTCCATACCACCAGTCAATACCCACGAAACGGTGCGTGGCGAGTCCGAGATACCATGTTTCACAGGCTTCTGACGCCTGGTGACGACGGCAACTCCCGATGGGTTCGCTCGCCCCACCCCTCTGCAAGAAAAGAGCCAGACGACCGACACACGCACACAGCAGCACACACACCTGCACAGTCGAGACCGATCGAATCTTGACGACCAACTGCTCAAGTCCCAGGATCCCAGGATCCGTTCTCTCGTCCGACGAGTCGTGGCGGTCGATCCGAACTCCGATGGGTACTGTACCTGCCTGGCGCTGCCTGAGTAGCTCAGGTGCTTGCAACGCTCCCACTCTCTTCTCTCCCGTCTCGGCCATTGCGACGCAATTTGCATTGCTTCGTCGTGCTGACGACCGATCGATCGAATGGATCGTTTGGCGCCCAGTGGGTTCGTTGTGGAACCGCCGGCTCCGACACCGCACACTTACCGAACGCATCTTGACGGTCAAATGGTGCAGTATGCACACTGTAGGCAAGAAGCCCAAGCTCAGGAGTTACTGTAGTTGTGCGGACGAATCCTGCCTCGACGGCAAAAGCATTGATTGAATCGGCATTGTGATAGGGCATCGAGCTCATGTCATGATGCCGTGTCGGAAAAACGCCAACGCGAGGTCCAGATTCGATGTTAGACGGCAGTCATGATCACAGGTATTTGGATTCTATGCCTCGCAAACCTAGCGCTATGGTCCATGATTGTTGGGGTCGTGGACTGGGCGACTCGATCGCGGCATGCATCTATTGCGAGGTTCGGCACTTCTTTCTCTTTGCCATTCATGTTCAAAGGAGAATTCATTAGCCCTGTGGACCAGGCGCTGCCATGAGCGCCCGAGTCTCGAAACCAAACGCTAGTGCCATAATGCCAGTGACCAGTGAAAGAAGAAAAACCCATTGCAGAGCTTGACTTCCGGTCGTTTCGTGCTAGAAGCGGACGCCATTGGAACTCACACAGCCCGCCAGCGACGCCGCTAGAGTGAGGTTTATAGTCGGAGATTGGCTCCGGCATGAATGGATCGACTACGTTTTGTTCTCAAACTGCAGTTGTAAGAAGATGTAGCGTAGGAACAGGCCTCGAGCTCATGATCCAGCTTCGTCGCTTTTTCTCCGACAGCAATCAGCTTCAGCTGTTGAATAGCTGCCAAGACATGCCGCGCAACCGGATCATGAATCACAATGTTTGTGTCCTCAACAAAGGTCGTCTTGGTTGACAACAGCTTCCAAGGACACCGTCTCCACAAGTTTTCGTCTCCAGACGCTTTTGATCAAGTAGCAATCAACAATGGAAATGTACTCACGATTCACGACATGCCTCACACTGACGCCTGCTCCTACACAATCGACCCCTTGATCAGCTTGCGCTGGGTCAGGCTGTTCTTGAACGCGCGGATCACGCGGAGCTGCGCGCGAATGCGAGCGATACCGCGGATCCACAGCTCCTGACCACGGCCGGTAAACACCTTGTGCACCGCCGTGTCGTCGCCTTCGCGGCAGAACGCCATCCAGCTTGGCGCATTGCGAATCTTGATGGAGCGCAGGAACAAACCCCACGGCAGCGCGATCGAGCCCAACGCGACGCACGCGACCCACTGCGTTCCAGTCAGAGGCGCACAGTTGAACACACGACCCGTAAACTGCACAAGCACCACCTGCATCAATGACTGGAAGCCGAAGACGTACAGGAACACCGGGTTGCGCGTGATTCCCTTGAACACGTTGATCTCGTCGTGGATCTTGCGCGCGTTGATCTCGTTGAAGAGCGTCATCCACACGAACGTGTTGAAGATGATCGTGAAGTGCTGCGACGGGTCCTTCTTGCTGCGCTCCTCGTCCGAGAGATCCAGGTATCGACCCGACTTGATACCAAAGATCTCCTCTCCGTAAAACGTCAGCACCAGCAGCACGATCAGCTGGAGGAACGACTGTCCGAGAATGTGCTTCGTCATCTTCTTCGACAGCAACGGAGCCGTCTTCGGGTACGGCTTGCGCTCAAGCATCTCTGCCGTCGGTTCTTCAGTCGACAGCGCCAGCGAGCCAAACGAGTCCATAATCAAGTTCACCCACAGCATCTGCACGGCCGTCAGTGGCGATTGCTCCAGCAGCACGGCGCCCAAGAATGCAAGAGTAATGGCAACCACGTTGACCGTCAACTGGAACTGCAGGAACTTGGAGATCGAGTCGTACACGTTGCGGCCCCACTTGATCGCATTCACGATCGAGCTGAAGTTGTCATCCATCAAGATAATATCCGACGCATCCTTCGCCACCGCAGTACCGCAGATACCCATCGCAAAACCCACGTTCGCCTTCTTCAACAGGAGCGTCGTTCGTGCCGTCGCCAGTCACAGCCACGACCTGAGGACCATGCTCCGGCAGGTTGCTCTGCATCAACCAGACACCAGCGTGTACTTGTCCTTGGGCGACGAACGAGCCAACACACGAAGACGAGGCCAGATCTTGTCAAACTCCGACTGGATAATGTTGCCAGACGCATCCAGCACTCGGTTGCGGAACTCGTACCCTCCATCACAAGCGAGCCGTCGTTCGGCTTGATGATGCCGCACTTGCCAGCGATCGAACGCGCCGTCGTGATGTTGTCGCCCGTCACCATGCGCACCGTGATGCCGGCCTTCTTGCAGTTCTCGATCGCACCAGGCACCTCCGGTCGCACCGGATCCTCGATACCGACGATACCCACACACGTCAGATCCTGCTCAATGTCGTCGTCCGACCACTTGGAGATCTCCGACGCAGCCACATCCACGTCGCGGTACGACAGACACAGCGTGCGGTAGCCCTGCGACGCATACTTCTCGATCACATCACGGTTGATCTGCGAGCGACGACCCGCGTCCAGACCAGTCAAAGAACCGTCCGCGTGCTGCACGCGGTTGCACAGACCCAGCACCACCTCCGTCGCACCCTTCGTGTAGATGCGGCACGACGACGCCGACGTCGTCACCACCACCGACATGCGCTTCTTCGCGCTGTTGAACGTCAGCATGTGCGCGATCTCCGTCGACGCGCGCACCGACGGGTACTCCACGCCAGCGTCGCGCACAAACTGCAGCAACGCACACTCCGTCTTGTTGCCCGTGTGCTCCGGCTGGCCGCCAGCCACCTTCGGCGGAAGGATCTCCGCCGTCGAGTTCACGCACACGCCGTTGCACAGCGCCGTCTTCGTCTCCGCGCTCAGCGCCGCAGACGCCTCCGCGCCGTTCGAGAACTCGCGGTCGCCCACCCACAGCTGCATCACCGTCATGCGGTTCGTCGTCAACGTGCCCGTCTTGTCCGAGCACACCGTCGTCGCGCTGCCCATCGTCTCGCACGCGTCAAGGTGACGCACCAGGTTGTTGTCGCGGAGCATCTTCTTGACCGAGTACGCCAGAGCGATCGTCACTGCGAGCGGCAGACCCTCAGGAATCGCCACCACAAGCACCGTGATCGCGACGATGAAAAACTCGAGGTAGTCGCTGATGTAGCTGTTGCTCCACGACTTGTTCTTCTTGCCGAAGGTGTCGATCGAGAAACGAATGCACATGATGATGAACACGAGCAGCGCCACGGCCGTGCCGAGCTTGCCGATGAGCACCGTCAGGCGGTAGAGCTTGCCCTCCAGAGGCGACTGCGATTCCTCGTCATCGTCGTCATAGTCGTTGCTGTTTTCCTTCTCGTCAACCTTCGGGGTCTGGATCTCCACGTACGCGTCCTTCTCCAGCTCGTGGTTCTTCTCTTCGGCCTTGTTCTTCTTGGCGCCACCGCCAGAGATGAGCTTCTTGATGATACCGGCCTGCGAGTTCTCGCCCACCGCCACCACCAGCATCTTGCCGAGACCCTCCATCACCTTCGTGCCAGAAAGCAAGAACGGGTTCTCCGCGTTCTTCGTCAGCAGATCCGTCTCGCCAGTCATCGCGCTCTCGTCCAGCTTCAGCTCCTTCTCGTCGAACACGATACCGTCCGCGGGAATGATGTCGCCAAGGTCCACACGAACAACGTCGCCCACCACGAGGCTGAACTTGCTGACTTCCATTGGCACACCATTGCGGATGACCTTGATCTTTTCGTCCTCCTTGACCGCGTTCAGCGCGCGGAACTGCTTCTCCTTCTGGTAGTCGTTGATCGCCGTCACGAACATGACGACCAGCACAGCAAAGATGATGCACGTGCCCTCGATCCAGCCCGTCTCCGGGTGATCACCGACCGTGACCGAGAGGATGATCGAGAACACACCTGCGATCGTCAGCACGATGATCGTGATATCCTGGAACGCGTCCCACATGAGCTCGAGAAACGACTTGGGCTTGGGCGGCGCGACATAGTTCTTGCCGAAACAGTCCTCGCGCTTCTGCAGATCCGCCTTGTCGTCGTTGTTCAGACCGTGGCGGATGTCCACGTTAAGCGCGTCTGCGATGCCGGCCAGACCGCCGAGGCGAGCGACTTCGCCGACTTGCTTGTCGTGTGGCGTCTCGATGAGACGGATGAGGTCTCCGGTGAGGAGCTTGAATGACATCGCCGTCGTCCACGTCTGTCTGTCTGTGTGTGTTGTGTTGTTCTTTTCTCTTGGGTGAGGGGATACTGTATGACCGCGACCGGATCGACACTTGAACACGAGTATCTATCGATGTCTGTGTGTGTGTGTGTGCAAGCGAGCGAGTCCGAAAATGAGCTCAAGCGAGGTCGTGTCGGCACGCGCAGCAGAGAACAACACCGAAGCGGAGCGACCGAGGTCGGAGGGCGGTGGCTGGCGGCTGGAGGATCGAAAAAGCGACTGGAGAAGCCTGCGCCGACTGGCTCTGCACGGCACTGCTCTGCCAGTTGGCTCGACGAGATTAAAACGTCGCCAGATGCAGAGAAAGCTGACACGCAGCCGTGGATGGGTGATCGCTGCGCACTGTTTGGTGCGAGAGAGAGAGAGAACGGCGATGAACGCGCGACGCTCACTCAACTGCAACGTCGAGACTCGAGTGGGTTGGCAGGGAGATGTGTCGATTAATCGATTGGAATCGACTAAGCCGACTGAGCATCTTGAACCCGATCCCATCGAGTGCTGGCATCATCATGTTTTGGAGGCCATACCATCAGTCAATACCCACGAAACGGTGCGTGGCGAGTCCGAGATACCATGTTTCACAGGCTTCTGACGCCTGGTGACGACGGCAACCCCGATGGGTTCGCTCGCCCCACCCCTCTGCAAGAAAAGAGCCAGACGACCGACACACACAAACACACACCTGCACAGTCGAGACCGATCGAATCTTGACGACCAACTGCTCAAGTCCCAGGATCCCAGGATCCGTTCTCTCGTCCGACGAGTCGTGGCGGTCGATCCGAACTCCGATGGGTACTGTACTGTACCTGCCCGCCACTGCCTGAGTAGCTCAGGTGCTTGCAACGCTCCCACTCTCTTCTCTCCCGTCTCGGCCATTGCGACGCAATTTGCATTGCTTCGTCGTGCTGACGACCGATCGATCGAATGGATCGTTTGGCGCCCAGTGGGTTCGTTGTGGAACCGCCGGCTCCGACACCGCACACTTACCGAACGCATCTTGACGGTCAAATGGTGCAGTATGCACACTGTAGGCAAGAAGCCCAAGCTCAGGAGTTACTGTAGTTGTGCGGACGAATCCTGCCTCGACGGCAAAAGCATTGATTGAATCGGCATTGTGATAGGGCATCGAGCTCATGTCATGATGCCGTGTCGGAAAAACGCCAACGCGAGGTCCAGATTCGATGTTAGACGGCAGTCATGATCACAGGTATTTGGATTCTATGCCTCGCAAACCTAGCGCTATGGTCCATGATTGTTGGGGTCGTGGACTGGGCGACTCGATCGCGGCATGCATCTATTGCGAGGTTCGGCACTTCTTTCTCTTTGCCATTCATGTTCAAAGGAGAATTCATTAGCCCTGTGGACCAGGCGCTGCCATGAGCGCCCGAGTCTCGAAACCAAACGCTAGTGCCATAATGCCAGTGACCAGTGAAAGAAGAAAAACCCATTGCAGAGCTTGACTTCCGGTCGTTTCGTGCTAGAAGCGGACGCCATTGGAACTCACACAGCCCGCCAGCGACGCCGCTAGAGGGTTTATAGTCGGAGATTGGCTCCGGCATGAATGGATCGACTACGTTTTGTTCTCAAACTGCAGTAGTAAGAAGATGTAGCGTAGGAACAGGCCTCGAGCTCATGATCCAGCTTCGTCGCTTTTTCTCCGACAGCAATCAGCTTCAGCTGTTGAATAACTGCCAAGACATGCCGCGCAACCGGTCATGAATCACAATGTTTGTGTCCTCAACAAAGGTCGTCTTGGTTGACAACAGCATCCAAGGACACCGTCTCCACAAGTTTTCGTCTCCAGACGCTTTTGATCAAGTAGCAATCAACAATGGAAATGTACTCACGATTCACGACATGCCTCACACTGACGCCTGCTCCTACACAATCGACCCCTTGATCAGCTTGCGCTGGGTCAGGCTGTTCTTGAACGCGCGGATCACGCGGAGCTGCGCGCGAATGCGAGCGATACCGCGGATCCACAGCTCCTGACCACGGCCGGTAAACACCTTGTGCACCGCCGTGTCGTCGCCTTCGCGGCAGAACGCCATCCAGCTTGGCGCATTGCGAATCTTGATGGAGCGCAGGAACAAACCCCACGGCAGCGCGATCGAGCCCAACGCGACGCACGCGACCCACTGCGTTCCAGTCAGAGGCGCACAGTTGAACACACGACCCGTAAACTGCACAAGCACCACCTGCATCAATGACTGGAAGCCGAAGACGTACAGGAACACCGGGTTGCGCGTGATTCCCTTGAACACGTTGATCTCGTCGTGGATCTTGCGCGCGTTGATCTCGTTGAAGAGCGTCATCCACACGAACGTGTTGAAGATGATCGTGAAGTGCTGCGACGGGTCCTTCTTGCTGCGCTCCTCGTCCGAGAGATCCAGGTATCGACCCGACTTGATACCAAAGATCTCCTCTCCGTAAAACGTCAGCACCAGCAGCACGATCAGCTGGAGGAACGACTGTCCGAGAATGTGCTTCGTCATCTTCTTCGACAGCAACGGAGCCGTCTTCGGGTACGGCTTGCGCTCAAGCATCTCTGCCGTCGGTTCTTCAGTCGACAGCGCCAGCGAGCCAAACGAGTCCATAATCAAGTTCACCCACAGCATCTGCACGGCCGTCAGTGGCGATTGCTCCAGCAGCACGGCGCCCAAGAATGCAAGAGTAATGGCAACCACGTTGACCGTCAACTGGAACTGCAGGAACTTGGAGATCGAGTCGTACACGTTGCGGCCCCACTTGATCGCATTCACGATCGAGCTGAAGTTGTCATCCATCAAGATAATGTCCGACGCATCCTTCGCCACCGCAGTACCGCAGATACCCATCGCAAAACCCACGTTCGCCTTCTTCAACGCAGGAGCGTCGTTCGTGCCGTCGCCAGTCACAGCCACGACCTGAGGACCGTGCTCCGGCAGATTGCTCTGCATCAAACCAGACACCAGCGTGTACTTGTCCTTGGGCGACGAACGAGCCAACACACGAAGACGAGGCCAGATCTTGTCAAACTCCGACTGGATAATGTTGCCAGACGCATCCAGCACTCGGTTGCGGAACTCGTAACCCTCCATCACAAGCGAGCCGTCGTTCGGCTTGATGATGCCGCACTTGCCAGCGATCGAACGCGCCGTCGTGATGTTGTCGCCCGTCACCATGCGCACCGTGATGCCGGCCTTCTTGCAGTTCTCGATCGCACCAGGCACCTCCGGTCGCACCGGATCCTCGATACCGACGATACCCACACACGTCAGATCCTGCTCAATGTCGTCGTCCGACCACTTGGAGATCTCCGACGCAGCCACATCCACGTCGCGGTACGACAGACACAGCGTGCGGTAGCCCTGCGACGCATACTTCTCGATCACATCACGGTTGATCTGCGAGCGACGACCCGCGTCCAGACCAGTCAAAGAACCGTCCGCGTGCTGCACGCGGTTGCACAGACCCAGCACCACCTCCGTCGCACCCTTCGTGTAGATGCGGCACGACGACGCCGACGTCGTCACCACCACCGACATGCGCTTCTTCGCGCTGTTGAACGTCAGCATGTGCGCGATCTCCGTCGACGCGCGCACCGACGGGTACTCCACGCCAGCGTCGCGCACAAACTGCAGCAACGCACACTCCGTCTTGTTGCCCGTGTGCTCCGGCTGGCCGCCAGCCACCTTCGGCGGAAGGATCTCCGCCGTCGAGTTCACGCACACGCCGTTGCACAGCGCCGTCTTCGTCTCCGCGCTCAGCGCCGCAGACGCCTCCGCGCCGTTCGAGAACTCGCGGTCGCCCACCCACAGCTGCATCACCGTCATGCGGTTCGTCGTCAACGTGCCCGTCTTGTCCGAGCACACCGTCGTCGCGCTGCCCATCGTCTCGCACGCGTCAAGGTGACGCACCAGGTTGTTGTCGCGGAGCATCTTCTTGACCGAGTACGCCAGAGCGATCGTCACTGCGAGCGGCAGACCCTCAGGAATCGCCACCACAAGCACCGTGATCGCGACGATGAAAAACTCGAGGTAGTCGCTGATGTAGCTGTTGCTCCACGACTTGTTCTTCTTGCCGAAGGTGTCGATCGAGAAACGAATGCACATGATGATGAACACGAGCAGCGCCACGGCCGTGCCGAGCTTGCCGATGAGCACCGTCAGGCGGTAGAGCTTGCCCTCCAGAGGCGACTGCGATTCCTCGTCATCGTCGTCATAGTCGTTGCTGTTTTCCTTCTCGTCAACCTTCGGGGTCTGGATCTCCACGTACGCGTCCTTCTCCAGCTCGTGGTTCTTCTCTTCGGCCTTGTTCTTCTTGGCGCCACCGCCAGAGATGAGCTTCTTGATGATACCGGCCTGCGAGTTCTCGCCCACCGCCACCACCAGCATCTTGCCGAGACCCTCCATCACCTTCGTGCCAGAAAGCAAGAACGGGTTCTCCGCGTTCTTCGTCAGCAGATCCGTCTCGCCAGTCATCGCGCTCTCGTCCAGCTTCAGCTCCTTCTCGTCGAACACGATACCGTCCGCGGGAATGATGTCGCCAAGGTCCACACGAACAACGTCGCCCACCACGAGGCTGAACTTGCTGACTTCCATTGGCACACCATTGCGGATGACCTTGATCTTTTCGTCCTCCTTGACCGCGTTCAGCGCGCGGAACTGCTTCTCCTTCTGGTAGTCGTTGATCGCCGTCACGAACATGACGACCAGCACAGCAAAGATGATGCACGTGCCCTCGATCCAGCCCGTCTCCGGGTGATCACCGACCGTGACCGAGAGGATGATCGAGAACACGCCTGCGATCGTCAGCACGATGATCGTGATATCCTGGAACGCGTCCCACATGAGCTCGAGAAACGACTTGGGCTTGGGCGGCGCGACATAGTTCTTGCCGAAACAGTCCTCGCGCTTCTGCAGATCCGCCTTGTCGTCGTTGTTCAGACCGTGGCGGATGTCCACGTTAAGCGCGTCTGCGATGCCGGCCAGACCGCCGAGGCGAGCGACTTCGCCGACCTGCTTGTCGTGTGGCGTCTCGATGAGACGGATGAGGTCTCCGGTGAGGAGCTTGAATGACATCGCCGTCGTCCACGTCTGTCTGTCTGTGTGTGTTGCTGTTGTTCTTTTTCGTCTTGGGTGAGGGGATACTGTATGACCGCGACCGGATCGACACTTGAACACGAGTATCTATCGATGTCTGTGTGTGTGTGTGTGTGCAAGCGAGCGAGTCCGAAAATGAGCTCAAGCGAGGTCGTGTCGGCACGCGCAGCAGAGAACAACACCGAAGCGGAGCGACCGAGGTCGGAGGGCGGTGGCTGGCGGCTGGAGGATCGAAAAAGCGACTGGAGAAGCCTGCGCCGACTGGCTCTGCACGGCACTGCTCTGCCAGTTGGCTCGACGAGATTAAAACGTCGCCAGATGCAGAGAAAGCTGACACGCAGCCGTGGATGGGTGATCGCTGCGCACTGTTTGGTGCGAGAGAGAGAGAGAACGGCGATGAACGCGCGACGCTCACTCAACTGCAACGTCGAGACTCGAGTGGGTTGGCAGGGAGATGTGTCGATTAATCGATTGGAATCGACTAAGCCGACTGAGCATCTTGAACCCGATCCCATCGAGTGCTGGCATCATCATGTTTTGGAGGCCATACCATCAGTCAATACCCACGAAACGGTGCGTGGCGAGTCCGAGATACCATGTTTCACAGGCTTCTGACGCCTGGTGACGACGGCAACCCCCGATGGGTTCGCTCGCCCCACCCCTCTGCAAGAAAAGAGCCAGACGACCGACACACACAAACACACACCTGCACAGTCGAGACCGATCGAATCTTGACGACCAACTGCTCAAGTCCCAGGATCCCAGGATCCGTTCTCTCGTCCGACGAGTCGTGGCGGTCGATCCGAACTCCGATGGGTACTGTACTGTACCTGCCCGCCACTGCCTGAGTAGCTCTGGTGCTTGCAACGCTCCCACTCTCTTCTCTCCCGTCTCGGCCATTGCGACGCAATTTGCATTGCTTCGTCGTGCTGACGACCGATCGATCGAATGGATCGTTTGGCGCCCAGTGGGTTCGTTGTGGAACCGCCGGCTCCGACACCGCACACTTACCGAACGCATCTTGACGGTCAAATGGTGCAGTATGCACACTGTAGGCAAGAAGCCCAAGCTCAGGAGTTACTGTAGTTGTGCGGACGAATCCTGCCTCGACGGCAAAAGCATTGATTGAATCGGCATTGTGATAGGGCATCGAGCTCATGTCATGATGCCGTGTCGGAAAAACGCCAACGCGAGGTCCAGATTCGATGTTAGACGGCAGTCATGATCACAGGTATTTGGATTCTATGCCTCGCAAACCTAGCGCTATGGTCCATGATTGTTGGGGTCGTGGACTGGGCGACTCGATCGCGGCATGCATCTATTGCGAGGTTCGGCACTTCTTTCTCTTTGCCATTCATGTTCAAAGGAGAATTCATTAGCCCTGTGGACCAGGCGCTGCCATGAGCGCCCGAGTCTCGAAACCAAACGCTAGTGCCATAATGCCAGTGACCAGTGAAAGAAGAAAAACCCATTGCAGAGCTTGACTTCCGGTCGTTTCGTGCTAGAAGCGGACGCCATTGGAACTCACACAGCCGCCAGCGACGCCGCTAGAGTGAGGTTTATAGTCGGAGATTGGCTCCGGCATGAATGGATCGACTACGTTTTGTTCTCAAACTGCAGTTGTAAGAAGATGTAGCGTAGGAACAGGCCTCGAGCTCATGATCCAGCTTCGTCGCTTTTTCTCCGACAGCAATCAGCTTCAGCTGTTGAATAACTGCCAAGACATGCCGCGCAACCGGATCATGAATCACAATGTTTGTGTCCTCAACAAAGGTCGTCTTGGTTGACAACAGCTTCCAAGGACACCGTCTCCACAAGTTTTCGTCTCCAGACGCTTTTGATCAAGTAGCAATCAACAATGGAAATGTACTCACGATTCACGACATGCCTCACACTGACGCCTGCTCCTACACAATCGACCCCTTGATCAGCTTGCGCTGGGTCAGGCTGTTCTTGAACGCGCGGATCACGCGGAGCTGCGCGCGAATGCGAGCGATACCGCGGATCCACAGCTCCTGACCACGGCCGGTAAACACCTTGTGCACCGCCGTGTCGTCGCCTTCGCGGCAGAACGCCATCCAGCTTGGCGCATTGCGAATCTTGATGGAGCGCAGGAACAAACCCCACGGCAGCGCGATCGAGCCCAACGCGACGCACGCGACCCACTGCGTTCCAGTCAGAGGCGCACAGTTGAACACACGACCCGTAAACTGCACAAGCACCACCTGCATCAATGACTGGAAGCCGAAGACGTACAGGAACACCGGGTTGCGCGTGATTCCCTTGAACACGTTGATCTCGTCGTGGATCTTGCGCGCGTTGATCTCGTTGAAGAGCGTCATCCACACGAACGTGTTGAAGATGATCGTGAAGTGCTGCGACGGATCCTTCTTGCTGCGCTCCTCGTCCGAGAGATCCAGGTATCGACCCGACTTGATACCAAAGATCTCCTCTCCGTAAAACGTCAGCACCAGCAGCACGATCAGCTGGAGGAACGACTGTCCGAGAATGTGCTTCGTCATCTTCTTCGACAGCAACGGAGCCGTCTTCGGGTACGGCTTGCGCTCAAGCATCTGCCGTCGGTTCTTCAGTCGACAGCGCCAGCGAGCCAAACGAGTCCATAATCAAGTTCACCCACAGCATCTGCACGGCCGTCAGTGGCGATTGCTCCAGCAGCACGGCGCCCAAGAATGCAAGAGTAATGGCAACCACGTTGACCGTCAACTGGAACTGCAGGAACTTGGAGATCGAGTCGTACACGTTGCGGCCCCACTTGATCGCATTCACGATCGAGCTGAAGTTGTCATCCATCAAGATAATATCCGACGCATCCTTCGCCACCGCAGTACCGCAGATACCCATCGCAAAACCCACGTTCGCCTTCTTCAATGCAGGAGCGTCGTTCGTGCCGTCGCCAGTCACAGCCACGACCTGAGGGCCATGCTCCGGCAGGTTGCTCTGCATCAGACCAGACACCAGCGTGTACTTGTCCTTGGGCGACGAACGAGCCAACACACGAAGACGAGGCCAGATCTTGTCAAACTCCGACTGGATAATGTTGCCAGACGCATCCAGCACTCGGTTGCGGAACTCGTACCCCTCCATCACAAGCGAGCCGTCGTTCGGCTTGATGATGCCGCACTTGCCAGCGATCGAACGCGCCGTCGTGATGTTGTCGCCCGTCACCATGCGCACCGTGATGCCGGCCTTCTTGCAGTTCTCGATCGCACCAGGCACCTCCGGTCGCACCGGATCCTCGATACCGACGATACCCACACACGTCAGATCCTGCTCAATGTCGTCGTCCGACCACTTGGAGATCTCCGACGCAGCCACATCCACGTCGCGGTACGACAGACACAGCGTGCGGTAGCCCTGCGACGCATACTTCTCGATCACATCACGGTTGATCTGCGAGCGACGACCCGCGTCCAGACCAGTCAAAGAACCGTCCGCGTGCTGCACGCGGTTGCACAGACCCAGCACCACCTCCGTCGCACCCTTCGTGTAGATGCGGCACGACGACGCCGACGTCGTCACCACCACCGACATGCGCTTCTTCGCGCTGTTGAACGTCAGCATGTGCGCGATCTCCGTCGACGCGCGCACCGACGGGTACTCCACGCCAGCGTCGCGCACAAACTGCAGCAACGCACACTCCGTCTTGTTGCCCGTGTGCTCCGGCTGGCCGCCAGCCACCTTCGGCGGAAGGATCTCCGCCGTCGAGTTCACGCACACGCCGTTGCACAGCGCCGTCTTCGTCTCCGCGCTCAGCGCCGCAGACGCCTCCGCGCCGTTCGAGAACTCGCGGTCGCCCACCCACAGCTGCATCACCGTCATGCGGTTCGTCGTCAACGTGCCCGTCTTGTCCGAGCACACCGTCGTCGCGCTGCCCATCGTCTCGCACGCGTCAAGGTGACGCACCAGGTTGTTGTCGCGGAGCATCTTCTTCACCGAGTACGCCAGAGCGATCGTCACTGCGAGCGGCAGACCCTCAGGAATCGCCACCACAAGCACCGTGATCGCGACGATGAAAAACTCGAGGTAGTCGCTGATGTAGCTGTTGCTCCACGACTTGTTCTTCTTGCCGAAGGTGTCGATCGAGAAACGAATGCACATGATGATGAACACGAGCAGCGCCACGGCCGTGCCGAGCTTGC
This sequence comes from Pythium insidiosum, assembly GCA_022836835.1. NCBI lineage: Eukaryota > Oomycota > Peronosporomycetes > Pythiales > Pythiaceae > Pythium > Pythium insidiosum. Next base: position 359,738 of record JAKVDI010000026.1, on the reverse strand, counting down.
CGATGAGCACCGTCAGGCGGTAGAGCTTGCCCTCCAGAGGCGACTGCGATTCCTCGTCATCGTCGTCATAGTCGTTGCTGTTTTCCTTCTCGTCAACCTTCGGGGTCTGGATCTCCACGTACGCGTCCTTCTCCAGCTCGTGGTTCTTCTCTTCGGCCTTGTTCTTCTTGGCGCCACCGCCAGAGATGAGCTTCTTGATGATACCGGCCTGCGAGTTCTCGCCCACCGCCACCACCAGCATCTTGCCGAGACCCTCCATCACCTTCGTGCCAGAAAGCAAGAACGGGTTCTCCGCGTTCTTCGTCAGCAGATCCGTCTCGCCAGTCATCGCGCTCTCGTCCAGCTTCAGCTCCTTCTCGTCGAACACGATACCGTCCGCGGGAATGATGTCGCCAAGGTCCACACGAACGACGTCGCCCACCACGAGGCTGAACTTGCTGACTTCCATTGGCACACCATTGCGGATGACCTTGATCTTTTCGTCCTCCTTGACCGCGTTCAGCGCGCGGAACTGCTTCTCCTTCTGGTAGTCGTTGATCGCCGTCACGAACATGACGACCAGCACAGCAAAGATGATGCACGTGCCCTCGATCCAGCCCGTCTCCGGGTGATCACCGACCGTGACCGAGAGGATGATCGAGAACACACCTGCGATCGTCAGCACGATGATCGTGATATCCTGGAACGCGTCCCACATGAGCTCGAGAAACGACTTGGGCTTGGGCGGCGCGACATAGTTCTTGCCGAAACAGTCCTCGCGCTTCTGCAGATCCGCCTTGTCGTCGTTGTTCAGACCGTGGCGGATGTCCACGTTAAGCGCGTCTGCGATGCCGGCCAGACCGCCGAGGCGAGCGACTTCGCCGACTTGCTTGTCGTGTGGCGTCTCGATGAGACGGATGAGGTCTCCGGTGAGGAGCTTGAATGACATCGCCGTCGTCCACGTCTGTCTGTCTGTGTGTGTTGTTGTTCTTCTTCTTCTTGGGTGAGGGGATAATGTATGACCGGAACCGGATCGACACTTGAACACGAGTATCTATCGATGTCTGTGTGCGTGTGTGTGTGCAAGCGAGCGAGTCCGAAAATGAGCTCAAGCGAGGTCGTGTCGGCACGCGCAGCAGAGAACAACACCGAAGCGGAGCGACCGAGGTCGGAGGGCGGTGGCTGGCGGCTGGAGGATCGAAAAAGCGACTGGAGAAGCCTGCGCCGACTGGCTCTGCACGGCACTGCTCTGCCAGTTGGCTCGACGAGATTAAAACGTCGCCAGATGCAGAGAAAGCTGACACGCAGCCGTGGATGGGTGATCGCTGCGCACTGTTTGGTGCGAGAGAGAGAGAGAACGGCGATGAACGCGCGACGCTCACTCAACTGCAACGTCGAGACTCGAGTGGGTTGGCAGGGAGATGTGTCGATTAATCGATTGGAATCGACTAAGCCGACTGAGCATCTTGAACCCGATCCCATCGAGTGCTGGCATCATCATGTTTTGGAGGCCATACCATCAGTCAATACCCACGAAACGGTGCGTGGCGAGTCCGAGATACCATGTTTCACAGGCTTCTGACGCCTGGTGACGACGGCAACTCCCGATGGGTTCGCTCGCCCCACCCCTCTGCAAGAAAAGAGCCAGACGACCGACACACGCACACAGCAGCACACACACCTGCACAGTCGAGACCGATCGAATCTTGACGACCAACTGCTCAAGTCCCAGGATCCCAGGATCCGTTCTCTCGTCCAACGAGTCGTGGCGGTCGATCCGAACTCCGATGGGTACTGTACTGTACCTGCCCGCCACTGCCTGAGTAGCTCTGGTGCTTGCAACGCTCCCACTCTCTTCTCTCCCGTCTCGGCCATTGCGACGCAATTTGCATTGCTTCGTCGTGCTGACGACCGATCGATCGAATGGATCGTTTGGCGCCCAGTGGGTTGGTTGTGGAACCGCCGGCTCCGACACCGCACACTTACCGAACGCTTCTTGACGGTCAAATGGTGCAGTATGCACACTGTAGGCAAGAAGCCCAAGCTCAGGTACCGAACGCATCTTGACGGTCAAATGGTGCAGCCTACAGTATGCACACTGTAGGCAAGAAGCCCAAGCTCAGGAGTTACTGTAGTTGTGCGGACGAATCCTGCCTCGACGGCAAAAGCATTGATTGAATCGGCATTGTGATAGGGCATCGAGCTCATGTCATGATGCCGTGTCGGAAAAACGCCAACGCGAGGTCCAGATTCGATGTTAGACGGCAGTCATGATCACAGGTATTTGGATTCTATGCCTCGCAAACCTAGCGCTATGGTCCATGATTGTTGGGGTCGTGGACTGGGCGACTCGATCGCGGCATGCATCTATTGCGAGGTTCGGCACTTCTTTCTCTTTGCCATTCATGTTCAAAGGAGAATTCATTAGCCCTGTGGACCAGGCGCTGCCATGAGCGCCCGGTTTCGAAACCAAACGCTAGTGCCATAATGCCAGTGACCAGTGAAAGAAGAAAAACCCATTGCAGAGCTTGACTTCCGGTCGTTTCGTGCTAGAAGCGGACGCCATTGGAACTCACACAGCCCGCCAGCGACGCCGCTAGAGTGAGGTTTATAGTCGGAGATTGGCTCCGGCATGAATGGATCGACTACGTTTTGTTCTCAAACTGCAGTTGTAAGAAGATGTAGCGTAGGAACAGGCCTCGAGCTCATGATCCAGCTTCGTCGCTTTTTCTCCGACAGCAATCAGCTTCAGCTGTTGAATAACTGCCAAGACATGCCGCGCAACCGGATCATGAATCACAATGTTTGTGTCCATAACCCAAGTCGTCATGGACCATGACGACTTGGGTTATGGACACAAACACCATGACTCATGGTTGACAACAGCATCCAAGGACACCGTCTCCACAAGTTTTCGTCTCCAGACGCTTTTGATCAAGTAGCAATCAACAATGGAAATGTACTCACGATTCACGACATGCCTCACACTGACGCCTGCTCCTACACAATCGACCCCTTGATCAGCTTGCGCTGGGTCAGGCTGTTCTTGAACGCGCGGATCACGCGGAGCTGCGCGCGAATGCGAGCGATACCGCGGATCCACAGCTCCTGACCACGGCCGGTAAACACCTTGTGCACCGCCGTGTCGTCGCCTTCGCGGCAGAACGCCATCCAGCTTGGCGCATTGCGAATCTTGATGGAGCGCAGGAACAAACCCCACGGCAGCGCGATCGAGCCCAACGCGACGCACGCGACCCACTGCGTTCCAGTCAGAGGCGCACAGTTGAACACACGACCCGTAAACTGCACAAGCACCACCTGCATCAATGACTGGAAGCCGAAGACGTACAGGAACACCGGGTTGCGCGTGATTCCCTTGAACACGTTGATCTCGTCGTGGATCTTGCGCGCGTTGATCTCGTTGAAGAGCGTCATCCACACGAACGTGTTGAAGATGATCGTGAAGTGCTGCGACGGATCCTTCTTGCTGCGCTCCTCGTCCGAGAGATCCAGGTATCGACCCGACTTGATACCAAAGATCTCCTCTCCGTAAAACGTCAGCACCAGCAGCACGATCAGCTGGAGGAACGACTGTCCGAGAATGTGCTTCGTCATCTTCTTCGACAGCAACGGAGCCGTCTTCGGGTACGGCTTGCGCTCAAGCATCTCCGCCGTCGGTTCTTCAGTCGACAGCGCCAGCGAGCCAAACGAGTCCATAATCAAGTTCACCCACAGCATCTGCACGGCCGTCAGTGGCGATTGCTCCAGCAGCACGGCGCCCAAGAATGCAAGAGTAATGGCAACCACGTTGACCGTCAACTGGAACTGCAGGAACTTGGAGATCGAGTCGTACACGTTGCGGCCCCACTTGATCGCATTCACGATCGAGCTGAAGTTGTCATCCATCAAGATAATATCCGACGCATCCTTCGCCACCGCAGTACCGCAGATACCCATCGCAAAACCCACGTTCGCCTTCTTCAATGCAGGAGCGTCGTTCGTGCCGTCGCCAGTCACAGCCACGACCTGAGGGCCATGCTCCGGCAGGTTGCTCTGCATCAGACCAGACACCAGCGTGTACTTGTCCTTGGGCGACGAACGAGCCAACACACGAAGACGAGGCCAGATCTTGTCAAACTCCGACTGGATAATGTTGCCAGACGCATCCAGCACTCGGTTGCGGAACTCGTACCCCTCCATCACAAGCGAGCCGTCGTTCGGCTTGATGATGCCGCACTTGCCAGCGATCGAACCGCGCCGTCGTGATGTTGTCGCCCGTCACCATGCGCACCGTGATGCCGGCCTTCTTGCAGTTCTCGATCGCACCAGGCACCTCCGGTCGCACCGGATCCTCGATACCGACGATACCCACACACGTCAGATCCTGCTCAATGTCGTCGTCCGACCACTTGGAGATCTCCGACGCAGCCACATCCACGTCGCGGTACGACAGACACAGCGTGCGGTAGCCCTGCGACGCATACTTCTCGATCACATCACGGTTGATCTGCGAGCGACGACCCGCGTCCAGACCAGTCAAAGAACCGTCCGCGTGCTGCACGCGGTTGCACAGACCCAGCACCACCTCCGTCGCACCCTTCGTGTAGATGCGGCACGACGACGCCGACGTCGTCACCACCACCGACATGCGCTTCTTCGCGCTGTTGAACGTCAGCATGTGCGCGATCTCCGTCGACGCGCGCACCGACGGGTACTCCACGCCAGCGTCGCGCACAAACTGCAGCAACGCACACTCCGTCTTGTTGCCCGTGTGCTCCGGCTGGCCGCCAGCCACCTTCGGCGGAAGGATCTCCGCCGTCGAGTTCACGCACACGCCGTTGCACAGCGCCGTCTTCGTCTCCGCGCTCAGCGCCGCAGACGCCTCCGCGCCGTTCGAGAACTCGCGGTCGCCCACCCACAGCTGCATCACCGTCATGCGGTTCGTCGTCAACGTGCCCGTCTTGTCCGAGCACACCGTCGTCGCGCTGCCCATCGTCTCGCACGCGTCAAGGTGACGCACCAGGTTGTTGTCGCGGAGCATCTTCTTCACCGAGTACGCCAGAGCGATCGTCACTGCGAGCGGCAGACCCTCAGGAATCGCCACCACAAGCACCGTGATCGCGACGATGAAAAACTCGAGGTAGTCGCTGATGTAGCTGTTGCTCCACGACTTGTTCTTCTTGCCGAAGGTGTCGATCGAGAAACGAATGCACATGATGATGAACACGAGCAGCGCCACGGCCGTGCCGAGCTTGCCGATGAGCACCGTCAGGCGGTAGAGCTTGCCCTCCAGAGGCGACTGCGATTCCTCGTCATCGTCGTCATAGTCGTTGCTGTTTTCCTTCTCGTCAACCTTCGGGGTCTGGATCTCCACGTACGCGTCCTTCTCCAGCTCGTGGTTCTTCTCTTCGGCCTTGTTCTTCTTGGCGCCACCGCCAGAGATGAGCTTCTTGATGATACCGGCCTGCGAGTTCTCGCCCACCGCCACCACCAGCATCTTGCCGAGACCCTCCATCACCTTCGTGCCAGAAAGCAAGAACGGGTTCTCCGCGTTCTTCGTCAGCAGATCCGTCTCGCCAGTCATCGCGCTCTCGTCCAGCTTCAGCTCCTTCTCGTCGAACACGATACCGTCCGCGGGAATGATGTCGCCAAGGTCCACACGAACGACGTCGCCCACCACGAGGCTGAACTTGCTGACTTCCATTGGCACACCATTGCGGATGACCTTGATCTTTTCGTCCTCCTTGACCGCGTTCAGCGCGCGGAACTGCTTCTCCTTCTGGTAGTCGTTGATCGCCGTCACGAACATGACGACCAGCACAGCAAAGATGATGCACGTGCCCTCGATCCAGCCCGTCTCCGGGTGATCACCGACCGTGACCGAGAGGATGATCGAGAACACACCTGCGATCGTCAGCACGATGATCGTGATATCCTGGAACGCGTCCCACATGAGCTCGAGAAACGACTTGGGCTTGGGCGGCGCGACATAGTTCTTGCCGAAACAGTCCTCGCGCTTCTGCAGATCCGCCTTGTCGTCGTTGTTCAGACCGTGGCGGATGTCCACGTTAAGCGCGTCTGCGATGCCGGCCAGACCGCCGAGGCGAGCGACTTCGCCGACTTGCTTGTCGTGTGGCGTCTCGATGAGACGGATGAGGTCTCCGGTGAGGAGCTTGAATGACATCGCCGTCGTCCACGTCTGTCTGTCTGTGTGTGTTGTTGTTCTTCTTCTTCTTGGGTGAGGGGATAATGTATGACCGGAACCGGATCGACACTTGAACACGAGTATCTATCGATGTCTGTGTGCGTGTGTGTGTGCAAGCGAGCGAGTCCGAAAATGAGCTGAAGCGAGGTCGTGTCGGCACGCGCAGCAGAGAACAACACCGAAGCGGAGCGACCGAGGTCGGAGGGCGGTGGCTGGCGGCTGGAGGATCGAAAAAGCGACTGGAGAAGCCTGCGCCGACTGGCTCTGCACGGCACTGCTCTGCCAGTTGGCTCGACGAGATTAAAACGTCGCCAGATGCAGAGAAAGCTGACACGCAGCCGTGGATGGGTGATCGCTGCGCACTGTTTGGTGCGAGAGAGAGAGAGAACGGCGATGAACGCGCGACGCTCACTCAACTGCAACGTCGAGACTCGAGTGGGTTGGCAGGGAGATGTGTCGATTAATCGATTGGAATCGACTAAGCCGACTGAGCATCTTGAACCCGATCCCATCGAGTGCTGGCATCATCATGTTTTGGAGGCCATACCATCAGTCAATACCCACGAAACGGTGCGTGGCGAGTCCGAGATACCATGTTTCACAGGCTTCTGACGCCTGGTGACGACGGCAACTCCCGATGGGTTCGCTCGCCCCACCCCTCTGCAAGAAAAGAGCCAGACGACCGACACACGCACACAGCAGCACACACACCTGCACAGTCGAGACCGATCGAATCTTGACGACCAACTGCTCAAGTCCCAGGATCCCAGGATCCGTTCTCTCGTCCAACGAGTCGTGGCGGTCGATCCGAACTCCGATGGGTACTGTACTGTACCTGCCCGCCACTGCCTGAGTAGCTCTGGTGCTTGCAACGCTCCCACTCTCTTCTCTCCCGTCTCGGCCATTGCGACGCAATTTGCATTGCTTCGTCGTGCTGACGACCGATCGATCGAATGGATCGTTTGGCGCCCAGTGGGTTGGTTGTGGAACCGCCGGCTCCGACACCGCACACTTACCGAACGCTTCTTGACGGTCAAATGGTGCAGTATGCACACTGTAGGCAAGAAGCCCAAGCTCAGGTACCGAACGCATCTTGACGGTCAAATGGTGCAGCCTACAGTATGCACACTGTAGGCAAGAAGCCCAAGCTCAGGAGTTACTGTAGTTGTGCGGACGAATCCTGCCTCGACGGCAAAAGCATTGATTGAATCGGCATTGTGATAGGGCATCGAGCTCATGTCATGATGCCGTGTCGGAAAAACGCCAACGCGAGGTCCAGATTCGATGTTAGACGGCAGTCATGATCACAGGTATTTGGATTCTATGCCTCGCAAACCTAGCGCTATGGTCCATGATTGTTGGGGTCGTGGACTGGGCGACTCGATCGCGGCATGCATCTATTGCGAGGTTCGGCACTTCTTTCTCTTTGCCATTCATGTTCAAAGGAGAATTCATTAGCCCTGTGGACCAGGCGCTGCCATGAGCGCCCGGGTCGAAACCAAACGCTAGTGCCATAATGCCAGTGACCAGTGAAAGAAGAAAAACCCATTGCAGAGCTTGACTTCCGGTCGTTTCGTGCTAGAAGCGGACGCCATTGGAACTCACACAGCCCGCCAGCGACGCCGCTAGAGTGAGGTTTATAGTCGGAGATTGGCTCCGGCATGAATGGATCGACTACGTTTTGTTCTCAAACTGCAGTTGTAAGAAGATGTAGCGTAGGAACAGGCCTCGAGCTCATGATCCAGCTTCGTCGCTTTTTCTCCGACAGCAATCAGCTTCAGCTGTTGAATAACTGCCAAGACATGCCGCGCAACCGGATCATGAATCACAATGTTTGTGTCCATAACCCAAGTCGTCATGGACCATGACGACTTGGGTTATGGACACAAACACCATGACTCATGGTTGACAACAGCATCCAAGGACACCGTCTCCACAAGTTTTCGTCTCCAGACGCTTTTGATCAAGTAGCAATCAACAATGGAAATGTACTCACGATTCACGACATGCCTCACACTGACGCCTGCTCCTACACAATCGACCCCTTGATCAGCTTGCGCTGGGTCAGGCTGTTCTTGAACGCGCGGATCACGCGGAGCTGCGCGCGAATGCGAGCGATACCGCGGATCCACAGCTCCTGACCACGGCCGGTAAACACCTTGTGCACCGCCGTGTCGTCGCCTTCGCGGCAGAACGCCATCCAGCTTGGCGCATTGCGAATCTTGATGGAGCGCAGGAACAAACCCCACGGCAGCGCGATCGAGCCCAACGCGACGCACGCGACCCACTGCGTTCCAGTCAGAGGCGCACAGTTGAACACACGACCCGTAAACTGCACAAGCACCACCTGCATCAATGACTGGAAGCCGAAGACGTACAGGAACACCGGGTTGCGCGTGATTCCCTTGAACACGTTGATCTCGTCGTGGATCTTGCGCGCGTTGATCTCGTTGAAGAGCGTCATCCACACGAACGTGTTGAAGATGATCGTGAAGTGCTGCGACGGATCCTTCTTGCTGCGCTCCTCGTCCGAGAGATCCAGGTATCGACCCGACTTGATACCAAAGATCTCCTCTCCGTAAAACGTCAGCACCAGCAGCACGATCAGCTGGAGGAACGACTGTCCGAGAATGTGCTTCGTCATCTTCTTCGACAGCAACGGAGCCGTCTTCGGGTACGGCTTGCGCTCAAGCATCTCCGCCGTCGGTTCTTCAGTCGACAGCGCCAGCGAGCCAAACGAGTCCATAATCAAGTTCACCCACAGCATCTGCACGGCCGTCAGTGGCGATTGCTCCAGCAGCACGGCGCCCAAGAATGCAAGAGTAATGGCAACCACGTTGACCGTCAACTGGAACTGCAGGAACTTGGAGATCGAGTCGTACACGTTGCGGCCCCACTTGATCGCATTCACGATCGAGCTGAAGTTGTCATCCATCAAGATAATATCCGACGCATCCTTCGCCACCGCAGTACCGCAGATACCCATCGCAAAACCCACGTTCGCCTTCTTCAATGCAGGAGCGTCGTTCGTGCCGTCGCCAGTCACAGCCACGACCTGAGGGCCATGCTCCGGCAGGTTGCTCTGCATCAGACCAGACACCAGCGTGTACTTGTCCTTGGGCGACGAACGAGCCAACACACGAAGACGAGGCCAGATCTTGTCAAACTCCGACTGGATAATGTTGCCAGACGCATCCAGCACTCGGTTGCGGAACTCGTACCCCTCCATCACAAGCGAGCCGTCGTTCGGCTTGATGATGCCGCACTTGCCAGCGATCGAACGCGCCGTCGTGATGTTGTCGCCCGTCACCATGCGCACCGTGATGCCGGCCTTCTTGCAGTTCTCGATCGCACCAGGCACCTCCGGTCGCACCGGATCCTCGATACCGACGATACCCACACACGTCAGATCCTGCTCAATGTCGTCGTCCGACCACTTGGAGATCTCCGACGCAGCCACATCCACGTCGCGGTACGACAGACACAGCGTGCGGTAGCCCTGCGACGCATACTTCTCGATCACATCACGGTTGATCTGCGAGCGACGACCCGCGTCCAGACCAGTCAAAGAACCGTCCGCGTGCTGCACGCGGTTGCACAGACCCAGCACCACCTCCGTCGCACCCTTCGTGTAGATGCGGCACGACGACGCCGACGTCGTCACCACCACCGACATGCGCTTCTTCGCGCTGTTGAACGTCAGCATGTGCGCGATCTCCGTCGACGCGCGCACCGACGGGTACTCCACGCCAGCGTCGCGCACAAACTGCAGCAACGCACACTCCGTCTTGTTGCCCGTGTGCTCCGGCTGGCCGCCAGCCACCTTCGGCGGAAGGATCTCCGCCGTCGAGTTCACGCACACGCCGTTGCACAGCGCCGTCTTCGTCTCCGCGCTCAGCGCCGCAGACGCCTCCGCGCCGTTCGAGAACTCGCGGTCGCCCACCCACAGCTGCATCACCGTCATGCGGTTCGTCGTCAACGTGCCCGTCTTGTCCGAGCACACCGTCGTCGCGCTGCCCATCGTCTCGCACGCGTCAAGGTGACGCACCAGGTTGTTGTCGCGGAGCATCTTCTTCACCGAGTACGCCAGAGCGATCGTCACTGCGAGCGGCAGACCCTCAGGAATCGCCACCACAAGCACCGTGATCGCGACGATGAAAAACTCGAGGTAGTCGCTGATGTAGCTGTTGCTCCACGACTTGTTCTTCTTGCCGAAGGTGTCGATCGAGAAACGAATGCACATGATGATGAACACGAGCAGCGCCACGGCCGTGCCGAGCTTGCCGATGAGCACCGTCAGGCGGTAGAGCTTGCCCTCCAGAGGCGACTGCGATTCCTCGTCATCGTCGTCATAGTCGTTGCTGTTTTCCTTCTCGTCAACCTTCGGGGTCTGGATCTCCACGTACGCGTCCTTCTCCAGCTCGTGGTTCTTCTCTTCGGCCTTGTTCTTCTTGGCGCCACCGCCAGAGATGAGCTTCTTGATGATACCGGCCTGCGAGTTCTCGCCCACCGCCACCACCAGCATCTTGCCGAGACCCTCCATCACCTTCGTGCCAGAAAGCAAGAACGGGTTCTCCGCGTTCTTCGTCAGCAGATCCGTCTCGCCAGTCATCGCGCTCTCGTCCAGCTTCAGCTCCTTCTCGTCGAACACGATACCGTCCGCGGGAATGATGTCGCCAAGGTCCACACGAACGACGTCGCCCACCACGAGGCTGAACTTGCTGACTTCCATTGGCACACCATTGCGGATGACCTTGATCTTTTCGTCCTCCTTGACCGCGTTCAGCGCGCGGAACTGCTTCTCCTTCTGGTAGTCGTTGATCGCCGTCACGAACATGACGACCAGCACAGCAAAGATGATGCACGTGCCCTCGATCCAGCCCGTCTCCGGGTGATCACCGACCGTGACCGAGAGGATGATCGAGAACACACCTGCGATCGTCAGCACGATGATCGTGATATCCTGGAACGCGTCCCACATGAGCTCGAGAAACGACTTGGGCTTGGGCGGCGCGACATAGTTCTTGCCGAAACAGTCCTCGCGCTTCTGCAGATCCGCCTTGTCGTCGTTGTTCAGACCGTGGCGGATGTCCACGTTAAGCGCGTCTGCGATGCCGGCCAGACCGCCGAGGCGAGCGACTTCGCCGACTTGCTTGTCGTGTGGCGTCTCGATGAGACGGATGAGGTCTCCGGTGAGGAGCTTGAATGACATCGCCGTCGTCCACGTCTGTCTGTCTGTGTGTGTTGTTGTTCTTCTTCTTCTTGGGTGAGGGGATAATGTATGACCGGAACCGGATCGACACTTGAACACGAGTATCTATCGATGTCTGTGTGCGTGTGTGTGTGCAAGCGAGCGAGTCCGAAAATGAGCTGAAGCGAGGTCGTGTCGGCACGCGCAGCAGAGAACAACACCGAAGCGGAGCGACCGAGGTCGGAGGGCGGTGGCTGGCGGCTGGAGGATCGAAAAAGCGACTGGAGAAGCCTGCGCCGACTGGCTCTGCACGGCACTGCTCTGCCAGTTGGCTCGACGAGATTAAAACGTCGCCAGATGCAGAGAAAGCTGACACGCAGCCGTGGATGGGTGATCGCTGCGCACTGTTTGGTGCGAGAGAGAGAGAGAACGGCGATGAACGCGCGACGCTCACTCAACTGCAACGTCGAGACTCGAGTGGGTTGGCAGGGAGATGTGTCGATTAATCGATTGGAATCGACTAAGCCGACTGAGCATCTTGAACCCGATCCCATCGAGTGCTGGCATCATCATGTTTTGGAGGCCATACCATCAGTCAATACCCACGAAACGGTGCGTGGCGAGTCCGAGATACCATGTTTCACAGGCTTCTGACGCCTGGTGACGACGGCAACTCCCGATGGGTTCGCTCGCCCCACCCCTCTGCAAGAAAAGAGCCAGACGACCGACACACGCACACAGCAGCACACACACCTGCACAGTCGAGACCGATCGAATCTTGACGACCAACTGCTCAAGTCCCAGGATCCCAGGATCCGTTCTCTCGTCCAACGAGTCGTGGCGGTCGATCCGAACTCCGATGGGTACTGTACTGTACCTGCCCGCCACTGCCTGAGTAGCTCTGGTGCTTGCAACGCTCCCACTCTCTTCTCTCCCGTCTCGGCCATTGCGACGCAATTTGCATTGCTTCGTCGTGCTGACGACCGATCGATCGAATGGATCGTTTGGCGCCCAGTGGGTTGGTTGTGGAACCGCCGGCTCCGACACCGCACACTTACCGAACGCTTCTTGACGGTCAAATGGTGCAGTATGCACACTGTAGGCAAGAAGCCCAAGCTCAGGTACCGAACGCATCTTGACGGTCAAATGGTGCAGCCTACAGTATGCACACTGTAGGCAAGAAGCCCAAGCTCAGGAGTTACTGTAGTTGTGCGGACGAATCCTGCCTCGACGGCAAAAGCATTGATTGAATCGGCATTGTGATAGGGCATCGAGCTCATGTCATGATGCCGTGTCGGAAAAACGCCAACGCGAGGTCCAGATTCGATGTTAGACGGCAGTCATGATCACAGGTATTTGGATTCTATGCCTCGCAAACCTAGCGCTATGGTCCATGATTGTTGGGGTCGTGGACTGGGCGACTCGATCGCGGCATGCATCTATTGCGAGGTTCGGCACTTCTTTCTCTTTGCCATTCATGTTCAAAGGAGAATTCATTAGCCCTGTGGACCAGGCGCTGCCATGAGCGCCCGGTTTCGAAACCAAACGCTAGTGCCATAATGCCAGTGACCAGTGAAAGAAGAAAAACCCATTGCAGAGCTTGACTTCCGGTCGTTTCGTGCTAGAAGCGGACGCCATTGGAACTCACACAGCCCGCCAGCGACGCCGCTAGAGTGAGGTTTATAGTCGGAGATTGGCTCCGGCATGAATGGATCGACTACGTTTTGTTCTCAAACTGCAGTTGTAAGAAGATGTAGCGTAGGAACAGGCCTCGAGCTCATGATCCAGCTTCGTCGCTTTTTCTCCGACAGCAATCAGCTTCAGCTGTTGAATAACTGCCAAGACATGCCGCGCAACCGGATCATGAATCACAATGTTTGTGTCCATAACCCAAGTCGTCATGGACCATGACGACTTGGGTTATGGACACAAACACCATGACTCATGGTTGACAACAGCATCCAAGGACACCGTCTCCACAAGTTTTCGTCTCCAGACGCTTTTGATCAAGTAGCAATCAACAATGGAAATGTACTCACGATTCACGACATGCCTCACACTGACGCCTGCTCCTACACAATCGACCCCTTGATCAGCTTGCGCTGGGTCAGGCTGTTCTTGAACGCGCGGATCACGCGGAGCTGCGCGCGAATGCGAGCGATACCGCGGATCCACAGCTCCTGACCACGGCCGGTAAACACCTTGTGCACCGCCGTGTCGTCGCCTTCGCGGCAGAACGCCATCCAGCTTGGCGCATTGCGAATCTTGATGGAGCGCAGGAACAAACCCCACGGCAGCGCGATCGAGCCCAACGCGACGCACGCGACCCACTGCGTTCCAGTCAGAGGCGCACAGTTGAACACACGACCCGTAAACTGCACAAGCACCACCTGCATCAATGACTGGAAGCCGAAGACGTACAGGAACACCGGGTTGCGCGTGATTCCCTTGAACACGTTGATCTCGTCGTGGATCTTGCGCGCGTTGATCTCGTTGAAGAGCGTCATCCACACGAACGTGTTGAAGATGATCGTGAAGTGCTGCGACGGATCCTTCTTGCTGCGCTCCTCGTCCGAGAGATCCAGGTATCGACCCGACTTGATACCAAAGATCTCCTCTCCGTAAAACGTCAGCACCAGCAGCACGATCAGCTGGAGGAACGACTGTCCGAGAATGTGCTTCGTCATCTTCTTCGACAGCAACGGAGCCGTCTTCGGGTACGGCTTGCGCTCAAGCATCTCCGCCGTCGGTTCTTCAGTCGACAGCGCCAGCGAGCCAAACGAGTCCATAATCAAGTTCACCCACAGCATCTGCACGGCCGTCAGTGGCGATTGCTCCAGCAGCACGGCGCCCAAGAATGCAAGAGTAATGGCAACCACGTTGACCGTCAACTGGAACTGCAGGAACTTGGAGATCGAGTCGTACACGTTGCGGCCCCACTTGATCGCATTCACGATCGAGCTGAAGTTGTCATCCATCAAGATAATATCCGACGCATCCTTCGCCACCGCAGTACCGCAGATACCCATCGCAAAACCCACGTTCGCCTTCTTCAATGCAGGAGCGTCGTTCGTGCCGTCGCCAGTCACAGCCACGACCTGAGGGCCATGCTCCGGCAGGTTGCTCTGCATCAGACCAGACACCAGCGTGTACTTGTCCTTGGGCGACGAACGAGCCAACACACGAAGACGAGGCCAGATCTTGTCAAACTCCGACTGGATAATGTTGCCAGACGCATCCAGCACTCGGTTGCGGAACTCGTACCCCTCCATCACAAGCGAGCCGTCGTTCGGCTTGATGATGCCGCACTTGCCAGCGATCGAACGCGCCGTCGTGATGTTGTCGCCCGTCACCATGCGCACCGTGATGCCGGCCTTCTTGCAGTTCTCGATCGCACCAGGCACCTCCGGTCGCACCGGATCCTCGATACCGACGATACCCACACACGTCAGATCCTGCTCAATGTCGTCGTCCGACCACTTGGAGATCTCCGACGCAGCCACATCCACGTCGCGGTACGACAGACACAGCGTGCGGTAGCCCTGCGACGCATACTTCTCGATCACATCACGGTTGATCTGCGAGCGACGACCCGCGTCCAGACCAGTCAAAGAACCGTCCGCGTGCTGCACGCGGTTGCACAGACCCAGCACCACCTCCGTCGCACCCTCGTGTAGATGCGGCACGACGACGCCGACGTCGTCACCACCACCGACATGCGCTTCTTCGCGCTGTTGAACGTCAGCATGTGCGCGATCTCCGTCGACGCGCGCACCGACGGGTACTCCACGCCAGCGTCGCGCACAAACTGCAGCAACGCACACTCCGTCTTGTTGCCCGTGTGCTCCGGCTGGCCGCCAGCCACCTTCGGCGGAAGGATCTCCGCCGTCGAGTTCACGCACACGCCGTTGCACAGCGCCGTCTTCGTCTCCGCGCTCAGCGCCGCAGACGCCTCCGCCCGTTCGAGAACTCGCGGTCGCCCACCCACAGCTGCATCACCGTCATGCGGTTCGTCGTCAACGTGCCCGTCTTGTCCGAGCACACCGTCGTCGCGCTGCCCATCGTCTCGCACGCGTCAAGGTGACGCACCAGGTTGTTGTCGCGGAGCATCTTCTTCACCGAGTACGCCAGAGCGATCGTCACTGCGAGCGGCAGACCCTCAGGAATCGCCACCACAAGCACCGTGATCGCGACGATGAAAAACTCGAGGTAGTCGCTGATGTAGCTGTTGCTCCACGACTTGTTTTCTTGCCGAAGGTGTCGATCGAGAAACGAATGCACATGATGATGAACACGAGCAGCGCCACGGCCGTGCCGAGCTTGCCGATGAGCACCGTCAGGCGGTAGAGCTTGCCCTCCAGAGGCGACTGCGATTCCTCGTCATCGTCGTCATAGTCGTTGCTGTTTTCCTTCTCGTCAACCTTCGGGGTCTGGATCTCCACGTACGCGTCCTTCTCCAGCTCGTGGTTCTTCTCTTCGGCCTTGTTCTTCTTGGCGCCACCGCCAGAGATGAGCTTCTTGATGATACCGGCCTGCGAGTTCTCGCCCACCGCCACCACCAGCATCTTGCCGAGACCCTCCATCACCTTCGTGCCAGAAAGCAAGAACGGGTTCTCCGCGTTCTTCGTCAGCAGATCCGTCTCGCCAGTCATCGCGCTCTCGTCCAGCTTCAGCTCCTTCTCGTCGAACACGATACCGTCCGCGGGAATGATGTCGCCAAGGTCCACACGAACGACGTCGCCCACCACGAGGCTGAACTTGCTGACTTCCATTGGCACACCATTGCGGATGACCTTGATCTTTTCGTCCTCCTTGACCGCGTTCAGCGCGCGGAACTGCTTCTCCTTCTGGTAGTCGTTGATCGCCGTCACGAACATGACGACCAGCACAGCAAAGATGATGCACGTGCCCTCGATCCAGCCCGTCTCCGGGTGATCACCGACCGTGACCGAGAGGATGATCGAGAACACACCTGCGATCGTCAGCACGATGATCGTGATATCCTGGAACGCGTCCCACATGAGCTCGAGAAACGACTTGGGCTTGGGCGGCGCGACATAGTTCTTGCCGAAACAGTCCTCGCGCTTCTGCAGATCCGCCTTGTCGTCGTTGTTCAGACCGTGGCGGATGTCCACGTTAAGCGCGTCTGCGATGCCGGCCAGACCGCCGAGGCGAGCGACTTCGCCGACTTGCTTGTCGTGTGGCGTCTCGATGAGACGGATGAGGTCTCCGGTGAGGAGCTTGAATGACATCGCCGTCGTCCACGTCTGTCTGTCTGTCTGTGTTGTTGTTCTTCTTCTTGGGTGAGGGGATAATGTATGACCGGAACCGGATCGACACTTGAACACGAGTATCTATCGATGTCTGTGTGCGTGTGTGTGTGTGTGTGTGCAAGCGAGCGAGTCCGAAAATGAGCTGAAGCGAGGTCGTGTCGGCACGCGCAGCAGAGAACAACACCGAAGCGGAGCGACCGAGGTCGGAGGGCGGTGGCTGGCGGCTGGAGGATCGAAAAAGCGACTGGAGAAGCCTGCGCCGACTGGCTCTGCACGGCACTGCTCTGCCAGTTGGCTCGACGAGATTAAAACGTCGCCAGATGCAGAGAAAGCTGACACGCAGCCGTGGATGGGTGATCGCTGCGCACTGTTTGGTGCGAGAGAGAGAGAGACGGCGATGAACGCGCGACGCTCACTCAACTGCAACGTCGAGACTCGAGTGGGTTGGCAGGGAGATGTGTCGATTAATCGATTGGAATCGACTAAGCCGACTGAGCATCTTGAACCCGATCCCATCGAGTGCTGGCATCATCATGTTTTGGAGGCCATACCATCAGTCAATACCCACGAAACGGTGCGTGGCGAGTCCGAGATACCATGTTTCACAGGCTTCTGACGCCTGGTGACGACGGCAACTCCCGATGGGTTCGCTCGCCCCACCCCTCTGCAAGAAAAGAGCCAGACGACCGACACACGCACACAGCAGCACACACACCTGCACAGTCGAGACCGATCGAATCTTGACGACCAACTGCTCAAGTCCCAGGATCCAGGATCCGTTCTCTCGTCCAACGAGTCGTGGCGGTCGATCCGAACTCCGATGGGTACTGTACTGTACCTGCCCGCCACTGCCTGAGTAGCTCTGGTGCTTGCAACGCTCCCACTCTCTTCTCTCCCGTCTCGGCCATTGCGACGCAATTTGCATTGCTTCGTCGTGCTGACGACCGATCGATCGAATGGATCGTTTGGCGCCCAGTGGGTTGGTTGTGGAACCGCCGGCTCCGACACCGCACACTTACCGAACGCTTCTTGACGGTCAAATGGTGCAGTATGCACACTGTAGGCAAGAAGCCCAAGCTCAGGTACCGAACGCATCTTGACGGTCAAATGGTGCAGCCTACAGTATGCACACTGTAGGCAAGAAGCCCAAGCTCAGGAGTTACTGTAGTTGTGCGGACGAATCCTGCCTCGACGGCAAAAGCATTGATTGAATCGGCATTGTGATAGGGCATCGAGCTCATGTCATGATGCCGTGTCGGAAAAACGCCAACGCGAGGTCCAGATTCGATGTTAGACGGCAGTCATGATCACAGGTATTTGGATTCTATGCCTCGCAAACCTAGCGCTATGGTCCATGATTGTTGGGGTCGTGGACTGGGCGACTCGATCGCGGCATGCATCTATTGCGAGGTTCGGCACTTCTTTCTCTTTGCCATTCATGTTCAAAGGAGAATTCATTAGCCCTGTGGACCAGGCGCTGCCATGAGCGCCCGGGTTTCGAAACCAAACGCTAGTGCCATAATGCCAGTGACCAGTGAAAGAAGAAAAACCCATTGCAGAGCTTGACTTCCGGTCGTTTCGTGCTAGAAGCGGACGCCATTGGAACTCACACAGCCCGCCAGCGACGCCGCTAGAGTGAGGTTTATAGTCGGAGATTGGCTCCGGCATGAATGGATCGACTACGTTTTGTTCTCAAACTGCAGTTGTAAGAAGATGTAGCGTAGGAACAGGCCTCGAGCTCATGATCCAGCTTCGTCGCTTTTTCTCCGACAGCAATCAGCTTCAGCTGTTGAATAACTGCCAAGACATGCCGCGCAACCGGATCATGAATCACAATGTTTGTGTCCATAACCCAAGTCGTCATGGACCATGACGACTTGGGTTATGGACACAAACACCATGACTCATGGTTGACAACAGCATCCAAGGACACCGTCTCCACAAGTTTTCGTCTCCAGACGCTTTTGATCAAGTAGCAATCAACAATGGAAATGTACTCACGATTCACGACATGCCTCACACTGACGCCTGCTCCTACACAATCGACCCCTTGATCAGCTTGCGCTGGGTCAGGCTGTTCTTGAACGCGCGGATCACGCGGAGCTGCGCGCGAATGCGAGCGATACCGCGGATCCACAGCTCCTGACCACGGCCGGTAAACACCTTGTGCACCGCCGTGTCGTCGCCTTCGCGGCAGAACGCCATCCAGCTTGGCGCATTGCGAATCTTGATGGAGCGCAGGAACAAACCCCACGGCAGCGCGATCGAGCCCAACGCGACGCACGCGACCCACTGCGTTCCAGTCAGAGGCGCACAGTTGAACACACGACCCGTAAACTGCACAAGCACCACCTGCATCAATGACTGGAAGCCGAAGACGTACAGGAACACCGGGTTGCGCGTGATTCCCTTGAACACGTTGATCTCGTCGTGGATCTTGCGCGCGTTGATCTCGTTGAAGAGCGTCATCCACACGAACGTGTTGAAGATGATCGTGAAGTGCTGCGACGGATCCTTCTTGCTGCGCTCCTCGTCCGAGAGATCCAGGTATCGACCCGACTTGATACCAAAGATCTCCTCTCCGTAAAACGTCAGCACCAGCAGCACGATCAGCTGGAGGAACGACTGTCCGAGAATGTGCTTCGTCATCTTCTTCGACAGCAACGGAGCCGTCTTCGGGTACGGCTTGCGCTCAAGCATCTCCGCCGTCGGTTCTTCAGTCGACAGCGCCAGCGAGCCAAACGAGTCCATAATCAAGTTCACCCACAGCATCTGCACGGCCGTCAGTGGCGATTGCTCCAGCAGCACGGCGCCCAAGAATGCAAGAGTAATGGCAACCACGTTGACCGTCAACTGGAACTGCAGGAACTTGGAGATCGAGTCGTACACGTTGCGGCCCCACTTGATCGCATTCACGATCGAGCTGAAGTTGTCATCCATCAAGATAATATCCGACGCATCCTTCGCCACCGCAGTACCGCAGATACCCATCGCAAAACCCACGTTCGCCTTCTTCAATGCAGGAGCGTCGTTCGTGCCGTCGCCAGTCACAGCCACGACCTGAGGGCCATGCTCCGGCAGGTTGCTCTGCATCAGACCAGACACCAGCGTGTACTTGTCCTTGGGCGACGAACGAGCCAACACACGAAGACGAGGCCAGATCTTGTCAAACTCCGACTGGATAATGTTGCCAGACGCATCCAGCACTCGGTTGCGGAACTCGTACCCCTCCATCACAAGCGAGCCGTCGTTCGGCTTGATGATGCCGCACTTGCCAGCGATCGACCGCGCCGTCGTGATGTTGTCGCCCGTCACCATGCGCACCGTGATGCCGGCCTTCTTGCAGTTCTCGATCGCACCAGGCACCTCCGGTCGCACCGGATCCTCGATACCGACGATACCCACACACGTCAGATCCTGCTCAATGTCGTCGTCCGACCACTTGGAGATCTCCGACGCAGCCACATCCACGTCGCGGTACGACAGACACAGCGTGCGGTAGCCCTGCGACGCATACTTCTCGATCACATCACGGTTGATCTGCGAGCGACGACCCGCGTCCAGACCAGTCAAAGAACCGTCCGCGTGCTGCACGCGGTTGCACAGACCCAGCACCACCTCCGTCGCACCCTTCGTGTAGATGCGGCACGACGACGCCGACGTCGTCACCACCACCGACATGCGCTTCTTCGCGCTGTTGAACGTCAGCATGTGCGCGATCTCCGTCGACGCGCGCACCGACGGGTACTCCACGCCAGCGTCGCGCACAAACTGCAGCAACGCACACTCCGTCTTGTTGCCCGTGTGCTCCGGCTGGCCGCCAGCCACCTTCGGCGGAAGGATCTCCGCCGTCGAGTTCACGCACACGCCGTTGCACAGCGCCGTCTTCGTCTCCGCGCTCAGCGCCGCAGACGCCTCCGCGCCGTTCGAGAACTCGCGGTCGCCCACCCACAGCTGCATCACCGTCATGCGGTTCGTCGTCAACGTGCCCGTCTTGTCCGAGCACACCGTCGTCGCGCTGCCCATCGTCTCGCACGCGTCAAGGTGACGCACCAGGTTGTTGTCGCGGAGCATCTTCTTCACCGAGTACGCCAGAGCGATCGTCACTGCGAGCGGCAGACCCTCAGGAATCGCCACCACAAGCACCGTGATCGCGACGATGAAAAACTCGAGGTAGTCGCTGATGTAGCTGTTGCTCCACGACTTGTTCTTCTTGCCGAAGGTGTCGATCGAGAAACGAATGCACATGATGATGAACACGAGCAGCGCCACGGCCGTGCCGAGCTTGCCGATGAGCACCGTCAGGCGGTAGAGCTTGCCCTCCAGAGGCGACTGCGATTCCTCGTCATCGTCGTCATAGTCGTTGCTGTTTTCCTTCTCGTCAACCTTCGGGGTCTGGATCTCCACGTACGCGTCCTTCTCCAGCTCGTGGTTCTTCTCTTCGGCCTTGTTCTTCTTGGCGCCACCGCCAGAGATGAGCTTCTTGATGATACCGGCCTGCGAGTTCTCGCCCACCGCCACCACCAGCATCTTGCCGAGACCCTCCATCACCTTCGTGCCAGAAAGCAAGAACGGGTTCTCCGCGTTCTTCGTCAGCAGATCCGTCTCGCCAGTCATCGCGCTCTCGTCCAGCTTCAGCTCCTTCTCGTCGAACACGATACCGTCCGCGGGAATGATGTCGCCAAGGTCCACACGAACAACGTCGCCCACCACGAGGCTGAACTTGCTGACTTCCATTGGCACACCATTGCGGATGACCTTGATCTTTTCGTCCTCCTTGACCGCGTTCAGCGCGCGGAACTGCTTCTCCTTCTGGTAGTCGTTGATCGCCGTCACGAACATGACGACCAGCACAGCAAAGATGATGCACGTGCCCTCGATCCAGCCCGTCTCCGGGTGATCACCGACCGTGACCGAGAGGATGATCGAGAACACACCTGCGATCGTCAGCACGATGATCGTGATATCCTGGAACGCGTCCCACATGAGCTCGAGAAACGACTTGGGCTTGGGCGGCGCGACATAGTTCTTGCCGAAACAGTCCTCGCGCTTCTGCAGATCCGCCTTGTCGTCGTTGTTCAGACCGTGGCGGATGTCCACGTTAAGCGCGTCTGCGATGCCGGCCAGACCGCCGAGGCGAGCGACTTCGCCGACTTGCTTGTCGTGTGGCGTCTCGATGAGACGGATGAGGTCTCCGGTGAGGAGCTTGAATGACATCGCCGTCGTCCACGTCTGTCTGTCTGTCTGTGTTGTTGTTCTTCTTCTTGGGTGAGGGGATAATGTATGACCGGAACCGGATCGACACTTGAACACGAGTATCTATCGATGTCTGTGTGCGTGTGTGTGTGTGTGTGTGTGTGTGTGTGTCCAAGCGAGCGAGTCCGAAAATGAGCTCAAGCGAGGTCGTGTCGGCACGCGCAGCAGAGAACAACACCGAAGCGGAGCGACCGAGGTCGGAGGGCGGTGGCTGGCGGCTGGAGGATCGAAAAAGCGACTGGAGAAGCCTGCGCCGACTGGCTCTGCACGGCACTGCTCTGCCAGTTGGCTCGACGAGATTAAAACGTCGCCAGATGCAGAGAAAGCTGACACGCAGCCGTGGATGGGTGATCGCTGCGCACTGTTTGGTGCGAGAGAGAGAGAACGGCGATGAACGCGCGACGCTCACTCAACTGCAACGTCGAGACTCGAGTGGGTTGGCAGGGAGATGTGTCGATTAATCGATTGGAATCGACTAAGCCGACTGAGCATCTTGAACCCGATCCCATCGAGTGCTGGCATCATCATGTTTTGGAGGCCATACCATCAGTCAATACCCACGAAACGGTGCGTGGCGAGTCCGAGATACCATGTTTCACAGGCTTCTGACGCCTGGTGACGACGGCAACTCCCGATGGGTTCGCTCGCCCCACCCCTCTGCAAGAAAAGAGCCAGACGACCGACACACGCACACAGCAGCACACACACCTGCACAGTCGAGACCGATCGAATCTTGACGACCAACTGCGCAAGTCCCAGGATCCCAGGATCCGTTCTCTCGTCGTGGCCGATGGGTGCTTCAGCTGCTTCCTTCCCGCCTCTTCGTGCAATGCGAATGCGACTCTCTTCTCTCCCGTCGTGGCCACTACAGCCACTGCACTACAAACGACTCCCGTGCCTTCGACCGCGTCGCTTCTTCTCGCTGTCGACCAATCGATCGAATGGGTCGTTTGGCGCGCGGTCGTTTCGTTGTGAAAGCAAACGGACGCTGACAGATCTCACCCGTTGTAGCCAGGAGGCCCGAGCACCAGCCTTGTGACCGTGTTGGAAGTTGTGCGGATGGATTCTGCCGCAGCGACGGACATATTCAATCCGCATCGCGATGAGGGTCTTCGTTCTGGAATCCATGCAGAACGCTAGCACACTTCTATCAACCTGCTTGAGATCCCACAACGATTCCTTGAACGTGAGTATGGTGTTTCATTGCATCACATGAGTGAACACCGGAGAGATTGACATCTTGGCAACAGATTGGCGTCACAGACTTGACACCATCATTGCTCCCTATTGAGGAGTGGGCGACTTTATCGTGGCATGCATCAACTCCGTCCTTCCCTTGAACAATTCCACATGAGAACTGGGGATTGATCAAACACTTGAAGCCGTTTCGATACGAAGCGCCAATGCGAGTGAATGAAACGGATGCGGGAAGAGAGGCGCCTGACTTGAGATCGTTTCTGCTGTGAACGGACGCCGCGGGCATCAGTCAGTGGCGATGTCTCCTCTTGAAGACTGACTGACTGGACGACTGTTTTTGCGATCCAAGTAAGGACTAGCGATTGGAATGGGGCTTAATTCGATGACGCAGGGTGTGGAGATCCAACGCAGGAGTGGAGACAGACAAGTTCAACGATGATCTATCTATTGCATGCTTACTGGGGCTTCGACTTGATCACACCGACCTGCGCCGGGCGGAGGCAGCGCGAGTTGATCATGTAGCCAGTCTTCATGATCTGGCCGAGCGTGCCCGCGTCCTTCGTGGGGTCCTCATACTCGAAAAGCGCATCATGCACGTTCGGGTCAAACTTGTCGCCGATCTCGCCCACAGGGACGATGTTGAACTCACGGAACACCTTCTGCAGCTGGGCATCCGTCATGACGACGCCCTCATGGAGCGACTTAATAGCGTCAAGCGTGTGGTCCGGGTGCAGCTCCTCGATCGAGATGCTTTCGTGGGCGCGCTTGAGGTTATCCGACACGTCCAGCAGGCTCTTGGCGAACTTGGTGATGGCAAACTCACGCGCGTTCTGCACGTCATGGCGCGAGATGCGGCGCACGTTCTCGGCGTCCGCGAGCGCACGAAGGAGACGGTCGTTAAGGTCGTTGTTCTTGGTCTTGAGCTCCTCGACTTCCTTCTGGAGCTTCTCGACGTCCGATCCAGCGGCCTCCGGCTCAGCCTCCGCCTTGGCGCTTTCCTGCGCGGGCTTCTCCTCGTTCAGGCGCACACAGCTGGCGCTGATGGTGCGCGCATGCTGCTTGGGCGCGACGCGGGCGAGCGCAGCGGTCTGGGCGATCAGGACACGGCGGAGCATCTCGGGTCGTGGCTTGGTGGTCTGGTGTCGTCGTTCTCGAACGTCAAGCGCTGTGCACCGCAGAATCGAATCGAATGGGACACCGTCGGGCGACGTCAGCGCGACATCCTCAAACCGCCGTGCGTAAATAGTGTTTTTACGTGTTGAGGTTACTGTAACCCCTTCTTGCCTGGCCGTAATTTACGAGAATCGATATTTACATTACCAACGACATTCGCGTCACACTGCGCTCTCGGGTGTCGTTGTGTCCCGCCCGCCCCAGTTCGGTTGATTACCATCACGATCGGGACCATGGGCGCGCGAAAGCAACGCAGCGCGGCCGCGAAGAACGACAGCCAGAAGGCGCCACTTTCGGCGGAAGAGCGCCTCCAGCAAGAGGTGCTTCGACATTATGCCAAGACTGTGTACTTCAACGACCTCTGGAAGAGTTTCCTCACCAACATCTCCGGTCTGGTGCTGCTCATGAGCGTCGTCGTGCTCCAGAGAATGTATCTCGGCAACGGAGGACTCGACTTCACCGCTGGCTTCGAGATTCTCTCTCTTCTCATCACGACCGCGACCATTTTGTTTGTTCGCCGTTGGTTGAAGCCTCTGCTTGCGTTCAAGATTGCGTTTGCATTCACGCTGCTGCAGTGCGTGTGGTACGCGCACTCCTACTATCGCCGGATGACCCAGCAGCCGCGCGAGATCGGTGACCTCAGTGCCGACCAGCTTGCATTTGGCTCCATGTACTTCTTCTTCTGCTGGATCTCGGACCGCTACATGATGCGCTCGCAAGACGAAGCCAAGAAGAACGCGCAAGATGTGCAGGCCGTTTTGGCGAAGCAACAGTGAGTCGTGCAGTCGCGTTGACACCGATTTTGTGGCGCTTGCTTGCAAGCAATCATTGTTGTGCTGTCGATACCTCCATCAATACACCACCACATAGACGAATGAATCGAGGCGCCACGAATGCTCGTTCATCATGTTTGTCCTTCGCATGCCACTTCACCACTGTCCAGGAGGTGACACGAAGGTCGCACGATGGGTCCACTTGCGCTCCACAGCCAAAAGCGACCGCGATGGGATACGCGAATGACCCCGCATGGGCGGACGTGCCCAAGATCCCGCAGGATGACGGACCGGATCCGATCGTGCGCATCATGTACTCGGACAAGTGTACGTGGTGCAGACGCCGCTCGCTGCTTGTGATCGCCTTCCACTAATGTGCTGACGCTTGAGGGTGTTGCACAGTCCGAGATGTCATGGACTGTTTCCGAGGCGTTCTCAAGCTGAACGAGCTCAGCGAGCGCACGCTGCAGCTGACGCTCGACGTGATCGACGCCAACCCCGCCAACTACACGGCGTGGACGTTCCGTCGCAAGGTCCTCGCAGCGCTCAACTGCAACCTCTACGAAGAGCTCGAGTACACGGAGCGCATGGCGCTCGTGCATCCCAAGAACTATCAGATCTGGCACCATCGCCGAGAGATTTGCTCGATGCTGCAGGACGGAAGCCAGGAGAAGACCTTCGCTGCGCGTGCAATCGAGGAAGACTCCAAAAACTACCACGCATGGGCGCACCGTCAGTGGGCGATCCGCACCTTCAACCTGTGGTATGGTGAGCTCGAGTTCATCGAGTCGCTCCTCCAACAAGACATCCGAAACAACTCTGCGTGGAACCAGCGCTGGTTCGTGATCAAGCATACAACGGATCTGTCTGTCGATGTGCGCCGCAGAGAGATAGCATTTGCATGGGCCAAGATCGATATCGCACCGCACAACGAGAGCCCGTGGAACTATCTGCGAGGCCTTGTGCGAGGTCACGAGACGCATTTCGCATCCGAGATCAAGGAGAAGTGCCTCGCGCTGCTCGCGCAGTACCCAGAATGCATCTTCCCGGCTGCGTTGCTTGTGGATGTGTACGACCACGAGGGAACTAGCGACTCGGTTGCAGCAGCGCACCAGGTATGGGAGACGGTTCTCCATTATGCAAGCTGCTGTGACTGAGAGGTGTTGTGTTGGGGACAAGCAGCTGCTCGATCAACTCATGAATGAGACGGATCGCGTGCGTGAGGCGTATTGGCAGTACCGCAAGTCGGCGCTGAAGGTGAAGCACTGAACGAAGACCTAACCGAGAGGAGCAACTGTAGCAGCCAGGTCTATTCACCCACAGCTAAGCACATCCACATACGATCACTGGTGACCAAACTCCCGACGTAGCGCTCGTTGTCACTCGCTTTCTATCCTTAAAAGTCTGGCGGGAACGAGCTCACCGCCACCATGTCTTCCACCTTGTTCCCGTTCACGAAAAACTCGACCTTGACACGCATCAGCACCGGTTTCTACGAGACACAGTCACAGTCAGACCCGGTTGTTCCCTCTGTGGCTCTCAGCCATCATACTCACCTCGCCGTGCATCGAGTTCTTGATCTTCACCAACTGCGTGATGGTTGCGCCACCCGTGGCCAAGCTATCGCCGCTTGGGGGCTCCAGACTGAGCTGGATGTACTTCGGGAATGCTGTGAGGAATGTGAAGCCTGTGAGCGGCACTGGGCTGTTGTTCGTGGTCGTCGCCATGATGTACGTGATCGACAGATCCTCTTTGTTGGGCTTGGACAGCTCGAGGTCGATGGTAAGGCCGTTCTTCTCGTAAGCACGGACCTTGGGGTTCTGAGGCGGTGCCGGTGGGGCCGCCGGCTGTGGTGCGCCAAAGCCCATGAGCCCAAGCAGGTCGTCGGCAGCCATACCACCACTCGCAGGAGCAGCAGGGGCTGCGGATGTGGGCGCCTGCGGCTGCGCTGGTCCCGTCGAGAAGATATCGGCCAGCAAATCGACTGTGTTTGTGACTGGGGCAGCGGCAGCGACAGGAGCAGAAGCAGGCGCTGCGGCGGGCGCCCCGGTACCGAAAATGTCATCTAGGTCGAGCAAGCTCGACGCCGCCGGCTTGACTGGTTGAACTGGAGCGGTCGGCTGGGATTCAGAGACGGGCGGGCTCGTGGCCAGCAAATCGGCCGCATCCATCGAGCCTCCATCGAGACCGATACGAGACTGTCGGCTTGCGCGAACCTTGGACACGTCAATTGCAGGCATCGTGGCGAGGATGCCAGGGCGCAGGCCGTCCCAACGCTGTTGGCCGAGCGTCGTGTACTCGCAAGCACGTTGCTGGAGCTCCACAGTCATCGAGTTGTTGAACGATGCGATCAACTGGCGCAGCTTCTGCACTTCAGTCGCGCCTGTCAGTCGGGTCGTGAGCTTCACCATGGCGTTCAGCGCGTACGCCTTCGTGATCTCGGTCGCAGCATGATAACGCACAATCTTGCGAAGGAGCTCCACGATGCTCGCCTCAGTGACCTGCGTTCGGTCTGTGGAGCCAGCTTCCTCCCCAGCGTGCTGCACCGGTGGGTCCTGCACCAAGAGACTGCCATACTCACCGATACACCAGAGTCCGACGTGCACGAGTGCGAGCTGCGTGATGTCGTCATGGAGCGCCCAGAACAGCTTGTGTACAGCGTACGCGTGCTCCGCAGGCACGCGCTGGATGAGCGCGATGAGCGAATGGCTTATCCTCTCGTCAGGCAGCGTCGCGCCCGCGATCGAGAGCATCGTGATCAGCGTATCCATGTGCCAGCGATCGGATCGAGAGTAGCGGTCGGCGACGTCTGCAATCTTGGAGCAAAGCAACGGCTTCTGCTCGTTCGGAGCGACCACGAGGTGGTTGAGCATCTCGCGTGCGAGCTGCTGCACATTCGACGAGTCCACGAGTGCGTAGACCAGTTCGAACGCACGCTGACGGATCGACGTGTCGGGGTCCTTTAGACAGTCGACGATCGTGTTCGTGTGGCGCTGCACGGCAGCCGCGTCGCTCACAATCACCTTCGCGAGCGTGTGCAGCGCGACGTAGCGGATGTTGTTGTCGCGGTTCAGCAAGAAGCGACCGAGAATGTTCACCGCCAGCACCTTGAGCCCATTGTCGCTCTCGATAGCCATGATCGTCTGAACACACTCGTACAGAATGGCGTTGCCAGCGTTCTTGGCGGTCTCTGTGTTGGTCGCGACCTGTGCCAGTACGTCGTTCATCGCCTCGCTCGCCTCTTCGTTGCCCTTGCCGAGAAGGCGCAAGAGCTTGAGAATCGCAACCTGCAGGAACGGATCCACGATTCCCGCGACGTCGTACTCAGACGAGTAGCCCATCGATAGGAGGTTGCGTAGGTCGCGCACGAGCGTCGGCACGAGGTCCTCGAAGAAGCGCTGGTTCGTCTCGTCCAAGAGAATAACCTCGTGAATCAGGTGAATGCCCGAGAGCAGCACGCCGTGGTTCTTCGTGCGAAGCAGTCCGTGGATCGATTCGGCAAAGTCTTCCACGAGCTCCGGCACCTTCTGGAAGACGCGGACGGCTGCCAACGCTGCTTTCTTGCGGAGATTGTCGTTGTCACAGCGCAGGAGTTTGTCAATGTCCATGACGAGATCGCGAGCCATATCCGCCTACGGAGCATTCGTCAGACAACAGGGAACAGCGACTCGCTCAATGGCTGAAGCTACTCACGTTTGCGACGTTGCCGACAGCTGTGAGAGCGAGTCCAGCGATGAAATGGTTCGAGTTGTTGAGATCGCTATCATTGAAACGACCACCCATCAGTCGACGCAAAGAGCTCCAACACCCACAAAAACGATAGGCGCCTGGCACTCACATCTTCATCGAGTTGGTCACGAGCGTCAGCACGTCCTCTTGGTCGGTGAGCAGCAAGATCAGACCCTGCACAGTTGTCCTCCTCCCAGTTAGAGGATCATTGATGCCAAAGAACACGTCGGTGTATGCAACTGTGAGCTGCAGCGTACCAGGTACCCCATGCGCTTCTCAGCAAAGTACGGGCTCGCGATCAGCTTCACGCACTCCATTTGGCCAAAGTGCGACGGATACCCGAGCATGTGGATGAAGAGCAGCTTGGCGACATTGCGGCTGCGGTGCTGCTTGTCCTGGTCCTTGAACGCCGTGCGGATGAGCGCGCTTTCCTTGGCGATCACCGCGCGCTCCTCGGCGGCGGTCTTGCACTGGCGCACGCTCTTGATGAGGTCCGTGAGCTTCTGCGTCATCTCGGCCTCTCGTCACTCGCAGCCACAGACAGATCGATGAATAGCGAGAGGTAGAGAGAGACAGAGAGAGAGAGAGCGATCGCCTGATGGAGGCTGCTGCTGCTGATGATGCTCGAGTGAAGCGGGGGAGCTCGCCTGCGCCGAGGGACGGAGGGGGAGATACAGTCGGCGCGTGATTTCGACCAATCACAGACCTCCAAGAAGCAACGTTGACAAGCACCTCCGGATATTATCAGCTCGTGGGGATCGAGAAAATCCAAGTTATTGCGGTGTCAGCTGCATTCTCGAATTTTCATTATTGGGGTGCAGTCTGACCCATTTCAATGTGATTCATGTCTCAGTAGGCACAAACCCTCTCGACCCGAATACTAAAGTGGATCTCTTTCACTACATAATACATTAGGATATACTGGATTATTGTTGTCCTCTTGAATGGATGCACTTGTCGGGAGAATGATGTCGTCGACGAACTCGAGAGCGAGGCGATTGACACCAAGCTGCAGCTCGACCAACGCTTGCTCTTCTGCGGTGATCCCTGCGTGCAGCTCTACGCGTGAGGAAGGCAGTTACGTATTGAGAAGGACATCGATATGCTCAGGCAGTATCCGACACACACGATCTTGTCAGCGACGTGGCTTTCTTCGTAGATCTGCTGAGTGAAGACGGGCGTTGGGCAGCGATCATGTGGGGGCGCTTTGGTCCCGATGCCGTGGAGGATTGGTACGAGAACAGGAAGTTCACAAACGCGGGTGACAATAAATGATGGGGGGACATCGTCTGACCTCAAGATAAAAAGAGACTGAAGATGTACCATCAAGAAAGGAATGTAAATTCAGAGATGTGCCATTGGGGACAGTCGAGGCTGTACTCTTCTTTTCTTTTCTTTCAGTCCCAGATTAAATGAAAACCACTGTATTCACGTCCACGTCACACGTGCCACGTCGGCGATGGCCTACAACTTGTATTCCGCTCATCCCTGCATAACAATCGTTTTCCACTCTTATGGGGCCATGCGAGGCACGAACGACGGGATGTCCGTGATGGCGCGGCCAAGGATCAGCGCGTGAATGTCGTGCGTGCCCTCGTACGTGTTGACAGCCTCGAGGTTCACAGCGTGACGAATGACGTGGTACTCGTCCGAGAGGCCGTTGCCACCGAGCATGTCGCGGGCGTTACGGGCGATCTCCAGCGCCTTACCACACGAGTTGCGCTTGACGAGCGAGATGAGCTCCACCGGCGCCTTGCCTTCGTCGAGCAGGCGGCCGACCTGCAGACAGCCCTGGAGACCAATCGAGATCTCGGTCACCATGTCAGCCAGCTTCTTCTGGATGAGCTGGTTGCTGCAACGAGTATCCATCACACGTCAGGAGAAAGATTGACCACAGATGCAGACGTTGAACTCACGCAGCGAGAGGAGCGCCAAACTGCTGACGGTCAATCGTGTACTGACGGGCAACGTTGAGGCACGAGTCTGGAGACAACACGCGGACAATGTGAGCCACTGGGCCTGACCATTCAGGCAATACACCAAAGTAAACGTACAGGCAGCACCGAGAGCACCCCACGAGATACCGAAGCGGGCGCTGTTCAAGCACGTGAAAGGACCCTACGCGAAAATCATATCAGTGGATCGGCGGGTTGCATGTACATGACAGATCGCACTCACCTTCAGTCCCTTCACCTTGGGCAGCATATTCTCCTTCGGCACTTCAACATCCTCCATAAAGATCTTTGAAAGAGGACACACACAGTCAGCATCGGCGAAAAAGGGACAACAGGTTTGACGGGAGCGTACCATTCCCGTGGCAGAGGCCATCAGGGTCGCCTTGCCGTGAATG
The DNA here is from genome assembly GCA_022836835.1 of Pythium insidiosum. Taxonomy (NCBI): domain Eukaryota; phylum Oomycota; class Peronosporomycetes; order Pythiales; family Pythiaceae; genus Pythium; species Pythium insidiosum. Next base: position 328,612 of record JAKVDI010000026.1, on the reverse strand, counting down.
TACTGCGTCGTGAGGCCAGGGAAGTCCTACATATGCACATATGCACACACGGTCAGACACCAGGCGATCAAACACGAACACAATCCAATGCACCCACCTTCTCGAGCAGGAAACCGCGAATGTCGCCCTCATCATCCTTCGCCCAAATGAGGAAGAGGTCGGCAATGGGGGCGTTCGTGATCCAGTTCTTGGATCCGTTGAGGATGTACTTGCCACCCTGGAGCTTAGCGCGGGTCTCCATGCTAAAGTAGAGAAACCGTCAGGCAATGGCGATCGCCGAGCTGCAACGAGCAATGTATCGTCACGTACGAGGCGGGGTCCGAGCCGTGGTTGGGCTCCGTAAGACCGAAGCAGCCGATCATCTCACCGGTCGCGAGGCGAGGAAGATACTTCTCCTTCTGTTCCTCCGATCCGAAGGTGTTGATCGGGTGCATGACAAGCGACGACTGCACGCTCATGGCCGAGCGGTATGCGCTGTCGACCTGCTCAACGGCGTTGGCGATGAGACCATACGAAACGTAGCCAACGCCCGCGCAGCCGTAGCCCTCAATCGTTGGGCCGAGGAATCCCATCTCGCCCATCTCACGCATGATCTCCTTGTCGAAGGTCGCATTGCGGTTCGCCTCGACAATCCGCGGCAAGAGCTTGCCCTGGCAGTAGTCGTTTGCCGATTTCTACTCGAGCCGCCCTCCTGTCAGTGGGCCGCTCATACCATTCACGGGCACGCAGCGGAAAGGATCGTACCTTGATCATGAGCTCCTCGTCGGTGAGTTGCGCATCCAGCTGCAGGGGATCCTTCCAGTTGAAGACGGCGCGACCGCCCGACGCCATCGAGCGCGTCTGCTGCTGGGCCGCGTCACGCAGTGCACGGCGAGCGACGAGGCGAGTGGTGAACATGATGATCGCGCAGGCAAGAAGGGGCACGAGGTCTCTCGATCGCGAGCTGGGAAATCGCAAATGACGTGTCCGGTGCGTGCTGGAGACGAACGAGTGCAGAGCGAAGGCCACTCTCTTCACCCAGCGACTGACCCGCAACGGCTGCCGTCCGAGTGGCGCGGCGTCTGTCGGCTGTAGCTCCTCGAGATGCAACAGCTCCCCCCCCCCCCCAATCGGGACACGCAGACTTGGTTGAAGTATGTCCGCCGTGTTTGCACTGTGCCGGACAGAATAATACGCGACGAACCTCAACTTGCACGTCGACCAGCCGGTGGGCCACCCAATGGTGTGGCCCACATGTGCTTGTTACGTACGCGCGGCGATGCCCAGTGCGAACTTAGTGGCGTGACACCGTTGTTGCTGGTTGACTGGGGGAAACTAGCACGGCGGCTTGCGTGGATCGCAACGACAACTGCCGACAATATGGACGCGTTAGTGGCGGCAGCGACGCCGTCGGAAGCCCCTGACGCCGCTGGAGGACAGCCAGAGGCACAGGCAGCCGTCTCAACTATCGATGGCTCGAGTCTCGCGCGAGTTGGCGCCGAAACGGAGCCGTCACAGGAGCCGAACCGAGTCGCTCACAACGCTGACGAGTATGACCCTGCGAATCCATCGGGCGACGGAGGAGATGCGCACGACGGCACGGAGGCTCAGGATACGACGCTGAAGCGTCCGCACGTGAACGATGCAAACGTCAAGAGCGAAGACGGCGTCTCGCCATCGCCCGCGAAGCGAGTTCGTGGAGCGGCTTCGACGTCACCTGCATCTCCGACGTCACCGGCGTCTGCGGCGAGCTCGAGCTCGACGCCTCGTGCCGTCGACAAGCGTGGGCTGAGCGACTCGGCGTGGGACCGACTCATGGACCTCGAGTCGTGCGGCGAGTTCCGCGTCTCCCAGGTCAGTCGCGCCGCGTTCTCGTCCATCGCGACGCTGCCTGAGTTTGCGCAGTGCATGGTCGTCGCCCGCTTCGCCCGCACCCCAATGACCGATGTGCGTGACAAGAACGGGCTCGTGATGCGCGTGTTCCACGAGTATCTACGCGAAAACCCGCACATCCAGTCGCTGCAGCCCGTGTCGACGTTCATCGCCGACGCCGTCTCGGACCCGGGGCTCTTTGCGTATGGATACGCGCCTCCGATGCCGACGACGGGTATGTCGACAGTGCGAGTGCCGTATCGTTTCGATAAACCAGAGCCTGCAAAGACGAAAGCGGTGGCGACGGCGACCGCTCGAACCGAGAAGCGTGAGGCGAAGGATGCGAAACCAGGGAACACCACGCCGTCGACAGGTGCCTCGCAGCCTGACATTGATGAGTTTGGACGCTCTAAGAAAGCACCAACTGAACCGCCTGCAGCGACTCCCGCGGAAACAGCGACGACAGCCATGACAGCAACGTCGGCGAAGACGACAGCAAGTGTGGCCGCAACTCACGGTGATACTCAGAAGTTGACGCAGGTTGCGTCGGCTGTGGCTGCTCCAATGGATTTGGTGAAAGAAGGAGGTGCAACTACGATGAGTGATGAGTCGAAAGCAAGTGACGCCACCGCTCCAGCAGCGGCGGCTGTCTCAACTGGGAAGCCGTCGGATCCGAGACGCCGCCGAACAGCGAACTCGGAGTCAAATGCAGCCGCCACCGCGACGAATACGCCTACGGCAGCTCCAGCATCGGCTCAGGTCCCTGTCGCTGCTACTGCTCCCCCTTCAGCAACTGCTGCTACTCCAGGTATTGTGCCTCCTGCTAATAGCACCACAAGTCCAGCGACCTCGGCTGCACCGACAACTCAACCATCGTCTGCTGTGTCGCGTCCAAGCGACCCACGGCGGCGCAATGACAAGGGAGCACAACCTCGCATCGAGAAGACGGAGATGTATCACCGATTACCGCGATCCGTGCGCACGATGCTCGACATCCTCATCAATGAGAACCGTCTTCCCGAGGCGATCAACGATAATGTGCTCACTCGGCTGATGCACGTGACTGAGCCGATCGCGATCAAGGCAATTGAGAACCTGAGCCAAGTCGATTTGAAGCAGATCGACAACTTGAATGGCTTCTTCGTGGGTATCATTAATCGCGTGCAGGAGCGCAGCAGCGCCGCTGCACATCGCGCACGTGACGCCTCGCGCGCTCCGCCACAGCAGCACCAGGGTCACCAACAGCAAGCGCCGTTTGGCTCGACACCCGCGTTCGCTGAAAATGGTCCGACAGGCTTCCAGCACTCGACGGCAGCGCCTGATCACTATGGGTACGGCGGTGCTGCCGGTGGAGACCCACGCAGGCGTCGCGGTCCAGGTCACGGGCAAGTGCCGTACGGTCGCGCAGCAGCACCCGAGTATATGGCACAGGCTGTGCCCGGTGGACAGCATCCAGGGCATCACGCCCATCCGTATGACATGGCACAGCAACCGCCGTATCTCCAGCAGCAGCAACAACAGCAACACCAGCAGGCATACGGCGTCGCACACCAGCAACACCAGCAGCACCCACAGGGCAGACATAACCAGCACGCGGCTGGTCCGTATGCGCATCACCCTCAAGCGCAACCACACGTGCAGCACGCGCACTACGCAGCGCAGCAGCCTCAGCACATGCAGCAGCATCCCCCGGCCCACGCTATGGGCTCCGCAGGCCGCTTCTCGCGCCATCCGACCATCGATCGCGCAGTTTCAGCGCTGCCGTTCTCGGTGCAGAACCACCTGCTCAGTCTCGTGGAGCGCCGTGTCATCGCCTCGCTCGACGAGCTCAGCGAGAAGTGCTACGAAGTGCTCGGGCAGCTCTCCGAGGGGCTCGCAAACGACGTGATCATGCGCTTCGCGTCAGCGAATCTTGGACACGTGCGGAACCGCAGCGGCTTCTTCATCGGCGTCATCAACAAGTGCAAGCAGGAATACGGATTTAATGACTAGTACTGATGATTGATTGCCATACGTGTGGTCGTATTGTCGTCGGTTCGACAGGAAAGCGCCTTCGCTGCTCGAAATGAAACAGACAACGAGACAAATTGCATCCGTCTCTCGTCTGAAGCGGTCGTGGTGTCTGTGCCGCTTGCGTCACGTTGGCTGAGGCGTGAGAGCTTCTCTGGGCAGCCGTCATCCAGCCATCGCGTTTATGTTTGCTCTCTTGTCTTCGAATGCATTACAGTAGTCGACGGTCGAAGTTGCGGGACCAGATGATGTGAACCTCAATACACAGGAAACTCGTCGGGGACCTGTGCTAGCGCCGACTGCACAGCGTCGTCGTCCATTTCATCATCGTCCGACGTGTGCAGCGGCGTGTTGCTGTCGCCAGACGAGAGCGACACAAACGACGGTGACATCGCCCACGCTTTTCGATACCGTCGAGCGCGCGCGATCGATTTCCGCTCGTAAAACAGCATGTACGCGCAGCTCCGCAGTACCTCGTCTTCGCTCGCGTCGCGCACCGTCGCGTCCGAGATGAAGAACCACTGCTGAGAGCTTCGCACGCGACGGAACGCAGTGAAGTGACCGGACCGATCGCTGCCGTGGTGCAGGATCACAGCTGTGAGCTCGTACAGGAGGTGAGGCGCTGGCGGTGGTGAGATGCCAAGCAACGGCGCCGGTGCTTCACTGGTCGAGCGGTTCGACGGCTGCTCGAACCGACAGAACGGCGACATGTCGAGCTCAATCGGGAACGCGACGTGCGTGTCGAGCTTGCGCGTGTTACCGCTCCACGCGTGGAACACCTTGCGATTGAAGTGGAAACACAGCACGTCGGGGCAGCGAGAGAACTGCATGCGCTTCGTGTAGTCGCATAGCGCTCGACAGCGCGCTGTGCGGAGCTCAAACTGGTGTAATGCACTGGGGTCGTCCTGCAGTAGGTGGTCGAGCTGGTGGATGTCGTCTTTGAGCTGGTGCACCTCAAGCTCAACTGCGATGTCGTCAGGGTCTTTCTGAAGCGCGCGCTGTAACTGCTCACACTCCTTGCGCTTCATCGCGAGCTCTCGCGTCGCAGTACAGAAGCTGCACTCGACGCCCGAGAGATATTCTGGTGCCGTGTAGCGGCGAAGACAGTCCCAAAGCGAGATCGAGGACGTCGATGACGCCGACGAGGACGTCGCAAAGTCCTGCAGCGACAGCGACACGTCGACGAAGCGGCGGTTCGTCATCGGTCGGTAGTTGCCGCAGTTGGAGCACTGTAGCAAGTCGACCTGCAGGCCGTGCATCGGGCTCCAGCGTTTGGTCTCCATGGCACTCTCGAAGCGCAGATCACTGATAGAACTGGAGACCGACGCGCCGTGGAACGAGCCGTTCGGAGACCCGTCGAGCGAGCTAGACACAGACGTGTCCGATCCGTCGTCGTCCGTTGGGGTTGGAGAGCGCATGGCGCCGTACATTGGACGTGTCGCCAGGAGGTCGATGAGCCCCCGATCTCCACCCGTGCATCGCTTGTGTTCGTAGCCGACGAGACCCACGAGGAACTGCAGCAGCTCTTGCGCGTCCTATCGCGGCAGCAAACCCAGAGAGACGATCAACGATGATCTATCGACACAGCATTCGTTGCGTCGGCGCCCACGAACCTGCTGCTTGTTGCCGCGAAACAACGCCAGTCGATTGCAGAGCTCGTCATTCAGCTCGCGCGGCACTACCGTCGAGCACCGACTGTCGTCTGCTGTCGGCGCCAAGTCTGCGACCAGGTTTCATCACGATACACGTCACGGAATGGTCACACACAAACACACCCATACACGACGGATATGCCCTGCAACGCACCCGTGATGCAGTCGAACAGCGCTTGTGTGAACGGCACGAGCCGCGCCTTGCCGCCGACCTGACGCGCGTCCGCCACGACGTGCGCGAGGTAGTCGCGGAACGAGTCGACGCTGGCGAGACCCTGCAGGATCGCGTTGAAGAAGCACGTGTTGCCGAGATTCTGCAGCCCTGGCACCGCCATGGACGCGCCTGTCGAGTTGACCACCATCGCCACTTGGCCTCGGGAGCTCTTCAATGTTTCTCTCACCGGAGGAACGGCGAAGACACCAAAACACGTCAAGGGATGAATGAATGCGCTGCAAACAGTGTTTCTGCCAATGGGATGGCATCATCCGAAGTATTTTCAACCAATTGTGAGGTAGGAACGGTACCATTAGCTTATGGATTGCGGGTGGTATGATATGGATTTGTTGGTGTCACCCCAGCGGCTTCCAAGATATGGAGCTGCTGTCGAAGCCCCGGCGCCATGCGATCGACCAGCTCTTGGCAGCTACACGCGAAGGCTCTCGTCGTTAGATGAATCGACAGAGACAGAGATGAGAGAGGAGAGTTTGTGGGACGTACTAGTTGGTGACATCTCGTGCGGCGTCGAGTCGCTTCGTGGTCTGGTCGCCGGCCTTGCGGAACGCCTGCCATCTACTCAGTCGAGATCACAAGGAACCGGAGGACAGCAATGCAGGACAGCAATGCACCTGTGTGGCCTCAAGAAACTGCAGTACGCGTTCAACACCGCTGGCAGCAGCGGCTGCGGCTTGGCCAAGTCCGACAAGTCGAGGTTGTGGAGAGTTGAGCCAGCACGCGAGCTCGTTTTGGATCATGGCATGAGCTCTGCTCGCTGTCCACATGAGTTGAAGCACACACGAATGCAACACGCAAACACACACTCGCACCGTTCGATAGATGTGACGCAATCGCTCACGTAGCGGCCAAGGTGTTGGCTCAAGACCTGCTCATCCTAGAGCACGTGAGCCAGCGATTGTGCCGCAGGCATGCCTAGTCGACGTCACCTTTGGGTCCTCGTTCGACGCCTCTTGGGCCGAGGCGTCCACATTCTGAAGCGCAGCGAGGCGTTCTCTTGCTGTGTGCAGACGAGCTTCCAGTGTTGCTGCTTGCTGCGGCCACTCATCCGCTCGTTCAGTGACATCTACATTGTCCTCGCCACATCAAAGGACGTACGCGCTGCAGCGACGCAATGTCTCGCTCGAGTTCCTGCACTGGAATCGCGACGCGAGGATCATTGACGGTCACGAGCAGACTCATGGGCAGAATCTCGCACGTGGTGTCAAAGACGCTTTCCTGCAGCAGCTCGTTCTAAGTCGCGGTCTCCACACTGGCGACCACACACGCATCCAACCTCGTTCTTGGCGACGTCGCTCAGCAGCACCATCGTCTCATTCAGAACGACAGTGTCTCCGCGATCCTGCACACTCTCAGCGTCAGACAGATCCCTGAATCACGCACAATTTTATACCCGCGAAAGCACGTGCCTCCACCAGAACGCGGCCATGCACGGTCTCGATGACGAGCGCCATCGCCGCCCACAGACGCGAGAGCTCGTGGTTGCCGTCCGCATGCAAGAGCGAGTGACGCGCTGAGCTATCCGGACCTACGCCCTGCAGGACCACCACCATACACGCTCAGAAGCTTGCACTCGAACCAGCTTGCGTACTCCAAGACGTGTCGCACCAGGAGCTCCAGCCAACTGAGCAGCGCCGCGTCCGACGGCTCAACGCGTGTCCACGATTCGTCTGCCGCGAGCCGCAGCGACGGCTCTCGGTAGACCGCATGAAGCCACAGCAGCAGCGTGCGTCGATGCGCTGCCGCCGCGAGGCGATCGTCGTCCAGCGCCAGATACGCGGGGCAGCGCAGCGCCGTCAGTAGCGTCGTGACCCGCCGCCGATCCATGTTGCCGGTGGTGGTTGTGTCGATTACAATGGGGAAAACGATGTGGTAGACAATGGGCCAATACCAGAGGTTAATACGATTTAACCGGATTTATCGGTCGAAAAGTGTAGCCATCTGCGTGGGGAGCTCGTCGTGCTGACTCACTCATACAGGCATTGACGACGCTGGTTCCTCATGCAGCGACGACGTGTCTATCCGCACGCGTGCGACGGGAGATCCCTGTACCTTTGTCGGTGTATTGGAAGGCAGCGCTGTCGCGGGCGTTGGTCGCTGTCGGTGTGCGCAGTGAGCGTCAGTTGATGCGGTAGTCAGTCGTCCAGCGACAACCGCCAGAGCGCAACGTACCGGAAGCACGGCTGAGCCCTGCAACTCGCGCTTGATGTGCTCTTGATGGACCTGCAGTGCCTGGAGCCGCAGCGCAATATTCTTTTCTTCCTCTTGCATGTCCTGGATGAGGCGTCTTGTCTCGTGCTCTCGTTGTTGCTCCCTCGCGAGGCGATCTTGATGTTGCTGCTCCAAGGCCTCAAGCAATTGGTGCTGAACTCCCATGATACCATCACCACTGTGTGAGTATCGTGTGGCTGCACCAGTCCAAGTGACCACAACGAAAGCACGTTACCTGTCTGGCTGCACGCTGCTCCATCGCCCACTGACGCTCACGCCGTATCCGCTCTTTGATCGCTGCTCGTCGAATGAGTTCGGCCTCATCCTTCTCACGCTGCTTCTCCAACGCCAGCTAGAGAGGACACCAAAAACGTCATCATCGGACCACCTGCACCTTGAACGACCGGCATCACGTCACAGCACCTGCCGCTTTTCTTTCTGCTGCTTGGCCGCTTCACTTTTTCGGATTTGAATCACGCGTCGTTGCCTCTACAGCAACAATCGCGTCACCACCACCTGCGCTCGACTCCGGCAGTAGTCTGGACGCTTAGGCATCTCATACCGTGAGCAGTTGAAGTTGTTCCCGACTGCGAGGAACCTTCGGCTCCACCCGTTGCGCAGCGCGCGTCGTCGTGGCTGACGCTGGTCGTCTCGGCAGCACAGTTGGCGTCGCATCCTTCTTGCCCGTGTCCTCTGGATTCGCACCAGCCTCGTTCTTTCCGTCCGTGGACGTGAGCAAGTGCTCAAGTCGCTCCTTCATCTGCTGAACTTCTCTAAGCACACGCTCTTCTTGCGCTCGGAAGTGAGCGATTCGTCGCGCGAGCTGTTTGGCCGTCTCCTCTGCACTCTTGCGCGCTGCCGTCGCGAGATACACGTTACCCGCCGTGGTGCTTTGCGGCGCCGCCCACGTTGAAGACTCGGACGCCGGTGTCGGGACACCTAGAAGCAGTGGCGCCTGCGGCGATGTCGCTTCCGAAGGTAAAGATGACGGTGCTGAGGGACGCAAGATCGAGCTACTCGCTCGGCGCGAGGAGGACGTAGATGCTATTGTAGCAGTGGGAGACTCGGCCTTGACGACGTAGTCGAACGGGCTGGAGCCACTCTGCGTGCGTGGCCCACCGCCAGTGGGCTTGGGGGCGCTTGGGACGCGAGGCGAGAAGCCGACGTATCCGTTGCGGGGCGGGTGTGGACCGACTAACGATCCCGCCGGGACACGAGTCACAACAGTTGCTCCATCGCTTGAGATTGTCGGTACACAGATCGATGGTGCTGCGGAACGAGGGCGTGGGGTTGGCACTACAAGCGCCTTGCCACCTCGCGGGGGCGGCGCGACCACTTGCATGTAGAACATGACGCCACGCAGTCCTCAGTCACTTGCCTCCACGCTCCATCCATGCAGCGCACGGTGTGCTCACTGCATGACGAGTGACCGAGGCACTTTTATTTTTGGGCGCTCCACGTTCTTCACCGACGTCTCGCGGCGTCCTAGTCGTCTGCGTTCTTGATCGTAGCATCGATTGGGACCTGTCGCCCCTCATGGAAGGAAATCGTGGAGGCAGAAGCCAGCGCGTTGGCCGAACTCCGCAGCGACCAGCTCAACAGGCTACACCGGCGTCAAGTAACGGGGCCGCGACTCAGTCGCTTCGAGGCTCTGGAGCTACTCGTCCGACGCCTGTGACGCGAGTACCGTCGAAGTCGAGCCAGGATGCAAACAACAACGACGACGAGCGCAGGTACGTTCGCTGGCTGACGACGAATTCTGTCACGGGGATGAATGCTGAACTTGCGACGCCCCCTGTGTGAACAGTCCACGTCGATCAAAAGCGCAGAAACCGACACTCGAGGAGGAAGAGCGAGGAGCGCCGACTGATGAATCGGAGCAAGAGGCGAGGCTTCGTCAGTCGGAGGCGGCCACGGCGGCAATGGAGAAGCAGCTGAACGGATTGCTTGATGATGTCGAAGCGCGCAACCAGAAGAACCACAAGAGGTTCGCCATTTCGTATGTTCGCTGTTTTCGTGGGATGTTGACGCGTAGAATCTTGACGCCTCAGGTACGCGTCAATGCGGCGCAACATCTCGGGCAAGGATGAACGAATCGCACAACTTCACGGCTCGTACGTGCGCATTGGTGTCATCGATAGCAACAAAAGCTAAACGGAGGAAATGCGAGCAGATACAAGGCAATGAACAAGCAGCTCGAGCAGTTAGAGTTACTCACCGATGACTCGGACGTGGACTCGTCGACACTTGAGGAGTTGTACCTGAGTATACCAGTTGAAGCGCGGTTGGCAGCATTAGAGGGAGGCGAAGGTATTACAGCTTGATACGATTTATTTCATACGCTATTTACACGTCGACCACGGCCTCCTCTCTGCTGTGATGCAACCTAGATGGTAGCTTGTCCTTGAACGCTTGGTCGAGGGACAACAACTCGGTTGTCAACCGTGAAGTGGTACTTGGATTCAGTCCAGCGACTGTATCGAGCACATTACCAACGTTCCCCTCGTGCTCCCATTCCGCTCTCCACTCCTTCGCCAGCATGCACCACTCCTTCATTGTCCACAATCCGTCCGCTCCTTGACTGTCCATACCACAGTGAAACAAACCGTTCCCGCCATCACTCCGCTCAGCGTTGTCAGTTGACGTGACCCCACAATGTGACCCATTACTTGGACGTGCATAATGCACATAGGCAACAACTTCTTTCGACGGGAGGAGTGACGTTCGCGCGTGAAGTCGAACACGAAGAATCGCCAACAGAAGTGAATCCGAGTATTGCGCATTTGTCGAACGTGTCAGGCTGCTGTGCCCAGGCAAGATTTTGGCTAGTGACGGAGCAGACGTCGCAAAGCTGAACAACCTTGTCCCGAAGATGTGCATCAAAGGATTGCTGTCGGAGATCAGGTGATAAAATGCACGTGGGTTCTCGAATTCACAAACGCTATCTGGGTCGAACGGGTATTTGCGCTCTTTGTACGCCAGAATGTCTTCAAGAAACTGATTGACCGCGTCCTCGCCCAGCAGTGGCTTTGAAGTTGGTCGATTCACCCCTGACGGATCGCAAAACCACCTCCGAAAGTACTCCTTCGCATATTTCCCAATGGACAACCACCTCAGCGTTGCTTGACTACGGGACAGATATGGGTGTACAACATTGTAGTTGAATGTGTAGGCAAGAAAAGCCAACGGTTGATCGTACAGTTTCCAGATTCTGTTCACCTGGTCTCGAAGGTATCGAGCATGGCTGACGCTTCGGGCAACACTTGGGTTTTCCTCCCATTCGGAAATGATGACAGAGTACTGCTGGTACATTCTTCCAAGCTGATAAAACACATCAGCCAAAGAGAACGTTGTTTTGACGTCATTGGGGGGTGTTGAATGCAGCCCTGACTTCATCAAACGATACGTTTCCTTGATGGGAGAGATCAGCTCGCTGAGCGACATAACCATTTCCCAGAATTGAGGATTTTGGATGGTGATAAGGACTTCAGCCGTGAGAATTCCACGAAATAAATCCTCAGCAGATGATTCAGACCCCTCATTGTCGCCATTGGCTCCCGCAGTTGCCGCGATGGTGGCATGTGCTTGAGCCAATACCGCCCTTGTTGCGATGATCTTGATCATATCTTCGTACTGGCGGACTGAGTCGATACAGTCGACGAACGAATACCAATCTCTTCGACTTGGCACAACGACTGTTGCATCTGGGTCGCCGCTTTCTCTTCGGAGACAGTCTCGCAAGTGTCTGTTGCTGAATACCCGCACAAGCTCAATTACTTTACCCATTGTTTCCACGTGCCCTTCTGAAATTGTCAAGATTACTCCCAGCGAGTTCACCAAGAATGACTCAAACGACGGAAACACTGAAACTGTCGAATGAATCTCATCACCACCGGCCACAGCTGCCTTCGCAGCAGCAAATGCGAGTAAGCTGTCTGCCACGACCGCAATCACATTTACACCGTCATCTTGCAACTCGGACACTGCATCCTTGATATGAGTGGACAAATCGTCCAAGGAGACATCGTCACAGCCAATGTTCACCAACTTCCACGCAGCAGCCTCACCGACAGCATTGAGAATTGACATAAGCATCATGTTTGCTTTTGTTCCTCGAGAGGCCCAAAGATTGATGGAGAGGGTGACACCAATTTGCTCCTCCTTCATTCGCTGAAGTTGCTTCTCATGAGACTCGATTGCAGCTGCCGCAAGAAGCGCCTCATCCAGGCTTGTTGGAAAGACGGTAAACGCATTTCCATCATCTTCGCAGAGGAGCTTTACAACCTCTTCACTTGAGAGCCAGTCGCACGGAATGTCTGACGATAACGTAGCTTTCACCAATGCTGCCTTTATCATCTTCACGTCTGGGGTTGAGACCTTTTGTGAGGTAAAAGGGGGGTTCTGTTGAGAATCGTGCACCAAGGTTGATTGCTGTTGGGTCTGATGAATCGATCCAGCAACATTGTGACGAGTCGGAGGCTGCGTGTGGTCTTGAGAGCTGGGCATCAACGGTGTGCCAGCAATTCGTGTCTCGGGTGATTCACGAGCCGTTGTAATTTGCGATGAGTGATCAGCAACTTGGGTTGACCGACTTGCTAGGATGTCACTTGTGGCGACGCGCGACGATACAGTTGCTTGCCCGTCGTTTCTCTTTGCCTTTTTGGGTACATGAGATGAACCGATCGTTGCAACAACTGATAGATCTACCTCACTAGGGGGCGTTTGATGCCTCTTGCTGAAGTTGACGGCATCTCTTTGCGCGCACAACACACGCAGCCGAGCGACCACGTCCTCTGGGCAAAACTCGCACTTTTGGAGATGCCTGATCATGTTTCCCGAGACTCCACGCACAGGTGGCGGCTCAACACCATTTGCGGTGCAAAACTTGCAATAGGCGTGATGGTGGAAACGATTGCGCTTGGGACCCCGATGGAAGTGTTCCCAAGCGGGATGGCTTGGGCGACCAGTTTTCTTGTCTGGTAGAAGATCGTTTGTTTCCAACGTTTGCCCGAATAAAACCGACGTAGGAATGCCCGTCGACACTGCAGTCGATATCGACGTTGTCGCCACCGTCGCCCCTGCTGCTGGTGCTGCCGGTGTTGGCGCTGCTGACGCTGTTCGGGTTTCAGTCGCGTCAGGCGTCGCTGCCTGCGGCACAGCCGACGAAGCCTCGACTTGCGCTGGCGGCGTTGGCGGCACGGCTGCCGCGGCATCTGTCGTGGTCACGACCGTGTCTCGCTGCGCTGCGACTGCGACGACATCCGCCGCTGTCACGAGCGCGCTGGTGCCTGCAGTGTTGTAGGTCGACGCCATCGCGTAGTCGAAGAGCGTCGCGGCGGCCGCGGACGAGCTCTGCTCCTCGGTCGCCGCGTCGCTCAGTACTCGCTCGCCGTCCATCGTGGTCGCTGGAGCACCTGCGTCACCGACAACGAGCCATCGCGATCATTCCCATTCCCATCTGCGCCCGAGTGCCGCCAGCAACTTCAACCGACTCACCTCGAAACCCAAGCGTCCGTAAATACTGCAGCACGCGGAAGCTCGGCGTAAAAACGAACGACCGCGTTCCGGTTGGCGACGGCAGCGGATGGTGCGCGGCCTCGCCCAACGAGAGAGAGCGACCGCAACGCCACCGCGCTGTAATCAAGGCAGCGACGATTTTCTGAGACGCTTCTGAGACCGGATCTGATACACCTGGAATCCGTAGGTTTCGTAGGTGGCTCACTTCACTTCGGCGGCACCAAGATCGGCAGACAAGATGACGATGCCGCAGCACGTGCACGTCTCCGCGCCTGCCAAGGTCTTGCTCTTCGGGGAGCATGCAGTCGTCTACGGCTGTCCATCGATTGCAGCCGCGTTGTCGCAAGTGCGACTCTCGGTGTTCATCGTACGTTGCAGCCCTCACGTGGCGTCCGCCTCCACCGACTTGAAAGAGACTTGAAGTGTGACGGATGTCTTCACACACGCGCAGGACCGCATTGATGACCCCAAGATCTCATTCACGTTCGACGATATCCAGTGCACGATCAACGGATCGACAGTTCCGCTCTGTCGACAGTATTCTGTTGAGGCTATTGCGGCAGTGGCAAGAGACTATCCCAGTGATGACCACTACGTGCCACGACCATCGACCGCTGTTCTCTCGGCTATCGAGAACGTACTGCAGCACACCGAGGCAGACGCCAGCGTGATGACGACACTACGACCAGCATTGTTTCTTTGCTGCGCTGTCCTCAGAGCGTCTTCGATTTTGCTGCAAACACCGTACGTCCATTAACTTGCGGGCTTCTTGTGGGCATCCTCTTATCGTCTTCCTCTGTTGTTTTAAAGACACACACACGGGCTCCGTATCCGCGTGTCTGCCGCTTCGTTCCCGGTCGGTGCTGGTCTGGGGTCCTCCGCAGCCTTTTCAGTGGCGCTGGCGGGTGGACTCCTGCAAGTTCGAGACCAGCAGCCGTCCAGTTCGCTAACGGAGATCAACGCGTTCGCGTACTCTGCCGAAGTCATCCTGCACGGTTCGCCGTCAGGCGTCGACAACACAGTCTCAACTTTTGGCGGTGCCTTGAAGTTCACAAAATTGCCGCTGCCTGCCTCGCAGCCAATCGACGGCGACCTCTCGAAGTTCCGCATTCTCATTGTGAACACACGAGTGCCTCGATCCACGAAAGCTCTCGTCGCAGGAGTCAGAGCTCGATATGATGAAGACCCAAGCCGTACGCAATCGCAGTTTGACGCCATCCAAGCCATCGTCAATCAGTTTGTCGAGTTGTCTGCGGACGGAGCATTGACTGAGAGCGTGCTCGGTCAGCTCATGGAGCAGAACCACTCCATTCTGAACGCCCTTGGCGTCGGTCATGACGAAATCGAAAAGGTCGCGACCGAGTGTAAACGTGAAGGCATGTGGACCAAGCTCACGGGTGCAGGTGGTGGCGGGTGCACAGTCACGTTGGTGCCAGGATTCCTCGCCGAAGACCGACTTACTGCGGTTGTGAAGACCCTTGAATCGAAAGGTTTTCAGTGCTTCTTGAGCACGATCGGTGGGTGCGGATTTACTGTAGAGTCCATAGCGTAACTGAATTAATATGGATGTCCTGCTCTCGAGGAATGATACGTGTCTCGGTTCTTCGGTGGGCGTCATATGCAGCTCTATGAGTACTGCTGGCGGCCATATCTACTACAAGCTCCTATCATACGGGAAGGCTACAGCCGTCAAGAAGCCGGTGCGGTCTGTGCGGGCGGTGCGGCAGCAGTGTCGGACGGCACTTCTGTGTTCGCGATCTGTGCCTTCATGCTTTGTCGTTGCTTCTCCATTCGGTTGGCTGCCTTGACTTCTCGGACCCCACTTGCGACGTTGGTGGCGGCTCCAGCGATACCACCGACGACGTATCCGCCGGCGGCAACGCCACTGGCGATGAGGACACTTCCACCAGTGACCAAGCCGGCAACCGGTGCTGCCACGGCTCCAACAGTGGCACGCTTCAATCCACCCATGAAACTCGGCGGAGGCTTCTCGTTTGCTGCGATGTCGGTTGACTCTGCGTCGACGGCAAACAAATTGGATCGTCAGAATACCAATGATCCACAGAGGCGTTGGCTTACACACACAAACCTGCATCGGCTGGCTGTTCTCCGTCACCTTCACTGGAGCTTGTGCTTTTTCTAGCACTCTTCTTGCGCCGCGCCGCGTTGACTCCAGCTTCGCCCATTTCCTTGACGCCAAGTGCAACATTGGCGACCATCGCTCCAGCACCGACGACGACTGCGGCAGAGCCCATGACGACGCCGCTGAGCACCGACTTGCCGCCGTACACGATGCCTTTCACGGGGGCGTATACGACACCACCTGCTGCGCGCTTGATGCCCTTGCCGACGTCGGGTGCATCGGGGTCCATCGCTTCACCAAAGCGGAAGAAATCGCGGAAAATGCGAAGAGCACGCTCCTTCGTCATTGGTTCTGCGCCATCCTCCAGGCCTTCCTTGCCATACACATCGTCTGTGACAGACACACAACGTCCAAGGTGTCATTCCCCAGCTCTTGATGACAACAGCGCAGCACTCGCCACGTACAAATCTCTCGTGTTTCCTTGTTCGACAGCACATTGTATGCCTCGCCGACAATCTTAAAGTTCTCTTCAGCTTGCTCCTTGTTCGACGGGTTCTTGTCGGGATGGTACTTGATCGCGAGCTTGCGATACCTGCACCCACCCACAAGAGAGAGGTTTAGACGTTTTGCATGGCATCCATCACACAACACGGGCCATCAGACGTACGCTTTCTTGATTTCCTCCTCGGTTGCAGTCCGCGGAACCCCGAGGTTCTCGTAGTAGTCGCTTGACGCGAGATCCGCCGACATGTTGAGAAGCGGAGACGAGATGGCGCGCGCACCCGTGACGAGGCTAGCGAGCGGACGACGGCGCGAGCAGTCGATCGGTCGATCGATCGATGGACGTCTCGATGGATGGCTTCGCGCTGCGGGACCACGTGGGCGGAGAGGAAGGCGGCGCCACCTGCTTTCCTTCCGTCTTGTGATGTGATGCGGGAGAGGGTGCGAGTCCGCCGTGTGTGCCTGGGGCTTTGCTGGCTGTTCTCAGATGTCGACGCCGTCTGAGTCCAAGGCTTAACATGTGATTGCTCGAAATGCGCGAGGGTTCGTCGATGCGATTGGTCACTCGTCTTGTCGCAGGGAATCATCGAATGTAATCCGCGTAACCGAACCCTGCGACATGATGACGTTCTCAGAATCAGACACGCTGCTCACCACTGTTCTCAGACGTTGGCTGCAGTGCATCCGTCTGATCTGATCGGCAGCTTCAAGTGGCGGGTCGCTTCGACCATCAAGGGGTGACCGACCACTATGCCAAGGCGTTCAGGAGCTGGCATCCATCGTCGACCAGCAGCGTGGACGCTCTCAACGCTGGCACTAGTGGCGGCGGCAGCGTGGATCACATGCGTCGCAGCGCAGTCTCCGTGCGTGTGTCGCCAGAGCGCGCCAAAGAAAGTGGGTAGCGTTGCAATTGTGGAGAGTCACAGCCGACGAAAGCTCACGAGCCATTCTAATGCCTCTCTATCTCATTAGAATGTGCAGCCGCTGCGCTTCTGCAACTGGTATCGAACAAAGAGCTGCTGTCTGCCTGCTCATGACTTCGATATGAACAACAAGTTTCTCGCGCTCGTCGAAGCGGGACCGACATGCGAGAAGTACAACAACCGCGCCAAGCTCTATCTCGCCATGGTGTTCTGCTACGGCTGCGACCCAGAGGAGCCACTGCACTTCACGGCACCACTCAACACTGCCTTCTTCAACGCGACCAAGACAGCGAAGATCTGCCGAAGCGTCGCGGACGAGATCGCACCGGAGCTCTTCGCCGACTGCGGATTCACGCTGCCTGACAACCGTGAGACGATTTGCTCGCCCAACTCAGCCGTCGTCCCGGACGTCGTCTGGCCGGACTGCGATGACGGCCAGTACGTCTGCTTTACCAGTGACAGCGGGTGGTACTGCTCCTCGGAGCCCTGTGGCGACGCCACGCCGCACGGGTTCTTTGACGTCCCCTGCAGCACGTCTCAGCTGACTTGTGGTGGCGCCCTAAAACTGCTGAACGACAACCGTGCTGCTAAACCTCCGTACTACGAGCAGTTCCCCGTGGAATTTGTGGATGAAGCCGGATGTTTGCGGCAGCAGGCGAACGCAAGTCGATGTCGTTGCATGCGGTCGCCCATTGCAGCAGCGGGTGAACGACTGCTGTTTGGATGGCAGACACGCAGTGTCATGGCGCTGCTTGTCCTACTCAATAGCTAGTAAAGGATGAGAAGTTGAAGAATAACTGACTGCGAGACACCACCTCGTACGTGTAAATCTATCAAAGTATATCAGACGCTCGACGTCTGCTTGCACGCTACGCGCGCATGCCGCCACTCCGCTCGGTCTCCAACTCGGTGCGGACCTCCATGGACTGGAAATCCTCCTTCTCGTCCTTCTTGTACGACTCCTTCGACTGATACCGCGTGAAGTACGTTCCCTCCAGAATCGCGACAAACTCGGGCCACAGTTTCAGGTGACTGAGCATGATCTTGGCCGCTGCCGTGAGCGGAACAGACAGCATCATGCCAACGACACCCCAGAGAAGACCCCACGCTGACAGCGACAGGATCACGATGACAGGATCCATCTCCAATTTCTTGCCAAAGACCTTGGGCTCGATGAAGTTGCCGACAAACATGTGAAAGCACATGGGAAGAAACATCGCAAGGAACTTCTCCATAGGGTTCATGAGATTTGACGGCGTGATCGCGATGATGCCGATGGGAAGAATCGATGCGATCATGGCCCCTACGTTCGGGATCCAGTTGAGGATGAACGTCAGGATTCCCCACACAATCGCCAGTCCGACGTTGAGCGAGACGTAGACGATGGTCACGAGCAGCGCCACGAAAAGCGAGAGGAAGCACTTGAGCGTCACGAAGCGCTGGATGTCGTGGTCGATCTTGGACCAGACACCACCGGCGTCGCTTGCTCTTGTGCGTGTGCACAAGAAGTACGTGAGGTAAATCACGGTCACAAACATGACCGAGAAGAGATCCATCGTCTGCGTGATCACGATACGTGCGAGCTTGTCGACGTTATCGTGCAGCGTCGTCGTGATGTTCACTGGGAGTCCGATCTGCTTGAGGAAACGTTCGACACCGTCCACGAGGTTGCTGTATCCCTTCTGATACTCCTCTACATCGAGCCCATGCACCGAGAGCACCGTGATATAGCCGAGTAGCCCGAAGAAGATGCACACAATGCTCACAGCGCAAAGCGACGCGAATGCTCTGGAGCAGCCGCGAGATTTTCTGCGAGCGTGACGGCCACGAGACGTGCAGACACACAGAAAGTACTTGGGTGATACGTCGATGACTTCAACCAGCGGGTCAACCAAGTACATGAGGAAGACTGCGAGGAAGAACGGGACCATGACGGCTTGAAACCATGAGAGCAGGTAGCAGCTTGCCGCCAGTCTGAGTGAATCGGAAGCATCGTAAGTCGCTACCGAGCCAGGAGGAAACCACGCACTCAAGTGAAACGTACCCTGTCGCTAGAAGCGCGCCCTTGACCTCAAACGCAAGCTGCTGGATCGGGCCTTCAAGCGCCCGCAGGATATCGAGCACTGCCGATCGGTAAAACTCATGCGGCGCCTCTCGGAAGGAGTCGTCACTCATGGTCGACGCTGTCGTCATGGTCGAGCGAGGCGTGTGATGGCCGTGATCTTGCACGTGGTACGGTTGATGGTGGTGGCCGTTCACGCTGTGGTGGTCGTTGTAAAACGCTCGAGCGGTGCCAGGCGTGTCGGGCTGCATCGAGGGAACCGCCGTCATCGTGGCAGTCGCCTGCGCGGTGTTCGGGCTGCCACTGCCACCGTTGGGATGCGACGGCACAGGCGACTGGTTGCCGCCGCTCGTGTTGCGCCGCATTGTCTGTGGCGATGCAGGCTCGAGGTCCAACGACGCGTACCCTTTCAGCTCGTTCTTCACGAGTTTCATCGACGACCGACCGTTCTACAGTAGACGCGCTTCCTCTCGGACGTACGGTACGTTCTCCGCCACACGCGCCACAAGCGTAAGCAATCGAGAGAGAAGAGAGAACGAGAGAGAGAGAGAGGGGAAGTCAATGATGGTCGACCACCTTTCCTTCCTCCTCCTCGTGCTTCGCGTTGCCCACGGCCTGACCTGATGCGGGTTCTCCCACACCCGCGTTACCCGATACCTCTGTTACGCGATGGCATGCGTCAGGTCGTCCGAAGGTCGTCGTACGAAAGATTGGCCTTTGTGTGGGGGAGGAGAGCCCGGCTCCCCTCGCTAGCCGCCGCCCCACAAGCTACATACAGCAGCAGGTCACTCGGTCCGTCATGTCGGCGCTGTCTCCCGTGGCACGCGCGCTGCTGCGCAACCCCATTGGCCGCGTGCAGGGCAACGGCATCACTGCCGCGGTCTTCGGCTGCACTGGCTCGCTCGGTCGCTATGTCTGCGCCGAACTCGGTACGTGCGAATGACGACGCAGGAGGGATTCTGGTGGTCCAGCGGCTCGGGCTCACGACGGCGCGCTGCAGGTCGCAAGGGCAACACCATGGTGCTGCCGTACCGTGGCGACGAGACGGAGGTGCGCCACCTCAAGCTCATGGCGGATCTCGGTAACGTCGCGAACGTGCAGTTCGACCCGCGCGACCGCGACTCGATCCGCGAGGCGGTCAAGGGCGCTGACGTCGTGATCAACCTCATCGGCAAGCACTACCAGACCAAGCACATCCTGCCGTGGTGGATCAACTACACGTACGACGATGTGCACGTCGATGTGGCGCGCACGATCGCCGAGGTCGCCGCCGAGGAGGGCGTGCCGCGATTCATCCATCACTCGTCGATCCTCGCGACGCCCAACTCGCCGTCGATCTGGGCCGCGTCCAAGTACCGCGGTGAGCTCGCTGTCAAGAAGGCGTTCCCCAAGGCGACGATCGTGCGCTCGTCGGCCATGTTCGGCCCCGAGGACCGTCTTCTCACGTGGACGGCGGAGCGCATGCTCACGGGCGGCGTGCCGCTCGTTGACAACGGCGAGGCCGTGCTGCAGCCCGTGTTCGTCAACGACGTCGCGCTCGGTATCTACGCGATCAGCCAGGACGAGACGATTCAGGACGAGACGTTCGAGTTTGTCGGCGACGAGGAGTACACGTACAAGGAGCTGGCGGACTACGTGTTCGACGCCACGAAGCACGACCCGCAGCTCTTCAACCTGCCGCTGCCGGTCGCGCAGATGATCGGCAAGTTCTGCGAGAACTTCCCTGACCCCAAGTTCACGTCCGACTGGGCTGTGCGACTCAGCCTCGACCAGGTCAAGACGAGCAACCTGCCGGGTCTCCGCGAGCTCGACGTCGAGCCGGCCAAGCTGGAGAAGGAGGCGCCCAACTTCCTGATCAAGTACAAGCCGGGCGGCCACTTCCAGGAGGTGTCAGGTTACCATTAGTGTGGACTCTCGCGGTGCAGAGGTCCCCCCAGCTTGAGAGCGCGCCATGACGCGGGCGGGCTCGCTGCAGGTTCGCCAGACCGACGAATATACTACGATGTTTCCAACGCTAACGTGAAATTTTACGTTTGTTTCGCGCTGTTTGTGCAATCGAACCGGCTGATTGGCCAAAAGGCGGTCGTCACCACGGTTTTGACCAATCCGCAGTGGCGAGACCGACGTGGCCGGAGCCCCGACAGCTCCTCGCCGTGCGGAGATCGCCGTTTTGATGGTCGCGATGATCAAGCGCATGCTGCCTGTGGCCACGGGCCTCGCGCCGCGTCTCGCGGTCGCTTGTGATGGAATGGCGAAGACGCATCTTCTCGTCCGCGCGCTCACGACGGCTGCGACGCCACCGCATTTCGACACGCATCACGTCGTGCGCCGTCTTCAAGATCATGGTACACGAGGCGCTTGAACTCCAACGGATCCATGCGCGCATCAGTGCAATGACGCTCGTTGTTGGTCAGGTTTCTCGCCCGAGCAAGCGGAGGCCATTCTGGAAGTCATGAAGGACTCGATGGCCGAGTCGCTCGACGCGCAGGCTCGCGTGGTGAGGAAGCGTCGATGGCAGGAGTGATGGCTCGCCCCAGGATTTACATGTTTGTTTGTCTCGTTACTGCATTGCAGCTCGCGACCAAGTCGGAGCATGTGGAGCTCAAAGCAGAGCTGTCGGAACGAGTGTTCAACTCTACCCTCAAGTTTGGTTCGTGGTCGCTGAGGTTTATTGACAGGCACCAGAGAGCTCGGAGACTAACAGAGGCCTCGTAGACATTGCACAGCGCCACATGCGCGAGCTCCTGGAGCGGGACTTCAACAACCTGAAGCAGGACATTCGCATGCTCGAGAAAATGGACTTTGACAAGATTCGCGTCGAGATCGCTGAGCTGGAGAAGAAGGTGAGCAGTTACTGTGGTGATGAGGTCGCTGTATGCGTGGGCTCACGCGTTGGCATTTGCACGGTCTAGTTTCTGCTGCAGAAGCAGGCGGAAGACGAAACACTGAACGAGCTTCGGCTCTCCATGGAGAAAGTTGAGAAGCGCATGCTTCAGTACGCTGTGGGTTTCGCCGGCACGATCATGGCCGTCGGTGCTGCCCTCATGCGTCTCGTGATGTAACTGAAAAGAGGATCTTTGTTTGGTCTAAGTGTTGCGCTTTATTGATCGCGACGTGCCTTTGCCTTGTCCTGAATGCGCGACGTCGAATTCGCGAGCTGTGATGTACTCCCTAGAATAGAGCTCAGCAATCCACCACCTGAGGCTCCGCTAGGCGGACGAGACGATTGCGTCCGCTCGACTACACGACCGCTTGAGTTTGAACTTGACGACGCTGACGCTGACCGAGGGCTCTTTCCATCTCGCAGAGCCTGCAGGCGTTGTTGTCGCTCGTGGTGCTTCTG
This sequence comes from Pythium insidiosum, assembly GCA_022836835.1. Lineage (NCBI taxonomy): Eukaryota > Oomycota > Peronosporomycetes > Pythiales > Pythiaceae > Pythium > Pythium insidiosum. The sequence goes on along the minus strand of JAKVDI010000026.1, from coordinate 306,227 downwards.
ATCATGAGATGGATCGCTTCGGGAGGTGCTGTCCCGCGGCGAATACCTGTTATCTTGCCTATCGACGCCCTGAGTCGGATCTAGACGCCGATCACGACTCGCTATGTGCCTGGTGTTGTCACGATGATCGGTTGGTCGAGGTGGTCGCGCATCAGCTGATCGGTCGGAAAAGCTTCTACTGAATTCTCGCTTCTCATCGTACTGTCGTCGCTCACTTGACCCGTAGTCGTGTCGATCAGACCGCAGTCTGTTGGGGGCATCTCGGTCACGGTGGTGTTCGCGCATCCTCGATTGATCATGTTGTTGTAATGCAGATCGCGAGCGGGAACGTGACCGTGACCGCGACCGCGATCGTTTGCGGCTCTCAGGACGCGCTCGCTGTTGATCATCATTACTTGGCGGCTTGATAACGGGGCTGACCTTATCAATCGACACGGCATTCTTGGATGTCTCGCCTGAAGTTCTTTCTTCCGTTCGCTGACGCTTTCGAATCAAGTTCTCGTCACTGTTACCCTGGGGGGATCGTTTTGAAGGCGTTTGCGTATTATCGAGAGCTGTATCGGATGTTTGCTTTGTGAGATCTTCCTTCTTGACTTCAGATGTTTCTTCGATAGAAATCTGTCTCTCCACCGATGCTTGCTTCGTGAGATCTTCCTTCTTGACTTCGGTTTTTTCTTCAAAGGAAGTCTGTTTATCCGTCGATGCTGCATTCTTTTGGGTGTCAGATGTATCTTTGCTTGTACCAGTCGGGCTGCTAACAGGACCACTGCCTTTCTTTATCAACTTCTCATGCATCTGCTCGAAGTGCGATGTCAGGCCTCGATCATCTCGCTGGTATTCGCGCACAAGCTCAGACACCGCTGGTTTTCGGGTTCGAAGGATGAGTCGTCTCTCCCTAGCGTTGTCGACTAGAGCAGCCCATGTTTCATCGCGCTTCAGCGTCCTCGTATTTCCAACTAGGAACAAACAGAATCGAGCTCGCGTAATCGCAACATTCAGGCGACGGATATCTTTCAGGAAACCAATGCCACCGCGAGCGGATGATCGAACGCAGGAAAAGATAATCACATCTTTCTCACGACCTTGAAATCCATCGACGGTGTTCACTTCCACGGATAGCGACGGCGAAGGAAGACCATGGCGGAGTACCTCTTGACGAAGAACACGAACTTGCTCCTTGTACGGAGATACGAAGCCGACAGACCACTGACGCGTGCGCATGGCTTCACTGCAGGTGGAGGTCATGAACTTGCACAGCTCAACGCAAAAAACTGCCTCAGCACGATTGAACTTGGAGCCATTGAAGTCATCTTCCTGTGTGTCCTCAAGGTCGTACATGAGGAATGGTTGAAAGTACAAGTGCTTGTAGACTTCACGGCACACGGATTGAGCACGCTCCAACACCGTGGGGCCATCCGTAAGCATACCACCGTAGAAACGCTTGGATGGAAATTCTCGAAGAAATGGATGCATACGGTATTGAACTCGAAGCATGGATGGAGCGACACCACTATCAGCTATGCGCTCGAAGAGAGATCGATCATACCTTGCATTCGCAGCAACCACACTTTTGACGGTCGCTGGGAGCTGCTTAGGATCTCCGACCAATACGACGCGGGCAATTCGTTCTCGAATCGGGACAAGCGTGCTGAGTTCGACAGCTTGAGCGGCCTCGTCAATAATCAAGGCGTCGAATCCTCTAGGGAGCGATGACAGCGGCCCACTTCCAGCCTTTGACAGTGTGCACGCGATGATACTTGCCCGCGTCAACACTGCAAGCGTCATTTTCCCTTCCAGCGCAGACACTTCATCACGTAAACGACGTATCTTGCCCGAGCACTCGGTCAGCTCACCATGCATCTTGGCAAGCTCTTTTCGATTTCCACGAGCACCCCTTTCGTCACCTTCACCAGCACCTGGTTTCGGCTTGTTGTGGAAGTCCCGAATGGATCCACGCAACGTTCTTTGGCGCTCTTGTAGAGCCCGAAGCTCGATCGTTTTGGGGTGAATCTCGAGCTCTTGCTTGATGATATGGGGTAGACACACAGACTTCACGATCTCAGGCGCATCCTCTCCAGGGTTTCCCAGTCTGACAACTGATAACCAGTCTCCACTTGCATCCTGATGCACACTTGGTGCCCGAACCTTCACTGGCTTGCCGTCACTCCCAAGTAAACCATCCGTGACAATTCTCAGCACCAACTCATCAACAGCTCCGTTTGAAGGCGCGCACAGCAGCACGTTTGCCGTTTTTGACGATAACCGTGCAGTCGGTGCTGTCATTGCAGATGATCCGAGCATGGTTCTTCGCACAAGATCAAAGGATGATGCCGCAGATGTTGGGCGCCCACTAAGCTTCTGCTCGAGGCGACTCCGAGCAGATCCAGATGCTTTGAGTGCCTGGATTGCTGTTTGATTAGGCTTGGTACTACTTTCTGAGTGCCGAAGAATCCGTGACGACGATGGTGTATTGCCAAGGGAGAACCCAGCACTTGAGGAAGAGCTTGACTGTTTACCGGCGATCTCCCTCGCGAGATCAAACTTGGAGAACGATCCATCTTTGTCCGCGTCTCCACGAACGTCTTTTGTGTCTGTTGCAAGTCTCGATTTTGCCGTTGGTAACACTGCCATCGCTGGTATCTTCATAGAAAGAAAGCCACTCAGCAGAGCCATTACTGTCTTGGTCTTGCCCGTTCCTGGAGGTCCTTGAAGAAGGCTGATGCCAACCCTGTAGTTGTTCAGAACACTGTGGATAGACTGGAGCTGAGACTGATTGTACTGGGACAAAATTGTCGTCCACAACTCGGGAGCAACAAATCGCGGCGCGACTTGCAGCGCGTCTTTCTCGCCCATGAGTGCAGTCCACTTGTCTTTCAAGTCGTTTGCCAGCGACTTGATCGTACTATCATCGTGCTTCCGCAGCTTGTTCACAGCCTTACCTATACTAGTTGCCTGCACGCCAAGTCATGTCTGTCAGCTCTGCCTGCTCATTTGCAAAAGAGAAAAAAACGATACTGACCCGCAGCTCCGTCAGGGTGACGTCCATCTTGTCTAGACGTCGAAGAAGTTTCGTGATCTTCGTGATGCTATCGACTGATTTCACGTGCCGTAATTCGTCCAGCACAGACGTTATCGTCAGCAGCTCCGACTGAAGTGACTTGTACATGTTGGGGGTCAGGATAGTGGTGCGAAGGTGTTCGGGAAACATGTCCACGGAGCGCAGAGCTATGTACTCGCGAGATGATGTCACAAGGTTACAAAGCGTTGAAACTCTCCACTCCGAGTCACCAATAGCAGCCGCAGTGAACGCCTCCATCTTGAAAGATGCGACATCACTCGTGACACTTTCGAGTTCACCATCATTCAGAAACAAGACGCGCACCATTTCATCTTCGCTGGCTCCGTTCTCTCCGCTTGGACCAGATCGTTGCTTTCGTTTTCCTCGATCGTTGTCCGTCACGAGAATGACGCCAATGAACTCAAGTGTGCCACCATGGTGACGCGCACCCGATGAGCGCAGAAAGACGACATCAGCATTTCTGAACAGCTTTTCGCGTCGAAATCTGTCAGCCTTTCCCTTGTCGCCAGGAGATGGTTGAGCCTCAACAATGCTGAAGTTGATGCATCGCATCCCTTCACGCGTTCTCTCCGACTCGTAGCGCAACAGGTGACCAGTATTGGAGTTCGCAAAGTACGACCTGCGAAGGCCTTCTTGAACTTCATTGTGGCATTCTTCCAACAGTAGCGGCAGAAATGCCTGAACATACTCGGAACATCGCTCGAATGTCAACCCCGGTGCTTGTAGCTCTCGATCACTTCGTTCACTCTCAAATTCTTTCATCAACAGTGCCGGCATACACAGTTGCAGAAGGTGCCGATAAAATGGAAGTAGAGAACATGTGGGGATAGCTTTCTGAGTGTTCTTGATCTTGTAGAAAAGTGCAGCCAGATTGAAAGTGTTCTCATCGTCGTCTTCCTCTTCTTCCTCTTCTTTTACTTCAACAACCGTTCGGTTGTCGCGGTCTTTTGCGAGTTCCTGTTGGTATCTGGATGCTTGACGGGACAATGGCAAGTCACTGATGACTTGTGAGATACTGAAGGCCTGCTTAGAGCCTCCTTCGGTTCGGGCCGCGGACGATGGACGCTTGGTAGTTGTTTTTGATATGATATCATCGTTGCTGTAGAAGCTGTGGTCCTTCTTTTGCGATACCTCGTAGATCGTGGTTGCGGCACTCCTTTCCATGGCGAGACGTGCTTGCTCCCTTGCAGCAGCCTTTCCACTCATTGCTCGTCGTCCCTGCTCCATTTCCTGCATCTGAGATATTTGCTCGCTCATCGGAGTACTTCTTGCCTTCACAGCTCCGGATGGTCTTGTTAAATCGATAATAGTCTTCGATGAGCTAGCACTTGCCCTTGACAATCCACCTTGCGTCTTTGGTGTTGGCCGAACTGAGAAAAAGCGAGACGTCTTCTTCACTTCCCGAAGCTTCGTAGTCATTCGTGTCAGTTCTGTTTTCAACTTGGAGTCAATGGTGAAAGTTGGCTTCTTTGAGCTTTCATCAACTCGGCTGAGGAGAGCTGGATCGACGCTGGTGCCACTCGAGAGGAACAGCTCAAGAATCATCTTGAGAAACAAACTCGCTCGACGTTTCTCCCCGTCACTCGCAAACTCGATACAGCGAAGCAGTGGAGCGATCAGACCGCTATACCTTCGACTGCCTGCCAGTGAGTCTTTGTCAGCAGCCCAAAATCGCCAAAACGACGTTCCAAATTCAAGAAACTGGATAGCAACAGACTCATCGGTCACACCACTACGGGGTCTTTCCTGCGATTCGTAGAGCTGACTTAAAAGCGCCAATACGAAATCGCCAATCAACGTTGGTAGCTTCTGCAGTCCTGAGCTACTTGAATCTTTTGAGCTGGTGTGATTCGGACCAGAGGGGATCGCTTCATTGGATGACTCCGTCAGCGTCCGGCGAATATTGTTTCCGAGCATTTCATATATTTTCGTCCACGCGAAAATGGATTTCTTCACAAATGGGAGAGCAATCGCTGCAGCGAAGTCGTACAATCGCATCGATTGGAGCAACGTCAACGATCCTCGAAGAAAAGCCTCAGTATTGCGATGAACCGCGATTAGATACGACTCGAGGGGCGAAGATGACAGCTCCGTGGAACTCTTGCTTTGCGAAGAGTGTGCCAAAAGCCTAGTTCAAAGACAGAACAGATCGATCAGTATTGCTCATGAGATAAAAGCACTCCAACCTTCAACGTACTTCTTGATTAGCTGGCTCGGTGTTGGATTTGGGCTGAGGAGACATTGAGTCAAGTGTTGTGCAACGACTGGAAATCGCAGGGGATTGGTCAAACCCTTCGTGAACACCTCATCAGATATCATCTTGAGGTATGCTAGAACACAACTGTCGAGTTGGCTGAGTTCAGATTGCATGGCGGCGACGTCGAGTGGCAACGTTTCTCCAGATACAACTCGAGATGTCAGTGCATTCTGGATTTCTGCAACCAAACCGGTGCATTCGAACAATACCCCGTGTACAGAAATTGGGATGGTGTGAATCAGCTTCCAACCACATATCAGCTGAAGCAATGGTGTCACAATTGGCTTGGTCACTTGTACCCGCTTGGTTTTTGAGTCCATCAAGTAGGTGTAAATCACATCGCGGGCAAGGTGAATATGCTTCACGAGGATTGTTATGGAAGTTGCAGCAACATGATCGACCAGCGCCGGAACGTTATCCGGGTTTACGAGTGTGTCAAAAAGATGGTGCATCCACTTTTGCTGCAAAATCTCAAAGCCAACTCCGCATGGCCACCAGTATGCACCTTCAGCGACGGAGTAATTGACTAGGCTCAGTTCTGGCAGGGATCCGTCATCACGCTGTGGCTGATTCGGCTTTGTGGTTGTTGTCGACGCCATCCTTGGTTCGTAGCAGTCACAAATAATGGTAGACACAGCTTTCGATACTGCGACGACAATCATTTGTTCTCCATAATGAGCTGGCCGCTGTTTAGGCTCAAGGAGAAAATCAATCACCCGCTGCCGAGCTGCAACATACGCACTGATCTTGTCTTGGTTTGACTAACGAATGCGCTTCTATTAGATGTGAATATTCTTGACCTGGATCGTGAGTTGGACATACCTCTGTCGTTGAGATTGGACGCATGGAGGCAACAATGGGAGGCAGCAACTCAACAAGCTGCTTGGTGACGTACGCGCGCCATGATGGTAGTTGAGAGTGGTTGATCACGAGATCCAAGACAACCTTTGGTGTGTGAACTGTGTGACCCCAGTAGCGATGCCCAAGGCACTGAATCAAGCTGCCAAAACATTTGCATATCTGCATCCCAGCCATTAGTGATCGTTGCGAAAGAAAGGGTGACATGGCCACCTACCACAAATGTGATTTGGGGATTCGTTGCGCTCGGATCAGCATCATTCAGATAATTGAACACCAAGTCGGGAAGGTTATCGAAGGAATCAAGCATTGTCTCGAGACCGTTTTCGTCCAACCTCTGTTCGCAACACCAATCATTAGGGATCCGAGAAAGTCACTCGCGAGCACGTAGTTCTCCAACCTGCATCACAATCTCGAGTGCTGCCCATATAATTTGGTTGGTTGGGCTCTTGATGCAGTCGGTGGGGGCCAGAAACTACAATTGAGAGACGCAGAGTTGACATCCACATACGTGATCACTCGCATCATAGATACTGTGTGCATACCATGTGAAGATCAGCCGTTGACGGCAAATCAATGGAAAGAAGTGGTGTGTTGAACACGGCCCCTTCCAACATGAACATCCATTCGTCGAGGGTGCTGAGGAACGATCGGGCAGAGGAGTCGCCATCACCTTCACCCGATATTTGAATACGGCCGAGCTTCCCGACGAGCGTGGATGCCCATGACCTACGTACGCATCGCATCCACATGCATCAGTTTACCTCTCACACAGGGACTATTGGCGATCGATGTTTACCGAATGCCGGCGTCTGGTGAAACAAGCCACTGGTAGAGTCCCTGGCAGTCGCGAAGCGCTTCCACGTCGACTGCATCACGTGCCGCCGGCGACGTGGACAGCCACTTCGAAACGACGCGCAGGATCCGAAAGTCGGACCACAATCGGCGGTTGCTCAGAATTTCGTACAGCGTCGTCGTCAGTGTGAGGGCGTAGCGCTCATGCGCCGCTTTCTGCATGTTCGCAGATCCTGCGACAGACGGCGGCAACGTCGTGAACACGGTGCGCATCCGCTCTGCGTCCAGCGACGCGAGCTTGTGAAGGAATTCCTTGACGGACGTCTGCGTGAACTCCTCCTCTAGCTCCATGCGAACGCTGGGAAGCGCCGAGTGATAAATGTCGACGCTATGCAGCAGCATGTCAGTCTTCGTCAGTCATCCGGCAGCCAAAGCACACATCACGCACCACTTTGTGCACAGCGCGAGCTGCTGCGCCATTCGCTCGAAGAACAGCCGCACGCTCTCGGGGCCGGGATGCAGCTCGAGCACGCGCATCATGAAGGTCATGAGCGTCGGGAAGCGGCACCACCAATGCCGCGCCTGCTGCTGATCTAGCGCCGTGAGCAGGAACTGGCCGACGCGCGAGTACAGCCGCTGCTTCTCGAGCGCCGTGTGCTTGTCCAGCGGGCGCTCGCACAGCTGCAGCACCTCATCTTCGAGCACGCGCGCGAGCGCGGCGCTCATCGTCGCAGAGTTGAAGCGGTGCGCGCGGGGAGGATGGATGTCGCCTGTTGTAAGAATTGTTGGCGGCGTTGTTGGCGCGCAAACCCGTTTTCGGCCAATCATCGGCGGATCCGGGTTCCCGCAAAGTTAACAGTGTCGAAAGGGATTTATGCCGTTTTCGGTCCGTTTACGCATAGATTTTGTCACCGTATTGACCTGTTTAACGCTTGCCTTGGTCCATCGTCCATCATTCTTCCAGTCGCCGACAGCAATACTGCAATGGCCAAGCATCGAGAGGCGCTCGTTGCACTCGCACTCCCGCCCGTGCTCGCGGCGCTCGTCGCCGCGTTTACCCTGGAGACATCATGGCGCGTGGCGCTTGCTGCAGGCGCCGCTGCGCTCTTCGTGTTCTGTGACGCGTGGTATTTCATTCGACTCGCGCTGTGGCTCTTGCACGAGACGGTCGACGAGTGGCGGGGACTGCCGCGCAAGCATCTCTTCGAGTCAAGCGAGCTTCCTGGACGCATTCTACCGATGGATATCGACCGCAACGCGCATTGCAACAATGCGCGCTTCCTCCGAGAGTGCGGGTTCGGTCGACGCGATCTATGGCATGTACGTTTGTCGTATCCGAATGAAGGTGCTGCTGCTCATCCTGACGTTGTGACAACGTGAACGAACACCTCGACAGCGCAACGGCGTGTGGAAGATCATCCGCTCGCACGGCGGCAATCTCGTGATCGGCACACAGACAGTGCGGTACCGCCGTGAGCTGTCGCTTGGGCAGCGCTACTTTCTGCAGACTCGTCTTCTGTGTTGGGACGACCGCGCGTTTTACGTCGAGCATCGGTTCGTGACCTTGAACAAGGCGACCAACCACCCGTTCGTGCACGCCATCGTGCTCGCCAAGAACAATGTGATCGGCAAGCTCACGCCCGCCAGGATCGTGACGATGCTCCCGAACGCGCATGCGAGCGAGACCACGAATCCGACGATGCCCGACGATGTGGCCAAGTGGATCGAAAGCAACGACGCATCCAGCAGGACGCTGCGCGCAGAGGCCGCGGCGTTCACGAAGCGAGACTGAAGACCATCTTCCTTCGAGAAGTAGACTCTTTTCATTATTGGTACTGAACGGACGCGAGGAGAACTGCAACAAATAAATAGAGTACTGGAAGGGAGCGGGAGTCACTCTTCGGTGGATCGCCGACCGGTCGGGTCCGCCAACCAGCGACCTCATAAATGTGGTCCCGCACACGAAATGGATCCGCTGTCCGCGTCACAGTCACTCCTCTTCGGGCTGCACTTCCTCCTTGATGGAGTTGAGGCCGTTGTCCGACTTGTTGGACGGCGACGTCGCCATGCCAGCGATGACGTTGGCGAACGAGCGGCGCGGCATCGCGAGTTCCTGTAGTCACGATACAAAGCGCACGCCCACGTCAGAGAGATTGAGATCCGGGGCGGCGTTCATGTGGTCGACGAAGGGCGGCGGGACACGCACCTCGAGGATGAGCTGCGTCATTTCGTCATCGGCGCCAAGCGACACGAAGGAGCTGAGCTGCTTGTGGAGGTCCTGGTTCGAGAGCGTGACGTCGGCCATGGCGTTCATTGGATTCAGCAGTGACGGCTGGGAAGACGGAGGAGGAGGTAGAAGAGATAGAGGAGCAGGAGGGAACGTTAGCACGCGCTCAACGAAACGCAGCGCAGACAGGAGACAGCGACGTGCGTCGGACCAGGGAGCTTGGCGAATGAGAGGGAAGGGCGCGACAGAGAGCTGCACGCGTGTGGCAGCATGTCCGTCGGCCGACGGCCACCGCCTCGAAGCAGAGCAGAGGGGGCAGGCAGGCAGTTAAATCTGGGAACTCCCCAGCCGCGAACGGTCGTGCGGCGCGCATTTCGGCCAATCGCGCGGCGCGCCATCGCGCGACCTTCAAGTGACGGGGGTTCGGGCGACCGCATGACATCATTCTTTGTGCGCTTTTTCGGGGGAGAAACGTCACAGCGCGGAAACACGGTGCGCTGCATGCGAAGATCACGACGGGTTTTGCGTCCCCCGACCGCCGCCGCAACGGTTTGCGGCCTGCGACATGCGGCCGAGTGACGGGGACACGACGCTCTCACGCGGCACATGCACATGCACTGCACATGCACCTGCTCCCCTGGCAGAATCGTTGGGTTTGGTTTGGTTTGGTGTGGTGTGGTGGAGTGAGACCAGGCAGGCACGCTTGGCGGCAGATGGTGGGGCGCTGCTGCTTGGGGATGGAGAGATCGCGGAGGATCCTGGGAGCTGCATCGACGTCATCTTCGACAAAGGAAGGAGTCGACGTTGGTTCAACCAGCTGGCCCAGACTCCGCGGAAGCTCTGCTGGCTCCCCAAGCCATGGAGTCTCCTCGTCAACGAACGAGCCCCGCGACACGGCTCGCGTCGTGACGTCACCGACATGGCGTCAACCCACCGCCACCCACCTCGGTCGCTTGCTCTCCCTCTCCCACGCATTCGTGCGTTGGCTGCGGTGGTGGTGGTGGTGCTGGTGGCGCATGAGCATTCCGGTGATGCCAACGTCGATGAGCGACCGCCAGCATAGAGAGCGAGCGATCTGTGGTTTGTTGACTTGACCCATGTCGCGACTCGCGACCCTTCGCGGCCATCAACAGTGGTGCTTGGTCGGATGCACTGCGTGCCCTCGTCATCATCAGCTGCGCCACGTCGTCGACGTCACCACATCCGAGGCACCGCGTCATGGTCCCTTGTTCAACGGCTCCGTGAAACAAGGGACACAACATGAAACAAGGGACACAACCGTTCCACGAGGGACCCATCGCCTGAAACGGCACCGGTGTCAGTCGATTGGCCAGCCATCAGCTCCATCCGCATCCGCATCAGCAGCGCTGGTTAGCGAGAATGGCTCGACCCTCGACGGCAAGCACGGCGGCTGTCTCGGCGCGGGACATCCCGCTGGAGGAGCGTCTTCGCCAGAAGCGACTTGGCTTCGAGACGCACCCGAGCGAGCGGCAGCACGACGGCGACCACGCGGCGTCGGACGCGAGCGACTCGGACGACGATGCGGGACCCGCGGGTAAGAAGCGCCGCGCCAACAAGAACTGCCCTGTGGAGATCACGTCCAAACGCGCGGTCGGTCGCCACCGCCAGGTCGTTGACGTCAAGAAGAAGAAGTCGGTCGACCCGCGCTTCGAGCGCACCGCTGGTAAACTGAACGAGGACCTCTTCTCCAAGGCGTACTCGTTTGTCGACGACTACAAGGTATGGATGGGCAACCGACCCCAGCCTGCCCTGGCTGTGAATGACTGACCGGCATTGATGACCAGGCACAAGAGCTGGAGGACCTCAAGAAGCAGCTTAAACGCGCCAAGGGCGCGACGCGAAAAGAGGAGCTCAAGGTATGTGGATTCGATGTCGCAACGTTGGTCCAGGGAAAAGCGAATAACAACCCACTCATTCCCATTCAGCACGAGATCAATCTTCGCTCGCAAGAGCTCGCAGAGAAGAAGAAGAAGGAGAAAGTCAAGACCGCGCTCGCCAAGCGCAAGCGCGAGGAGCGCGAGGCGGTCGCACAGGGCAAGAACCCATTCTACCTCAAGGTACAACACGTTCACACATGCATCGCTGTCATGCATGGGCATTCCCTCACGAACACAATGGTGTTGTCTGACAGCGCAACGACAAGAAGAAGATCGAGCTGCACGCCAAGTTCAAGGACCTGCAGGAGTCGGGAAAGCTCTCCAAGTTCATGGCCAAGAAGCGCAAGAAGAACGCCAGCAAGGACCACCGATGGCTGCCGACGCAGCGAAAAGCTCAGGACTAGACGTACTTTCAGCCTTACTTTCTTTGTGTGTTACGGACACTCTCAGCTACTTAAATATCAGGCTCCTATGCACTCCACACCAGAGATCAGCGACGCGACCAAACCAGTTTTCAAACTACAGGAGCGTGAGCCCCTTCCGGCTCATCAGGCGAGCCTTCTTGCGTGACTCAGCGAGCGACGGCAGCGTATCGGACGGCGACGCAGGCAGGCTTCGCTTTGACAACGGGCTCGCAGGATTGATCGACGGCAGGGGCTTGGCAGGCGGTGGCGCGAGGCGAGGCGAGATACAGCTCGAGATCTGGGGGACGCTCTGGCGAGAGAAGCACGCCGCGTGGAGCCGGCTCAGCTCTTGCAGCGCGATCGCGCGCGTCGTCGGGTCGGCATGGAGCACGGGCTCGAAGACTGCCGAGCCCAGTCGCTTAGGGACGCTGTGTCTCCCCATCACACCGGTCGCCAGCTTCTTCGAGATCCGCATGGGACTGCATTGGAGTTGCTCGGCGAGGAACGCACGCAGCGTCGTGCCACGCGGGATGGCAAGAAGTCCACTGCAGAACGCATTGATGAGCGCCAGCGCGAACGCCTGTTCATCGTCGGACCACGTTCCAATACGAACACGTCCGCTGTCGATCGAAGCTGATGGCGATTTGCTCACTGGTGGCGTCAAGGGAAGGCCCGCTTCCTTGCGGAATTCTGTCTCCAGCTGACGTAGCTCCTCGTCGATCTCTTGGCGAAGGTTCGGGGCGACCGAGTCGGACGGGAAGAAGCGTTTTTGTCCGAGACGCTTGGCGATACGCTCGCCTCCGAGCGTCTCGATCGCAAGCTTGGTCGAGATCCGCATCGGAGAGCAGCAGAGCTTGGCAGCGAGAAACGCTCGCAGCGACACACCAGTTGGAGCCTGCACGGCGCCCAGCGAGAAGTACTTGATCAGCTGCAGCGCGAAGCGCTCTTCCTTCTCAGTCCACTTGCCGACACGTCGTGGCGCCGCATCAAGGTCACGCGGAACGTCTGTGGCGTCCTGATGGTCGTCGTTGAGGATGCGACTGAGCTCCATGATCGTCGAGGGTCGCGTGACAGATCGAAAGCAAGATCGGGAATGGCTGAATGAACCACTGAGGGCGAGGTCTGCGTGCCAGACAGTTGGAAGCAAACTGGACATCCTTCCAAGGCTCACTGTTAGATGCACACGAGGTGGCGGGAGAAGCGAGCGCGTGCGTACGAAAGGGAGAGAGCGAGAGCTGTCAGGGCATCAGTCAACGGCGCTTGATCAAGCCGCCAGCCGCACGACACCATCTGCGCGGCTGCCGTCGCGCCATGCGACCTGACAAATCTCGTGCCGGTAACCAGCAATTGGCGTGTTCGTGCCTGCTAGCTATCTCTCAGGTGGCTCCGATCCATCGATTTGCTGGTGGATACGAGAACGCGACGAGGAGCAGGCGGACGCGCGTATCCGCGTGTTGCCGAATTCACGCGCTCGTCTTTCGTGGCGCAGCGTCACTCGCTCTCTTGTTGTCGGCGGATCCGTCCCTGGGGGGAACCGTCGCCAGGCGGAGCTGGATTGCTGCATGTCATCGCGGGCACCGAGATCGCATCTTGAAGCACCGAAAGGGTGATGTTGAGGAGCAGGTGGTGCGCAGATGGCGGCGCGGACTCGATAAGCGGCCGACGCCTCGCGACAGTCGACACGGAACATGACCACTTGATTCCTGTTCAACGATACCAGTTGCTCTTGCTTGAATTGGGTCTTGCAGATCGATAGACAGAGTCACCTTTGACTGCACCACGCTCACGTGGCTTGATCCGTAGTATTAGAATCTATGCACCACTAGACAGAGAGAGAGAGAGAGAGAGAGAGAGAGAGAGAGAGAGAGAGAGAGCGACGTCTTCATTACAGTATCTCTCGCGTCGTTGAAACGATTCATGTTCAGCCAACACTGGCCACATCACTGGAACGCTCGCTCGCACGCTCTTTGAATGGGACGGACACTGCATCTTGGCTGTGCTGATTGATGCAAGAAGCAGTTGATTGACGGTCGCATGTGTGTCTCTCCCCAGCCCCAGCCGGCCAGCGTGGCCGTGACTCGACTGGAGGAAGCGTGATCGCCAGCTGGACATTACCAGGAGATCGTGACCTGAACGATGTCATCCAGATGTCAATGCTAAAGGCGTCTGCGGTAGACATGCCGTGAGATGGCTCAGCCACCCAGCCAGCCGCACGATCAGTGATCAGGAGGAGTCCTTTGCGCGCACCTGGAGACCCAGAGACCCAGATCCCGGCATGCCATCCTCTTTCGTGCTTTCTATCTCTCTCGTTCTCAACGCGTTCATGTAGAGGACAACGACAAGACCCATTACATGAAGATGTCAATAGATAAAGTGTTCATGACGATAACAAGCATGACAACTCATATAACATCTACACAGACACACACGAACTACGCTCTAATGCGTTCTCTAATACAGCGTCAGTGCTGTGAGCGACGGAAGGTGTACGCGTTTCAGCGCTGGCTCGCACATCGGAAACCCTGTGAACAGTGGCGGTTGGAATGACGCCTTGCGTTTCATGCCGACCGACAATGGAGAGACGGACGGCAGCGATGGCATGGCGACCGTAGGGTGCACTGGTGACAATCTTGTGCATGTTTGTGGAGGCGGTGTGAACACAGGTGCACGTAAATGACATGGTGCGCTCGCGGTGAAGCACGTGCCCTGCAGAATCTTGAGTTGGTACTCGGTGTGGGCGATGACATCGCTGTCAGAGGCGTGTTGAGGTCGGTACGCAGCGGACCCGAGGCGCTTGGGAAGCACTCGGTCTGCCATCTTGCCGGTGGCGAGCTTCTTGGAGACCCGCATGGGGTTGCAGCTGAGGCGCTCAGCAAGGAACGCGCGGAGTGAGGTCCCCGAGGTACACTGCACGCGGCCCTCGAGGAACGCGTCGATGAGCGCGGACGCGAAGATCTGCTCCTCGGTGGACCAACTGCCAATGCGTTGCGGGGCGTTCGACGCATATTCCTCGAGCTCTGCGTCGACGCCACGCGGCGACTCGGTCGACGCCGTCTCGGCTGTGACAAGGGGGGTATCCTCGACGATGGGCAGCTTTTCCTTTTCGAGGAACGCCAGCTCAAGTCGGCGAAGCTCTTCATGGATACGCTTGCGCTGGGACTCCTGCAGATCGGCTCGTGGAAAGAAGCGCTTCTGGCCCACCTTCTTGGGGATGGTAAGGTCGCCGAGCACATCCATGGCGAGCTTGGTCGAGACCCGCATTGCCGAGCAACGCAGCTTCTTCGCGAGGAAGCCCCGCAGCGATGTGCCTGTCGGGATCGACAGCGATCCCGCCACAAAGTGCCGGATCAGCGAGGCAGCGTAGCGCTCTTCTTCTTCGGTCCACTTGCCGCTGCGCACGGCAGTGACGTCGTCCATAGCGACGTGGGCGTCGGAGTTGAGGATACGATCGAGGTCCATACTGTGCGAAGTAGGCAAGTTCCCCGTTGAAGGGAGATTCGTGAATGATCAAGTGAGTGACCAGAACGCGTGCTCTCTCGAGCTCTCTCTCTGGCTGGCTTCACCTGGAGCGTGGTGAACAGCATGCGTGGGGTCTCCTCTCCGCATCGCGTGGACGACGACAGACAGCACTGGCATCAACGGAAACAGACGGGAGCCGCAGACCCGACATCTCGAGGTGCTCGACCGCGAGAGACGGCGCAGCTGGTCGTTCCTCAGCGGAGCTCCTGACAGACAGGGACCGTGGAGCTCTTCGACGGTCGCTGCGGGCCAGCTGGTTCCTCTAGTTGACCCGATGACCAGCCGCCGAGCCAGGAGGTAGCGACCCATCTGGCGTGTATATCACGGCACCCGGAGAAGTGTTGACCAGCTCGTCTCGCACATCGAGTTCAATGTGCCCCAGAATTCGTGGGCACTAGGACGCCCACGTAGAGGGACGGACAGCCACAGCAGCCAGCGCCCCGAGACTTGTCGAGCTCCTGGTGTCCGCATCAAGTGGTGCCGACATCTGGGGGGGAAGGCGTGCATGTCAAAGCTACCCCCCCGCGACTCGCTCACTGTCTCGGGTTTGCCACGGGACATGCTTGAAGACGATCCACGGCTTGGTTTCCTGTCAACATTAGCGTCGTCAGAGCGCTGCCTCCTCGGAAACGGATGCACGCGCTGATTGTCTCGACCGGCTTCCCTTGCTGCAGGTGGTCCCGTGGAATGGATACCAATGTGCCGAGATGTGCAATGCGGTGCACAGTGTCTTCAGTTCGCGATGGAATGACCCTCCAGTCGCGCAGACGTTCAGTGTGGGTGTTTGCTCA
This sequence comes from Pythium insidiosum, assembly GCA_022836835.1. Taxonomy (NCBI): domain Eukaryota; phylum Oomycota; class Peronosporomycetes; order Pythiales; family Pythiaceae; genus Pythium; species Pythium insidiosum. The sequence continues at coordinate 290,399 of JAKVDI010000026.1, read as the reverse complement.
GCTTGGTGACCCCGCGCACCAGCTGGTGGCGACGACCTGCGTTGCGCCGGTTCACCTTGCACGAGGCATCGGAGGATGGCGCTGCGACAGGTGCACTCGAGCCGGGCACTGGCCGCGCCGTATCCAGCCGACACAGTGTGACTTGATGTGCCCAAAAAGCAGCATGCCCGCCAGACGATCTGAGCGAAGCGTCGCGCGACGCAGCATCTCATTGATGAGCTCACAGCGCTGATCGCCAGACGGCAGGACGGCGCAGAAGATCGTTCGTCGAAAACCACATAGAAGAGCCGCCCCCGACCCGAGTAACACGGCGTCGAAACCGCACGACGTGGCCCGAGTGCAATGCAATGCCGGCTTGACGACAGCAAGTGCGTGCCTCGTCACGGAAGGGAGCCCGGCTCTCGTCATGGCACGCTGCCTCAGCACATGCGAGCAGACCAATTGACGCCACGCAAGACTCACCCGCATCATCATGCTCAACACTCAACACGCGCGTGATCCGACGCTGAACCCGCGTCTCCAACTATGCTATGGAGGCACTGATGGGCGACAAGAGCAGAGCTCGTCGTCAGGCTACAGATTTGCAGCAATTGGTTGAATTCGATTCTCAAAAATGCTAGGAGCTCGATAGTTATCTTGCATGACGAGGCTGCTGAGAAAATAGGCATGCGTACATGTCACCCAAAACTGTGCTATTTGCGAGTCGTCCATCGTTCTTGATCGGAGAGAGAGTTTGACTCCGGTTGCCCCATTGTCTTTCTTCATGTTGATGGCGCTGTGACGACCGCAATGACCGGAAACGAAAGGGGGCCTTCAGGTGCACTTCGCAGCTCGACCACCGATGCAACGCTTTCTTCGAGCCCATGCGAGAGAAAACTCGCAAAGATGGGAGGGATCCATCCGATCCAGACCAACCTCCCTCCGCGCGGTGGCGGTCGATCGAGTATGCTGGCAATGAGCCTGGGGTTCGGCACTGCAGCGCATCACGATTCGCCAAGGTCACGAGATGAAAGTGACCCGTTCTTGACGATCGGTGATCAGCCCTCGCCAACGGCTGCACGTCTTCGCTCTCTCGCTCGCTCTGTGCGCGCTGCGCATCGGCTCGGCACTCTCAAAGTTCGAAACAAGTACTTGATTTCGTCGCCAACTGCAGCCGCCGGAACAGCACTCCCGTCTGTCTTCGTCGATGACACTAGCCAGCCACGAGTGATCGTTCTGCCTACAAAGGAATTCTCGACAGAGGAGATGAAGTATCGGCTGGATCCGCTTGGTGACAACCGCCAACACCATCTACCTAGTGCGACGACGGAGGCCTCAGGGACACCGCCAACGCCTGCGACTGCTGACGGCGGAACGAACACTTCAGCTGGCCCCGGAGGAATGTTGAGCGCCCGATCTACCAGCAGCGCATCCGACAACACGGGCACTGGTCGAGTACGCTGGAAAAACGCGTACGCAATCACTGCCGCGAAGCGGGAGGCCGAGCGAGCATCCACTGGACACCAAAAACTGCGCCAGGGCGGTACTTCACAACCTCTACGCTCACGCGTTAACAGCTCCGCGAATCGACTCGGGATACGATCGTCATCCATGACTGGTGATCAGATGGCGATGCTTAATGCCCAAGGACTTGATTCCTTCATGGCGCCGAATGCACAGACCTCCGTCACTGAACCCCGTGTGGACGCCTCCAAATATGCGGAAGCTCGCTTCTGCTGCGCTCGCTCCTTGTACAAATTGTCGTGTCAAAGCGGTGCCGAGCTGCAGATCATCAAAGGCGGGGCCATCGCGCAGCTGGCAGAGATCAGTGATGGTGACGACATTAAGCTTCAAGAACTTTGCGGCGCGACTCTTGCCAATTTGACCGTGAACCCCCAGGCAGTTGACGCGTTTGTGGCCCACCACGGCATTCCAGCATTGCTTGAGCTGAGCTGGTCTCCTTCGCTAACAGTGAAGGTGATGTGTGCGACAGCGCTGTGTCGGCTGTCTCAACGTGCCGCTCATGCGGGGATCTTGGCGAAGGCGCGCGCCGTGATCGAATTTCTCTCGATGATGGCTCTTCCGCACGATGAACTCCAAATCCAAGCGATCAGCTGTCTCGTCAACTTGGTGTTCTTCGGACATTCGTTCTCGGAGCGAATATTTCTTGGTGAACCTCATGCGATGGAAAGTCAGATCGGACTAATGAGCGTGATCAGTCAGCTTGCAACAACAAAAGCGACAATGCACTTTGCTGCTGAGGTGATGTTTAATCTGGCGCTTCACCGTCCGAGTTGTTCAGGGATGTTGCGCGGTGGCGGTGCTGAAATTCTCTACAGTCTTGCATTGCATGTTTGCAAATCACTTGATGATCACAATGGCAGCACTCGGAATCTAGTGGTCGCACCAACTCCCCGAATAACGACCTCCACTGGTATCAGTCTTCTCCGGTTGATCAGTGAGACGTTGGCGAATTTCTCGGCGCATGTGGAATTCCACAACCTCATGAGCTCATACGCGATGAAGACACTGACTGTGCTCGTATACGGCGGCCTTCGTGATTTAGGAAGCCGCGTCTATGGCTCGGTGGCAGAAGAGCGACTTCGAGCGGTGTCAGTTCCATGCTCTCGTGCGTTCGCAAACTTCTCAAGCTGCGAGGACCTACGTCGACTCCACTTCACGCCTGTCATCGTTCAACACGCGACTCGCATGTTTCTTTTGGACACAGCTCGTTTGTCTCGAGGATCATCGAGCTCGGGCTTCGGCATCCGTGAGTGTGAATTGTTCAAGCGGAACATGTTGCGAACTCTGTGCAATTTGAGCTTCGAGGAGTCAGCCACAGCCCAATTCATGGAGTATCCGCAAGTTATGCAACGACTCACCCGACTTGTTCTCGGTGATGCAGCAGAAGATGACGCAGCTCGTGATCAAGAGCAAGTTGGGGATGAGGCTGATGACGACATGTTTGAACATGACCCCCACGAGTTTCCCCAATCATCGTCACGCCCTTCATCAGGGCAGGACAGAAGTGTAGGAATCGCTGATGAAGGCATGCGAGAAGATGCGATCATCACTGTGTTGAACTTGGCATTCCAAGGACCCTACTCGAATGATCTGCTCAAGATGGTGGATGGAAAGCGCTTGGCCAAGTGTGCAGATGAACGATGTCATTCTCCTCGCTTGAAGTACGTCTATAGCGTCCTGATTTGCAATCTTCTGTTCGATTCTCGTCTGCAGCAAGCTGTGTATGGCGATTTGGTCGTTGATATGCTCGTGGACGGCTTCTACTTCTTCGTCAGTTCCAGTCATACCGATCCATTTGGTGGGGAACCCAGTGCCAGCATAGATGCAGCAGCTTTTCGTGCACAGAATCTTGCATTTCCGGATGATCAAGAGCGCTTTTTGGCGGCTATTTGCACGATTGCAAGTGAGCTCTTGAATGTCCATAACATTGAGCGCTTGGTGTCACTTGGGCTGGATTGCCTCCGACCCAGTGAATCGCCTCTCACTGCAGCTCAGAAGTCAAGACGCCGTCCTTTGATGTACTTTGGTGCTGCCGTCTTGTACACGCTTGCTAGAGCATCTTCTCAGCGGGGAGATACTAGTAACCGCATATATTCAAGCGAGACTGAGGAAATACTCATCTCAGTTTGCGAGCGTTCAGCGGGTATATGCACAAGCACCGACCTGAAAAATTCCATGTCCTACTGCCAGTTGTCGCAAGCATTTTGTGCTGCGACTCTTTTCCACATCTGTGCATCCGGCCACTTCAACCCTCGAGTCATTCAAGCACTTGTACGTGTATGCAATGCCAATGACGAATCCTTGTCGCTGCTGTCGTGTGCAGCATCCTTCGCCACTATCTCTTTGACAGCTGAGGGACGGCAGTTACTGATCGCCACTCCAGACTTGGCTCGAGCGCTGAATCGCCTTGGACGTACAAGCCACGTCGAGTGGCAACAGTATGCAGCTATTGCGGCTTGCAATGTGTCCACTTTGGGTTGTATCTGGACGTCGAATGAACTGAAAGACTTCATTGTCGTTGCTCTGCTCCGGGCAAACTCGATCGGATCCAAGCAAATCCACGCAAAAACACTCGCCAATCTCTTGTCACACATTGATTCAAGGAACAAGGCCATCGAGGATGGCGTTTTGTACGCCTTGATGAAGCTCTCTCAATTCATGCTATCCCCATCAGGCTCTGATGATATGGTGGATCAAGTGCCTCTCCTGGGGATTGTTGACGAGCCAAACCGTGTACAACGAGCAGATCCCATGGATGAAGTCTTCGGTTTGGGCCTTCAACTGCTCTTTAATCTGTCCTGTGAGAAACACTATCACGCTAAACTGCTTGGAAACGGGATCATGACGTATCTCGCAGCTGCCGTCGCTGGAAAACAGAGCAATAGCACACCACCTGGGCTTCCCTCTGATGGTAAGCTTGCAGCTCAACAAATGGGAGGCGGTGCAAGTCGTACGCTGCAAGAGCCATTGTTCTGCGCTTCAAGGATTAGTGCAGAGAGCCGTCGATACGCAATCGCCATTATCTGCAATCTCTCAGCTCATGAAGAAAACCACCGAGATTTAATCAGCGGGCAGGTGATCGAGACGATTCGAAGTTACGTTGACCATGACATCGAAACGCGTGCATCTGCAGCGATGAGCCTGCGCAACTTGACATGCCGACAGCCATGGGTTGAACTCATTTGCGATCGCCGGACATTACATATGCTCGTCATCTTCACATGCTCTGAGCATCCTGTGATCAAGCATTTTGCAATCCAGGGTTTGGCAAATTGCTCGCTTGTAGTGGATTCCCTTCACTTGTTCAGCGAGTTTAAAGTGGCTCGAGCTGTGCTGACTCTTCTCGAGTCTGTGACGAAAGGAATCTCTTCCGCCAGCAATTCATCGGCACATACGTCGTTTGAGAAAAACGCGACTACGCTGGAGACAAGCATCGCGGCGTTGAAATGCCTTCACAACATTGCCTTCGACGACACTCTCGCCGAGAGCTTGATGGAAGAAAACTGCGTCCTTCGTTTGTTGCCTCTCCTTGAGAGTCATGATGTTGGTCAAAGCTATGAGGCATGCGTCTTGGCTGGGGTAATGATATCAACCCTCGCCAGCAAACCTCGTTGCGCAGAGCCACTGCTTCGTCAGCGTGTCGTGAGCTTCTGTGCGTTACTGCATCGAAAGCACCCTGATCAGCACGGAATAGCACAGATATGTTCAACGATCTTGATGAAGCTATCGGTGTATCAGCAGATCCAAGCCAATCTAGCAGAAACCCAGGCCGTGCACGTGATCTCCAACATCTGCTCCTCCGCAGTTGCGTCCAACGATGCTCACATTCGAATGTGTGGGACTGTTTTAATTCGCAACTTGACATTGAGTGTCACCGAGCACTTGTCAGTTTTCTATGATGATTTCGACCCCACAAACGAAGATCTGACAGAAGGTGAAGAAGGGTGGCAAAGTGCTCAAGCCATCACCGAGTCATCATCCCCAGACGAACCCAAAGTCGGACGAATTGCCGAGCGTCATCTTCTCCACGGCGTCAAGTTCCTTCAACAAGAGATCGCCCGCACAGTACCAAACATCGACGGTCACAATGGCTTGTCAGACTGCAATATCCGGAGTTTGCAAGAAGCGTGCACAGCGATTGCAAATCTGAGCACAATCAAGCCTTTTCGCGCTGCCATGGTGCGCCTTCAGATCATCCCATCGCTTCTACGCGTCTTCGAGCTGACACAGCATGCTCCAACAATTCGAGTTCCACCAATCCTTCGAAGTATTTGCTCAGCGACGCTGCACATTTTGGCCACAGAGGAAGATGCTGTTGTCCACAACCAGACGTTGCTGGTTCCTAGTCTGTTGGACATTCTCCGCCAGACTGACGAGGAACTCCATCAAGTCAGATACGAATGCGAGAAAGTATCCATGCCACCAGCGCTAACAACAACTCGGGAAGACATCAGTGATGACGGTTCCTCGTCGTCGCTTCCGGATGTGGCTTCGATGCTGCGGTCACCACGGCCGCTTGTTGCGACGACTGCCTGTATCAAGCAGACATACCGTGATCCTCGATGGACGATTTACCTGGTGAAGACAATGGTGTCGTCATCCATCATGGTGCCTCAGCTCGAGAAAAAGCAGATTCGACCGATCGGCCTTCCGCGGCTTTCACCCGTCGATGCGGACCCGGACGCCTCCGCAACAGACGCGCAGGTCTCAGATGCCCAGTCACGTAGCGACGACGACACTCGGACCGCACGCTACCTCCTGCAGGCGCCGATGCTCAAGTTCACGGAGTTTCTGTCCGATTGTGGCGGCGGCGACGCCACCGATGCTGCTCGTCGGACGTGGTCCGTCTCGGATTCGGCGCCGCGCCCATCGACCGTCGGCGCGACTGCTGCGGGTCTCCTGCGCAGCGGATCGGACATGGAGTCGATCCATCACTCGCGCAAGTTCGACCGCCACATGCGGCTCACGCGCCGCAACCATCGCCGCACGAATGTGCTTCCCGCCATCACGTTGATCTGAGTCGGTGGCGAAAGGGAAACATTGCATATTGGTGGACGGTCTTCTAAAAGAGTGCATTCCTCGGCTAAAAGCTTGGGCATTTGACGCTATCTGGACGGCTTCATTCGTAAAATTACAGGAGGCGGTGCGTTGATCGCACCGACCTGATCGTATCATCAACTTGGGAGCGTCTACCGGAGACGACGTCTCGATCGAGAGCGCGAGGAGAACGAGATACGAGCCGCCGCCATGCAAGCGCACCGGATGTCGCAGTCCGAAGCGGACGAGTCCGCGTTCCCGCGGTCCAAGGCGGTGATCCTCATCGGCGGTCCCAACCAGCAGGGCAACCACTTCCGCCCGCTGTCCCTGGATCTCCCCAAGCCGCTGTTCCCGATCGCTGGCCGCGAGATGCTGGCGTTCCACGTGGAGGCGTGCTCGCGCGTGCAGAATCTGATCGAGATCATCATGATCGGCTCGTACGACGAGGGCGTGTTCACGCGATTCTTTGACACGATGTGCAAGCGCTACAACGTGCAGATCCGCTACCTTCGCGAAGACAAGCCGCTTGGCACCGCCGGCGGGATCCGCTACTTCAAGGACGAAATCCTGCAGGGCAACCCATCGAGCATCTTTGTGCTGCACTGTGATATCTGCAGCTCGTTCCCGCTCAACGAGATGATGCACTTTCACATGCGCCACGGCGGCAAGTGCACTGTGCTTGGTAAACGTGTGTTCCACGACGAGGCGCTCAAGTACGGCTGCCTCGTCGCAGATCCACACACGAAGGAGATCATGCACTGGGCTGAGAAGCCAGAGACGTTCGTCAGCGACGTCATCAACTGTGGGATTTACTTGTTCGACGTCTCGCTCATGGAGACGATCGTTGGAGTCGGCAACGAGATCAGTCGTCAGCGCCTGCGGAGTGAGTCGAGCGCAGAGGCTATCGTCGAGTACGATCTCAAGAAGCTGTTTCCCGAGTTTAACAACCTCAACAATCTCCGGTCTGTCTCTCTGTCAGCGCACACACTGAGCAAAATGTGATGACGTGCTACTGACGTCTCGTGTGTTGTTAACCCACCAACAGCCTCGAACAGGACGTCCTTCTTCCGCTGGCAGGAAAAGGAAGCTGTATGTACTTGTTCGAGACGGGTGATTTTTGGTGTCAGATCAAGACGCCCGGCATGGCGATCACCTGCTCCGAGCTGTACATGCAGCGTTTCCGCTACACAAACCCCACTGCGTTAAGCTCGACTGGCGGGAAGTTGTCGCCTCAAATCGAAGGCAATGTCGTCATCGACCCGTCGGCGCAAGTACATCCGAGTGCCAAGCTCGGACCGAACGTCTGTATCGCGGCGGGCGTCACGATCGGACCAGGCGTCCGTGTCGCGCACTCGATCATCCTGGAAGGCGTGACCATCAAAGACCACGCGTGTGTGCTGTTCTCGATCATTGGCTGGAACTCGATCATCGGACAGTGGTCGCGCGTCGAGGGAGAGCCGCCGAACGCGTCGCAGATCCGCGTCAAGTCCGCGGAAAGCGCGCTGGTCCGCGACGTCACGATCTTTGGCGTGTCGGTCGTCGCGAACCCCGAGGTGATCATCCGCAATTGCGTCGTGCTACCACACAAAGCTCTCACACAGAGCTACCACGACGAGATCTTGTTGTGAGCACGTGCCTATCGCTGGAGGTAACATTGAGACAGCGCTGAACGGGAGGATGGAAGTCTTCAGGAGGAGCCACCATGACGTTAAATTCATTTCTGGATTGTTTTCGTCAATCACACAGCTTTCAGTGAAGCTCGAGCGCTCGAAGGATACCGTCCCACCCATCTACTTCGAACAGAATCCGACGTCCGCCGCACCTTGCAGCTATGGACTCATCTCGACACTCGTGCAGCAACCGCCGCGACGACAGAGGCATCGAGCTGATACCAAACGTTTCGCAGATGCGGGAGTAGGACGATCCAACACGTGGCGCTACCAAGACGCCGACGTCTGCCTCCAACATTGCCAGCAGATCGTTTGTGCTGTCCCCAATGAAGATGACGACGTCGTCGCTTGTGCGTCGCTGCTGTCGAACAACATCAGCCTTATGATGCGGAGACTGCACCCTCAAAAGCAGATCTCCCGTCGATTGCCCGTTACTGTCCATCTCGAGGTCTGCAGCCGGCATCATGTCAGCTCACGATATCTGTTTACTATCCATCTCCCCTCGACACGACGCACCATTAGCGAGGATCTCCATGTCAGGGTGTGGATCCGCAATGGAGGCAAGCGCAGCCTGTAGCATGCGAGCACTCCAGTTGGCACTGACGACGCGGACGCGCGGCACGCGCTCAAGCACTTGTGGACACGTCGTCATGAGTTGTACGCGGCCAGCGAGTTGATCGAGGTCTGCGTGTGTGAGCCCACGAAGCGCTTTACTCTGCACGACGCGTTCAAGCGATTGCAGATCCACTTGGCTGTACCTCCTCAGAAACGCATCGAGTCCCGCACCGTCGAATGCCTCAATCGCTGAGCTTGGAGGCTCTCGCAGCTGCGCCATGAGTTGACTTGACTCGGAAACGTACACATCGACCAGCGATCGGACAGTGTCGCGGTGCTGCTGGCGTGAGCACTCGTCCTCGATGCTGCTTGTGGAGGCGTCAAAGAGTAGGGCGATCGTGTCTCTCGTCGAGATCGTCTCGTCAAAGTCTGCGCAGAGCGTGAGATTCGCGAGCCGCGATGCCGAGCTATAGGACTTCATGGTGCAGCGGCTCGCGATCGGCATCACGAAGCAGCGTCGGCGCACGGAGCTGCCAGCAATCGTCCGCACTAATGCTGCTGGCCATGATGCCACCATGATGCCACACGCCCGCTATCGCGTACTACAGGTAAATGAGCTCTTCTATTCTGTAGCAGAGGTTCTTTATGCACCGCTCCATTTTCACCACGTGAGGGCAGAGCATGTCGTCGGACGATGAACGGGGCGTGAAGGCGGAGACGCCGGGGCAGATGAAGCAACGCCACAAGCTCGAGCTCCGCGTACGTGTCTGGACGGCGTGCTCGATCATCTGCTGGTAAGGACTGAACAGAGAAGCTGTTGATGAGCAGAACCTGCAGAATGAGATCAAGGCGTTCCAGAAGAAGGCCAAGAAGGACAAGCTGAGCAAGAAAGAACTCGAGGAGCAGGTGCGCAAGATGGAGGACGACATGAAGCAGCGTCACGCAGACGAGCTGGCTGCGCTGGAGGTGCGTTCGGGGTCGAGTAGTTGAGTGATGTTAGTGGTGTGTGACCTTTGATGTCGTTTGCAGACCGAGGAAAACGATGGCGAGTCCGCATCGACGTCTGCGACTCCCCAAGCAGCGACTGACGTCGCATCCGAGGCTCCATCAAAGCCTCAGGGACCCACGAAAGCTCAGCGTCGACGAGTACGTTCTCGTTTGCGCTGCGAGAAGATCGCTCAAGGCGAGCTCAGCCCACGTCTTGTGTCCAATAGGAAAACAAAAAGCAGAAGGAGCGTGAGCGCCAGGAGCGCATTGAGGAGGAGAACAAGCACGTCGTGAGTGACCGCCAGATTGAGACCGACATCATTCTCGCCAAGCTGCGTGCGCTGAAGCTGGACATCAAGGACATCCCGTCCGACGGGCACTGCATGTACCACGCTGTCGCTGACCAGATGAAGCGACACGATATGCCTCTGACCACTCAGGTTTGTGGCTCTCTGATGAATCGTGGTGTCAAGTTCGGAATGAATTGATGGGGTCCATGCTTGCAGGAGCCAGCTTTCAAGTATCTTCGCCGACTGACGAGCGAGTTCATGCTGGCGCATCCAGACGACTTCATGCCGTTTCTGCCGCTCGAAGACGACGGCCACAAGTCCATGCAGGGTATGTATTCTGCTCATGTGCTGCTGTCGCTTGACAAACGTGACTTTACACGCACGCTCTGATGTCTGGTAGAACTCTTTGAGGAGTACTGTGCGCGTGTCGCCAACACGTCCGACTGGGGCGGCCAGTTGGAGCTACGCGCGCTGGCGTGTGCGCTCTCGACGCCGATTCAAGTCTTCGCAGCCGACTCCGACGTCATCACCATGGGCAGCGAGTTCGCGGACCGTGAGCCGCTTCAGCTGACGTACCATCTCCACTACTACACGCTCGGAGAGCATTTCAACTCGGTCACGCCTCACTAACAGGCGACAGCCTTGAGACTGAAGGCGAGTGATGCGGATAAATAGTAGAGTTTGATTACAAGGGAGAAAGCTATTGCCATCGTGAATGGCCTGATGGCCATCACAAATCCTAACCAAAACTATTGAGGAGCGAATCCATCAGGAGGCATTCGCGTGCAGCTCCTGAAGAGCCTGCTGGCAAAGGCTGGAGAGCTGTCGGTCCTGGTGATTGGCGTGCTGCTGCAACTGAAGAGCACCGTCACACACGCGAATCTCGGACGGACAGACGCGTCCGAAGCTGCCCAGTGCGCGGGCGCATTCTCGCAACAGCTCGAGGGAGAAGAGCGTGCTCGTCGTGTGCGTCAGCACCAGCACAGCGACACGAACCGCCGGCTTAATCTCCTCCACGGTCGCGGCCGCCAGCTTGCGATCAGGGAAACTTGGCAGCGCACGAGAGATGTTACCAAGTGCTCCGATGGCAGACCGGGCCATGTCGAAGTCGTCCGACTGAGCGAGTTGAACGAGGTACGTGACGATGCCAGCCTCTGCGACGCGATACGCGTTTTCAGGTTGCTCGGTGACGACTGCGAGACCAGCGCATCCTTCTCGCTGAACGTCCGCAAACGTTGAAGAAATCATGATCTTCAAGGCCTCGACACCGGAGGTCGGCGTGCAGTGGGACGTCGCCAGCTTCTTCCAAATGCGGACGCTGATACTGTCCTCCTCGCGAGGAGCAACCTTCTTCTGCGCGCCGCTCTGCGGACACGCGGTCGCAGTCGAATCGACCCAGCGCTTCAGTCGATGATACAAAACAGAGTAGAGACCGTCCCACAGCAGGAGGCTGCCTGTTCGTCGCTGAAATTCGAGGAGTAGTCGGTCGCCCGTCGCGTAGACCCGGACGTAGAACTCGACGTGGCTGTAGTGCACGTATTTCACGCATTTGAATTTGCACTTGAGCGGTCGAAATGTGTGTTCGATGTCGCATTCTTCAAAGAGTTGTCGAATGTCGCTGATCAGCGCTGTGGTGTCGGTGCCATCGCGGCAGTAGAAGTGATAGGGGTCCACAGGGTACGGTGCGGACGGCAGAGCAGGCGCCACGATGATGCCACCCATGTCACAGTCTGCGTCGTCCACGGACGGACAGCTCGACCGAGAGGAGGCCGTTGAGTTGCCACTCGTCGTCCGCCGTCGTCGATGCATCCATTCGTCGTACGAGTTGTCGTTGCTGCTTGTCCGGCACTTGCGAAAAAGCGGAATGGCCATGGCTGCCGTCGGAACGGGCCGAGACAGTTCCTCGTCGTCGTCGAGCTCGCTGTGGTCACTGCTGCTGCTGCTGCGTCTGGAATGGCCGATGTCGCCGCGGTGGTCAGGAGTTGTGTGACTGGCGACTCGTGTCGCATCAATGGCCACATAGCGAGTGTGCTTGGAGACGGAATCGCTTTCGCGCCGATCGGCCACGGGAGATGGCCGCACACAGGGCTGCTGTACGGTCCAGTCTTGCGCCATCTTCTTGCGTGCTCGTGCTGTCGCCTGCCACGTCTCCCTCCAGGTCCTCTCTTCTGCGCTGGAGCCTGACGGCGGACGGGTTCCTTTCGCTCGTTCCTGCGAGCGAGCGGTTGGTTTATTCGTTCGTTCCGGGCGCGCACACGTCGCGACGGAAAGCTCTGGAATCTAAAAATGCGCCAATGTACAGTATGCGACGGCGTCGGGTCGTCGTCGTTGACGAGGCGCCCGCACACACACAGACACACACAGACACAGAGAGCTTGGGCTTTGCGTTCGAGCCGACCTGACCTGACCGCGTTGGCGTCGGTGCGTTCCGCGCGCGTTCTTCCTTCCCTCGATGGAGCTAATAGACTGCTGTCACCCTTCGCCTTCGACGGCAGAGGACCGAATGCCGAACTGGTGACGCGGCATTGCTTCCACCCCAACAGCTGCCAGCAGAAGTCGCGACGCGCTGGAGATGGGCGCCGTGGGTAACTGGGTGATTGACGGCCGTGTTGAGGCAGACGAGCCGTGAGTCACGGCGCCAGTCACGGTCTCGCATTGGCTGAAATGCCGAGAGTCGGAGAGAACGAAGGTTCCCGGAAGTCGCACGGAAGGGGAAGGGAATGTAGAACGATCGGATGTCGCAGTCGGTTCGTTGAAGCGGTTCACTGCCTCGTCCGCCGGCAGTGATCAATCGATCGACTGACCAACCCGCGGAGTGTGACGGACCGACTCGATGGCTGGGACAGAGTTTTCAAATGGCACACACTCGTTGCGAACGAGCGAGTATGTGTGTGTGTATGTGCGTGTGTCTCGCGAGAGTGAGAGAGAGAGAGAGAGAGAGAGAGAGAGAGAGCGGACGCTGGTGACGTCGTGATCCATGTCGCTGGTCGACACATTCGCTGTCTGTGTGACACTCGCTGGTTACTCAGCAGTTAGCCGAAATGGCTTCATCGCACTGGTCAGCAAGAGCAGCGACTCGTGGATCTGTCATGCCATCGTGTCAAGTGCCTTTGCCAGCGTGGCAATTCTACTTTGCATGACGTCGTTCGATCCGCGATAGTGGAATGAGTTGTGGCTCTCGCGGGATGCAATGAGCACTGCATGCGTCAGGCAATAGAGACTGCGCGGTGGGGGGTCTTCACAAACCATCTACCCGTGTTGACCCAAAGCCAAGTCTGGCAATGCGTCGCCTCGCTTTGCTCGTCGCATGCTGTTGTACTCTCGGCACACGAGGCGAGCAGATCAACGTCTGCCATGCCGATCTACTGCTCAAATCAGCGGAAAACGTCGTCGATTGCTTTCCTGATGAGGCGTCCTTCTGCTTCAACCATCGCTGCGTCCACGCATTCGTGGCGATCTCTCAGAGTGAGGAGTACTCGTGCCGCTTGCCCCGAGGCAATACCCAGCGATCTATTCGCGAGTCAGCGGCGTCCGCGTTGTCTGCATGCACAGAAGAGCAAAAGCGTGCCGCTGTTGACGCTGCGAATCGAGCGAATCACCACGAGAAGACCGTCATGAGCGTTCCCAGTCACGCCAATGCACCACCGTCCAGTCTCATAATGCCGTTCCTCATGGTTCTGTTTGGTATTTACATGATGATCTAAAGAGATGAAATAATCACCCCGTTTTCTCAAAACAAATGTTTATCTACGAACATACTCATTCACGGCGTTGGTTCACTTATCTGGGACCGTTCGGTCCGACACGTGCATGTATGTTCACCGAGTGAGAAGCATTCGGTCGAGAAGGCAACATGCAGTTCACAGAGCTCAGTGAGCTCAACCGCGTGATCGGGATGATGCGCATGGCGGCGTGCAACAGCCCAACGTTCCACGACCGCCAGGACTCTGAGGTCGACCGCGTCTACACCACGTCGCCCAAGATGGACATCCAGCTGCGCAACTCGTGGATCGACCGGCTCGCGCAGACCAAGCCGTCGACGACCGCCAAGAAGCCAGCAGCAGCGCCAATGGCTCCGTCCGCTGCGGCTGCAGCAGCGCTGGCTGCGCAGACGGCCGCGGTAGCTGCAGCTGCGGCGAACGGCTCAAGCGATGCAGCCGCGAATGGCACCGCGGCTCCGTCTGCGGCTGCAGGCGGACAAACAGCCCCTCAAGCGGTAGCAAAAGATGGCAACGCGACGACAAGCGATGGCAAAAACGCGACTGCAGCAGGAGCGGCATCCGAAAAAGGAGGGCGAGGTACGAGTATTTGGGGGAATATGGACCTGTTGATTGCTTCGTGAATGCTAACCTGACGTTTCGCTTCCTGTAGATGGTTCGACCACAGCTGCAGATCCAGGAGACGGACTCCTGTTTGAGCGCGAGGATATCGCGCCTCTCTCCATGCATGAAGCATCGCTTCTGGATAAGCTGCTCAAGGGGGCGACCGTGCCGCTTGGTCAGAAGCCAGCGATGATGGCGGATGGTGGTGCAGTCCTTCACCTCACGATCTATCTGCCCTCCCGACAAGAGATGAAGATTGACGTGCGTGCACTGCTGCTCATCGACTGGTGGCTCATGTATTCTGACAATACTCGATGTGGGAGTAGCTATACGATACATCAACGGTCGACGAGTCCATTCAGGAGATCTTGCGAACGCATCAGACCGACGCTCGACAGCCACCATTGTACTATGGGCATCCGGAGTGCTACGAGCTTCGACTGCACGACTCTGACGGATACCCCGACGAAGACTTTCCTGGTATTCTCCTACCTTGGTGTCTGTTGCTATCGTGAGTATCTTACCGTGTGCGTCGTTAGCGTTGGATCGATCAAGGAAGATCAAGAACTTTGGTGATGCTGGGGGTCACGAGTACTGCCTGTGCGAACGCCCCGACGCATGTCCACCAACGGGAGATGCGGCGAATGGTACGTCCATATACTGAACCGATAACCAGCGAACACCAACCTGTAGCCATGTCCGCAGATGCGGCCGCAGGTGCAGGGATCCCGAGAATCGACGCGCCCGTTGTCAAACCACCGTCCTCCAACGACAAGCTCTTCCTCAAGATCTACATGTAAGTGTCCAAGTTGAGCTCGACGCTTTCGAGCACAAGGTCACCGCCTACATCTCGTATCGCAGGCCAAACAGTGATGACTACACTGTCGTCGCAGTCGGAGCGACCACAACGGGGCAGGATCTGTTGCCAACGCTTAACAAAAAGCACCGCTTACAATTGTTCCACGACCAGTACGTCCTCAAGATCAGCGATGCGGACCGCGAGCGGCTCGATCTCCCGAGCGACGAAATCGACATGCAGACCAAGCTCCGGCCCCTGGGCATCACGGAGGCAACTCTTGCGACGAGTACTGTGTGGCGTGATGTCGGTCTCGTGTGAAGGAACTGACTGACGTGTGTGTGTGTGCATTTGTGTGGATGAATGGGTGTACAGAGCAATATGCCGATGCACCGCAGGTCGCAGTCGCGGTCTCCAGTGTCGAGGACGCGTCCAACATCGACAGTCGAACGCGACCACCACCGGAGACGTTCATGTTCAATGACGTCACGGCGGCCATGTTCAAGGAGTGGCACGTCATCAAGAAGAACAAGTACGGCAAGAAGCAGCACCGCATGCTCGGCATCGACCTCAACAAGGTCTACAACCGCAAGGTCGGCGAGCGGGTCATCAAGTCGCGGAACACGACCAAGATTGTACGTGACTCGAGCTGCCTCTGCTGTCGATGAATTGGTTTTGGTTGCAGGGCGTCACACGTATGTGTGTGGGTTTGTTTTTCTCCAATTTCAGGCCGAGCGCCCAATCACGAGTGTCGAGTGGGTGCGCTTCATGCAAGACCCAAGCGACTTTCAGATTTACTTCAAGGACAACATCGAGGAGATCGTTACGGACTACACGGCAGACTCTCCGTACGAATGTGGTAAGCTCTTGTCATTCATCGTCTCTATCCCGAGGTTCGATTGTGACAACACAACTATGTACTGGGACTGATGCAGCGGAGATCGTCGCCAAGCTGAAGTACATTCTCTCTCGGCGCAAACAGTAAAGAGGATGCAGAGTCGCCGATGGGCATGTTCACAAATCAAATGGGAAGGATATCGATCGAAAATGTCCACATCACGACAGTAAGCAGATCAATGTACACACGAGTCGCTCATTTGGGTCTTGCAAGTTGCACGTCTCAATTTGATTACCCCGGTTGTTACCCGATGCTATGTCTGCCTTCCGGAGCGGCGGTGGCCAACGCGCCAAGACGCAGTCGCCAAGTCGACTCCTCACCAGCCACAGCAGGCCAACAACAGTCGCAGCAGCAGTGGCAGAAGCAGGGCGGCGGCCAGCCTCAAGGTGGGCCCAAGGCTTAGACCTTGAAGCCACGGCTCTTTCGGCGACCACGAGCACGCTCGAACTTGCGGCCCTTGGAGCGCACGTACGGCTTGGCACCGCAGTGCGTGCCAACCGACTCGAGCGTCGACTTGTGGCCGAAGTGCTTGTACACCTCACGGGCCGTCTTGCGGCCGCGGAGGAGCACCGTGTTGGCGCCCTTCGGGGCACGGAGCGCGAGCTGATCGAACGTCAGGCACTCGCCACCGGCCTTGACGATGCGAGCACGGGCCGTCTCCGTGAAGCGGAGCGCGGCGATCGTGAGCTTCGGCACGTCGAAGAGACGGATGTCATCCGTGACCGAGCCGACAACGACGGCGATCTTGCCCTCGTGGTCCTTCATGTAGCGAGCGACGCGAGCGATCGACATCGGCACCTGGTTGGTGTTGCTCTGATACAGACGCTTCAGCACAATGCTGTTGAACTTGGAGTCCGTACGGCGAGCAAGGAAGCGGTACAACTGCACGAGACATCACCATCCACGAGTCAGCGACAACACGCCTACACTCAACTTGGCGAGGCGTGAGCTACACGTACTCGGACAAGCAGATTGAGATACACATCCTTGGACTTAGGGGCCGTGCGGCTCTTCTTGCCGACGACCTTGCCACCGGCGATCAAATCGATACCCTAGGAGATGAACGACGAACGATCAGCATCGGACCACACGAAGTTCACGGTCGACAACTGGACGATGGAATGAGAGTCAAGCGGTGGCAGTTGGGAGATGCTAGGTCGGGGTGTCGGCGAAGTACGCGTCGGCGTCAATGCGCCACGAAGGGCCGAATGATGCCGACGTTGGTGTGCGGATGGATAGTTCGGTGGGCGGTTGCTACTACTCGCGACGGAACGTTGCCATCACGATACCGCGCGACGAACGCTGTCTACGTCAGTCGAAGTCGGTGCCGGACATCGGTGCTGTCGATTTGAGGTCGGATGCAACTGCTGCTGTGTCAATCGATCGTGCCGACTCGCTCACTCTCTCGTTCGCTCTCATATTCTCATCGTGCGGCAGCATACAGCTGCACTCGCATCCATGACGCGACACCGCGACCATGCTGACTCTCGTCCCTCCATCCAGCGCCGTTGGGCTGCCTGCATACGTACCATGTTGCCTCAGTTGTTGATGGAGACGGCGCTGCAAGCGGAGTGGTTTTCACTTGCCCAACAAGGCGACCCGGACTTGGCGCTCTCGAATGGTGGTTGGTTCCGAGCAGCTCAGGACTCGGACCGTGCATGACTCGAATAGAAGCTCCCCCTGCCCCAGCGCCATAAAACCTTTGTGAATTGCGCGCGCCAATGGATGGCCAGCAAAACCCTCTTGGTTATCAGCCAATCAACGATCTTCTCTCTAAGTTCGATTGGGTCCATAAGTTCGGTTGTCAAAGAGTACCCGGTACCGTATTAACTTGGATAATGGATATCGTGCATTGGAGGTAGCAGAGTGGCCCACACCATGTCCTACTGATTGGCGAGGTCTGGCAAAAAGGCACGCGCCGCTGAATGTTGAGCGAAGCGGGTGATCACCACGAGTGAGCGGCGCCGTCCTTCATAATCTCCGCCGTCTTCTGTCGCGTGCGCATCGACAACGACCATGGCCATCGCATCGCCTATCAGTCCGCTCGAGATCCCGCTCGAGTACGTCTCTGGCAACCGTCTACGCGCTCTGAACGTGCAGCAAAACGCCTGACGTCACGCACTGACTGATTCACTTCCACAGCCAAAAGCAGGTCCCGATGAACGAGCTGGATCCCGCGATCTCGTCGCAGTATGAGATCGTCGTGGAGCGACAGTGCGATATCGACATCTCGGGGCTGCAGCGCCGCATCCTCGAGGGCGGCGAGCAGCTCTGGGACCCCGCGCACCAGCGCGACAACGTCCCGATCCAGCGCGCGGGCCACGACAAGTGGGGCATCGGCAAGGTCGTCTTCATCTTCTGCGACGACTTTATCAGCCGCGTCTACACGTTCCCGTGGTTTGACAAGTGGCGCGCCGAGCTTGAAGCGGTCTTTGAGCAGATCAACATCCCTGTGGATCGCGTACGTCAGTCTATTTCACCTGTTCTCGGTGACCAGACAGACACCTCACGTTCTCCCTCCTTCCCTCTCTCTCTGTAGGTGATTCGCTGCATTCTCGCGCGTATGCCACCGGGATCCGACATCCCGACGCACCACGACACGGGCTCGTGGGTGAGCAAGTCACATCGCATGCACATCCCCATCTTCACGAGCCCCGAGATCGACTTCTCAGTCGGCATCAACGAGAACTCGATGGTGCGCCGCGAGTTCAAGCAGGGCTGCCTCTACGAACTGAACAACGCGAGCAAGCACCGCGTTACCAACCACTGGGACCAGCACCGCGTGCACCTCATCTTCGACTACGTCGAGCCAGAGTACCCTCTCGAGAAGCTCTTGCTCACGCCCGACATGGTGCTGCATCAGACACGACGCACGTTGGACCTCTCGACAGACGCCGGCTCTCGCGTCGCGCCGTCCTTCATGATCATCGGTGCGCAGAAAGCGGGCACGACGTCGCTGTACGACTACATCACGCAGCACGACCTCGTCGTGCCTGCGAAGCGCAAGGAGACGCACTACTTCGACTGGCGCTGGAACTCCAAGCTCCCGACGATCTACGCGCCCGAGGGCGCCGAGAAGCACCTGTCATTCTACCACAACTTCTTCGAGAAGGAGCTGCTGCACAAGTGCCCATCGCTCATGACGGGCGAGGCGACGCCAAGCTATCTGCTCGGTGGAAGTCTCGTGATTCAGCGCTTCCAGCGAGTGATCCCGCACTGCCGCAAGATTCTCGTGATCCTGCGGAACCCGATCGACCGAGCGTACTCGCACTACTGCATGACGGCGGACACGGAAGGCAACGAGGCGCAGCTGCGGAACCGTGGTCATCAACACCTGAAGGGCCGTTCGTTCGAGCAGATCGTCGAGGCTGAGATGTCCGACCTGGCCGCGCAGGACGTCACGCCTGACATGCCGTTCGACGCCTTTGACGAGCGTGTGCTCAGCAAGGCGGTCGTGCCCGACCACGGTGGCCACTCGTTCCTCACGCGCGGTCTCTATGCGCTGCAGCTCAAGGGATGGTTCGACGCCTTTGGCCGCGAGAACGTGCTGGTGCTGACGCTGGACGAGATGAAGACGACGGAGGGACTGCACTCGACGATGGATCGCGTCTTCAACTTCCTCGAGTTGCCACCGCATCGCATTGAGGACGCGTCCGCGAAGAACACGCGTCGCTACGAGCCAATGAACGACGAGACCCGCGCCAAGCTCGCCACGTTTTACGCCCCGTACAACGCCAAACTCAACGAGCTTCTCGGCCGTGACCTCGGCTGGGACTTGTAGACGATCGTATACTTGTGGTAGAGGAAGAGAGGGCGAGGAAGTGAGTGATTAAGAGAGAGAGAGAGCACTACCACGTTTGTCTTCATACCTAGAAATGCATTGTTGTTGTTTTCTTCGGCGGCAAGAGTCATTTGTGTAGCCATCTCACAAGATGACTAAGCTAATTAAAAATCCATTAGCACATGGCTACATTCCCCTCACCGTCGTTTGAGCAAGAGCTCTGTTTCCGTTTGTTCAGCACGCAGTTCCTGCTCCAATGAACGACTGAGCAGCTCCTGCTTGTGCTTGGCAGCTCGCTCAGCTGCAGTGACGTGGCGCGACTCGCTTTGGCAGAGAAACACGAGCTGCTGCAACTCGTGCACGTTGGCGCGAAGCCGCTCGTAGGATCCGGCGGTCACGAGGCCCTCGCACTTGCGCTGCCACGTGTCCCGCTCCTTCTCCAGGCGCTTCAGCTTTGCCTCGCGCTTTGCGATTTTGGTGCGTAGAAAGTCGTTGACGGCGGTAGACGCTGGTGCTGGCTGAGCGACTGGTCGCTCCTTCGTGTGCAATCGGTCTTTAAGCACAGCGACGGCGATCTGAAGCTGATCCAACTCTCGCTCTGCGCGGTATATTGCGAGCTGCTCTTCGTGCTCTGCGCTGCTGCTCGACGACACTTTTATAGTAAACGCACCCTTTGTTGTCGCCATTTGCTGCGCGAACGCGCGCTTGGCTTGAACAAACTGCAGTTGCCGGTGCAGCTCCACGATGTCTCGCTCCACACCGTCCTCCTGTCGCTCGAGTGCATTGATCTCGGCATCCACTGCGTCTCGCTGGTTCTCCAAGTCAAGCGCCTCGTCTACGAGCTCTCGAAGCTCCTGGCGGTAGCGAGCGACTGGTCGATCGTCCGCATTCGAGCGTTCTCCATTGGATGCAGCTTGCTCCAGCAGCGCTTGTAACTGCAACGCAGTTGTATACGGTGTTGGAGTCGACCATGCAGCGGCTGATGGAGACACCGCTCGAGCTGACAGCGGTGTCTTCACTGCCTGAGCTTTCCCTGCTGCGCTTCGCAGGCAGTCGCGAACGTGCACGTCGTTCTTGTAGGTCACGTCCAGACGCGTGAGCGTCGCCTGCGTTGAGAACAACTCACGCTTGCACTGCGCGACGTCGTCCTGCAGCGTCGCCACCTCCTCTGCGAGCGCGCTGTGGTGGTGGTACTTGGCTTGCGCCTTCTCCAGCAGATAATCTTTCTCCTGTTGCAGCACCCGTCGCTTGTCCTGAACGTACGCCTTGTCCTGCGCCGCCAGATCAGCGCGACTCCATGTGTCGTCCTTCCACTCACTCTCTTGCTGCTGTTTTGCATTGGGACGACCGCGCGTGATCGCAGCAAGTCGCTTTCCCATCGCTTTGTTGTCCGCATCCACTTGCTGCAAGAACCGGTGGCGATTGATCTCGGACGTCGCCTTGTGTGAGCGCTTTCCAGGCGCAGCCCCCGCAGCTTTTGCTCCGGCCGCTGCCACCGCCGCAGCTCCAGCGCAAGAACCACCTTTCACTTCTCGAGCGACGCGCCCCCTCGAGCGCTGCTCTGCGACGCGCTTGGCCATCGCTCGGTTTTCCTCTTCGACCTGCTTCTCGAACCGCCGGCGGTTGATCTCGCTGCTGCTCTGGTGCGTGCGGCGACTCGGTCGGGCGGAGCCCACACGCGCCGACCGAACGTCTGCTTTCGCCGTCGGTCGTACAGACGCTGATGCGCTTGTCTTGATGGATCGCATACTCTCGCCACGCGCCATGGACCCAGCCACCGCCATAGGTTCACGTCGCTCCACTGCGTACTCCGGCTGAAAGCGAAACGAGACCGCGAGCGCCGCACTCGATGGCAGCCGCTTTCCCTGTCGAGTTTCGAGCGGCAGCTCGCGAAGAACGCTCAGCTCACCATCGCGACCGACAGTGATATCACTCGCGAAGAGATCGCGCATCACACGACACAGAGAGACCGAGGCCTGCGCGACAAACGCGTTCGGTCCGCGCGCTGGCTCCGTGGGGCTCGCGTCGTCTGCGCAGTGGTGGTACACGCTGAAGAGCAGCTCTCCTCGGAGCTGCTGCCACGCAGGCTCTCGCGTTGGTCCGACCAGCGGAGGCGCCACCACCAGTTGAAACAATCCGTCGTGCGGAGCGACGGCCACATCAGCATCGACGTCGACGTAGCTGGCGTTCCATACCGGATCGCTGGTCTTTATGACAGCGCGGGTCGCCGCTAGCGCTTGCTTGCAGCGCAGCATGAGGTGGCTCTTCGCTTCTCGGTGCAAGAGCTCGTCAGAGGACGAGCTCTCCACGAAAGCCACGCGCACAAAAGCACTGGGAAGATCGTTCCCGTCGATCGGTGGTAGCGCTGACGCGTGCAGAACGAGCCCTCGCAAGACGCCTCGAACAGGAAGCACTCGGGGCGCGCCCATGACTCGTGGTGCCTGCACGCGCCGCGGCTCATGCATCGACGGTGCGGTGCTCGACGCCATCGATTGTCGGTCATCTTCGCGCTCGTCGTCTGACGTTGCCGAATCGCCTTCTTCAGGCAGACGATCGTCTATCCCGGGCGGCGAGAGCTCCACAGGTTTGGGATACGCAGCGCGTCCGACCACAACTTGCGCTCGCTGAGAAGCGCCGCGGTCAGGGTCTTGCTCGACTGCGACATGCTCCTCTTCATCAGTCGACTCGGTCTCGCGTTGCTCAGCATCCGAGTCGTTCACCAGTCCGAGTCGCTCTGCCCGTGCCTCCAAACTGGCCACAGCGGTATCGATTCCTAGGGCATCATCACGTTGTACCTCTCTGACGTCCCCACCATTGTCTTCTTCACTGCTGCGGTCATCGGCATTGTCATTGTCGTCGTCGTCGTCGTCGCCTGTGTCGCCGTCAAAGCGGTAGATCTCGTCGGGACCTTCCCACCGCTCGTCGCCGTCGTCGTAGACCACGTAGAAGCCCTGCGCGTCGTCGGCAGCGCTCACGACGCCGCTAAACCACGCGCACTCGTCTGCCCAGTACACGTGGATGCGTTGGCCAACGCGGTCGCTCGCCCTCGTCATCTCCCTTGGATTGAGAGCTCGGCTTTGCTCGCGCCGTTTCGAGATCCGCTCGCACCAATAACTTATTGTCGGGACGGGGTACGACCATCACTCTCTCCAATACAGGTGTAGCCATGTGGTGGGTGGGTGGAGCTCCTCGCTTTCTTTGGGCGGGGTGACCTCTAAATTCGGGTTGAGACTTGCGATCAGGACGACGAGGCTGAGATGCCGTGAAGGATGCGGAGCCTGCACTGCAGCGCGTCGCGCAGCAGACGGTCATCCTCGCGACCTGACTTGACTCGCACCGCGTTACGTTGCGTTGACCTGCGACCTGCGGCCTCGCTCCTCCTCCTCCTCCTCCTGCGCGGACTTGCGACGCTCGCCTCGTCATCTCACTTTGGCATTTCGCGGGTCACTTTCCCAGCAGCGAGCGCAAGACTCATCGTGTCTGCACACCATCACTCGACGTGCGGCCCGAGCAAGGCTGTGACCGCCTGTCGTTGATTTCCTTCCAACTGCCTGACTGGCACCGACCGACAGTCAGTCAGTGAGTCATCATGGACTTCTCGCAACGCATGCGTGACCTGCTCATGCCGCCGACTGCACCGTCGGTGCGCCCAAGCAACGCCACGACGAACGGAGCTGCGACGATCATGCCGCTCTCGGGGCTTCAGGACCACGCGCACGCCCACGCGCCGCAGGTGGACGCCGTCATGGATCTCCCCGAGCGGAAGGGCGTGCGCCGCGCGCCCATCAACGAGGAGGCCGTGGAGCCCGGAGACCTCGGCGCGATCTCGCACGTGCGCGTCCCGAAGAACAACCAGACGCGCGCGATGATCACGAAGGCGCTCAAGAGCCACTACCTCTTCAGCTCGCTGGAGCAAAGCGAAGTCGACGAGATGATCGACGTGATGGCCATGGTGACGGTCCAAGCGGGCGAGAATGTGATCGCGCAGGGCACCGCGGGCAACTGCTTCTACGTGCTCGAGAGCGGCAGCTGTGACATCGTCGTGGATGGACAGCTCGTCGGCAAGTACGCGAACGGGGACGCGTTTGGTGAGCTCGCGCTGCTCTACAACTGCCCGCGCGCTGCGACGATCCGCGCCACGACGGGCTGCATTCTCTGGTCCGTCGAGCGCACGATGTTCCGCAAGATCATGGCGACGACGGCGTCCGCGACGCAGCTCGCGCGCGTCAACTTCCTCAAGAACGTCGAGCTGCTGCAGCGCCTAAGCAACAACCAGCTGCAGAAAGTGGCGGCAGCGCTCAAGCTGCAGCGCTTCAACGACGGTGAGTTCATCATTCGCCAGGGCGAGGAAGGCAACACGTTCTACATCATCGTGGAAGGCAAAGTGCGCTGCACGTCACGCGGCCTCGGTGCGGACTCAAGCGAGAAGGAGCTCATGACGCTGCACCGCGGCAACTACTTTGGTGAGATGGCGCTCATGCTGAACGAGCCGCGACAGGCGAACTGCATCGCCGTTGGTAGCGTCGACTGCTACGTCATGGACCGCGCGCAGTTCACCAAGCTTCTTGGTCCGCTGCGCTCGCTGATCGACCGCCAGATGCGCATCCGCGTGCTGCGCAGCGTGCCGTTGCTGTCGTCGCTCACGGACGACGAGCTCGACATCTTGGCGCACGCGCTCAACGTCGTGTCGTTCGAGGACAACGCGACGATCATCAAGGAAGGCGACGCCGGTGACACGTTCTTCATGATCTCGGACGGTAAAGTGAGCGTGCGCAAGTCGGGATTCGAGATCATGCAGCTACGCTCGGGCGAGTTCTTTGGCGAGCGCGCACTGCTAGCGAATGAGCCGCGCGCCGCCGACTGCGTCGCGATCGGACGCGTCGAGTGTCTGACATTGCAGCGCGATGCATTCGAGCGCCTGCTCGGAAAGCTGGAGCACATCATGCAGCGCGAGATCCAGCGGCAGCAGATGATGGCGCAGTCCGTCGTGGGGCGCATCCCCGTGACCACGTCTGCGGCGCCCGCGCAGAAGAAGATCCTCTTTAAGGACCTCGAGAAGATCCGCACGATCGGCACGGGAACGTTTGGCCGCGTGTTCCTCGTGCGCCACCGCCCGACGAACCAGGCGTTCGCGCTCAAGTGCATGCAGAAGGCCAACATCGTCGAGACGCACCAACAGAAGAACGTCGTGTACGAGAAAGGCATCATCTCAGAGTGCGACCACCCGTTCATCTTGAAGCTTCACGAGACATTCTCAGACCAGAACCAGCTCTACATGCTCTTCGAGCTCGTGCAGGGAGGAGAGCTCTGGTCGCTGCTCTATGAGAAGGCATTCAAGGTGCCCAAGGGCGTCTGCGGTGCGTTCGACCTTCCTGTCGCGCGCTTCTACGCGGCGAACGTCACGGAGGCGCTTCGATACCTTCAGAAGATGGAGGTCGCGTATCGTGACCTCAAGCCCGAGAATCTCGTCATCGACAGCGCCGGGTACCTGAAGGTCGTCGACTTTGGCTTCGCGAAACACGTCCCGTACTACAAGAACGGAGTCGTGCAGGAGCGCTCGTTCACTCTGTGTGGAACGCCCGAGTACCTTGCGCCCGAGCTCGTGCTGAACAAGGGCCACGGAAAGGCCGTAGACCACTGGGCGCTTGGCTGCTTGATTTATGAGCTCATCGCGGGCCGCACGCCTTTCCAGCACAACGATCAGAACAAAATCTTTGAGAAAATTCTCCAAGGGCGACAGTTCGTCAAGTTCCACCCTCGTTTCGACGCCGATGCCAAGGATCTGATCATGAAGCTGCTCGAGCCGAACCCGGCGCTGCGTATCGGCTCGCTGGCTGGTGGCATGCAGGACGTGGTGAATCACCCGTTCTTCGCTAACGCCAAGTTCGACTGGTCGGCACTCGTGAAGAAAACAATCAAGGCCCCGTACGTTCCCCAGATCAAAGATCCGTTCGATGCGGGCAACTTCGATGCGTACCCGGAAGATGCCAACATCCGCCCGTTCCACGGTACGGACGTCTTCGAAGGCTTTTAGGCATGGAAGAACTGGGATAGTCTGCTGCTGATGTCGAAGACATAATGTCTTTAGTGCGACAATGATTTAATGGATCCAACCTTCTGATCACACTACGTAGGCTTTGCCCTGCTTCGACGATGCTTCTTCAGTCTCGAAAGACGCTCTTCAAACGAACGAGCACCGCTTGGAAAAATTGACAAGCGATATCCTGTCACCTGCAGTGCCGTCTCATTGCTGTGATTTGTTGTTTCCTACTCATGAAGAGGTCGATCAGATTAGGATAGTGGAGGTAGCGGGTTGTTGAACGCAAACGATCCTCATGGACGCACTGTGTCGTTCACAAGCTCGTCTTCGATCATTGTAGACACCTCAGCCTTGTGAAAGTCAATATTTCATCATAGCAACGGTTCGTATCATGGCGAGCCTTACCAGACAAAAGGCATAGCTGTAGTGAAGAGCGGTATTCCCATTGCTGTCACCACATGTGAGGTCCTCGAGCGTAGAGAAGCCAAACAGCGCTTCGATCACACGTTTCTGTTCACCCCGCCAAATGAGCACATCAGCGTTGCTCCATCGTGCATTCTCACGTACGTCCTTGCAAGTTGCAGCAAGCATCAACGGAGTGATTCCCCACCGATCAGCAGCGTGGACATGTCTCGTTAAGGACATTGTCGATCGTTACGATTGAACGCGCGATGATGTCAACGCTAAAAAGGATATCGACACGGATCCACCAGACCGAAGCAACACTGACACGGTCTGCTGATATCGCTGGAGAAGCGGCTTGGCGTGACTCGCAGAGCGAATTTCAGTGTCTTGTTCTTGTTCAAGGCGACCTAGGACCTGAGAATAGTGGTGAGGGGCGACTAGAATCAGCTGACAGTGGCGAATGGCGAATATCTACTGCAAAGTGAAGAGCGGTTCTCCCGGACTGTGGCGACTTGTCGTTGACGCTGACACGCTGTGCTTCCTTGGTGCTTCGACGACAGTTATCGTTTCTGAGCAGCATATCAATTCTGTCGACGTCTGCTGCGTAGCTGGAAAGCCACAAATTCTTTTGGACCAAGGTAACGCTCCAGGTGATGCGATCCTAGACACCAGAAACCAACGTGCGAGCTCACCTGAACAGCCTCTCTCATGGGCTCATCTTTGCAGAGCGCTGATGGAGTTTGCCCTGAGGAATCCTCCTGATGCAAGTATACTCGAGAATCTGCGTCCCACTGTGCGATTAGACGTGCGGCCTCCACCCCTCCATACTTCACTACAAATCATGGCTCAGTACCCCTCAACCATATGCTGGTGACCTCACAGAGCATCACCTGCAAGATGTAGAGCTGTATTTTTTTGTTTGTCGACTGCTGTCGGATCGGTGCTCTTCTCGTCAAGAAGACAACGGATTGCACTCAGGCCACCACTTTTGGATGCCACCAAGAGAGGAGTTCTTCCATCATTGTCTATCAGATTCGGATTTGCGCCATGCTTGAGAAGTGCAGCAATAAACTCGACTTCAGCATCCTTATTCAAGGCTGCAATGTGCAGAGGGGTTCGACGCTTGTTGGACTTCGCGTCAACTTTTGCGCCGTGACTGATCAACACGTCAACTACCTTGATGTGATCGGTAGTTCCACGTTCTGCGCACCACTGAGGGAATGATGTGTTAGTTCAGATGGTAATTCCATTCGAGCAACATTATACCAACATGGAGTGGAGTCCATCCGTCAAAGTCAGAGTACTTGGGGTCATGACCTGCTTGTAGCAGAGCTTCTACTGCGCCAACATTTGCAAACATTGCAGCATTTTGGAGCGAGCTCATCAACTTCGCCGACACAAGATTCGATTGCAAGCGTAGGAGACTTGCGTGGTAGTGAACACTTAGTCCAGGTGATTGCGTCGTACACCTATTTGCTATTCTCTTCTGGAGTCTTGAGTCTTCAACTTCCAAGAGCTCGAATAGTATACGCTCGATTGCACCCTTCGATGTTAACCCACCTAAATCTCTGACGTCTTCGAGCGACAACGTGGACCCAACTCCAAGCAAAAAAAAATCCCTGATTGCTGCAGTGTTATCGTAGCGTACAGCATAATGCAGAGGGGTTGAGCCATTACAGTCTGTTGAAAACGACATGAGCACGTCCAGAAGATAGAACAGTGCAGTAGAGGAACAAATTACTTCGAAATAGATCCTTACCACGCACTGCAAGAATGCTTGGTCGTGATCGCGCCGCACTTCGGATCGTTGCATAATCCAGTAGACTATTCGCTGAGAGAGAATGACTTGCATACTTGGTTGACTCGTGAGGGTCAGCTGGTACAAGAACCGTACTCGAAGAGAACGTACATAATGCAAGAATGATCTGCCATACTTCTCGACGCATTGCAATGCTTCAATTTGAGCGCTTGATTTTTCTTTCAGCTTAGTTTTGTTGAGCTCCTTCACTCGAGGTGGGATCCATTCTGATGAGCTGAATCCCTTGTTTCAGTAACATCTACGTACCATGAGAACTCCACAGAAATGTACACTTACGTCAGAGAAACTTGAGCATTCCTTGCGGACGAGATTTCGCGATCAAATTTCTCATCGAAAAAGCGCGAGATGAAGTTGAAGACCAGGTGGCGTATTCGTTCAGACTTCGATAAAGCAGCATAATGATATGGGCACAGCCTGTCCGAGTCGCGAACTTGAATTACGTCTGCAGGGGACATGTCTGCCAACAAACTGGCAAGATAGTCTGTATCACCCACACTAATAGCACGAAGCAACGCTTCGTCTGTCGTTGCGGGTAGACGAGGTCGAGGGACGGTACTGAGCAACATATTCCGGTACGTCAGCGCCATCCTCCTCAATCCCGACACTAACGACAGAATTTAGTGTACCTGTGCCGAGCAGGTTTAATGTCGCTCGAATCGTCGTACATTTCAATCAAGGCGCACTTTGCCTCACTTAGATCGAGATTTGGCGTGTCTTCATCTGAATCCTCTTCAGTATATGCAAATTCTTTCATGTCGGCTTCATCATCTGCCTCCATATCACCTTCTAAGGGTGCCACCTCAGCTTTACCCGCCGCTGACATCTTTGCTTCGGCTACATCGTCTTTAGCTTCATCCTTTGCATTCCGACACGTCTCCGCTTCACCAGATCGCTTCTCCTCGATGGGTTTTGCCGCGTCAGTGACTGGTGCGGTGGTTGCATCCTTATCAATTTGCTTCGCAACCAAACCTTCTGCTTGGGAAACCGGATCTAGAATCTTGCCAGGCTTCGCTCGACGCGGATTTTTGCTGACAGGAGCTTCAGCTTCAGCGATCAAGTTTTGCTTCGCGAATACCGCCAAAGGGGAGTCCCTCTTGGCTGGCAACGGTGTCAACCCGGCATGCGCGTTTGCAACGGGCGACAAGACTGATGTCGTCTTCTCAATCTTGCCGAGTTGACTGGGAGACTGCAGCGAGGCGAGTGGCTTCAAAGGAACTGTGGTCGTTGACTTGGGGGCGCCCTCGCGCAGCGACTCGGCGAACGCCGCGAGCGCCGAAGGCGCCTGCTTCCCTCGACGTGGGGGCGCCACGGGCTCCATTCTGTTCTGCTTGGAATGATGGTCCCAGCTTCAACATGCGGGTTTATGTTGCGTGAACATTGTGCAACATAAGTTACCGCCGCGACTTTTCACAGGTGATCAGTAGTCATTCCCCAGGATCGGCAGCATGGCGACGAAGCCGAAGCGCGAGAAGAAGACGGTGGCGTCGGCGCCCAGCAAGAGCAACGATGAGCGCTTTGGAGACGATCAAGTGTTGATGGACCAGTTCCATCGCGAGTTGACTGCGCTGCTTCGACTCGTGAAGGAAAAGCAAATCGCCAATCTAGGAGACGACCCTGTGGGCGACAGTGCGACGATGCAAGGCCCCCGCGTGGCTCACTATGGTGTCTTGGGGCAGAAGATCTTGCTGGTCGTGAGGAAACTACTATTGAGAACTGATGAGCTCGCGCTTGCAAAGAAACGGGCGCTGCTGCTGGAGTTTGGAGACAAGTTCGCAGCGATCGGTGAGTACGAAGCGGCACGACGATGTTTTTACGGCAGCGTGGTCGAGATGTCGCAAAAGGCGGAGTCGCGAGACGCTGATCAGACGCATGTTCTCGCGATGTATGGAGCCGCTGCCTGCCAGATTCAGCATGCGGCATCGCTTGATTCGTTTGTTCGACATCCCGGTACACTGGTCAAAGTGCTCAGCTCAATGAAGATGATCCAGGAAGCAATGGAGCTGGCGATAAAGATCGAGCGTCAGAACCAGCACCGAGGTGCTTGGCTCATCTTGAACGGAACGATTCTTGTTGTTAGAGCGAGTCAGCCCGTGCTCTCGCTCGGGTTCGGACGCGAGATCTTGCCGTACTTGAAGTGGAGCATACTGGCGATGGAAACGTCAATCTCCCTCTGCACAGCGAAATATCTTTTGTGGCGTGTACGGCTGTATTCCATGACATGCTCATGCTACGAGAATCTTGCCGTGATGAATCCCAAAAAGAGGTCGGTTTTCATGAAGGCAGCTGTCACATGTGCTGAGACTGCTGCCGGAAAGGTTGCTCGGCTTCGAAAGGAAGAAGAACTGGAGGTGCCATTACCCAAGGAAGTCGAGAGCACATTGCAGCAGGCAGAAGCCACGGTCAGATTGCTCGTCATCAGAATGAAGGGAATAGCCAAGGATGAGCGCATGGACAAGAAATTGATTGAGTCAGCCGCCGTCACGTCTCCCGATCGACTGCGCATTGCCATCGACTGGATCGACCGCGCAACATCAGGTGGTAATCCAACTCAAGTGACCGAGGTCATTCAGTATGCGATTGATCAGCTTGAGCGTGTCAATCCTGACGAAGCTGGTATCACCTATCGAGATTTGGTCGCCATTCATATCACCCTCATCTGGCATTGTGTCTCGTCGAAACTGTCAGCAGACGCTGCAGCACTCATTGCTCGCCTCCGACTTCTGTCTCAAGGTCTCGGCGGCAATCATTTGGGCGATGTACTCCATGAATTAAATGTGTTAGAAGCCATCATTGATTTAGATGCATTATCATCTTCCGGCAATCGTTTGGACGACTCGGGTCACATGAGTTCAGCGCTCGGTGACAAATTTGTCGCCTTGGCCGATGTTTTGTTGGCTCTCATAGTTGATTCAGCGGAGTCGACGATCATGTCAAGGCGTCAGCTCATCAGATTCGCCGCTCGCAGGCTTTGGCAAGAAGGGGCTCTACCCCTCATCAAAGAGATTGACGCAAGCGACGACCCTTCACAACGTGCAACCATTGCTACCCCAGTGATCTCCATCCTGCATGCGACCCATGCGGCATTTCTTGCAATTGACGAGGATGATGTCTTGCAGCATGGGGAAGTTTGTCTCCGCGTTGCTATTCTGTTGGGTGTAACCCGCCAACGACGCCGTGCTATTCAAATCCTACGCGAGTATTTGGATCGGGTCAACTCGATTCGGGATCAGCTATCAGATGGTGACAACCTCATGCACGATCATCCAGAGTTTAACGACCAAGCGCTCGCTAGCTCAACAATCGGATTTATGGTAGATGCCAGCTTGGCGCGTAGCGATGCTGCTAATGGTACGAATGGCTGTCGTGAAGAAGTTGGTGTGAAAGGTTCTGGATCTCAGTGGGGCTCAATTCACCAGGAGCTTTGTTGTGTCCAAGTTGACGTCCTTCTTCTTCTTTTTCGATTCGAAATAGAAGAGTCAAGAGACATCATCAATGAGCTTGCAGATGCAACGGCATCTTCTTTGAAGTCGCTGAACGCAATCATGGACTCCGCTGTACGAAAGGAATTCGCGAAGAATGCGTATGCAATAACACTCTACAATGCATCGCTAATCACCTTTAGTTGCTCGGATCATGCAAGCCGGTCAGCGCTGGTTGAAGATAGCATCAAGCGATTGCGTCATGTAGAAGCTCACGAGAGAGAACTGCTATCAAGTCTCGCTCAACCTGTGACGAGGTCGGAGTCAGCAGTTCCAGTAGCTCCTCGTGTCGTAAGTCGGTGTTCCACAGCTGTGAAACTTCAGATTCAAGAGTTTCGACCAACATCGTTCGCCGCTCGGAAGCGACACATTGCGTACTACATGGTGTTCGCGAAGGCATCTGGTGCGGGGACGGATGTGTCGCTAAACAACAATGAGTACGAAGGTACAGGCGAGCCGATATGGCCCACGCAGACGATGCGTGCTCGCGTATCGGGACTTGAGCCAAACTGCGCCTACGTTTTTGCTGTGGCTGCGTTCGACGATAATGGCGACGTGATTGAAGGTATCGGAGAGACCTCGCGCCCAGTTATCGCACTCAACCCGCTTCCTCTGATTTCGTGTTACGGTTATCTTGCCCAAGCGTGCAGACATAGTGATCTTGTCGATGCCTCACAACGGCTGGCAAATGAAGTCTACAATCGTGTGGTGTCTTGTGACAGTGCGACACAACCACGATGGGCCTTGAGTCCTTTTTATCGTCACGCACTCGAGAGATCCTACGTCGCTCGGTTGCCAGTTCCAGTATTGAATATTGCGACAAAGTGCATCTTAATCGTTTGTGACAGTGAACCTGGCAATCCAGAGCGCGATGGGCGCCTTGAGCACGACGAAACTCCAGTGGTGTGTGACGAGTTGGTCTCAGCTGAGAGCTGTAAGAAGATTTGTATTGGAATCGAGATCGCGTCTGCCGCTGGGGACTGGGAGTCGATTCGAGTATTGTGTTTCAAGGGATACCGCATCTTGCTGCCGAATCTTCACTTGGAGAGCACCACCAAACTGCTCTTTTCGTCGTTAATGACCATCTTCCAGGTACGAATTGTCAGTTAAAGTCTCGTATTCAGCAAAGGACTAATCGTGCGCGTATTCAGGGGCTACAATGCATCCCCCGTGACCTATGGGATGTCGATACGAGGAGTATTGCAGCTCGAATCGCATTTGAATTGCTTCGGATTGGACTCCAGAATCGAACTATGTTTGATGCAACGTTGGAGGCACTTCGGTCAATGCGAGATGGACATGGAATGATGACAAGCAATGAAGATAAGGTACCCAGCGAAGAACTCGCATTAATGGAATGTTTTGCGATCTTGGAGACAATAGGCGTTGTCAAGCCATCTCCTTCATCCTCAGCAAGACCAAGCACATCAGCAGGTAGCTCTTCTGCTGCGTCGAAGCCAGCATCGACACCGCAGGCAACACCACGACAAGACGAGAAGCCAGCTATTGCACCACTTCACGAAATCGTTCGCTCAAGTGGTCACAACGTCAAGGATGCGTTTGGAGTAGTTGAACGCAGCACGTCAACATCACTTCGAGTAGTGGAATACGTGTGCAAACTATCTCGAATCGCGATCGAGCGCGGGGAAGAATCAGTGGTTGACCAGGTTTTGACCACAACCAAAGTCTCAGGTGACATCGGTGCGCGAGCTAGATCGCTACTCAAGAGTGTGAATCTGGATCAGCTCATTTTAGAGGAAGTACCACCGCCACCGCCACCTGCGACTCCTTCCGCTCCTGCCACTGCACGATCGACGAAGACACCTCGTCAGGAACCTCAGGCCTCAGTGGATGTGTCTGCAACACCTCGTGATGCTTCCATCAAACCCATTCCTGAGATCGGAGCTGATGATGAGTATATTTGCGCTTGGCTTGGTGAACTCATGTTCATGCAAGCCATCATTCTGGTAAGTGTTCGAAATATCTTGTTGGTCACGTCGCCCCAACTGGGGTGTTTGAGAGGTTGGTGGTAGCTGACGATGTGGTTTCTTGCTATAGTATCGAAGGCTCGTGACCGCGTCGTCCTCTACGCAAGTTGACGCAACACTTGGGCCACTCTATCAGGTTGCATTCGATAAACTTCGAGGTAAGGATCCGACAAGAATGCCAGAAGTGGCATCTTCGCGGAACCACGCTGACTCCACCGACGCCATCTCGACCGATGAAGCGCCGGTATCTTCACGTAGCCTTTCCAAAGAGACGAGCGAGATCCGCATCGCATTGTTTGAGAAGCTTGCAAACAGTTGCCGACTCCTCGCGTTCGCACGATGTTGGAGAAGTCTGCAGACGGTTTCCCAATATCTGTGGAACAGTATCCTTATCGCGTGGTTACCACCCATCTTCTGTACTTCGTCATCCTCGTCAGCGTCGCGTCCAGAAGGAGAAGAAGTATTACTCGACAGCATTATCTGCTGCACAGACTCGCTGCTCGACATGTTGGACGTCGTGACAAGCCAGATCAAAGAAAGTAGGAAAAACGGTGCCAGTGACTCTAGAACACTTCAGTCCAAGCTAGATTCATCCCTCCATCCCGAGATGAAGCGAACAATGGCATCAACTACAGTGGTGACGTCAGCGATGGGTGTCATCGACGCCGATACAACATGGATATCGAGCCTTGTCCTCTACACGCTACAGGCGCTGATGTCGGCAGAGCGTTGGGAGAAAGTCGTGCAAGTTGGAACGCGGTACCACTTCCTCAGTGGAGGCAAGCGTTTTTCCGAGCAGGCATTGCCGCTATTGGTTTTTGCGCAGCAGCAGTTCCTACGCCAACAAGAAGTAATTCTATCAAGTGCACAAGCTCACTTGGATGCGTTTGTGACATCGTTCATGGAGAGTGAAGCTAAAAAGAAGAAGAAGAAATCTCGGTTGGTTATCGAGGAAGTGCTCACACCGGAGGAGGTCGAGTTTCGAACGAAGAGGGCGACAATGGAGGCAGAGCTCGACGCCCTCCGGATTGAACGCGATCGACGGAGTCGAGACCTTCAGGAGCTCCAGCGTATTCAGGACGGTCTCATGCGGACGATGAACAAGGCTGTCCAGGCCTTGGACAAGTGCCATGAGTTGATTGAGAAGTATCAACGAGGCGAGAAAACGCAGGGATTGAGGAGTCAAATCATCGGTGCATTTAATCAGTGCGTTGTATTGGCACGGCAGAAACGTCAGCTCAAGCTAACGTGCCAGGCACTTCAGGAGCTTGGTGACTTTTTCTGGGATCAGGGAGACTCTGCAAACGCTACCAAGTCCTGGCAAGAGGGTCTTGACAACGCTTTCAATACGTTGCGAGTAACACAAGCCTGGCGGCATGCGCTTTCCGTTGAACACCTCGATGAGAACGAGTTCTTCCGAGAGTTAGAGACTCGGCTGCAAGGAGATGGGATGTGGCTCAACTTACAGTCCTGTGCAGCGCTGGCGAAGTTGATGTTGCACGGTTCCAACAACAAGACGTTCGAGGTGGTGGAGTATGCATTAATGGCAGCTTCGATATTGAGGCGCATTCTCCGTTGCTCTTTTCCTCATCCAACTCGCGATTATCTTTATGGAACGTATGTGATCGTGACCCCAATTTGGTCGGGGCGGGAGCTTCTGGTTGACACAGAGAAACTATCGCCCCATCAATTCAGCACAGCACTCATCGCCATCTCACAAGCACTGCTTCTCGGTAACCACGCCGTTGAAGCCATGCCAGTGATCGCGTGTTACGAGAGTGTCATGAGTCGATACATCGAAGATCGTGATCATTCTGCGAATGCGCGTCGCCTCCGTGTGGAAGCTCTTGCAACGATTGGTCGCTTTGCCGAAGCCATGGAGATGCTATTGTCATTGCTGTCCGGCTCGAGTCGCTTTTCATGCTTTGAAGGGAAGTACGGCATGTCTCGGGTCACCGGTGCTGACTTTTTGGGCAATAAACTGGTGAATGACGCTGCCAATGCATCGTTTTCGTCGTGGTTGGCAACGATCGACGTGGGAAAGTTGCAGTCATCACTAGCGGAGCACTATTCAAGGCAGTTGATTCAGTTGATCCTTCTCACACTCTTAAGATTTGTCGTTCAGGTCGTATACCACGAGCCGATTGGAACGTCGGGCTCGCTTCGCCCGACGGTGAACAAGCTCGCTGGCGCCATCCTTACGCTTGTCTCGAATACAGACGCCCAGGAACAGCCGTCACCCAGAGACTTCAGTTCAAGGGACAGAGAATCAATCCAGCAACTTCGGGCAGAGATCCAACTTCAACAATCGCTCGTGGCATCATTTGAAGGATCTTGGGCTCCTGCCCGGGCGATCGCCGCGAAAGCGGAAGCCCAGTTACTAGCAACTGACCCAGAGAAAGACAACACGCGCCTCGCAACAATCTCGCTCGACCAGACGATGCCGTTTCTTCTGCTGTCCGAGCGAAACGCAATAATCGCTCGCTGTCGACTGCAGATGATCAAGTGTGATATCGCAAGAGGCCAATGGCACGATGCTCTCCAGCATGCGGACACTGCCGCCTCGCACTGTCGGATGGTTGGAGATCTTCGATGTACGCAGCTGTTTGAGCTTTCACGAGCGGAAACGCTCATTCTCCTCGGTCGTACAGATGATGCTGTCGAGCGCCTTGTGAGTCTGTGTGAAGACATGAAGACTCACCATACTTCACGTACTTTGCCGCACATTCAAGCGCGCATCATGCTGGCAGCCTTACAAAGAGCTCGAGCTCTCGAGAACAACGATCGGCAGTTGCTTGCTGGGGTTCTTGAGACATTGTCGATTGCGGAAGACTCGCTTGACCAGCTTCTTCGCCGAGATGGCTGGATTGGCGTGAATGTGGATCCTGAGACGGATCCACGTTTGAATCTGTATCACCCTGCCATCCCTATGTTTGTGCGCTTGAAGGCGGAGCTCGCGCGCGCGTTGATGGAAGCGCCGTGCGCTGATACATCGGAGGTGGAGAACAGAGAAAAGAGGGCAATGCAGTGCGTCATGCAAGGTCTGCAAGCCATCGAGCACACGAGCAAGCCTCTTGGCGCCCTCAAAGCGCGGCTCCTGTTTTTGAGAGGCGCCATTGAGAAAAAGCGACTGCTCAACAAGGCACTGCCATCATCCAGCACAGCCAAGGCCATTGTAGACGCCGATCAAGTGCTTCACTGCTCGTCGACACTCCGCGAGGCGATTCGAACATCGATTCGAGATGGAGCTCACGACCGTGAGCTCATTCGCATTGCGTTGTTGGAGCTCGTGGATATCTTTGGAGAAAAGCTCGTTCCTGGTCAAGAAGACGAGCACGTGCAGGCAGCGTTTCACTACCTTACGACCGCGCACAACGTATTGAGTCAGGAACGCTCGTTGTTCCACTCCAATGAGCTCCAGGCCGCATCAGTGACAGCGCCAGACGCGTTGCCCAGTTTTGTTATAGAGGCAATCCTTCGTCAAAGCGCTGGCAGCAGCGACGCGATCGAAAAAGCGACACCTGCGTTAGCTGCAACTGGAGCAAGTGGAGGCAAGAACGCTGCCACGACGTCACTCGACGCTGCGCACAAGAAGCCAGCGCTCGACGGTGAGCGCATTATCAACTACTTTGTGTCTGTCCTCCGCGAGAGGCAGGTACCGGTGACCAATCCACTTATTGAGGAAACCACGTCGGTTCTCCATAAGTTCCTCGTCCAAAACCACGCAACGTACAGTAAAGTGTGCTGTCTGGCAGACCTGCCACCCGTTCCCGTGGAAGATCCCGAGATTCAGGCTGGACTGGTCTGTACGATATGGGGCCGCGACCTCACACCTGCACTGACAAAGCGAGAAGGAGGGGCGCCAATGACACCGGTGCTGTACTTCACGCTCGGGACAACGCGCATCGAAGCACCTGCA
The DNA here is from genome assembly GCA_022836835.1 of Pythium insidiosum. Lineage (NCBI taxonomy): Eukaryota > Oomycota > Peronosporomycetes > Pythiales > Pythiaceae > Pythium > Pythium insidiosum. Next base: position 252,910 of record JAKVDI010000026.1, on the reverse strand, counting down.
GAGGAGGACTCGCCGCAATGGCGCCGTGCTGAGCGTTTCGCGACAGCGCCACTCCTGAGCAAGCGGCCGGGGCTCCAGGATGATCACGTTCGATCAATTCAGCAAGAGATCAGTCGACTGCGCGTCCAGATGGAGGATGAAGACTCGCTTGTAATTGACCGCTCGTCGTTTGACGCAGTGTTCTTCGGTATTCTACGGCGTGTACAGCAACTACTCCGGGAGCCACTCACGACGAAGCGCAAGAAAGCCAAGTCTGAGGCTCCAGAGGCATTCGTTCGAGACGCGTTCGGCACGATAATACCGATCACCTGCTCGCTTCCAGTCGTTCGTCAACTCGAGCAAGTCTTCAACACGACTCGCAGCGTCAGCTCCTGTGATAACGCGCTGTGTTACTTTCTGCGTGACTTGTTGGACGCATCTAGCGATGATCCCGTGGCACCTCGATAGAAGACACACCGACACGTCCAATTATTGGATCTGCATTCTTCGTTATTGTGCCTCTTCTGTAGTTGATGGCGTCGTCTTGTTCTGGTAGTACTCGTTGAAGTCGAAGCGGATCATCAGCAGTGATAACGACTGCAAGCTGCTGGGTGTTCGCGTGCCGAGCAATTGAATGAGAGAGCCGACAAGCTTGCCAAACTCCTGACCGATTCCGTGGATTTGACGGAAGATCATCGACTGTGGGCCAAACGTCTCGCGTCGGGTCTGTTCGGCGGCTTCATCGTCTTCTGTGATGCCCCATGTTCCCTAATACAACGCCCACGATTGCCTTTGTCAGTCATCTCTGCCCTCAACTGTGTCCATAGGGAAAGCGACATAGAGATACAGACGCACCCTCGCTGTTCGCGACTCCATTGCCGCGTGTCGTGAGTTGGCTTCGTCCACATGCCGGATAATCGTCGTGTAAAGATTATCTTGCGTACGGCAGAACGTAATGATCGCGTCAAAGGTTGCGGACAAATGCTGCAGCAACTGTTTCGACGCGTCTGTCATGAAGCCCTGCAATCGCAAATGTTCACAGAGAAATGTCCGTCCGTCAGTTTCCTTTCTACGAATCTAGCGATGGCGTGTCTCGCACCTTCTCTTTGATGGACGCAATGTACTCGTCGTGGCTCGCAATGAGCTCGTCGAGGTCCTTGGCCGCTTTCAAATCCTTTACGAGTTTGTGCCACGAGGTCTCAAGCACCTAATAAAGCGAACGTGAGTGACTCGCTTGCGTCACTCTCTCGCTCATTGAGCGATACGAAATCTAATGAAACTCACCTCAAACATGACATAGTTATGCAGCGTCGTCGTGAATTGAATCATCTCCGAGCGCAGCAACTGACACTTGTGAACGAGTGGCCGGAACTCAGGAAACGAACGCTGCTCGCAGCGTCATCCATTAGTTCGATGAGACCGACAGATCGCCACTAATCAAACGCTAGATACCTTGATCATGTGATCCAAGTGCATGTCCTTGTTCCAGGACGTTGATAGCGAGTGGTCGACGCGCTTGAGCTTCCACAGGAAGTGGAAGATCTTTTGGTACTGCTGCATCGCGGCGTCGTTCAAGACCGTATTGATCGGTGACGACACCTTGTAGTGAAGCGAGAAGACGTCCCAGCCCGTGTCGCCTATTCGCACAGCGATAGAAGCGTCAGCACATTTTCACACACGACAGTCAATAGCGAAAGTACACACCGGAAGACGCCCGCAGGAGCTGGACATCGAGACGCGCAAGAATATCGGCCGACTGTAGCACTCGTCAACGTATCGTTAGCACTTGCAAAGGTGCCATTGGAACTGTGCAATCGGTGCCTCCTACCTCGAACTTGGCGTTGGACGCGTTCAGCGCTGTCTCGAGGACGTTCATAAGTGTGTGACGGTGCACTTGCGTCGCTCGTTTCGAAAGCTCAGGCCGCAGCAGATCCATGAGGTACTGGATGAAGTCTCCCTGGACATTTGTTTCGTTTTCTGGTCAGCGACCTCGTTCTCCATCCGTCGCTCGCAGCCTTTTTCGTACCTGACCGAGCAGCATGTATCGCCTCAGTGCGCGGCAGTGGTCCAGTAGACTGTACTTGTCCGTGAGCGTGCGGATGAGAAACTCGTTCGTGCTCGCCGAAACCTGCTCGATCATGGCCTCGAGACTCGAGAGCTGCGCGAACCGCACACCGTTATCCTCAAAATCGACCGTGGCGTTGACACTCGCATGGTGCCGTGCGTCGAGCAGCCACTCCGAGTGGCCGCAGCACTGGCGGATAAAGTTGATGCTCTTGCCGATCACAAGGATGCGGTTCGCGAGCTCGGTCGAGATGAAGCTCGGCAGCATTTCGGTGTTGAGCTGATACTTGTGTGTCCACAGGCGGTCGTCGGCGACGCGCGGATTCGCGGTCACAAAGAATTCGTTCTGCAACAATTTGAGCATCAGTCAATCGCCCAAATGTCTCTGTCATTCGATCCGCCTGCCCAGTCAAAGCAGCGAAAACCCAACGTACGTGCGTGTCGTCCAGCTCACCCTCAAACACCCATCGCCGGATCATGCGGAAGATCGGAGCTGCCACCGCCTTCATCACGAGCTGCACGCTGCGTCGCACCGCTGGGTCTCCGTGCAGCATGTGAGCGTGCACGCCCGACGCCAGCGCTCCGCCACGGAGCCCGTCGACGGCGTCAATGAGCCGCGCAAGCAGCCGCATTTGATCCAGTGGATCCTGCACCCACACGAGCAGCTTGCGCAGCGTCAGGTCGCTGGGGCCGCGCGGTCGCGCGTCGCGTCGCGTCTCGGCGTCGTCGTCCACCTGCGCTGCGAGCACAGCGACGAGTCGAAAGTAGTCGGCGAGCTGCAGCTGCAGCACGTGGCAAAAGCTTTGTCCGACCTGTCGTGCTTTGAGTTAGTTGGTTGAAACAGAGAGATGGAAAGAGAGAGAGTCCCACGTACGACTCCGAAGGCGAGGTCCTCTCGCGAGTGCTGCAGGTACGCGTTGATCTTGCGATAGAGCCAGCCGAGTTCGCAGAGCCGTTGGATGAGCTCCCGCATCGCTGGTGGACGCACACAGTCACAGAGAAAGAGTGAGATTTCTGCCGAGACACTGGCAATAGACACCGCGCGTTCGTTCGGTCTTACGAGTAGGGACGCCGACACTGCGCGTGATCTGGAAGCGGTCAGCAGCGACGTCGAAGAAGATGTAGCGCGACTCGATGGCCTGCAGCGCGTACAGGACATCGCGCAGCAGCACTTGCTCGGGAACATCGAACGCCGTCGCAGCAGAGGACGACGCCGTGGCCTTTCGCGGGCTCTCGCGGCTGTAGCTCGCTCGACTCTGGCTCTGGTTGAACTGACTGTGGGTGTTGCCTGTCTCGAACGGACGCGAGAACGCAGAGGACGACGACGGGAGACCGACTGCCGACTTGAATGACTCCTCCAACGCGTCGAGCGACGTCGACAGCGATGGCACAGCAGCGGGCGCCGACGACTTGGACGGAGCTGCTGCTGGCGGCGCCATGAGGCTCAGCAACAGCGCGAGCACCTCACTGCGTCACACACAGCAACTGGAGTCGTGAGCTAGTGTGGCTATTGACAGTATCCTTACGCATGCACACGCACCCTTTCTTGGCGATGCCGGCGCTCTTGATAAACCGCGAGTAGCTCTCGTACAGTCGCGCGTTGCGCTGGCTGCTGGACGCGTCATCTGCGCTGTGGCGCTGCAGCTCGCGCTTGATGCGCTCGAGCACGACGAGCTGTGAGTTTCGCACAAGCAACAGCACCAACGTCAATGGAAAGGGCTTCGAGTCGGGGAAAAGGAGCTCTTCGTTGCGCTGGAGCGTACCGGGTCTATGGGCGTCGGCGGCGGCGGTGCTTCCTGCAGTCGCACGACGGTGCGGCGCGCGAGCATCGCCGTCTGGACGCCGTGCAAGCGCAGGATGAGCGCGTCCACGAGTGCGTGGAAGTCGTGCGACGGCGCTGGCGGGCCACGCGGCGACTTGGACGCCGTCCGCCGTGTGGCCGTCGACACTGCGGACGCGGAGACTGTGGACAGCGACGACGCCAGGTGGACAGAGGCGGACGAGTCGCGTGGACCGAGCGACGTCGCGATGGAATCGATCGCGAATGTCGGCGCAGCGAACGACGGAGGCGATCCCGGCGGCGGTGGCGGCGGCGGTGGAGGCGCTGCTGCTGCCAACGATGCGGTGGCGGTCGCTCGCGGTGGCAGCACGACGTCATGACGCACAGCGGGCGACGCACTGCGACGTGGCGCAGCGATGCCTCCGCCGCTGTCGGTGACAGACGGACGGCGCTTCTGTGGCGCGCGCGGCGGCACGCGATCCGTCATGTCGAGTCGAGTCAGGAGGAGGAGATGGATGCGGCGGGATGTCGGATGTCGGATGTTGGCATCCCAATCCCAATGCGCACTTAGTATAAAGTTCGCACGGAGCGCGGGTGCGTACTTTGATGTGGTGTCCGCGACCAGTCGTTTCGTACTTTGCACGTAAAAAGCGTTTTCTTTTTGCTGCTGGAGAACGCGTCGGAACTAGCTGAGAGCTCTGAGCAGCTCAAGAGACAGCGTTTGACGACGACGACGGCGACGACAGCAAGGACATGGGTCGACGCGGCGCCGGGCGGCGCCTGAACGACCAGGAGCGCATGGAGATCCTCGACATCATGTCGCGCGAAGCCAAGGTCAAGAACGTGGACCTCGCCAAGCGCTACGGCGTCTCGGAAGGCGCGATCCGCAAGCTCAAGCAGATCAAGGACACGATTCGCGAGCGCTACCACATGGGCAACGAGGCGAACCGCGACAAGCGCAAGCGCGGCGGCTTCGTGCGCAACGCCAAGTTCGAGCAGGAGCTGTACGAATGGATCTGCCGCATGCGCGAGACGCAGGCGTTCCAGCTCATGCCGCTCACGCAGACCGCCGTGCGGCAGCAGGCCATGGTGCTCGCCAAGAAGTACGACTCGATGGCCAACTTCAAGGCGTCGCCGGGCTGGTTTGCGCGCTTCTGCTCGCGCCATCGGCTAGACCCACCGGCGCATCACCACAGCGCGCTCACGGCCGGTGACTCGGCCTCGTTCGCGGCGGCGGTCGGCGACACGGTGCCAGGAGGTCCGCTGGCGAGCGCGTACCAGGTCGGCGGCGCGCTCGGCACACCGTCCTTCGCTGAGCACCTCGCAGGCATGGCAGCAGTCGTCGGTGGACCGTCAGCGGCGTCAACGGGCACGGCAGACGACCTCGCGGCGACCACACAGGCGCAGTTTGAGGCAGCGACGGCCATCGCAGCAGCAGCGGCGGCGGCTGCAGCGGCAGTCGCGTCCGCCGCTATGTCGGCGTCGCTTGACGCCTCGACGATGTCCAGCTCGACAGTCACGATGGCCGTTGCAACGGAGGCTCCAGTGACGACGGTCCCAGAGGCGCAAGCTCCAGCAGAGGTGGCAGCACCAACAGCAGCAGCAGCAGCAGTGGCTCAAGCGGCGCCAGAGTTTGCGGCTTCGGTTGGTGATGTGTCGATGATCGCGTTTGAAGACGTGAAGGATGAGCACACAGCAGCAGCAGACGCCTCGACTGTTGACGCGGTCACCCTGGAAGCTGCGACGGCGGCGGCGGCGGCAGCAGCAGCAGCGATGACTGAGGCAGCAGCTCTTGCAGAAGCAAGCCAGAAGCAGCAGTCGCTCCCGTGGCTGAACAAAACGACGAAGCGATGTCTATCGACACGGCGCCATCGGCGGCGGCGGACACTGCTGCTGCTGTCTCTGCTGGAGGTTCCTTGGGAGCGACAGAGGAGGAGATTTTCAGTTTGGGACTCTGAGAAGGCGAAATGTAATAGTTGGTTCTTGTAGTTGTACACACTCGACGCCACCCTCCTCCACTTCACCACAAGTGATAGCGACCTCAACGTGAGGACAATGGACAATTGTGACACACAGAGAAGACTCACACAAAGCATTCAAGGTCGAGTGTATATCTGAACGACGTGATCAATGGGATCTACTACAGACATCGAGTGGTAGCCCAACTCGCCAACAGGTTTATCTTGTGCCTTAAGCGGCGTACAGGTGGATTGCCGGCTTGCCAGGCGACGCCGTCTCCAGCTTCTTCTCGTCCACGCCGGGGATCTCCTCGCTCGTGCTGAAGAACGCAATGTCCTCCAGTTCCAGCGAGCGCACAATGTACAGCTTGTTGGACTCGAGCACCGCCTTCTGGTCGTACGGCATTCTGTAACACAAGCGCCTTCATCAATACACATCCTACGACCAACACACTCGTGTCCATCAGATGCCACATACCTCAGCTCCAGCGCTTCCTGGCCACGCACAGACGCCTCGTCCTTGACGAACGCGGCAAACTGCATCACGTTCTTGGTGATCTTCTTCAGCGCGTCGTCCTTGGCGACCTGCTCCTTCAGAAGCTTCATAAAGTCGGCAGGGAACGCCTTCGCCTTGCTGTCAAACACCGACGCCATGAACACGAGCACCTTCTGCTGCCACTCCGGGAACTCGTCCGAGAGGTACACGTGCGCGTGCGTCGGCTTCTTGGTCTCGACCGGCGCGGCGCCCTTGCCCTTCTTCTTGGCGTTGCCCTTCGTCAGCGCCTCACGGAAGCTGCGCATCGTCTTGCTGAGGAAATCAGCCGCGCGCAGCAGCGAGTAGTCGACTTCGAACGCCTGCGGCCAGCGCGCCGTGGACACAAAGCCCGTCTTGCCCAGCAGCTTCCACAGGTGCTCACAGAAGTGCGGCGTGATGGGCGCGAGCATGATGGTCTGCGCCTCGAGGAAGCGCTCAATGACCTCGCGATGCATCGGCGTCTCGCTGCGCGAGCAAATGTCGCGGTAGCTGTCACGCGCGATCTGGAACTCGAAGAAGCCCGTGTGAAGACCCTCGCGCCACTGCATGCGGTCAAAGTACTTGGCCGTCTCGTTGATGTAGTGGCTCATCTGGTGCATAAAGACCTGGTCCGTGAAGTTGAGCGCGCCCGTACGCAGCTTCTCCTTGTCCTCGAGCACCTTCTTGATCCACTCTTCCTCCGTCGTCAAGCGCAGGATCGCCATCTTGCACGTCTCCAGCGCAAAGTTGGCGTCGTCCATGCCGTCGCCAGCGTCAGCGCACGCGAATCGCGTGGCGTCTGCGCCAAACTCGTTCGCGCACTCCTTGACCGTGAAGAAGTTGCCCGTCGACTTGGACATCTTCTTGCCGTTGATCTGCACGTGGCCGTTCGTGAAGAAGCTGCGCGGCCACTTGCTCGGGTCATCTCGCCAGATCTCCGCGTGGTTGTACAGCGACATCGTCAGGTGGTTGCGGATGAGGTCCTTGCCCGAGGCGCGCACGTCCACGGGGTACCAGTACTCAAACTCGGCACGCATCTGGTCGAGCACCGAGAGCGGGATCGTCGAGTCCGTCGGCGCAGGGCCGCGCAGGAAGATGTACGTGAAGACCTGCTCCGTCATCTGCTCGGGCTCAATGCCGTGCGGGCCGCGCACCGAGCCGTCGAGGTTGCCCTGCAGGTGGTGCGCAATCGTGTAGTACGCCATGTAGATCGTCGAGTCCGACAGCGACTCCACGACAAACTGCGGGTCCCACGGGAGCTTGGTGCCGAGACCGGCCTGACGGCACGGCGCCCACTCCTTGAGCCACTCGAGCGTCGCCTGGTACTCGCCGAGCGCCACGGGGTTGTACGAGTCGAACTTGTCGCTGTTGGACACGTGCTCCATCACGCGCGCCTTCCAGTCGTCGGCGCCGTACGTGAGGTACCACTGGTCGAGGTGCGCCACGACGCACTCGTCGCCCGTGCGCGACATAACCGTCGACTCGGGCTCCCAGTACGGAATGGCGTCGCCGCTGTCGAGCAGCTCCTGGCGCACGAGCGGCTTGGCGTCGCACACCTTCTTGCCCTTCTGCGAGCCGACGAGCAGCACGCCCTCGTAAAAGCCCTTGAGGTACACGAGCTCCTTGGCCTTCGCGAGCTTGTCCTTGTCGTTCTGCGACGCGATCTTGAGGTCGTCGCAGAGCTTCACGGCGGCCTTGTCGCCAAAGCCAGGGATCTCGATGATCGGCACGACGTCGTACGGCAGCACCATGTGGTCCGCAATGTTGTACTTCTCACGGAACGCCGCCTTCTGCTTCAGGTCGCGCAGCGCCGCGTAGTCGTCCGGCGCGTCCGACGGCACGCTCGTGACGACGCCCGTGCCCTTGCCCATCGAGATCGTGAGCAGCGGCAGCGTGTACACCGTCTCAAACGCCGCGTTGGGCGCCGACAGCGGCAGGCCGAGCAGGTCCCAGCCCTTGAGCTCGAGCAGGCACTCCTCCTTGCCCCAGACACGCGAGTACTCCTGGTGCGCGAGGTTCTTGGCGGCGCGGCGGCTCATGATGAACACGTCCTCCGCGTCGTTCACGATGAACGCACCGTAGTCGCCGTCGGGCAGCACAAAGCAGTTCGTCTGGCCGTACATCGTCTCCGGTCGCAGCGTCGCGGGCGCGAGGTAGACCTTCTTGCCCGCCAGCGGCTGCAGCTTCTCGGGGAACGGCTCCTGCACGCGCAGCTTGACGATCGTGTACTCCTGCGGGTTCACGCCCTCGCCCGACGCGCGGTCGTGGTCCGCGCAGATCTGGCCATCGAGGATCGAGTACACGTTCGGGCGCTTGCCGCGCGAGATGCGGCCGCGCGCGTTCAGCAGGTTGAGCTGCCAGCGGATGAACGCGTCGTAGAACGGGTTCACGTCCGTCGTGATGAACGAGCGGCGCCAGTCGACGTTCGCGCCGATGCGCTGCAGGTCCTCGATCGCCGCCGGCGGGAAGTAGCGCAGCCAGTGCAGCGGGTCCGAGAACGCCGGGATCTCGTCCTCGGGGATGTTGGACATCTGCAGGATGTTGTACTGCCGCGCCGCGCCGCCCGTCTTGGCGGCGGCCTTGGACTTCTTGCCCTTGGCCTTGTTCTCGGGCGCGCCCGTCGGCTTGGCCTCGACCTTGGCGGGCTGCGCGGCCTCGGCGGCGTCAGCGCTGCTAAAGTCCGGCGGGAAGCCAAAGACCTCGAGCTCGTTCTTGAGCTTGTTGGCCGCGGCCTGGATCGGCATGCCCGTGCAGTGCAGTCCGAACGGGAACAGCACGTTCTCGCCCTTGAGGCGGTGGTAGCGCGACGCGAACTCGACCTTGGTGATCGTGAACAGGTGCCCGACGTGCAGGAAGCCGTTCATGTACGGGTACGGGAACGTCACGAGGTACTTGGGCTTGGACGGGTCGACGCCGGCCTCAAAGACCTTGGCGTCCTCCCATTCCTTGCGCACGCGCTGCTCGATCTCGATGAGATGGTCGCGGCGCGCCGTGTTCTTGGGCGCCTGCGGCTGCTGCTGCGCCTGCTCCTCGAGCTGCACGTGCTGCAGCTGGACAGCGACGGTGTCGGCCATGGCGGATGAGGGCGAGGCGACAAGAGAGAAAGTGAGCTTGGAGCTGGTTGTTGGTCGGCGCTTGGGGAGGTGTGGCTCGCAGGCTGCAGCGCAGCGGAGCCAACGAGTACTGAGAATATCCGTTTAAGTACGATCGGTGGAAGGACTCAGACGCTCGACTCAGATAGTGGGTTCACCACAAGAGCAGCTCCATGGAGCTCACGCACAGGAATGTGGTGACGAGAGAGCGCCGTCCGAGCCACGAGAACAGGGCGCATGATCATCGGAGCTGCCGATTATGCCACGATCGATCCTGCGTGGTGGTGTGCGGTGTGTGGTGTGTGTGCTGGGGTAAAGTGTGGAGGCCACGCGCACTTCAACATGCAGGTGTCTCCTGGATGTATGCGCAACCACCCGAGCGGCGGCACAGGAACGAATGGCGAACGAGATGTTTCTCGTCTCTCTCTCTCTCTATCGATCTCTGTCTCTCTCTGTGTGTGTGTCGCATGTTCTACTCACTGGTCGAGTCCGCAGGCGTTGGCAGTGTCCACATGTAGACGAGAGCCATGAGCACGACAGACAGCGCTGGAGATTCCATGAGTACTTACTGTACAGAATGAGCTAGTGGCAGTCGAGATGCCCATGCACTGATATAACACCGATCACCACCAGCACCGAACTTAGGTAGATGCGTTTGTCTAAGTTCGCGTATCCCTTCGCACCTGAAGAAAACGATCCTCCGTCCTATCGTTAATGGAGAAGAAGGCAACGACACCATCGTCGACGGCTGCAGGCTCCAGCAGCAAGCGCCGTCGCCGTCCGCGGTCGCTGCTGCTGCTGCTCAAGAGTCTCACGGGGCTGCGCGTGCGCATCGACCTCAAGAACGACTGCGTCGTCGAGGGCGTCGTCGCGGAGGTCGTGCACGACATGGAGTACGTAGATCGAACGAGCAGCGCCTTGGCGCTCGCCTTCCGTTGCGAATAGCTGACGATCGCAACGCTGCAGTTTCACGCTCGTGGATGCTCAAGAGACCAAACCCAATGTGCGTGTCATCATGTTGTCTCATTGGTTGCTTGAATGGCGCTCACGTCGAGTCGAACAGGGCAAGCGCCAGCACCTGGACGAGGTCTTTGTCATGGGTCGCACCGTGCTCTTCGTGCACATTCCCGACCGCATCAACCTCAACCAGCACCTACAGCACTATGTACGGACATGGCTCTCTCGTCTCTCTGTCTCTCTCTTCCTGCTTCGTTCTCACAGTTGTTCTCTTCTCTTCAGCTCCGCATGCTACGGCAAAGTCGAGAGATGTACACGCGCGACAAACGAAAAGCGCCGGCGCCGCCCAAGCGCCCATGAGGAGAAACAACACAACAGTCAACAACTTTTCACTCGTTCTCTCTCTCTCTGCCTCTTTCGCCGCAGCGCGCATTATCATACAGGCGGAAGTCGGTGCGATGGCGACGAGGACGGCGGCGGCGCGGGTCTTCTCGCCATGGTCGAGCTACTCACACCCAGCGCTGTTGTCGACGCCCCCGTGAGCGACAGCTGCAGGGCGCCGCCCATCGCGCGCTGCAACGCTGTCAGCCGCTCCTTCAGGTGCGCGATCTGCGTGCGCTGCAGCTCCACTTCTCTCGCTTTATCGCCACCGCCAACCGACTTCTCCGACAGAGCAGGCGCCGTGTGAGGCTGCTGCTGCTGGCGGAGCGCGCCGCCCAGCACGAGCGGCGCCGTCTCGCGCAGCTCCTGCGTCGACATCTTGACGTTGTGGAACTCTCGCCGCAGCTCGTTGACCTGTGTCGTGAGCATGGCGTTCTCGCGCTGCAGGCGATGCAGCTCGCTCTCGTTGATGGTCATGCCCTTCATGATCTTTCGCTTGAGCGACTCGACCTCCTTCTCGAGATACTCGCGCTGGCGGTTGTACTCGGCCTGCGAGTTGGGCTCCTTGGCGTCGAGCGCGACGGCCTCCTCGTACTTCTTGTTGAGCGCCATGACCGCGTTCTTGAGCGCCTTCTTGTCCTCGATCACGTGCGCGCACGTGAGGATGTCGTTCTGCACCTGCTTCATGAGCAACTTCCCAAGCGCGACCTGTCGGATCTGCGCGTCCAGCTCCTTCTGCATGCCGTCCATCTTGAGCCGCAGCTCGCCGATCATGAGGTCCAGCGCCGCGTTGCTCTTGTGGTACTGCTCCAGCTCGGCGTCCATCTCCTCGATCTGCTTCTTCATGTCGGCGATCTCCTTCTCGCGCGGCTCGATTTGCCGCTTGAGCTCCTTGATCTTGTAGTCGAGCACAAACTTGAACTTCTCGAGCTCCTGGTTCTTCTTCTTGAGGTCGTAGATACGCTTCTCCTTGTCCTGAATCGTTTCCTCGCGCTCGCGGATCTCCTTCTTGTGGCCCTGAATGTCCTTCTCGAGCCCCTTGATATTCTCAAACAGCTCCTTCCCTTTCTCCTCGAGCGACCGGATCTCCTCCTTTTGGTCCTCAATGTCCTTCTGCAGCGCCGAAAACTTCTTCTTCATGATGCCGTTCTCGCCCTTGAGCCGCAGCGTCGCCTCGCGCTCCTCCTGCAGCTTGGCCTCGTACCGCATCTTGAGCTCCTCGATCTCGAGCTCGGCGTCCTCCTCGAGTTGGCGCTTGAGCGTCTCGTTCGTGTGCACCAGCAGCTCCTTCGCCTTGGCGCACTTGGCCTGCAGCTCCTGCTCCTGCGCTACCTTCTGGTCGTACTCGGTCGTCATCTCGGCCAGAAACTGCGTGTGACTCTCCACGAGTCGGTGGTTTTCCTCCTCGAACCGTGCGTTCTGCTCGCCTCGCGCTTGCTCCAGTGCCGTGTACCGGTCCTTCTCGGCCTGGATCTTGGCCTCGTACGTCGCCTTGAGGTCGAGGAACTCGTTCTTGTGGCTTTTGGTCATTTCGCTCATCTTCTTCTGGTACTCGCTTTCCATCTCGACCTTGTCCTGTTGCAGGTCCGTGCACCGCTGCCGGTCCTGCGTCAGCTCGGCCATAAACTTGTCCGATACCTCCTTGATCTTCTCCTTGTAGTTCATGTCCTTGAGCCGCAGCTGGTACTCGTTGTGCAGCGTCAGCTCGTCCACCTTGGTCTTCAATTCGTGCATCAGCCGGTTCTTCTCCTCGAGATCCGACTTGGTCACGAGAATCTCCTCGGCGAACGCCATGCCATTCGCGTTCGTCGCGATGCCGTTGCCGCCGCCGGGCGCATTGCTATTGCTGCCGCCGTCCAGCGAGACGCCGCCGATCGTGCTGATGCTGCGTGCCTCCTTGCTGCCACCACCGCCACCGCTGCCGCCGGAGGCGCCACCGCCTTTGCCGCCACTCTTTCCACCGAGATCGCGCGTCTCAAAGATGCACAGCGAGCCGTCTTCGCCCGCAGTGAAGAGGAACTGATTGTCGAACGACAGCCGCATGCGCGTGACCGGCAGGTCGTGGCACTGGTACTCGACGTACGACTGACTCGCTGCCAGCGTCTGCAGCGCTGTCGTCGTCGCGGCACCCGCTGCTTGAGACGCTGCTGCGCCCGCCGCTGTGGGAGACGTCGGCGACGGCGCCGCGTTGCCGGAGGCTCCTCCTCCCGTGGCCGTTGCTCCAGAGCCAGAGGCAGCAGCAGCGGTGGCGGCGGCTGCAGCGACCGCATTGCTGGCGTCGTTGTCGAGTGGCAGCCGGTAGACGCGGATGCTGCCGGGGCGGTTCGGCTCAACCGTGCCTGCGTACAGGAACTGCTGCGACGGCGCGAGCGCGAGCGGCCCAAGCGAGACGCCGCCGGCCCAGTGCTCGCAGCGCGCGACGCCCGTGACGACATCGATCTCCTTGAGCAGCCCGTCGGTGCCGGTGGCGTAGACGACGTCGCCGTCGTGCGTCAGGATCGCGTCCGTGTACGTGCAGCGCGCCTGCGAGTGACCGTCGCCGACTTTCGTCGCGGTGCGCAGGTTCCAGACGAGGATCGCGCCGTCGGCGCCACACGTGAGCAGCTTGCGGTCGTCGTGCTTCCACGCGATGGCGTTCACGCGGTTCGAGTGGCCGCGCAGCACACCGACGAGCTCGCCTGTGTACGTCGCGTAGACCTGCACGACGTTGTTGTTGGCCGCCGCGAGGTACTGGCCGCCGTGGCTGAAGCGCACCTCGCGACACGCCTTGATGGCGAACTCGCGGAACGCGCGGATGTCGTCCATGAGGATGTTGAGCAGCTTGAGCTTGTCGGTGAAGCCGACAGCGACGTGGAGCCCCGACGGGTGGAACGCCACGGCGTACGTGTCCTCCTTGAAGAACTTCATGATGTCGGTCGACTTGTCCAGGTAGTTCCACACGCGCACCGACTTGTCGAGCCCACATGTGACCACGAGCGGCTTGCGGATGCACGTGTCGAGCCCCGTGATGTGGTCGCCGGCGTTTCCAGGCTGGTGGAACGACGTCGCGAGCGGCTCAAAGTTCATCGCGTCCTCCTTCAGGATGTCGGTGCTCGAGAGCGTGAGCACGTAGAGCTGGTTGTTGTCGAGCGAGCACACGAGCGAGTCCTCGGTCGGGCTGATCGCGAGGTTGGCGATCGTGCTGCTGTTGCCCTCGACGCTGAACGTCTTGGCTTTCTTGTAGAACTCGCGCCCGTCGTCGCTGCGGTCGTAGATGCGCACGATGCCGCCCGAGCCGCCGCAGACAAAGCCCTTCGAGTACCCGAGGATCGAGCTCACGTAGTTGCCGTCCGACGGCGACGACGCCAGCACCTGGCGGAACTCGACGCCCTCGAACAGCCAGAGCTCGCCCGTGTCGGCCGCCGCGACGACGCGATCGTCACTGACCCACGCGTGGCACAGAAAGTTGGCGGGCTCGCGCTTGAGCGGCGTCGCCTGCAGCCGCAGCTGCCCGTCGACGAAGCGCAGGAACTTGATGATGCCGTTGCCGCTCACGCACAGCACGCTCGGGTCGTTCGGACTGAAGTCCACCTGGTTCACGGCGCCGCCCGCCTGGTTCGTGGCCTTGACGCTCGCGAGGAGCTTGGCCTTTTCCCAGAGCCAAAGCGAGAGCATCCAGTCGGGCGCGCCGCCCTGCGCGACGCAGTACTTGTTGTCGCTTGAGAACGCGACCCAGACGCACGAGTCCGACATGTTGTCGGCCAGCGCGAGCGTCTTGCGGCGCCGCAGCGTCACGAGGTCGTGGATGTGGATCACCGCCTTCTCGGCTTTCTCGGCGATCGCGACGTAGCGCTTGTTGGGCGACACGCTGAGCGCCGTGATGCCGCCGACGCTGCCGCTTTCCATGCCGTGGATGAACTGCTGCTCCTTCGACTCCATGTTGTGGAGTACGACGTTGTGGCCGCACGGGTACACGACGATGTTCTCATCGGCGAACGCGATATGGTTCTTGACGCTGCCCTTGATGCCGAAGAGGTACCGAGGAATGAGCAGCGCATTGCTGTTGTGCGCGCCGCTGGACGGCACGGTCGACGCAGCGGCCGCCGCCGCCGCCGCAGCGGACGGCGCGTTCGACGCTGCAGTGGTGGCCATGACTGTGGCGCATGCACGCACGCCTCAGAGACTTGGAGTCGAAGGCATGAATGAGCGCGCGTAACGGGCCACACACACACTACTGTAGCGCCATCAAGTATTTCCAGCGCGTCGCTTCATGCGGCAACAAAAAAAGATGCTTTTTAGGACCTGAAAAAACACGCTTTTTTGTCGTTTTCGTCGATCAACCCATGTTGCTGAATAAAACAATTTCGAACGGTGTTGCAAACATGCGAACTTAGCCGTCGCTAAGTCCGATGTGCTCGTTCCAGCCACCACGTGCTTCTCGCCTCCAGTGGACCCCTGAGCCAACGCCCCCAGCGACCACAGGACGTCGGCCCGAATTACGAGCGCCGAGAAGAACGCAGCGAGAGCGAAGCAACCAGGTGCGACGACGCTCCATGGCGTGTGCGTGCCCATTCGCCCCTCGTCCGCCGTCTCTCGGTCGATGGAAGCCGCTTCGATCGACGTGTGACGTGGGACGGGGAGAGCGCGAGGGCTGCATGTGAAAACGGCGATGGAATCTTGAGAAGACGGATAGATGGGAAGCTGACGCGCTGTCTGCGGATCTTGTAGCTCCCTTCAGGCAAACACAAACAAACATGGTGGAATTGACGCAGCCGCAGCTCGCGGTGCAGGATCTGTCCAAGCTCAAGGTCGAGGAGCTCACGCCGCTGACGCCGGAGGTGATCAGTCGTCAGGTCCGCTGCCCTCGTCTCTCTATCTCTCTCTCTTTTCCCCGTGAGATAGCGCGTCTGACAAACGAGCGTACTCGTGTTGCAGGCGACGATTAACATTGGTACGATTGGCCACGTTGCGCACGGCAAGTCGACGGTTGTGAAGGCCATCTCGGGCGTCCAGACGGTTCGTTTCAAGAACGAGCTCGTGCGTAACATCACGATCAAGCTCGGTTACGCCAACGCCAAGATCTACCGCGCCGAGAACGGCAGCGGCATCGGCTGCTACCGCGCGTGCGGCAGCTCCAAGCCCGATCGCTTCATCGATGAGGTCGACGGCAAGACGGTGTGGGTGCTCCAGCGTCACGTCTCGTTCGTCGACTGTCCCGGTCACGACATTCTCATGGCGACGATGCTTAACGGTGCCGCGGTCATGGACGCCGCGCTGCTGCTCGTGGCCGGTAACGAGGTCTGCCCGCAGCCGCAGACGTCGGAGCATCTCGCCGCCATCGAGATTATGCGTCTTCAGAACATTATCATCCTGCAGAACAAGGTCGATCTGATCAAGGAGGACGCCGCGGTGGCGCAGCACGAGCAGATCAAGAAGTTTGTCGCCGGTACGGTCGCCCACGACGCGCCGATCATCCCGATCTCGGCCGTGCTCAAGTACAACATTGACGTCGTGTGCGAGTACATCTGCCGCAACATCCCGATCCCGCGCCGTGACTTCACGTCGAAGCCCAAGCTCATTGTGATCCGTTCGTTCGACGTCAACAAGCCTGGTGAGGAGGTCGAGAAGCTCAAGGGTGGCGTCGCCGGTGGCTCGATCCTTGAGGGTGTGCTGCGCGTCGGTGACGAGATCGAGGTGCGCCCCGGTATCGTGAGCAAGGACGAGGGCGGCAAGGTCTCGTGCGAGCCGATTTACTCCCGCATCGTGTCGCTCTTTGCCGAGAAGAACGACCTTCAGTTCGCGGTGCCCGGCGGCCTCATTGGTGTCGGCACGAAGATCGACCCGACGCTGACGCGCTCGGATCGCCTTGTGGGCCAGGTGCTCGGCCTCAAGGGCAGCCTGCCGCACGTGTTTACGGAGCTCGAGATCAACTTTTACCTGCTCAAGCGCCTGCTCGGCGTGAAGACGCAGGAGGGCAGCAAGGCGTCCAAGGTGCAGAAGCTGTCCAAGGCCGAGGTGCTGATGGTGAACATTGGCTCGACGGCCACGGGCGGCAAGGTGCTGGCCGTGAAGCAGGATCTGGCCAAGATCCTGCTGACGGCGCCGGTGTGCACGCAGGAGGGCGAGAAGATTGCGATCAGCCGTCGTATCGACAAGCACTGGCGACTGATCGGTTGGGGCGAGATCCGTCGTGGCATCCGAGTGGAGATTCAGACGTCGCAATAGAGGAGTCCCGACTGACGACCGAGGCGCGTCTCCAGCAGGCGGGACCTACGCGTTCTCGCCTGCTTGTGACGCAGCCTGCAAGTGTTATGTAGTAGGCAACGAGAACGAATACAATGACCGAGCGAGACATGGGAACTCGGTGTCTTCATGTTCATCCCCCTCCTCTTCGTACGAGGAGGTCATGTCACTCAAACGAGGAGGTCATCCATCATGTGCTGCACCGCGTACCGTGTACCCGATGTCATTAGGCTTCTTATGACGGTGAAAAAGATACCGACCGACACACAGCTTGGAGGACATCGGGACTTCCATAATCCTTCCGACTCTCGTGCGCTTCCTCTCTCTCTCTCTCTCTCTTCCTGCGCCTGCGATGCTGCCGAGCGCCCCTGTCAAGACAGCGAATCTGTACGGACTACTACTACTACACGTCTGTCGTTCTGTGCTGACTGAGTCCCTAACTGATGATCGTCATGCAGCTTCAATGCGCTGAGCAAGACGACCTCCAGCAGTGGCGGCTCCCCGTCCGCGCAGCCGACTGTCGCTGGTGCAGGAGCCGCAGTGAACAAGAGCAAACGGAAGAAGAAGAAAAAGTCTGCGAGCAAGGCGTTGGAGCAGGGCAGCGAGAGTCATGCGTCATCCGACACGCGAGTACGTTCTGCTACCGTTGCTGGCGAAAACGCATTACATGGCGACGCTGACTCGCTGTATTCGCTTCTTTGCTGACAGAGTGAGGACACGGAGCAGGACAGAGAGCCACCGAACGCCACGCTTCCGTTGGCCCAGCGACTCGAGATCGCGGCGTCACACTCGGATCTACACGCTGCACTTGTCGGTCTTGTTGGGTGGAGCCGTCTGTACGTCGGCTCGGATACGATGCTCACGCTGTTCCAGAGCCGCGCACTGGAGCTACTTTTCGAGAACGTCCTCAAGGCGAGACCGACAGTCGACACGATCTTCATGAACCTCACGACGCTGTTGGCGAACTGCCTCGTTGTCGCGCGCGACGGGAGGCCGAGCGAGTCGCAAGAACACGTCGCTGCGTCGATCGTCGCGTCGCTTCGCGCGCTCATTGAGCAGCTCCACCACGAGCAACACGACGCAGAAGACCCAGTGACGTCGGTCTCGACTGTCGCTGCGTACCTGTCGAAGCTTGTCGTGACGTACCGGTTGTCTCTCAACGGTGTGGCGCTCGAGTCCTCCATCTCACAGGAAGTGCTCTCCATCGAGGCGCAGCTCGCAGCTGCCGCGAGTCGCGATGGCAGTGTCAAGGGTCAAACGATTCGAGACTCGTTTCAGCGTCGAGACATTCGCAGCGACGCGTTGGAGCTGTACGAATCACGCCTCAAGAAAGTAACTCAGCTTGTCGTCGAGCGTGCGGCGGGCTCCAACTCTGCTTCACTGTCTCCATCCGTTGATGATGACGACAACAACTCTACTCGTGGCGCAGCAGAGAGCGGCTTTCTATCGTTCGCTCTTCAAGGAAACTCGAACGGGTCACTCGTCCACGTTGATGCTTGCGAACTCGAGTCCGTCAACACACAGCAGCAAGAGCTGGCGGAGCGCAAGGCCAAGGCACTCGCTCCTGTCGAGCAGAAGCGCAAGGCGAACAATGCCCGTCTCGCAGAGTTGGAGCACCAGCGCGAACTGCTAGAGGCTCAGCTCCGCGCGGTGAAGCAGGAAATCTGCAAAGCTCAGGACGCCGATGCAGCCTTGGAGGCGGACGCTGCTGCTGTCGAAGATACATTTCAAGTTGAGATGGCTCGCTTTCGCGCAGAGCACGAGCGCATTCTCTCGTGGCAGCGACGCCAGCAGCAGCGCGCAGCAGTGGATACTGCGTTCAACACGCTGGAGCGCGCGATCGCGACGATCTCCGAGACCCACAACGAGGTTCAGAGCCTGCGTGACAAGCAAATCGTGTGCCTCCGGCAGCAGTTGGAAGGTGCGCTGCGGTTCTTCAGCAGTGAGCTGCCGTGCGTCAAGTTTATGCGATCGCGCATCCGTGAGGCAGAGGCAAAGCTGGCGCAACTAGAGGACGAAGCCAAGGGACTCCAGTCGCTCGGTGTCGACGCTGTCGCCAATGAGCTGCTGGAGAAGGCCGAGGAGCTCCAGCGACATATTGACGAAGACCGACAATGTGTTGCGACTCTGCAGCGACGAGATCTCGAGGTTGTTTCGATGACGGAGCGCGTCCTGCGCGACAACTCACTTCGTGATGCAGTCAATGCTCTGGACGACAACTTGAAGAAGGAAGTCTGGCGTCACGTCGAATACGTGAAGGATCTGTACAGCCAAGGACAATCAGCCGCAGGGCACGTCTGACTGACGCCAAGTATGACGTATGTAATAGAGTCTAGCTGGATTCAGAGGTCTCGATAGTCGCACTGTTGTTGTGACGCACTGGCGCTAAGGTCAGAGATCTCTTGCTCGAGGTTTCGCGTTGCGATCGTCTCTTGTTGAAGCCGTTGCTGAAGCTCACGGTTGCGACTCATGAGCAAACGAAGTCGTGCATGGTCAGACAACTTGCTCGACGAAGATGACGAGTTGGACGAAGCTGAAGCGGTGGGTGATGCAGGCCGAGTATTCATTGTTCCAGCTCTCCTCGCACTTGGAGAACTGTGCTCATCTGTTTTTGCTGACGCATGCTTGACTGTCGCGTACATGGGTTGTGGCAAAGACGACCGGCGTGGACTTCGGTGGCTCCATAACTATACAGTGATTGCACTATGATCTGGCAGACTGTACAGAACCGTAGGCCACACGTATGTGCTTACCTGCTTGATGGGGGACGCTGTGGTCATACTCCTCGTCTTCGAAGGAGAGAGCGGGCAGCGATCCGATGTGTGGACGTAGAGGTTATCTTGCTTCGAGGGCGATGATGCCGATGCGGATGCTGTCTGATGGGAAGGGTGCACTGCGGTAGTATTTCTGCTCGTACCGCTTTGCCGCCTGCCTGACCCAAGCGAAGTCGACGGGAGATCCACCTTTGGCGCCATTCCGGAAGCTGATGACACGTTTGTGTTTTCCTGACGCACTAGCATCCACTCGGAGAGCATCGAGTTTTGTTTCCGAATCGTTGCCACCTCTCCCTCGAGCTCTTCTATCTGGGCTTGTAATGTCGATTTTTCGGTGCGCACCTGCTCCATCTGAGACTTCCACTTTGTTTCGCGTTCGAAATGCTGATCTTTGAGATCTTTGATCTATTGTCAACAATGTCAGCTGCGATGCCGTTGGATGATGACTCAAATGACGCACCGTTCGCACTAATGTCTCCTTGTCAACTTCGACGTCGTGGAGCTGAGCCTTTAGATCTTCGCATTCATGGACAACAGCTTGACCTAGCTCAATACGGCGAACTAGTGCCTTGGCTCGTTGCTCCAAAGCAGCATTCACGCAATTTAAGGTCTCGATCTGCTCGTCAAGTGCACAGCGCATGGCGTGTTCTTCTTCTAGACGCCTCGCTGTGTCTGAGAGTTGTGACTGTAGGTGACCATTGTCACAGCGTTGCTCCTCTAGCTGCTGTTCTAACTCAGCGTGTTTGCGCTGTGCCTCGACCAAGCCTTCATCCCTGTCCCGTAGATCCTGCTCAAGTGACTTGACGTGGGCTCGTTCACGTTGCAGACGGTCACGCCACGACTGGATCTCATCCTGGATGCAAACCGCAGCGTCAGAATGAGATGGGTGAGGGCACTCACTCCTCCTACTCGCACCTCTTTCTGCGTTAACTCCGCCTGAAGCTCATTAATAGTTGTCGTGAGTGTCGTATGAATCTTTTGAGACTGTTCACGATCCCATGCTGACGAAATGCGGGACTGGGAGCTTTCTGGTGGTGAATTGCGAGGCGTCAGCAAGAATCATGGGCGTTTATTCACGTCCGCCGCACCTGCTGTCATGCGGTTCGCCGAGAATGCCGTGACAGAAGCAGACGATAACAGCGCATTTTTCTCCTTCTCAAGCTCGAGTGCTCGGCTCACAAGTAACGCATTCTTCTCTTTCTCCTGACGAAGCTCCTGTTTCAATCGTTCTTGCGCTTCCTTGAGATCTTTTATGAGTGCCTGAGCCTCTGATCGCGTGGATGCTATGACAGGAGCATCGTTCCCTTGTCCCATCAGTTAGCCCTGCCTACGTTGAAGCCGCCATGGCACGCAACTACCTTCTAAAAGCGCCTTGAGACGGCGCACTTCCCGCTCGGCGTCCTCTCGGATCCGAGTCTCGTCCTTCACTTTCTCTGTGAGCGCTGCAAACTTGCGACACAACACGCGCAACTGCGTCGTCGCTTCAACGGCAGACAGATTCGTGGTCTTGCTGAGCGTGTCCTTGACCATTGTCGCGTTAACCTTGGCCATCGCATCGTCTGAGTTTGCCAATCAGTATGTTGATGCAAGCACCCTGCTGTGGCATGGGCGTGACGAGCTTACCTTCGAGCGGTGGCGGAGGCGCAGGTGGTGGTGACGTTGCAGAGGGAGACTGCATCTTTGTGGGTCTGGACGAAGCGCGTACTCGCTCCTGCGTGGACGTGAGTCGAGATGACGCTCGAACTCTGCTGCTGCCTTGCATTGTCACAGGCGCCACCGAGAGCGACCTCATGCGCCGCCAAAAGAGTGTGTGTCGCTTCAAGGTAACCGCTCGCCACGACCCTAATACTACGTGTACCACATTATACCGGTCTCTATCTAGGCCGAATGGCCTGTTTGTGTGCTTGAACGTCAGAGTGATGCTCGCACTCGTGGACCGCCGAGGGGATCAACGGCAAAGCGAGCGAGAGCGACCACAACAGAAGCATGCGGCTCACGACGTGGATGCTCGCGGCGGCGGCGACGCTGATGGGCGCCTTGGTGGCAGGTGTGTCTTCTTGTCTGTATCGATTAAGGTAGCGTGCAGCGGTATTGAACGATGCGACGAATGGGGACGCAGCTCAGGATACAGACGAATTTGATGGCGTCGAAGCGGCGGTACGTTGTTCGAATGATCAGAGCTTGGCGTCGAGCGTGAGCACTCATTGTGTGGAAACGCAGAAGCCGAAGACGAGCGAATTCAATTTCGAGCCACTGCCTCCGCAAGGTGAGAGGGAGCTCGGGTGGTGTGGGTGTGCTGGACCTTGTCATTGATGCATTACTCTGTATGCGCTAGACCGCACGTACTGGGTCGAAGGCGCGACGTGGTTGTTTGTCGGTCTCTATGGCGTTAACTATCTCTTGGGCAAGCGCAAGAACCGTCAGATCGCTGACGAATGGTGAGTGATGACCCGTTCTTTTTTCTTGCGCGATGGAGCTGTGTCTGAGCGGGAAGGTTGTCGGTTGCAGGCTGGAAGCAAGCGAGCCACACCTTGTGAAGGAGTTCGCGTACACGGGATCGAGCGCTGAGCCGCGCGTCGGCCTTCTCGTGGACAGCACAAACAACTTCAAGTACTATTGCACGGGTCGTCGTTTCTGCTCGCGACTTGTCGTGGACCTTGAGGTGTGTGCTTGTGGGCAATCCTTCTCTTTTTCTCATCCTCATGGGTGCTTCTGGCTCCCAATCAGCTCAAGAGCCGCCATGACATCTTCTCTCGCGTTCTGGGTACCATCATCTCTTCGCCTGACTACCTGGTGAGTATTGCCGCATGGAACGTAAACACTGGAGCCACTAACTGAAGCCTCGCGCAGACGTTTGATGTCGGGCTCAACGCGTTGGACCTGGACCCAATCGTTTTTGCGATCAGCAAGAAGACGCAGTTCAACTCGCTAGTCAAACTCTTTCCCGAGCTGGTATGTGCTTTCATTTCTCGATCAGCATTTACAAGAATAATCACCGTGATCACTGACGCGTTCAAATTGTGACTCCAGGTTTCACTGGCGAAGCGTTTGCCTTCCAACGACGTTCCTGAATCTTTTTGTGTTGCGGCTGACAATATTGAAACGCCCAAGACTGCGATGACCCGTCAACTCGTCAAGGTCAGTGAGAGAGTCCCCACATGTCGCGCTACCTGAACACAATTGACACCAGTTGACAACGTGTGGCGCAGCATCTGGAGGTGTTGGAGCCCTTCCTCGACTACGTTGTGATCAGTGACATCAGCACGCTGCCCATCGCGTACGTGTTTGTCTGGATTTGGGAGATTTCCTTGCAGTAACCGCACAATCATCCCATGGATGCAGGGGATTTCCCAACTCGGAGAAACGCGTGATGCGCATTCGTTTCACTCTCCAGAACGGCTCGAACAAATTGGACAAGGCAGCCGCTGTGGCTTTCATGGCGTACCTCATTGATGCCATTGGCTCGACGATGAAGCTGTCGCGTGACGTACGTTACTACTATTCGTCGTGTCGTACTCGATCTAAACAAACTGACGTGTCCATCGATCATCATAGCTCAAGCTTAGTGCGCAAAAGAAGCGCGCCAAGTATGCGCTGGAGCGTGGTCCAAGCAACGTTACTCAAACGGTTAGTCTCTTGGATTGCGTTTGCAATTCACGAGTGCTGATCGTTGCTGTCCTGGCCAGGAGACTGCGAGTCGCCCTATCGGCAAGAAAGGAAAAGAGTACCAGAATCTGTCGTATGAGGAGCAGCAGAAACTGGATGAGCAGCAGCATAAGCGCGAGATGCGTAAGCGTCTGACTCGCAAGGTGCGATGACTGATTGTTTTTGGTTGTGGTTGGCTTCGTCGGTCGCTCACCGTTCTTCTGTCAGCAGAAGTAAGCAAGGTATCGCGGCATCAGCTGTGATGCTGACATGCGCGCCTTGTCTAGGAGCTTGATAGAACAGGTCCAGAGGACTTGGTTGGTGAAGCAGCATCATTCACTTGTGTTGGGAAAGCGTAACGAGATTTGGTTGTGGAATGCAACGGACTTTAATTGGTGGAAAAGTAGCCAATCACTGTCTCACACTGATCACTCTGTCACAAGGATCACTTTCGCTGACGTTTCCAGTGACGGAACGGCACACTGCGAGCGCTCAGGTCAGCATCGTGTATGGCCTCGCGGATTCTTCGCAGCGTTGTGGTAGCTCGCTCCGGGCGACGCTTGTGTTCATGTTGTTTTGCTTTCATGGGAACGTGTTCGATTGCAATGCGAAAGAGACTGTGAGCTTGCCCCTCGTTCTCTGGTGTCTGTATCGGTCCGCTCGTCGCACGTTCGGCTGCGTTGATGATGACGCTGACATTAGTGAACACGTACACTGACCAACAGGTGTGTGTCAGGCACTTGGAGTATGAGATAACTGTAGAATTGGACGCTTGTGTCCATCGACAATGAGAGTCGCAAACATCAGTGGTAGAGCGTCGGAAGCGCACGCAACTTCTGGGTGAGGAGGGAGTTGGGAAAAGTCGGCACTATTGATGGGCAGACCAGCGACTACGCGCCCCCTGAACTGGTCTCCCGCTGCTTCATACCGAACGTACCGATCTTGAACGCCGCCGAGCGACCTGCCGCACCTCAGACACACACTTACGATGGATGGAGCGCCTGAGCTAGCACTGCAGATGAAAGTGGCGACGCTTTTCTGATCGAGTGGGTGCCGTAGACATTGTCACAGACTCTAGCAATGTCAACAGAGACTTCGAGAATCGGCATTTATGACTCGATCAAGGAAACAACGGGCCGAAAGGCAGCTATGGATTGGCGGCGCCAATCCATAGCTGCCTGTATTGCCGCCAATTTGGCGGCAAGATAGATCGCGAGAGCGTACAGCACTTCGATATCCACTAAGCGTGGATACTGATACCGTTTTGGAGTTGAATTTGGCCATGAGAAACCTCTCAAAGATATCTGGCGTGAAGACGGAGACGTCGAGGGAGCCATCAGTGTCGAAGAACCGCTCGGGATCTGGCAGGTTCGAGTCATCCATAGACTGATCTGCATCAAGCTACTGGTGTACGCTCGGTTCGTCGCCGGCGCTGTACACGCGTTGCGCACTTCGTCGGCGGTCATTGGAGTGCCGCTTGCATCACTCGTAGAATCCGGAGCAGCGTGCGTTTGAGTCATGATGGCGACAGGATCTAGCCGAAAGTGATCATCGCTTGCCTTTCAAGCAATCCTCTCAAGTCGACATGATTGCACACCTCTAAAAATGACCAATCACCGTGAGCTGTCGATTGTAACCAAACCATCCGAACCGTTCTTGACGTACTTCATTTCACGCCAACTATACTAAATCCAAGTGATGCGCCAGCTTGGCAAAAAAAATGTCGTGCAAAAACAACCGATTCTGGTTACGGGCAGCACTGTGAGGGACATATCTAGGTTACGGGAACTGGAGAATCACTGTTGATGCTCTGTTGACGCGCTCGCTCAGCGCTTGGAATTTGCGACTGTTCGAATTTTGTCGACTCAATGGATCATGTAGCCATGTTTTTCCGGATAATCCTCTACTCTCAGGTCGATATCCGGCATGCTTGTCAAGTGTCGTAACAGTAGCCAGGATCGTATCCGGATAGCATATCCGGTCACTCTTTGACCCACGCACCAACCCGTTCACACTTGGCCCAGGTCAGGTATACGGGCTAGCCTGTCAACCTGGGTCGACTATACGGGCTGACGGTCCGGGTATACAATTCATGAATTGAACATTTCCAATTCAATCGTCAATTCATTTGGCTCCCCTTTGTTCGCTTTTCTCTTTTCTCTCTGGAGAAGTGCAACTGAGATCATTTTCCCAACGCGACGGGACTCTTTGGGCAGTCGACTCGACGCAAGACTCGGCGCCAGCGCACAGCAGCAACAGACGCGATCGAAAGGACGGAGACGCCGAACGCGCACGATCTGTAGGTGGGCGAGGCGCTCCCTTGCTGTTGTTTCATGGACCGAGAGGAAGGGGGAGGGGCTGACTGGTGGAACGGTCTGTGTGGGGGGGGTGAAGTAGAAGGAGCATCGGATATGGAGGAGCTACTGCATCCGCTGCTGCGTGTGCCGTTTGAGAAGGCCAACAAGAGCTTCCGCCTGTTCCACAAGCAGCTGACGCGCGATGTCGCTGCCGTTCAGCGACAGATCCTTGCGATGCGGCAGGAGCAACCGGCAGCACAGCACGCTGCTGTCGCCGAGACCATCGCGCAACTCGAGACAATCGCTGACGAGATTCGGCGGGTACAGAAGCAAACCAAGACGTTTATTGGAGAGCAACAAAGAGAAGTCGAGTCGTGCGTCACGCGTGCGCAATTCGCTCAGAGTACGACCAGTCGTCCTGACGAGAAGGTGCCGTCGACGACGCAGTGCAGTCAGCACCAGCAGCAGCATGAAGCCCGACTCGTCGCGGATTACCTCCTTTGTCGAGGATTCGTGGACAGCTCTCGTCTCGTGCAGGAAAGGAGAGGTACAGCCATCGTTTACACTGTTGGCCTCGCTCATTAGAGTTGTCTGACCGAATCGTCTGCTCCGTTCGTCTCCATATTGATCAGGGATTGGTTTTCTCGTCGACCATGAGCTTCATCTCGAGCACCAAAGCATCCTCAATGATCTTCATGCCCACAATCTCACCACAGCGATCGAATGGTGTGCTGACAATGGCTCGCGCCTGCGCCGAATGCAGTCTCGCCTTGAGTTTCAGCTACGGCTCCAAGAGTTTATTGAGCTCGTGCGATCTGACAAGAAATTGGAGGCTATTCAGTACGCTCAGGCACATCTCACACCGTTGACAATGCAGCACGATAACGAGGAGATTCGCAAGTCGATGATGGATAGCATCCAGGAGGCGATGGCGACACTAGCTTTCAAGTCACCTGACAAGTGCGGCGTTGAGTCGTACTCCCGACTCTTCTCGGAGGAGCGGTGGCCAATGCTCAAGGATCTCTTTCGCACGACGTTTTTTGAAGTCTACGGTATTCACAATCCGCCCTCACTATGTGTTGCGCTGTTTGCCGGTCTCTCTACATTAAACACCAGAACATGCCGACGAACACGAGAGGCACGAGCTGCAGCGTTGAAGCGACCCGCGAGCTCGGGTATTGAAGAAGCCATTGACGACGCTCAAGGATCTACCATTCTCAGCGCGTTGCAGTCAGGTGACGCAACGACGCCACGTCGTGGCAAGAAAATTCGGTTCATTCCGGATAACGAAGACGACGATGACGATGTGGAAGAGAAAGACCGACGGCGGACAAAGCGAAAACACAGCAAGAAGCGCAGCAAATTGGATTCATCAGACAGTATTGAGTCCAGCGAAGACCTTGCACAGCAAGTTCCATTGTGCCCAACGTGCAGCGACGTCGGTGGACGACTCTGCGAAGGGCTCCCGTTTGCACATCACCCACACTCTCGACTGGTGTGTCGCGTCACTCAAGCAGTGATGAACGAGCACAATCGGCCACTCGTGCTGCCAAATGGCTTCGTGTACAGCCAACAAGCCGTCGATCAGCTGACGTCGGAAGCCCCTGGCACGCAAGGCTCAATCCACTGCCCTGAGACCCGAGACGTGTTCGCCGTCAGTGACGTCAAGCCTGTCTACATTCTGTAGATCGTCGTGAGCGACACCGTTGTGCCGGCGCGAAGCCGTTGTTTGCCGTCCCGTTGTTGCCTGTATACTTTATTTTTCATCCGTGCGCTTGAATCACTAGAGTTTGACGCGTTGAATATCACTTTATTTGACAGCAGCGTGGTCGCGTCTTGACATCAGCTGCTGTTCGGTGGCGTTTGCTCCCGCTTGACGAAGACACCGACGTGCCTCAAGCCGTCGGTCATCGCCTGCATGAAGTCCTAGAGCGCCACAACGAGTCAGACAACGTGGATCAGCAGGCACAATCAACCCACGGAGACACCAAAGGGCACGTACTTGCGTGGGCTTCTCGCCGAGCCGCCGCTTGCCCTCGAGAATGAGCACGAGGTGCACTGCGGGGTCGATGCGCGTGATGTAGTAGCTCGTCTTGAGGCGTCTCTCCGTGTGCGTGATCATCGATGCGGCGTCAAGCGCCGACCGGTTGTCCATGATGAGGCTCACGACGTTTGGCCAGTGCTGCATCGGAGGCTCCGAGTGCGGGTAACTGAAGACCGCCGGCCAGCCACGCAGCCCCCAGAGCGGTGCGAAGTCCTCCGACTCGTCGTCTTCGGCCTCGGGCTCTACGTTCAGGAAAAGCGGAGGGCTCGCGACCGCCTGGCGCTTGGTCGTCACGGGAGATGACGACGGCGTCGTCCGAAGACGAGGGTCAAGCGAGCCTCGAAGTCCGCCCTTGGGGGTCGCCAGCGATTGTTGGACGGGAATGCGTTTGGAAAGAACTGTCGTTGGCGACGCAGAAGCGGAGGAGGAGGACGTTGCTTGTGCTGCAGCGGCAGCAGCAGCGGCTGCTGGGTTGCTCGTGCTGGGACAGAGGTATCCGCTGGGATGATAACGAGCTCCCTTGTTCTCCAGTCGGTCTGACTCGAGAAGGAGCATGACAGACACTGAGCTTTCATCGCCTCGGTACACTATTAGAATACCATCACAATGAGTGAGTGACGTGTACCAAGCGACTGCAGCCGACAGCGAGAGAGGGACAGAGAGAGAGAGAGACTTACATCCTTTCGCGAGCATCACGTCCATGAGCTCGAGGTACGAAAACCCAAACGCGTTCTTAAGCGCACGCGGAAGCCCCGATGGCGCGATCGGGTCGCAGCGCTTCGTTAGCGGGTCCAGCCAGCGATGAAAGTAAAGCGAGAATTTGGCGACGAGGCTGCGGTAGAAGCGTGAGGACCACTGGAACACGGGCAGCGCGTAGCCGTCCTCACGCTCCATCTTGGCGATGGCGGCCGCGATCATCTCGGCCGCGACCGTGCGCGTGTTGGTCGAGTTGAAGCCGCTTGTGCCGCCGACCGTCGACTGCGTGCTGTTAAGCGCGTTGCCGCTCGGTGTGAGCAGGCTCGAGGCGAACGTGTACGCAGGTGTCGAGCCAAGAATCGCGTGCTCGAGTGCGTTCGTCGGTGTGCCGCACGGCTGCGATGGCTGCGAGGCACTCGTGCCGCTTCCTCGCAGCGACCGGAGGCTCGAGACGGAAAGTCCTCGCTTCAGTAGACTTCCTCTCTGCGACAACAACCGAGAGAACGTGCTATTGATCCTCACGGCGTCAGTCCTCTTCGCTACTTGCACGTCATTGAGAGCAAGCATTCGTGCGCACCTCTGGTTCTCGGTCGTCACTTCGCTAGTGGATGGCGCGACACTCGACGCCTCCGCCGACGGAGTGCACGCGAGACTCTTGCGGCGAGTCGCCGTGTACGTCGCCGCGCTTGTCGTCGACGTGGACGCTGGTGGTGGCGGCGCAGCGTCTCTCTCGTCTGCCGGCGGCACCGTTCCACCGCCGACTTGCAGCAGCAGCGTCGAGGACTCGAACGATGTGCCGTTGGAATACGTCGATCCAGAGAACAAATAGTCGTCGTC
Organism: Pythium insidiosum; assembly: GCA_022836835.1. Lineage (NCBI taxonomy): Eukaryota > Oomycota > Peronosporomycetes > Pythiales > Pythiaceae > Pythium > Pythium insidiosum. Next base: position 223,670 of record JAKVDI010000026.1, on the reverse strand, counting down.
GCCGTCGTCGCCGTCGCCAAAGAGCGGGTAGTCCGTCAGCGCGTCGATGTGCTCGATCCACGCACGCAGCGCGGCCTTGCAGCGGTGCATCGCGACCACCGACTGCGTGAAGTCGTACTGTGCGATGCGACCGTCGCTCTCGAACGCCGCCTGCACGACGCGCAGCTCGAGAATCGCCGACTGCCGCAGCGTCGCCAGCAGCGAGTGATCGATCGGTGCGAGACAATGCAGCAACTGCTCAATGACCTTGGCGCTCTGGCAGTGCGAGAGCGTCAGTTATGTGCGGTCAGTGAGTCAGTAAATCCGTTTTCTTCTTGTGTACCTTGGCGGGATCGATGGCTGCACCGCTTGTGCTCGTCGCGAGATCGCGGTAAAACTCGATCATTGGGAGACGCAACTGCAGCACAATCATCATGAGCACGAGATCCCAAGGGGCGAAAGATCGAGCAACGTGAAGCGTTAGGATGAAGAACGCACAGAGAAAAAATCGGCCGATTGCTCGAGCAGCGAGCAGTAGAACTCGAGGTCTTCGATCGTGAGTCGTGCTGTGAGGTCCGACCAGTCCTCAGCCGACGCTCCGTGCTGCGGCTGCTGTGGAGGATGTTGCTGAAGCGCAGTGAGACGGCGTTCGCGCTGCTGCAGGCGTTGAATCACTGCGCGAGTCTCGTCCGCGAGGTGCCGCAGCAGCACGAGCAGCTTGTTGTAGAGCTGGTCGATCGTCTCGGAACGCACGACCGTCGGCTGCAGGTAGAGCATCGTGTGGTACGTGCTCTCGCAGGACGCGAGCAGTCGCACCATCACGCGGAACGCGTCCCAGTGCTTCCACTCTTCAAAGCGCTCGAGTTCCTCGTCGTCGTCGTCGTCGTCGTCGTCGTCGACACCGTCGACGCTCTCGTTCTCTTTGCTCCGCGCGAGCACCGCAGTCGCTTGCTGGTACTGGAACTTGCCGAGCGCCTCGAATACAGACGCGAGACACGTCGTGAACACGCGATGCAGCAGATCTTCCTGCAGCGCCGTCGCAGTCGACGTCCCGAGCGCAGCAACCGCCGACCGCGACGTCGGCGACGTGAGACTCGATGGCCCCGACGCCGCGCTACCGACCAGCGGCGTCATGACTGCGTTGGCGCCGAGGAACAGGCGTGCACGAGGCTGACGCCCAGGCGTCGAGACCGCTGGCGCTGCTGATGAGCGCAGGTGTTGTGCGGAGTGCGGGCCGCTCGTGCGAGCGTCGCTCGGCGGAGCGTGGCTGTAGTTGTGGCTGTGGCTGTGGCGGCGCACGAGCTCCGGGTGAAGCCGGCGCGCGCCACGGGAGGACGACGGAGGCGGCGGCACGATCGGGGACGTCACGAGCGCAGCTCCATGCGGCGCGTCCCCCGCGAGGCGGCGACGCGCAGGACCAGCACCTGGCCCGCGGGCCCGCGTCTGGGGCGACGGCGCGCCTGGCGCTGGGGACGACGCGCCGTTGCCGTTGGTCACGCGTGTCGGGATCGATCGAGAGCGCTCGGAGCGCAGCGGAGGCGGCGTCGCCATCGCGGTCGCGTCATCTTGCGCGCGAGAGGCCGCGATCGAGCGCTGCATGAAGAAGCAAGCGGAGCAGAGGGCGAGTGAGTGAGCGGATCCGATAGTGACAGTGCGTCATGTCGAGACTGGATCTCCCGAGAGAGTGACCACGTGTTCACTTGAGTGACTACATGAGTAGCTCTTCATCATCCATCATGCCAGCGTCACGCCAGCATCTCGTGAATGAATGGAGAGCTCAGGAGTGCGTCGAATGGACAGAGAAGACAACGCAGAAACGGAACGAGAAGACGCAAGCGGAGGAGAGGGTTGACTGGCAGTCGATCGTCCGTTTGCAAATACATCTGAGAGAGGTGAACGTGAGCAGACATGGCATGCTGGAGGAAGCGTCGCTGGCTCCCACTGCTGCTGCAGTCGACTTTTTTCGCTCAGGACCCCGCCCATTGGAACATCACCAGCCATCGAAACACGTAGAACGTCTCGCCTCACAATGCGACGGTCTCGCCGTTGAGAAACGACACTGATGGCGCGAGTCGCGCCAGCTCGTCGCTCGTCCGAGACATGAGATCGACGTCGTCCATGTGGCTTTGACCATTGCCGCCGCCCAGATCACTCGAGAGAGGAGCCCCACTTGAGGTGCTGCTCGTCGTGCTCGTCGCACTGCTAATCGCGGTCGCTAGTGCCTGGGTAAACGCTGATGTGACAGCGGATGTGACGTGGCGAGTCGATGTCAACGGATCCAGATCGAGTCGCTGACGTTGGAGCTGCTGCTGAAGCTGCTGCGCGCGAAACGCAGCGTCCGCGTAAATACGAGCCGATGCCTCCTCTAGATGTTGGTTGCGGCGCTCCATCTCAGCGTCGAGATGCTCGGGGCAGAACCCGCCGCCGATGACCCACGACTTGCACGGAACGGCGCCACATTTGCGGCCGCCACCGTGTGCCTTACAGTGGCCACCGCCACGATCAACTGCACGGCAGCCATCCATCCGACACTTGGTACCACCTCCATGGCGAATACAGTAGCCACCTCCTTTTTGCATGTTGGTGCAGCCGTCCTCTCGACAGCGCTTCCCACCGCCGTGACTCTTGCATAACCGATTGCTTTGTGCGTGCCGTTCGCACCCTTCGACATTGCAGCGCAGCTTGCCACCGTGACCCCTACAGAGCTTGTTGACTTGGCGATTCTTCGTGCACCCATCGACGATGCATTTGCGACCACCGCCGTGGCCGATACAGTGGCCGCCACCGAGATCATACTTCACACAACCGGGCGTCTTGCAGCGCTTGCCGGGACCCTTGTGTGCCTCGCATAATCCCCCGCCGATTGCCCAATTCCGACACTTTTCGAGCTCGCACCGTTTACCACCGCCATGCCGCTTGCAGAATCCGCCACCTCGATCGACCTTCGTGCAGTTCGCTGCTCGACACTTCTTGCCACCTCCATGTGCGATACAGAACCCACCGCCGATGTCTCGCTTCTTACAACCTTCTTCTTGGCAGAACCGGCCACCTCCGTGGCCCTTGCAGAAGCCTCCTTCCATGCGCTTGCGCTCGCAACCTTCCACCGGACACAGTGGTTTACCACCATGGCCAGAGCACAGTCCGTAGCCCTGCACCAGCTTGTCGCAGCCCTCGACCTTGCACTTCTTGCCACCGCCGTGGCGAATGCAGTACCCGTTGCCCTGGTTGAACTTGTTGCACTGAGGCTCCTTGCAAAACTGGCTTACCTTATGGATCGTACAGCGTCCATCAGCACCGATCGCAGGGCGTGTGCAGCGGACCCGCTTCTTGCTGAAGTACCGGCAGCGCGGTAGCCGGGAGCTGGTCGTCGCTCCGCCTGCGACCTGCTCTGCGACAGCAGCGTTATACACAGCAGCGGCAGCGTGCCCAGCGGCTTGTAGCTGCAGCGCCGCTGCGGCCGCCTCGACGTCTTCGTGGACGAGTTCCATCGCCGCCTCGCTCCGCCGCAGTGCGTCGTTCGCCATGGCGTCGTCGTCGACCGCGACAGCAGCGACGGCGGTTGCGGCTGCCGCCTGCCGGGTCTCGTCGTCGTCGACATCGTCGTTGTGATCGCCGTCATCGTCCATCTCGTCATCAACGGCGTCCATGGAGCCGTGCTGCGCCTTGTGTTCCGTGTGCGCCAGCAGCATCTGCGCAAACTCGGACGGCGCGACGTCATTGTCGAGATCCGGAAGCCCGTCGGCGCCCGTGAACGGCGTGCGGAAGTCCAGGTCGCTGCCCTGAACGACGCCGAGGTCCGCTGTTTCCATTCGCCATTCGCAGTAATCAGTCGCTCGTTCGTTTCGGGCCGCATATACACAGAGACACAGAGACACACAGAGACACACACGCACCGATGACAGACGCAGAGAACGCTGTCGCGTCCTCTGCTGAGCGCAGGCCGCGCAGGAAGCGCAAATACTCGTTCTCCGCGGGCTCGCGCTCGTCCGCGGCAGCACCAGCGTCCATGCTTCACTTGGTTTCACTATATGCGCAGAAGAAAGCGCAGGTGCGACGGCTTGCTTTGCCCCACACTTGCTCCGATTAAGTACGAAAAACGAACTGTACTGTGGGCGACATGATAAACACCTGAACTGCGAAAACGAATACACGCCGTGAGTTTAAACCGTTAAAACGTCGAGTCGCTCTGATTGGTTGAAACGCTGGCCATGTCATCCGTGGCTCTTCGGTTGGCCAGCAGCTTCATGGGACCAGCACAGACAGCGGCAGCACGCGAGCGAGCAATGGCGGCGGACGCGATGACGGCGGCGGAGATCAAGCAGCTCGAGGCCAAGATCAAGGAGGACGTGAAGCAGGTCAATGGTGCGTAGCGTAGCTGTGGCTGTAGCTGCTGTGGCTCTGGCTGTAGCGTTCGTTGCGGTGCTAACCAACCAACGACATGGATGCAGAACTGCCGCGGATCGCCAAGGCGCTCAAGCACAAGGACAAGGCGGTCGCGCAGGCCGCGATGCTCTCGATGCGCCGCCTGCTGATCTTCTTCGCCGAGAAAGGAGACCTCCGGGCGACGTCGGCGACCGCCGCGTCGGATGCAAAGAAAGCCAAGAGCACGGACGCCGTCGCGACGTTCCGCAAGTGGCTCTGGGGCATCTACGTCGCGTTCATCAAGGAGATGCTCGAGTGGCTGCGTCACGGCCAGGACGAGCACGTGCAGGTGAACGCGCTGCGCACGCTCATGGAGTTTGTGTCGCGCGAGGGCGATCTGCGCGGCGCCAGCGCCAACGTCTTTGGCAACGAGACGTTCATGCGCGTCGTGCAGCAGCTCGCGGCGCTGCCCAAGCTGTCGGGCGAAGTCGCGAGCGTGTTCAAGGGCGAATACGTCGGCGCGTACATTGACGTGCAGTACTACATGGTATGACACGCTTGGTTCTGTGGGCGGACGTTTAGCCTTGCTTGATCCCTGACATCTCGCTTTCACGTGTAGTTGCGCAACCTCACACAGCTCTTGGACGCCGATCTGGACGCCAAGAAGAAGAAGAAGGACGAGGGCAACAGTGACGCGACGGATGAGAACGACATGACGCTCATCGCGAACGCGCTTCGCCTGCTCAACATGGTGCAGATGCCGGAGAAGCCGTCCGACATCAAGACGTTCCTCGTCGAAGTCAAGCCCGAGGCGCGCGTCGCGGACGCCAGCGATGACGACGAAGAGGAGGACGACGAGAACGAGGCTGAAGCGGCTACCGCCAAGCCGGTCGTTGGCCAGAAGCGCAAGGCCAAGACGGAGGAGGACAAGGCGCCAAAGGGCAGCCTCTACAGCCTCAAGCAGCACCGCCACGTGTACAGCATGTGCTGGATCGCGGCATTGCGCCATCGACTGCCGACCGACGCGTACAAGAAGGTGCTGACGCAGCTGCCGTTCGAGATTATGCCGCACCTCGAGAACCCGCTGCTGCTCTCCGATTTCCTCACGGACTCGTACAGCATTGGCGGCGTCACGAGTTTGCTCGCGCTCAACGGACTCTTCTTGCTCATCACGGAGCACAACTTTGACTACCCCGACTTCTACAACAAGCTCTACGTGCTGCTGCAGGACCCGACACTGCTCACCGCCAAGCAACGGTGCGTCTCCTTCTTTGTCTGTGTTGATTTCATTATTTCTCACGTGACAGTGGGCCATTTTTTCTTTTACAGCTTCCGCTTCTTTGGACTGCTCGAGCTGTTCCTGTCGTCCACGCACTTGCCCGCGTACCTCATCGCGGCGTTCGCCAAGCGCCTCTCGCGCGCGGCGCTCACGGCTGAGCCTGGCGCCATCATCTTCATTATCCCGATGGTCTACAACCTCATCCTGCGCCACAAGGAGTGTCTGCAGTTGATTCACCGCAGTGCCGCCGTGACCGCTGCGGAGCAGGCCAAGCAGCGGCGAGAGGAGCTCTCGAGCGCCAACGCGGTCGACGCCGCGGCCCGTCAGCTCTCGCGAAAGACCATGGCCGTCGTGCTCAAGGACGGCCACGACCCGTACAAGAGCGAGGAGGCCGACCCGCAGCAGAGCAACGCGCTGCAGAGCTCGCTGTGGGAGATCTACTCGATGCGCCACCACTACAACGCCGAGGTCGCGGCCAAGGCCAAGCTCTTTGAGGAGAAGCTGCGATCGCAGTTCCTTGACTTGGACGACTGCATGGAGGTCACGTACAAGAGCACGTTCGAGCAGCAGCTCAAGCGCAAGACCAAGGGCCCGCTGCCGCTGGCGTACGCCCCGTGCAAGGCACTTTTCGAGGAAGGCGACTCGTTTGCGAGCGTGTTCGAGCTGTGAAGCGACTAGAGAACTATGCGAAGATTTTCTGTAACATTCGATGAAAGCCGTTCATCTTTCTCTCTCCTCCCTTTTTTTCTCTCTCCTTCTCCTTCTGTCTGCGGACTCGGACTGCGATACATACTCCCTGCCGACGTTCTGCCACTCGCTGTCGCTGTGAGGGCGGCAAAGGGCGGCAGTCGACGCAATGGAGAAGAGAGAGTGAAAGTGTCAGAGAGAGAGAGAGAGAGAGAGCAAGAGCGAGGAGGAAGAGGAGTAATAGACAGACTGTGAAAAGCAAGAGGAGAAGCAGGAGGAGACCAGTCTGTGCGCGTCGCCTCATGCAACGCGGAGGATGATGTGCACGCCGCTGTCGCTCTCCACGAGACCGCTCATCTCACCGACCTTGAGCGCGAACGCCGCCTTCTCGAACGGCGGCGTCATCTGCTTGCGGCCGAACGGACCGAGATCGCCGCCTCGCTTGGCACTATCAGTTTCCCTCCACGTCAGTCCACAGCCACCACTAACGCAACTCGCGATCACGTCCGCTGACCTGCTGCAGTCGCTTTCCTCCTTGGCGATCTCCTCGAACAGTTCTTTCAGCGCCTACGCACGCACTCGCTCGCGTCACTCTCGCGTCCACAGCAGTCAATCTATCCCGCACTCAACCAACCAACTCACCTCCGGTCGCTCCTTCTTGCGCGCGAGCAGCTTGTCGCGGATGCCCTCCATCTTGGCGAACGCGACGTCCTTGCTGCGCGTGATGGTCTCCTGTCGCCAGCTCGACGGCCGTCGCGAGCCCGCGTGCTTGACGAGAATGTGATACGCCTAGTTCCATCGACCGATCGATCCAATACATATATACATCCGCAGCTCAATCCCTCGGTCTACACAAGCACACACACACGAACGCGTGGCACGTACATGGACTTTTTCACCGTCGTTCTTGCCGCCCGCCTTGTGCGCAGACGCGAGCGCCGCTGCCTTGTGCCGCAGCTCGCGCTCCTTGGCATGGACATGCGCGAGCTTCCAGGTCTTCTCGCCGGTCTTGAGGTGCAGGAAGTACACTTTGCCCGGGCGGCTCTTGCTCTCCACCTGCTTCCAGCCCTTGGGCAGCTCCTTCGGGTCCTTGCTCATCGCAGATACTCGCAGCAGAGACCGTGGAGGCGGATGCGGACGCGTCGACGGAGGATGCCACGATGGTGCGATGGCGCGACGGCTGCGTTGGTCAATGAGACCGTCAAGCAGGCGAACGTGGGTGTTGGTCCCGCACTCGAAATACCGGTACCTTGTCGGTAATCTACTGCATTACGAGGTTCGTTTTCCATTTTTAGCCAATCAGAAGGAGTGAAAGCACTGGCCTTCATCCTCCATCGCACCGCTTGGTGTCATCGGTAGCAGCATCGGCAGCAGCTCGTGACGACGGAAGCGGATCCGTTCTCTCTCTCTCTCTCTCTTTCTCTCTCGATCGATCTCTCGATACACGATCGATCATGGTCCGCTCTGCCGGCGTCAAGAAGAAGCCCGGCGACTTCAAGCGGCCGAAGCGCAAGGTCGGGCGCAAGGCGCCGCAGGCCGCCAACGTCACGTCGGTCGCGATCTCGTCGCGCCGCATCAACATGCTCGAGCAAAGCGTGCTGCAGGACAAGCGCGACGCCGCGACCACGCACCGCCACCTGACGCTGCAGGACCTGCTGGGGCAGCTCGGCCACTACAACGCGCACGTCCGCCAGCGCGCGCTCCACGGGCTGCGCGAGCTCGCGACGCTGCACGCCGACAACGTGCTCGCGAACGTCGCGATCGTGCTCGAGCGCTTCCTGCGCACGTTTGTCGACGACGAAGCCATCGTGCGTGAGGCCGCCGTGCAGGCCTGGAAGGTGCTGCTGCCCGTGCTGCAGGCCGGCAAGTCGCTGACGCCGTTCGCCAAGCTCATCGCCATGTACTTTTGCAGTGGGCTCACGCACCTGCAGGTCGGCATCCGCCAAGACACACTGCGCGCCATCGGTGCGTTGCTGGACGCCGCACCGGAGCTGCTGGCTCGCGACGCGGGCGTCGAGCAGCTCGGCCGCCTGATCGAGAACTTCCGCGACCTCATCGCGGCCGCACAGACGCAGGGCATCAAGGTCACCAACACGTACGACCTGCTCAACACTACGACGTCGTCGTCCTCGGCGGCGGGCGGCGCCGGCAAACGGCAGCAGGAGCAGCAGGCGGATGACAAGCGCAAGAAGAAGGCGCCGGGATCCGCGACCTCGGCGGCGCTCGCGCTGCGCTTTGCCGGTCTCACTGTGCTGCACAAGCTGCTCGCCACGTGCGACGTCGACTCGGCAGTGTCATCGTCGTCGGCGCTGACGGCGCGCGCGAGCGGACGCAGCGCGCACGTGAGCTCGACGCGTGTGCTGCTGCTGTACGCGACGCCGACGCTCGTGGTCTCGGGCGCCAGCGAACGCCAGCACAGCGCGGGCTTTTGGCAGCTCAAGTCACGCGTGCTGCTGCAGCCGCTGCTCGAGCTGTGGCTCGAGTGCGTCGAGAGCGAGACCGTTGACACGCTCTCGGACGAGGTCGTCGAGCACCTGCAGCGCGTCGTCGAGTGCGTCACGACGATCCTCAGCGCAAACGCGGACGCGCTCGCCGCGATCTCGATGGACCGCAGCAGCGGTAGCGACGCGTGGAGCCGTGTCGTGCGCCGCCTGCTGGAGCAACTGCTCGTGCGGTTCCCCATGTTCCCGACCAACGACCTCGCGATGAGCGGTGACGCGTACCTCTCGCGATGGTACGGCATCAACGTCGCGCTCGCGCGATTCGCGTGCGTGCTGCTGAACGCGAATCCACAGCTGCAGCCGCGTGCCTCGTCGGACGACAGCGAGGACCACGTCGCGCTCGCGCCGCGCGTCGTCGCGTTCCTACAGCAGACTCTCGCCAAGTACACGGCGTCGGACGAGTTGCGCGTGCTGCCGGGCTCGCACGCGGTCATCCGATCGCTGCTCGAGGTGCTGCAGCTTGTGCTGGCGTCGCTGGACCGAGAAGACTCGACGCCGACGGCGCGTGAGACCCGCGAGGCGCTGCTGCAGACGTTTTCGGCGCTGTACGCGCGCTGCTCGCCGCGATCGGTGCTCTTCCGCAGCTGCACCGCGTTCGTGATCGACCGCCTCTCCGATCTGCGCCGCTGGCCGTCGTGGCCGCTCGTGCTCGAGTGGCTGCAGTGCTTTGGCCAGTTCCTCGGTCAGCTCGAGGCCGCTCACGTCGCGCTCGGTCGCCGCTGCCTGCTCACGATGATCTCGGTCATGAAGCAGCTGCCGCGCGAGCTCGCGCAGGGCGACGCGCTGGACGCCGTGCTCGCCAGTCTCGAACGCTTCTTCAACGTCGGCGCCGAGACGACGGCGCCATGCTTCCGACTCGACGACCTCGCGGCCGCCGACCAGCTCGAGTTCGCTTCGCTGGTGTTCCATTTGCCGCGGTACCCGGTGGCGCTGCTGCGTGCGCTCGCGAGCTGCTGCAAGAGCGCGCGCGTGGACCTCGACGCCAAGAGCTTCCTCATCGATATGCTGCACCAGCGCCGCGATGAGCTCGACCTCGCGCACCTCGTGAGCTTTTTGCTCAGCGGCGTGCTCTCGCCGTCGCGTCCTGACGGCAGCGACGTGAACGCCAATCGCGGGCCGCACCTCGCGCTGGTGCACCACGTCTGCCGCGTGCTCGTGGCCATGAACCTCGGCGCGTCACTCGCCAAGATCCTCGCGCCGCTGCTGTCGCGCCAGGCCGCGACCGTGGACGCTCTCGCGCCCGTGGACATGCACACGCTCGTGCTGCTCTACCGCGCGTGCCTGGCGTCGGTCAAGACGATTCACCGCAGCGAGCTGCCGACGGAGATGATTGACGACCTCGTCCGCATCGCTGGCGCGGCTCTGCGGGCGTTCGCATCGCAGGTCGACAGTCAGGGCGCGATCCGCGTCGATGAGCCGGCGCTGCTGGCGGATCTGCTGCTGACTGTGCAGCTCTCGGACGACGTCATCGACCGCGTGCTGCAGACGCTCGTGGCGAGCTCTGACGGCGGCGTCGCTCCGCTGCGTGCGCTGCAGTTTGTGCTGCGTGCCGAGAGCATGCGGCCGTGGGTTGTTGCGCAGCACGAGCGGATCTCGACGACCATCGCTGGCGTCCAGAGCGATGACGACGCTGTGCAGCGCGTGCTGCGGCAGCTGCAGGGCGACCTGGAGCTGGTTGCCGTAGGCTCCGCCAAGCAATAGAGACTTACAGACAGACAGAGTGACAAGACATTACTGTGATTATAAGAAGACAGACCACATATCCATCACAACAGATTCCTCCTTCATTTCTCCATTTCTCCATCTGAGCACTCGCGTTTTTGATGATGAAGACAGCGTCAATGCTCTTGCTGTTGGTCGTCACAGAGGTGTCGACGACGAGGCGGCATCTTGCGATGGCCAAGAGACCGTCGCGTCGCGTCAAGGACAATCCGCAGGTGCAGTGGTCCTGCTGAAATGCCTTCACCTCTGAGGCGACTGACTTCAATCTCTCTCTCTCTCTTTCTGACTGGAAGGCGTGCCCGTGGGACATCAAGATCTGCGGCGACGGCACGTGGACGTACCGCGATCCCGATCGTGCGTGCGACTTTGCGCCTTGCTGGGTGCGGCTCGTGGACGAACTCCCGACGCCGACGCCGACACCGACGGAGAAACCAATCGCGGACCCGGAGAAAGAGCAGGAGGAGCAGAGAGAGAAGGCGCTGTTCGGGTCCGGGTACCACGACCATGCTGACCTGGAGGAAGAGATGCCTGCTGAGGCAGGCGGCGAAGCTGGAGAGAGCGCCGCGCCTGGAGCCGAAGCCCGTGGAGGAGGCCTCGAGGGTCTCCTCGGAGGCGGCGGTGCAGGTGGAGGACTCCAAGGTTTACTTGGAGGAGGTGGTGGACAAGGAGGAGCAGCAGCAGAGGAGGAGGAGGCGAAGAAGGAGAAGGAGGAGGCGAAGAAGGAGAAGGAGAAAAAGGAAAAGGAGGAGGAGCACTTGGTGGTATCCTCAATGGCATCAGCGAAATCTTTGGTGGCGGTGGAGAAGAAGGAAAATGACGATGAGGTGGCAGATTCGAGCCAACTATCTTAAAGGAAAAGGACGAGAAGGAAGTCGTTGTCGGTTAGCTCTCTTGCTGGTTGAATGCAGTGTGTGTCTGTGCCAGTGGCTCGAGGTGCTTCACCACCGACCTCAAATGGCTACAGTCGCTGCTGGAAGATATTGAAAGGTCACACACGTTCAGCACCCTCGTCGTTTCTAGCTGCGATGGCAAGCGCTCCACCAGCAGCAGAGCCCAACGCGCGGCGCACGTGGCTCTCTGCTCTGCAAGTTCTCTCGCCGACGTCGCTGCTCCGTGCGCGCAGAGCTGACGCTGACACTGACAACGACGCTACGTTTGTCGCGTCCCCTGCCATTCGAGTCGCTCCGACACCCGCAGTACTCGACGCACTCAGCCACTTGGTTCAGTTTCTAGAAGAGAACCACCGCCGCGTCGAGGGGCTTTACCGTCGCGATGGTGTCGCCAGCGAATGCGTGACGCTCGTGCGATGCTGTTGCGGTGACGATGCTCAACGGTCGTCCTCCGAGCTGTCGTCCGCTGCGTCATCCGTGCAGCATAGTCTGCCCGATCTCGCGCGTTTCAGTGCGCACTCGGTCACAGGCGCCGTCAAGGGCGTGCTGCGTGATCGCTTGGAGCCTCTCGTGCCATACGCGACCACAGCTGCGCTGCTCCAACGACTGGAGGACGGCAGAGCGACGAACGAGCGCGACGAGATCAAAGTGCTAGACCTGCTCATCGAGTTGATGAAGCAGCTGGACGCCCCGACGCGCGAGTTCCTCAAGCTCTTTTTGATCCACTTGTACCACGTAATGTCTTTCTCTGTCTCTGAACACTACCTACGCGGGCTCTAAGTTGACAAAGCGAGTACCACAGATCTCGACGAGCATTCCTTGCCGCATGAGCGCCAAGCAGCTCGCGGCCGACATCGGCATCGTCTTGCTGCGGCCCTCGGAGGATGTATCACAGCTCACCAACAGTACGTCTGTGTGTTGAGAGTTTTCGATGGATGGCATCGCTCTATTCATTAATGACTTTTTTGTGAGACAGAGAAGACGCTGACGCGAAGGCGTCGGCTCGCGCGTCTATTGATCGAGAATGCGACAGCGATGCCATACGACGACGCCGACGACGTGACGTTAGAGCCATCGCCATCGCCATCGCCTTCGAACGAACGCATCCCTTCAGCTGATGACGCAGCGCCTCCTCCTTCACATGGCGAGCTCCACTTTGTGCAGGTCATGTGGGACCCTCAGCACGTGACGCACTCGGAGACGACTCTACAGGTTCTGCAAATGATGAGACGTCTCAAGGAAGCGACTGACGATGGATTCATTTGTTCGTATGACGCAGAGTTGTCTCGAGGCGTTTGGCCCGATCGCTTCGCTCGCGATCAACGCGTCTGGCAATCGGTATTTCCAGCTCTTTGAACATTTACCTGATGGACACGCTGACTGACTCGCCTCTTTCGCAGAGCGATCGTAGCGTTCATGACAGCAGACGCTGCCCAGACAGCAGCAGACGCAGACCCAGACGGTCTTCGGATTCGACGACGACGGCGGCAGCAGCGCCAGCCGGCCATAGGATCCTGGCCAGACTCGCTGTCCGCTGGGAGTTCCATCGAGGTCGCTCATACCAGCGTCGAGCCTGGACGCTCTCCACCGAAACCGCCCACCACTCCCGACACGACAGTGCTTCAAGTGTCCCCATCAACTGTCGAGGTCTGCGGAAAGGATACGCGACGCGTGTCAGTCGAGAGTACTGTGGAGGTGCCACAGCTGGAGTCGCTTCCTTCGACACGGTCGCTTGGGGAGGCTCTGGCGCCTGACGCTATCAGTTCTCCTGTTGTGTTGCCCGTATTTCTGCACAAATTGGAGCGCCCACCATCGCTCTTGCTGGAGGAGCGAATGCTGCTGACACAGCAACGCAACGACGTAGAGATGGCGCTCGAGGACGTCGAGTCTCCACCAATGTCACCGCGTTCGTCCCATCCGTCACCCACGGCGCCTGCGCCACAGAAACCACCGACGGCGACTCCAGAGGAGGACGTGTCCTCGCTGCCGACAGCAGAGCCGACGACAGTCGCTGCTGTTGCTACGTTGGCTCCCGTCAAGCGCCGGCGAAGTCTCTTCAGCCCGACGTCGTCTGCAACCAGCCAACGACGTAGTGGATTACTACGAGAACTCGCGTCCAAGGTGCTCTCCAAGCCGGCGCGCAACGCAGCGCCTCGAGCGCTCGCGGCGCCCCCTGTTGCTCCCGTTTCTCCTCCGCCTCCAGCTTCGCGTGTGGTTCAACCGGGTTCTCAGCACCCGAAACAACTCGAGACGAGTGATGCGTCGTCACAAACAATGGAGTCGACGAGTGCTCCTCACAAGAAGAGCGACGCGACAGTTGATACTTCCGACTTGGAGGCTGATGCGACAACACATGGGATCAGGGCGATCTCGTCTCGCGTGGAGGCTCTCGAGCAAGGGCTTCATGACGCCATCTCGGTTTGTCTTTGCTCTGTGAATTGTCTGCTATGTGCGTATGCGTGCCGTTCTCATGTCGTTCTACAGGTACTCAAGACGTCGCACATGGCGCTCGCTGCGCAGTCGTCTCTCACAGACCTCGAGGCAGCGATGAAGGACATGCTGCAGCATCTCCTGACGCAGCTCGAGGACGTTGCTCACTCAGACGACAGCACAGCAACAGCACAGCGATCGTCATCGACAAACGAAAACGCGACCCGCGAGTTCCTCTCGTTTCTTGAGTCGCGATCGAAGACGCAGGTGAAGTGTCTCGGGATCAATGTCCCCCATGACTCAACAGCACCTCATAGACGGGCGTTGGCATAGATTCGAATTCTGGAGGCTGAAGTGCGCGCAGGTCAAGAGCTTCTACGGCTGCACAAGGCTCAGCACGACAAGGAAGTCGAACAGGCATGTAGTTTTGGGAGCTACGGGATGAGGTTACCTCTGGTCGAATTCTGACACAAGTATCTCTCAGTTGGAGAACGAAATGACGGCATTGCGATTGGCACGCACAGAAAGCGAGAAACTCTGTGTGCAGCTCCGTAGCGAGCTGCGCCAGACGCGACAAGAGCTCACGTGCTGCGTCGCCAGCGCAGCAGCCAGTAAGCGGTAGGTTTTGCGTTTGAGTGTCATTGAATACCATCGGATGGTCACGGAAACGGCGGTACGACAGAGAGAAGAGAGACGTCGACGAGAAGCTTGTGATCTGCGAGAACAGACTCCGCGTCAAAGAGCAAGAGCTGGCAACGCTGCGTGAAGCTCACGATGAGATGCGAGACGCTGCTGCCGGAGCACAGCTACGGCTTGAGCAACTGCGATCGGCAGGACGCCGAGAGGAGTCGACTCTGCCAGTTGGAACGAAGGCGACGTCGACCATGTTTCCAAAGGCGACCGAGTTTCTGAAACAGCACAATGGTCCGCGCTCGACAGGGGACAGCGACAAGGTTGCCACGACCAGAACAACCGCAAAGGTTTCGACAGCAGGACCATCGAGTTTGTTGCAATACTCGAACATCGATGAGCTCGCACGGATGAAAGCGCAAGTCCAAGCTCGCATCCGCCAGCAGCTCGAGCACACCAAGTACGTGGCACGGGATTGAGAAAAACGATATGGCTCGTGTTACAGAGAGACGCGCTCACAAATTGATGGTCGCTGTAGAGCTGCACTCGAGGAAATGCAGCGGTATGGCGTCGATTTCTCAATTGCCAGCAACAACAACGATGACGACGGATTCGGCGGCGCAGAGGTCGACGGAACTGCAGACGATGACAGTGAGCAGCTGCTTCAGTTGCAGCACCAATTGGCGTCGATCCAACACGAAATGGACGCTGCCATGGAGCAGTCGCGGCGAAAGTTGCGAGAGCTCACGGACGGACGGCGGTGGTCGACGCCCGAGCAAATGCAAACGGAAGACGATGACGACGGTATCTTTGTACCGACGACCTTTGATCCATCAGACCTGGTAGGTGCGTTGGTGGACAGGACGCTGCGATGCGATCCGATCGAGAACCAGAGCGAGGACCAACATGATGACGCGGACGAACTTGACTTTATGATTCCGCCGACCGTTGCTCCTCACATCGCGACGGTCAGCACCGCCACCCCGCAATCAAGTCTGTTGTACGAGCGATGGGCGGCCAAGCGAAGACTGGCGCCGCGCTCCTCAACGCGGCAGCCGATCGGCGATCCAGAGGCGCTGGCACGCGCGCAGCAGTCGATGCGGCGCTTCCAAGAGCAGCTCGCAGCGACAACGAGGCGACAGCGACTTGTCGAAGCGACTACGACCACTCGATGACACACAATCAAGCAACGCGTCATTCATTTCGATCTATAGAGAGCAACGCGTCGAGTCGCAGTCCCTCAAGCTTCCGTTGCAGTCCTGACGCGGTGTTGAGTGTATGCACATAGGCAGAAGGCTCGTCGTCGCCGCCGCTTGCTGCCGGGGCTTTGACGTATGTGATGACGCCTCCTGTGTCGGGGAACACGACGACCTGCACGCGGTCGACACAGCGCTCGCTCTGGACGTCGTGGACGGTCAGCGACTGGACGGCAGTGTCACCCAGCGCTGCCTCTAGAAGCGCGCGTGCGTCCAGCGTCGTCACGCGTCGGCCGTTGATCAGGACGGGATTGCTCTGCTTGTCGCGCACCACGTAGCGTCCTGGACACCCCTTGATCATGCGCCACCGCGTGAACTCCCTGCGCTCGCGACAGCACTCTGAGTGACGCCTACATTGGACGGCATCTACGGATCAGCTGACGCACCAGAGACGCTGCAGCGTCGCGCCACCATCACCGACGAACTGGCCGTCGCCGACGAATGCTGGCGCCTCCATTGCTGAGAGAGAGACCAGGGACCAGAGAGCATGTAGCTCTTCAGAAGAGTGACTGCATGTCACTATCACACGTCACATGCCCATAACAATAATGAGCGACGTGGACGACAAGAACGAGTATGAGGCGGTCGTGGGCACCAAGCTCGCGCCGTTTACACCAAGCGGAGACGGCGTGCTGGCGCATGCCATGGAGCTGCTGCAGCTGCACCCTACAGACGACGTGCTCTTTGATCTTGGCTGCGGAGACGCGCGGCTGCTGGTGCACGCAGCCAAGACAGTCGGGCTGAGGTAATCAAGCGCTCCGCCCTCGCTCTTGTGGTGGTCATATGACCAGAAAACTAAATGACCTGACCGGCATGATACGCAGATGCGTTGGCGTAGAATATGACGCAGCTCTAGTATCCAAGGCAAGGCACCGTGTTCAGGTGCGCCCGTGCACTGTGCTACAGCCAGTTTTCCTGTGGCCATTAGCAAAGAGACTGAGCGATAGATGCTCCCACAGGTCGAGGGCGTCGACTCGCTGGTGGAGATTCGTCATGAGGACGCTTTCACAACCGATCTGTCGAGCGCCACCGCCATGTTCCTGTACCTCGTGCCACAGGTGAGCGTCGAACTCCGAGGATTCTCGCCACCACTGGCAACTCACGTCATCGTCACGACACATTCTAGGGCCTTCGTCTCTTGCTCCCCAGGTATCTTTGGATGGGGAACCAACAAAAGGCACATGTGACTCATGGATCTGCGTGCGCTACAGACTGGAAGAAGCCCGCGCGAGAGGCGTCCGTATCGTCGCATACGTCTTCTCGATTCCTGGCTGGACGTATGACGACGTCCGCGATTTCAAAGGCACGAAGGTAACTAACTCTGCCATGGGTTTGGAGCTGTAGGGTCGCGATTTATGCGTTGCTGACGTGCATATCGACAATCTTGCGCTTTGCAGGTCTACCTGTACAACGCGTCCAGCGGCGACGACACGAGATAGAGCCACAGCACACGGACGTCCTCACGGCAATCGATCCATCGCGTCCTCAATTATCACATTAGGCGTCTGCACTCGCTGCATCACGGAGCGACGAAACAGTAGAATCAAAGCGGGGGAAGTCAACAGCAGCTCGTCTAGAAGCCGCGCTTCTTCATGGCCTCCTGGATCGCGATCGCCGACGAGTACGAGTTGGCCGCGTACGTCTCAAAGTCGCGCTCGTGCGAGTGCGACGTCACAATGTACTGGCGCGGGACCTCCGGCGCGCCCTCGGGGTTCGTGTACACGGCGCGCTGGTGGTAGCCCTTTGGTCGGTGCGACACGGCGTCGTCCTCGAGGCGCCACTGCGCTCCGCTCTGGAGCGTCGACAGGTGCTCCTACATACCCACAGACACACACAGACACACACAGACACACACACACACGCATGAGCTGCTGCTGTGGACCACACGCACACACACCGACAGATCGAGGAGACACGTACGATGGCCTGCGCCTCGTTCTCGCTCGAGGGCGTCATGAAGGAGCTGATGAACGTCGTCAACGGGTTCGACATGGTGGAGGTGGAGCTGCTGCTGCTGCTGGCTGCGTTCGGCGTTCGGGTCTCTCGCGGCGCGTTCCGGTCGTCCAACACGGATCGATCAAAGGCAGAGGATAGAGGAGGCGAAGTGGCCACCCCTTCAGGTTTTCCTTTCGGCCCCCGATGCATAGAGACCGGAAAGGGTATACGGTTAGAGAGGTCATCGAGTCAAAAGCGCTTTTTTGCATTCGTATGGGCGGTCAGCATGTGGAGATGTCCAAATGGACATGTTGCTGCAACATTAGACCTAGTACCTAGTCCCACGCGGAGCTGCCGCCCATGCCGACGTCCGGCGTAAAGTTGATCGCTGCGATGGCCACGGGCTCCGTGACGGCACTGGAAGCTGCTGACGCCTTCTGCGTCTTGGGTTTCTTGAAGTGCTTGACTGCGACGACGCCACTAGCAATGTCCTTGGGCTGTCGCTCGGCCTTCTTCTGCTTCTGTTCCTTCTTCTCTTTCTTCTTTTTGTCGCCTTCCTTTTTGTCACTTTCCTTGGGCGCCTCCTTATGATGAGTAGCATCTTCTTTCTCCTTCTTGTCCTTCTTTGGCTTCGCGTCAGACTTCTCAGTCGTTTTAGCCACGGGCGCCTCGTCGCTCTCCGTCATATGGACATCATGAGCCTTGTCGGATTTGGTTTGCTTGGACTTCTTGTGCGATGACTTCTCATTCTTCTTCTCCGCTTCGTCAGCCACCAGTTCTTCAGTAGTCTCCTCGCGATGCTTTCGCTTGCGCCCAGCACCGGCATCAGTCCTCTCTTTCTTCTGCTTGAGCGGCCTCTCCTTCTTGCTCTTCTTCTCCTTCGCATCCTCCTTCTCCTTCTCTTCCTTGGGGGGCGCGACGTACCCGTGCACCTTTTTGTTGAGCACTCGATGCCCATCGCGGATCACAAGGTTTGGAAACAGGCGCTTCATCTTGAAGTTGTATTGCTTGTGCTTTGCCTCCAGCCGCTTTGCCTCCTTCATCTTGGCTTTGTCCTCCGCGCTGGCATCCTCCTTCAGCTCCGTCTCCGTCGTTTTGGAAGCATCCAATGGCACTCCGTAGATCGGGTTTCCCGTCAAGCTGATCTGCTTCAAGCTGTCGAGCTTGCTGAGAGCCTCAATGCCTTCCCAATCGTCGATCTCATTGTGGCCAAGTTCGAGAATCTTGAGCTTGGCTGCCAATCCCATTGCACGGAATCAAGTCAGCAATCATTCATCATTGGAAGCGAGTTATCCACACGTACGCAGCTGGGCCAGTGACTTGGGCACAGTTTTGAGCTTGTTGTGTGAGAAACGCAGCTCCGTGAGGTTCTTGAGAGAGCTCAGATCGGGCAGCTCCTACAGTTCAGCAAGTTCTAGTCAGCTTCGGGTGTTTCCCACTGTTGCGACAAGCAAATTCATTACCTCCAAAAGATTGTGGGTCCTGTGGAGAGATAGAAAGAGATCAGCGCTCCGTTTACTTCCAGAATCTGTCGTTGTCCTGGCACTTACATGGAGATTTTTGTGAGGTTGGGCAGTCGATCGACAATACGCGGAGCCAGCTCCGGAATGCGGTTATGGCTCACAATCAGCGAGTTGAGTTGCTGTTGACAATTCATCCATTCATCGTTACAAAACGGAGTCAAACGATATGCCTCGACACGTCGCCACGCACCGAGAGCTTCGGGATCCACTCGAGCGTCGTGATGCTGTTGTTGTTCAGCACAAGCGCCTTCAGCTGCGACATGTGACGAAGCACGTCTGTCGGAATACGCAGCACGACGTTGTCTGCGATGTTGAGCGTCACAAGCTTCTTCAAGTGACGCAGCTCTGCGAGACCCTGCGGATACGAAGAGCGGGTGCGTCTTGCGAGTGAGCGACTCGCACAGCAGCTTTCTCGGGTAGTCAACGCACCTCTCCATTCAGCTTGTTCTCCATGAGCTTGAGCATCGTGAGGTTCGAGACGGTCTTCATATTTGTAAGCTTGGTGAGCTTGTTGCGGCTGAGATCGAGCTTCGTGGCGCCATTGAGCCCCTCAAAGCTGAGCACAGTCTCAATCCCGCGACCAGAGAAATCGACGAGGCCGTTCGGCTTCTGCGCTTCCGGCAAAAACTCCTGGATCTTCTCCTTGGTGAGCTTCTTGATCTTGCGCTTGGCGTCGTCTGCGGTCGTCGCCGTCGTCGCCGGCGTCGGCATCGTGCTCGCTGTCATCGTCGAACGTTGGGTCGCCAGTCGGGTTGCTTGGTGCTCACGGCAACTGGTCATGGCGAACCGTTGGCGACTCAAAAGAGTGACATTAGAAAACCTCTATACTATGACGTGTCCGATTGTGACAGTCTGTTGTTCGCATAGGACCTGGATGAATACAGCCCACTGACCGACGATATGCACGCATGCATGCACACGGCCACGGACCATGTGTCGGTCAGCCACTCTGAGCAGCGCTTGAACTATGTGACAACATTGTGACTCTCATCGCCATCCGGCAGATTCGCCCCAGTTATTCGCGCGTCGACCTGTTAGTCATGAGCACGCGCCTCCGCGCTCGCGCCACGTGCCCTGAGATCTCCCCGCACGGCGCCGGTGCGGCGGCACTGTGGTCAACACCCAACATCCAACGCCCAGCATCCAAGATCCAGCATTTTAGCATCCGGCATCCGGCATCCGGCATCGGGCATCCGGCGATGGCAGCATTGCTGCCGTGGGCTCGTTCAGCGCTGTTCAACGTGGTGTGGTCCGTCCGTCTTTCACCGCACCACACAGAGGACCACGGTTGAGGGCGAATTTCTGGAAGGCTGCATTGCCGGAGTCTGGACCGCCCAGGTCAGGATGCGTAGTGCCACTCTCACTCCGGACGCCAACACTGAAGAGTGGACAGGTGGGGATGAGTGCCCGAGGCGGCGACGGACGGTCTCCACGTCCAGAGAACGCGAGAGGATGGCAGGACGATGCCATTGCTACGCATCCAACGCCGCCTGAGCTGTAGAGACTTGAGGACCACCTGTCGGGCAGGCTGGCTGGCGAGCGCGGCCGTTTCGCCATGGCGGCCATGGGTGATCTCCGCCCAGCCACGGACGGACGAGCGCGAACGCCCTCGAGTCCCGCCCGCTTCAGCCGGCCAGGTTCAACGCCTTTGCTGTGGATTCTGAACCCAGCCAGCCTCAGTCAGTCCGTCAGTCGCAGGTTTGGTCGGCAAGCAGACCATCTGCTGTCGCCAGCAATCGCAGGTGGCTCTTCGACCGGTCGACTCTGGCAAGCACCGGCGGCAGCAGAACGAACAGCCCTTCTGTCGACGCCAGCTGTTGCGCGAGTCAGCCCGGGCACCATCAGGACAGTGTCCGGCGGATTGTTGATGTATGCGTGAGAAGCACGCACCCGCTCCCACGCTTTGCCTGTCTTGCCGCCGGGCACCGGACCGAGTCCAGGAGCTCACTACACCAGGTGGTCGCTGACCACTGTGAGTGTGTGCGTGTGCGTGCTCTCTCGCTCACTCGGTTGCCGTCGGACTCGTGCCCCACATCAAGAATCCACGCGCGCCACGCACGTCCGTCCGTCCGTCCACAGACACTTGACGCCGCCGCTGTCCAGGCGCGTATACACCCCACGCAGATCGCACCGCCATGGCGTCCACGATGACCATGCCCGCCGACGTCTTCCACGACCGCTTGCAGCAGCACCCGCCCGCGACGATGCGGTCGCCGCCGCCGAGACAGCCGCCGCGCGGACCCGCGCCGCGACTGCGCGAGGATCAGCAGTGGCCCAACCCGTGGATGCGCCGCCACTGGGACGTCGAGCGCCCGCTGGACCTGAACAAACCGATCAGCCAACGACCACACATCGCTGTCGCCGAGGTCCCCAGTGCGCCACACGCGCGTGTGTTCCGCCCAGCGTTCCGCATGGATGTCAATGCGCTCGTCAAGTCTCTTTGGACGCCACCCAAGCCCAAGCCAGTCCAGCACGAACCGATGAACCAACCGGCTAAGCTCACCCGCCACCGCTCGGGCTCGCCGCCTCGATCCGTTTACCCGAAGGTCCCGCAGCCTCAACGCGCCTTGTCATCGCGCGGACACTCGCGTCGAGCACACAGCGCGGAAGAAGGCAGAGAGCTTCCTTCCCGACGACGCGCGTACCCGTCGGGAAGAGAGTCTGTGCATGTTCGATTGGAGCACTTTGACCCGCCACGATCGCGTCGCGTGGCGCGCCGGTACTCGCCCGAAGCCGACCCAACGCTTTCCAGCGACGATGACGACACCTACGGCCTCTATCGGCACCACGCGCGCCGCGAGTACCAAGGTCCGGAGCGATGCGTCGTGAGCACCAGCAAGACGGACCGAAGTGTCGACAGCAGTGTGTCTCCGACGCGGCGTCAGGCATCACGCTATCACCCACATCCTCTGCATCCTCTGCACCCGGCGGACGACAAGCATCACCGTCGCGCCGAGGCGACGTCACAGCAGCGCCCGTTTCCGTTTCTCAGCTCGAACCCCGAGTCCACGCGCTCTCTACCTCCGGTCGTGTCACCCACCTCGCATCGGAACGAGGTCGTGCATCGGGAGCATCGCCGTGACTTCACGCTTTAGTTCAGGTAGTTGCCCAGCTCATCTATGTTCAAACGCCGTAATTTAGTGGTCGCGTCAAGCAGGTTGACGCGGTGATTGTTGTGCCTCTTCGATCGCTCTCATTGTGTCTGCTCATCGTGTGAGCAACGGCATCAGCATCAAGGAAACCCAGCGACGTCATGCGCTTGCTTCCGCGCCGGCGTCCCATCCATTCACGACCATCATGGCCGCTCCTCTACATGTTGCCGTTGGCGCTTTGTGGACCACATCACCACGAGTGCAACTTGGCCCTCTGATCGAGCAACCTGTGGCACGAGAACTGTCACAGGTGGGCCCAAAAATAGCGCCGGCATCTGATTCGCTGCACCTTCAAGTCGCAACCACCAGGCATCCGCAAAGCCCCACAGTGTGCCGCCCATCGTCAGCCTTGAAGGAAGGAACAAGCGTTGACGGCAGTAGCGCCACGCGATCGCGCCATCAAGCGACGTCTGCTACCGCTTGCTTCCATCGATCCTGCGGCAGAAAGCCAACGAGTCCACGCAGCACATCGCACGGCCGCACGCTGTCAACGAAGGATTCACCGCTCCAACTGTACGGTCTCGGTCGGAAGAACGACGGCGTCGACGGGTTCATTCTTACTCTTGGCTGCGGTCGTGGTCGCGTTTCTTCTCTTGCTGCTGCGACGTCTTTTGCGCACGATGGGCCACGGACAGAGCTCGATTCCTCATGACGAGGTCACGGCACTGATCGACCTCTTTGACGCGCTTGGTGGCGACAAGTGGCGGCGGCGCGACGGCTGGAAGCAGCCGACGATCGATCCCGAGACGTGGTTCGGCGTGGAGGTGTCGGCTGGGCACGTTGTCTCGATTGAGCTACCAGCGAATGAGCTGCACGGTACGAGTGCAAGCCACGTATCATGGTCGTCATGGATGTTGATACTGATTCAGTCTTCGAATGACAGGTAAAATACCTGCGTCCATTGACAAGCTGACGCAATTGCGAGTTCTAGACTTGTCCAAGAACCGGATTCATGGTGCGCCCTGATGCGATTGAGCGTCGGAGGATATGATCTCATCCTTTCTGCGTGTACAGGCGAGCTTCCAGATTGTCTAGGCAGAATGAAGTCTTTAATTCGAATCGACCTCAGCTGCAACGACCTGCAAGGTGCCATCCCCGATTCCATTTGCGATGTCGAGCAGCTCCAAGATCTGTATCTTCATCAGAACGCCCTGACCGGTACAATGACGCGCAGGATCCGATGCTGATGACGTGCTGCTGATTGACTCGTTTGCACTTCACTCATCAGGATCACTACCCTCGGCAATTGGGAACTTGCAGCAGCTTCGAACGCTACAGCTTCAACACAACATTCTCACTGGATCAATTCCCGATTCAATCTGTACCTTGAAGAAGCTCACTAAGCTCAGCCTTCGAGGGAATTGCTTGTCAGGCGCGATTCCACGCGACATTGGTCAACTGACTTCGCTTGTTTTTCTCTCACTTCGAAACAACGAGCTAAGCGGCACCATACCCGAATCAATTGGCCACTGCAAGGCCCTTGAATTTCTCAACTTGTCAAGCAATCAGCTTTCAGGGTCGATTCCAGACACCATCAGTGAGCTTGAAGACCTGGAGTATCTCTACCTGTTCGACAATGCTCTTGAAGGTTGCGTTCCTGGCAGCATCTCGCGGCTCAAGTTCCTGAAAGAATCTGATTTCCGTGACAATCGATTGAAAGGCGAGCTTCCGAATTTCCTTGACGGATGCTCAAGCCTTGACGCCGTTATGAGCAAGTGGAAGAATCGCAAAGGTACCAGACAAAACTCGATGACAGGTTCGGTCGTATCATCTTTTACTAACGGTTTCCTGTCGCACAGCCTCCTACCGACATTCCATCCTTGGCGATCCGATTCCGTTGGCTCCCTCATCAAACAACCCAGTGACAACCAAGATCTTCCTTACAAACCTCGAGGCCACGCCACATAACTCGTCGTCGCTATTCATGCACCCAACGTTCGACTTCCGCAAGGACTCGTGTGTCGAGGACGACTTCAGCGGACCCGAGTTCGTCATGGCCGACCTCGCGAGAAAACTAGATGCGTCTCGCCCAAAAGCGGTGTCCTTGGAGCCCGAGTTGACTCCCGTTGAGGCTACGTAGGTCGCTGTGCCGGCATGAGCGTCCATAGATGAACCCGAAGGGAGACCATAACTTATCAACCCCGTTTGACATCGTTCCCGCGGTTCGTTCGACTTCAACTTGACCAGCTACGAAATGGCTGCAGACCATCACTCTACTGAGGTCACGCGAAGGTTGCGTGAAGGACCCAGAGAAAGAAGCCCACGCGATCCGACCGGACGCCCCTTCCCCTTCGCTCCATACTGAACGCAAGTCACGTCGACCGTCATCATCCACGGCTCCATCTTCACTGCCGCATCGAGGGGACGTCGACCGCGAGTGGAGAGATGGCGCTGTTCATGGCGCTGCTGCAGCGCTCGGGGGTCCTTGGAGAAGACACTGGGCTAGCGGACGACGACGACCACACGCTCAAGCAGCCGCTCATCGCGCTGGACGAAGAGGAGGAGGAGGAGGAGAAGCGCGATGGCGACGACGAACACGAAGCGAGGAGATACCAGCACCAGTACCATCGGCGGCGCGTCATGACGATGCCGCCGTCGGGGGCCGCGTACGAAGACGTCGACATCTTCCACAACGACTCGGTGGAGCCCTGCTCAGTGGGCCCGCGGTCGTCTCGGTCCGAGATGGATTCGCTGTTGCCGCTGCGAGACGACGACTGCGTCGGAAGAAGCAAATACCGGAAACGCAGCGGAGTCAACGCGGCGCTCAACACGCTGCTGGCGTCGCTGGACATGTCGCTGATCAAGGAATACGCGTCGCGTGTGCTGTGGCTGCCATCGTCCGGCACATCGAGCGTCGGCATGGGGAGGCAGCACCGCGATCTCGAGTCGGACGACGACGCGAACACCGCACTGCTGGAGAAGATGAAGGGCTCCGCACGATCCACAGAGAGAACAGCGCTGCACAAGGTCACAACGCTGCGCGCACAGGTCAACGCGCGACGAAAGACCGAAACCATGGAGGACATGCACGAGAAGGCGCTGCTGCAGCTGGCGGCGATCACGGTCGGCGCCGCGATCTTGCTGATCATCGCGCTCTGTCGACAGGCCTCATCGTCGCAGTAGCGCGGACAAGCGTGCGTGACAAGCGCTCATCAAGTCGAGGAGATGCGATACGATATCGAGGATGAAACCAAAACCGCCAGCGAATAAATACTGTAGTGTGCTATACCCATGAGTGGATTTCGTGCCTGATGCTATCGACGCTCTAGATCCTCTGCATGCGCTGGCGTCGTCGCTTTCGTTCGCGTTTGTGCTGCCGTCTTGCGGGGCTTTCGAGGCGGAGGCGCGCACTTGTAGGCGCTGGGACATTGAGGCGCGAGCGGGCAGTCGACGCAGTGGGGATACACAGCGACGCACGTTGTCTGCCCGAATCCAACGACATGGCGAGAGAACCCGCGCCAGAACTCGCGAGGAACCCACTCTTCCAGCGCCACACGCGTGTCTTCGGCGGTCTTGATCGGCTTCTCAGCCGTAGTGCAGACCCATCCGAGACGCTGCGCGAGTCGATGCACGTGCGTGTCGACGATCAGGCCCGCGCTGTCGTCGCCCCACGCGAGCAGCAGTATCACGCGTGCGATCTTTGGACCGATGCCAGGCAGCGCCTCGAGGTCGTCGAGGCTGCGAGGAATGTCGTCGTGATACGACGCATGCAGCGTCTCCGCGATCTGCTTCATGTGCGCCGCTTTCCGACGGTAAAACCCGACGGGGTTCAGGAGCTCTTCGATGCGCTCCGTCGTGGCGCGACGCACACAAGCAATACTGAGCCCCAATGTGTCCTCAGCGCCGCCACTCGCGTCGTGCAGCTGAGTATGCAGACGCTGCATCGCCGCGTGCGTGACGCCGTCCTGCGTCTGTGAACTGAGCAGCGCTGCCACGAGGATCTGGAACCGCGCTGCCGCCGAGTCGGGCGACACGCCTGGCGCTACACACGCCTGCGTCCCAAAGCGGTCGATCGGTGCGGGCGGTCCACTGTCTCTCGCCTCGACGAGCGCCTGCAGCAGCGCGACACGAGCGTCCTCCTCTCGTGGTGGCGACATGACGTCAGCCTTGTCATCAACCGACAGAGCCGACGTCGGCGGTTTGTCCTGATTCTGGTGACTGTCCTCGCCGTTGAAGCTGGTGTGTTCGCGCTTTATCCGCTTGCGCGGCGACGCAGAGGCGATCAACGTTCCCTCATTCTTTGTCGCCGTCGACGCTGCGCGTGGTGCTTCCGCTGGCGCTGGCGCTTGCGTTGCATGCAGCGAGAAACGAGCGAACGGATTCGCTGCCATGACGTTGCCGACAATGGAATGCCACCAGCCAGGTCCACATGTCACAATCCCAACATTTGTCACTATAATGAGGTTGTCAATGGATCCATTCGCATGTCCGTCGACGGTGGTCACATCCGCCGAGGAGCTCCTGTATTTTTCACGAGGCTTACGCGCGGCTCAGCTGCACGCGACTGACGTACGCGTGGTAGATCTGATCGAAGAACTGCGGCTCATCTAACAGCGAGATCAGCGTCTGCTTGAGCTGCTCCTTGCTCACGGGCACCGCGACATTCGCGTGGGTGGCGTTCACCACTGGCGCGGGCGCAGCAGACACGGGAGCCGCGGTCGCGTTGGAGCGCGGCGCCAGTCCGCTCGTGATAGCACCGCCCATCACGACGGACGGCGGCACCAGCACCGGGCCTGCGGCAGGAATCGCTGGCGGCGCCGACGCGGCAGGCGCGGCAGCCGACTGCGAGAGCATGCCCAGGATCGCATTGCCCGCAGCGATGCCTTCCTCGCGCGAGATCGGCGTGTAGGCGGCATGAGCGACAGGCTCCTGCACCGACACCTGATCTCGGACGTAGCTATCCGTCGCGACGGGAGCAGGCTCAGCGGCAGCGTCGCCTGGTTGCTTCGACGGTCGCTGCAGAATAGTCGTCGGTGCCTTCGCCTTCTGACTCGCATCGCTATCGCGCTTTCCCCGACGACCACGCGACGACGTCGATGAAGTCGTGGAAGACGGAGGCTGCGGCTGTTGTGGCTGTGGCGAGGAGCCATTCGTCGCGTTCTGCTCCTGCTGCTGCTGCTGTTGTTGCTGCTGCTTCTCCTTCTTCTGTCGGTTCTGTCGCGACTGGCGTCGACCTTCTCGAGGCTGCTGCTGTTGTTGCTGCTGCTGTGGTTCCTGCTGCTGGGTCGACTTGTTTGGCTGGTGCTGCTGTGGCTGCTGCTTGACGGCTGGCGCCGCAATCAATGTTGGAGGCTCAGTGCGCGTGTTCTGCGCAATGCGCTGCACCAGCTTCAGGATCTTCTCTCGGTCCTCCTCCGGGAAGAACCAAAGCCCAAAGATCGCGTAGCCACCAGGCAGCGAGGCGTCAGGACTGCGGAGAATGAGGAACGAGTCGACGCTGTCGACCTCGAGGCTGTCATTGATCGCGATCGTGAGGTTCGTCGTGCTCAAGCGGTTGTTAACGAAAATCTGGAAGCGAGGCGACGAATAGCTACAGTCAGTCGAGAGACACGTCAGTTGGACCGCTTCCGCTGAACGTTTGCGCTGTAGACAATGCAAATGAGACGCACCGCTTGACAACAAACAGACAGCCCTCGACGTCCTTTCGTTTCTGTGGATATGCACACGCCATCGTTCGACATTAGAGAGAGAGAGAGAGACAATAGCGTTATGACTTCGAACACCAGTGACATACCCAGCTCTGGCTGCTCTGTTCAAACTCGTAGACGACCACATGGCTCGCCATGTCGACGATCTCCATGATGGCGTCGTCCTGGCGCATGAGCACCTGCAGATTCATCGCATTCGACTGCGCGCGGTTCACTTGCAGCGCCATGGTGCTCGGGTCAATCAATCAATGGGGGAGAGCGGAAGAGCGCTGTGGCCCCACACCAACCGGAAAGAGTGACAGGGCTTCTATTAAGTACGACGCTTATGGCTTTTCAGATTGGTTAGAATACCTAGAAAACGGACTCTGATTGGAGTATAATGGATGTCATCACGCTCCTGAATGATGCTTTGAGCCGATCGAAAGCGTCTGCTCGTCTCTCCCGGAACGAACGATTGCTGCATACTGGCAGTACAACCTGCTATTGATCATGACACCACGTTCGAGTTGATCATGTGAACATGGTGACAGGATCATGCGTCTCGGTTGCGCATTCGAGCCACGAACGAACGACTCGCTCGACACATTCGAACGACGCTTTGGTTCTGTCACATCTCGCACCTTTCATTGGCTGAAATACGCTGATAGCCGTTTCCATTGGTTCATTATACGCAGCCAACTCCAGGATCGCAGTTGACTCGATCCACCACTGTAGCTCCTCAATTGAGTGACCGACCATCAAGATGCCGCCGACGCCGTATGACCCCCACAACGTCTTCGCCAAGATCCTCGATGGCACGATCCCGAGCTACAAGATCTTTGAGACGGAGCACGTGCTCGCCATCCTCGACGCCTTCCCTCTTGTCCCTGGCCACGCGCTGCTGATCCCCAAGGCCCGCGGATACGCGACCGTCATGGGTGCGTGGGGACCAACGCTCGGCCAACTGCTCTGCTTGTAGCGCGCTGTTTCTCACTGTTTGAATATGCAACAGACATGCCGGCGGACGTCGCTGCACAGGTCTTCCGTGAGCTCCCTCGCCTGGCGAAGGCGGTGCAGGCGGTACGTGGCAGCTGAACGAATGTGCCCTTGGTCGCGCTTGATGACTGACGGACGCTCGGACGGATGTATTTGATCAGGCCACGGGCGCTGACGGCATCAACATCATCCAGAATAACGGCCCCGCGTCAGGACAGGCCGTGTTCCACGTGCACATCCACGTCATTCCTCGCTTTGACGACGATGGCGTGCTCAAGCTGCCGGCGGGGCACGCGGTGATCCCGCAGGAAGACGGTCTGGCCATGCTCGCCAAGATCCAGGCGCAGCTCTAAACGCCCCATGCACTGGGACGCAGTCATGTTCACGCACTATGAAAGCCAAGGCGTCCATGACAGTGGGCATTCGTTTGAACAAATCGATTTTTTTGTGTGTGAATGGTCGTCACTGCCGTGTGAATCGCTCGTGCTGGTCGTTACTGCCGTCGCCTTCTCATGCGCTGGCGATCTTCAGGTGGGGAAGATTCTACGGTGTATGTGTGTGTGTGTGTGTGGCGATCCCATGCACCATCGCCAACTGGAGCTCAACTGCTGCACGTTGTTTTGCCAAACTGCGTTGCGAGATGGATTGCGTTGGACAGACGCTGAATGCAATCAGTCGTTGCACACTGCTGTTCAGTTCAGATGGTCCAATCCCATCCACCAGCAGCGGTCGGTCTCTTGTCAACAGCGTCAGCGTGACGATCTCTGTGTTCAACGACCCGAGTGGACAGTCTCCTCGACTGGAAATTTGCCTGCAGCCATGGCGCCATCGGCCGGTGGGTGCGAATGGATACACAATGGTACAGTTCGTGTCCTCTCCGTAAAAGAGAGAGACAGAGAGCGATAGAGATATAGAGAGCGACGCTGAATCGGCAGCTCGTCATTTCTCCATTTCTCCATCTCTCCTCACCATGTCGAGCATTCCGTACGACGACGCCAACGTGTTTCTCAAGATTCGCGACAACGTCATTCCGTCGTTCAAGATCTTTGAGACGGAGCACGTCTTCGCGATGCTCGATGGCTTCCCGCTTGTGCCCGGCCATGCATTGCTCATCCCCAAGGCGCAGGGCTACGCAACTATCATGGGTGCGCTTTACTCACTCTCCTCTCTCTCTCTCTCTTTCTTTCTCTGTCTTGTCATCTCGTAAGTTCGATTCTCGCTGCCACGCAGATATGCCTCCAGACGTCGCAGCAGCGGTCTTTCGAGAGCTGCCTCGGCTCGCCAAGGCCGTGCAAGCGGTACGAACCAGTGTCTGCGATCTAGAGCCAATATGGACGCTTGACATCTTTCTAAATGCGTAGGCAACGGGTGCGCCAGGCATCAACATCCTTCAGAACAACGGCCGAGCAGCGGGTCAGGCCGTCTTCCACTTGCACATCCACGTCATCCCTCGCTTCGACGGCGACGGACTCATCTCGATGCCGCCGGATCACGTGCAGCTCGAGCGTCAGGCAGGAGAAGCGATGCTCGCTCGCGTGCAGGCGCATCTCTCCTGAGAGTCGCAGGCGTAGAGGCGGGAGTCCATGATACCTACTAGCAGGAGACCACGCTAACGCTGGCTGCGATGCGACAGCGTTCTAGAATCAGGTGATTACCAGGCGTCGACCGTTGACCAAGCGGAGCGCTGAGCGCTGAGCGATCGCAGGCGCCACTGCAGCATCGCACGGTCGCCGAGAAAAGAAAGAACCCTTGTACGCTTTTCTATTTGCTTCCATCTCTCTCTCTCTCTCTCTCTCTTTCATATTCTTCAGCAGCATTTATAGCCATGATGAAGAGATCCGCTCGCTTTGCTCATCGGCCATGAACCCGAGCCAGTATTTCCAGCCTCCTCTAAATCTGACTGACACTCTCGCTTTCTCTCTATTCTCCCCCCCTGTGCCTCTCTCTCGACAGTGCTGGCAGTGCGCATTTCCGTCTGCGGGAGCACCGCTCAGCGCGTCCCTTGCATCTCACAGTCGCTCTCTCTCTCTCTCTCTCTCTCTCTCAGTTGATCTCTCTCAGTTGATCTCGATTGGCGTCGCGTGACTCCGTCGCCATGGACGACCTCACGTCGCCGCCCGCCAGTCTCGCCAAGTACGGCCGCCAGGACTCGGCGCGTAGCGATCTGTCGCTCGAGTCCGACGTCACCTACCGCTCGCTCGAGAACGGCGGTGGTCCGATGGTCGCCAGCGTACTCTCCGCCACGACCGCCGTCGACAGCGCAACGCCCAGCGTCTCGCCGCACTCTGCAGGTACGTCATCACGCCATGCCTCTTCCTCTCTCTCTCTATCTAGTTACCACAACACCATTGACGGACGGACGGATGAATGGCAGGCGCCGACATGCTCTCGGAGCTCGGGTCGCGTGTCGTGTACGTGAACGCGCCCGAGAAGAACGCGGGCTTCTGCGACAACAAGGTCGTGACCGCCAAGTACACCAAGCTCAACTTTCTTCCGCGGTTCTTGTACGCGCGGCTCTCGCAGGTCGCCAACTTTTACTTTCTGCTGGTCGGCGCAGGGCAGATCATCCCCGCGATCTCGTCCACCAGCAGCCTGCCGTACCAGTGGATGGTGCTCGCGATCGTGCTCTCGATCGACGCCGTGTTCGCCGCGATCGAAGACAGCGCGCGGCACCGCGCCGACCAGAAGATGAACGCGCGCGTCACGCGTCGGTTCGATCTCTCCGCGGAGCCGAGCTGCTTTCGCGAGGTCATCTGGCGCGACGTGCGCGTCGGCGACGTGCTCAAGGTCTGCAACTACGACGCCGTGCCCGCGGACCTGCTGCTGCTGGCGGTGGCGGAGCCCGACCCGCTCGCGCCCGTCGGGATCTGCTTCATCGAGACCAAGTCACTCGACGGCGAGACGAACCTCAAGGTGCGGCAGGCGCTGAGCTGCACGTTCTCGCAGCTGAGCGACCCGCGGTCGATCGCGCAACTCCCGGGGCGCGTGATCTTCGAGCCGCCCAACCACGACGTCAACAACTTCTCGGGCCGCTTCGAGCCGCACCAGGGCCACACGATCCCGATCGACCTCAAGAACGTCGCGCTGCGCGGCTCCGTGATCCGCAACACGGCGTACGTCTACGGACTCGTGCTCAACACGGGCCGCGACACGAAGATCATGCAGTCGGCGTCCGAGACGCCCATGAAGACCAGTAAGATCCTCATGATCGTGAACCGCGGCGTTGGGCTGCTCATGGCCGCGCTGCTCGTGCTCTGCGTGCTCGGCGCCGTGCTGTGCTCGGTCTGGGTCGCGCACAACGCGCACAGCGCGTGGTACCTGCAGCTTGACGACCTCGGCGGCGTCGCGCCGTTCCGCAACGACGTCGCCGGGTGGCTCATCTACCTCGGGTACTACTGGATTCTCATCGCGAGCTTCGTGCCGATCACGCTGTACGTCACGATCGCGATCGTCAAGAGCTACCAGACGTTCTTCCTCAACCGCGACCTCGAGATGTACGACGAGGCCACGGACACGCCGGCGCTCGTGCGCAACGCCGACCTCAACGACGACCTCGGGCAGGTCACGCACATCTTCAGCGACAAGACCGGCACGCTCACGGCGAACGAGATGGACTTCCGCAAGATGTCGATCCACGGCGTGTCCTACGGCCGCGGCACGACCGAGATCGGCCGCGAGGCGCAGCGTCGGCTCGGCAAGGACCTCTCGGCGAGCGACCTGCTGGCCGACAGCACGCCGTTCGAGAGCGACCTCGCGAACGTCCACTTTGTCGACCCGCAGAACGAGTTCCGCCGGGACGTCGACCCGCGCGTGAACCCCGTGCAAAGCGCGTGGATCGACGCGTTCCTGACGCACCTCGCGGTCTGCCACTCGGTCGTGCTCGAGCAAAGCGACGGTGGCGAGACGCAGTTCTCGGCGTCGTCGCCCGACGAGCTCGCGCTCGTCTCCGGCGCCAAGTTCTTTGGCTATGACTTTATCGCGCGCAAGAACGGCGCCGTGACGATCCGCACGCCGCGCACGCCGGGCGTTGACGTCGACTTTGAGCTGCTCGAGATGATCGACTTTACGAGCGCGCGCAAGCGCATGTCGGTTGTCGTCCGCACGCCCGACCGCCGCGTGCTGTTGCTCACGAAAGGCGCGGACGCCGTGATCTTCCCGCGGCTGCACCCGGAGAACTGCGACCCGCAGATCGTCGAGACGACGACGCAGCACCTCGAGCGGTTCGCGACCGAGGGGCTGCGCACGCTCGTGATCGCGCAGAAGCAGATCCCCGAGGACGCGTACCTCGAGTGGTCGCGCGAGTACAAGGCCGCGCTGTCGGACCTCGACCAGGTGCAGCGCCAGAAGCTCGGCGAGCCCAACCACATCGACGAGCTCGAGGAGGCGCTCGAGATGGGGCTCGAGCTGCTCGGCGCCACGGCGATCGAGGACCGGCTGCAGGACCAGGTCACGGCTACGATCGCCGACCTCGCGCGCGCCGGCGTCAAGATCTGGATCCTCACGGGCGACAAGGAGGAGACCGCGATCAACATCGGCTTCGCGTGTCAGCTGCTGCACAACGACATGGAGCGCCTCGTGATCAACCAGGACGCGTTCCCGACGCTCAGCAAGCTGTACGACCTGCTGTACGCGCGATGCCTCGCGCTCCGAGCCGAGCAGAAGGACAAGGCAAGCGCTGGCAACCGCCGCGCGCAGGCGATCGTGATCGATGGGCGCTCGCTCACGATGGTGTTCAGCCACCAGGTGCTCTGCGACCTCTTCCTCGAGGTCTCGCAGTACTGCGCGGCCGTGATCTGCTGCCGCGTGTCGCCCAAGCAGAAAGCGCAGGTCGTGCGGCTCTACAAGACCAACGTGCCTGGCTGTCGCGCGCTCGCGATCGGCGACGGCGCCAACGACGTCGGCATGATCCAGGAGGCGCACATCGGCGTCGGCATCTCGGGCCACGAGGGCATGCAGGCCGTGAACGCGAGCGACTTTGCGATCGCGCAGTTCCGCTTCCTCAAGCGACTGCTGCTCGTTCATGGTCACTGGAACTACCGGCGCATGGCCAAGCTCGCGCTTTACGTCGTCTACAAGAACATCATCGTCTACTGCACGTGCTTCATCCTCGCGACGCTCAGCGGCGGCTCGGGCACGCTCTACTTCAACAACATGTGGATCAACGGCTACAACATCTTCTGGACCTCGCTGCCCATCGGCGTCGTCGGTGTCTTCGAGCAGGAGGTGCCTGCGGCCATCGCAGACCGCTTCCCGGGGCTCTACTTCGCGGGCGCTCAGGGCGAGCAGTTTAGCCTGCGCATCTTCTCGGCCTGGATCGCCGAGGCGCTGTACGAAGGCACGGTCTGCGCGCTCGTGCCGGCGCTGCTGGTCGGGCTCGTTGACTCGCAGGGCCACTCGTTTTCCAAGGACCTCTGCGGCGCCATGGCGTACTGCGCGGTCATCGTCGTCGGGCTCGGCAAGCTCGCGCTCAACATCGTGACCTGGAACATCTTCACGGGCTTCGCGTTCCTCTTCTCCTTCGTCTTCTGGTTCTTCTCCGGCTACGTCATCAGCGTCGCGCTGCCGACACTCGTCTCGGACGTCGCGTTCCCGTATCTTTACACGTTGCCCGAGTTCTACCTCGTCATGTACCTCTCGCTCGTGCTTTGCCTCGGTCGCGACTTCCTCTTCAAGGCCTTCAAGCGAGAGGTCTTTCCCGAGTACTACCACGTGCTGCAGGAACACCACAAGCGCAAGACAGACCCGGCGCAGACCGCGTGGACACCGCCGACGCTGCGCTACACGCCGTTCCTCGCCGATCTCTCGGCGCCCAAGCCGCAGTTCGAGCCCGTGGAGCCCGTGTCGACTGCCGCGGCGTCGCCTCCGGAGCGCGACCGCGCGTACACGGGCTTCGCGTTCTCGACGCAAGTGATGGAGGACCGCTTCCTGAACCCGTTGCGAGACCTCGTGCTGCCCGTGACCAACGTCGTCGGCACACTCGGGCGGCGGCTCGCGCGGTCGCCTCGCAGTGGCGCCGTCGCGGGCGAAGCCGACGGCGATGGAGATGGCGCAACTCCCGCGTCGTTCGAGGACAAGATCAAGGCCCTGCCGATGGAGCAGCAGGAGGTGTACGAGCTGCAGCGCTTCCAGATCTTCGCGGGCTGGGGCTCGTCGATGCCCGGCCACCTCTTCGTGACAGACCCACCGCGCTTCTCGAATGCCGACTTCACGGACGGCGCGTCGACGTTCGACCTCACCGACTGGATGGTGGACAACCGCTTCGGCAGCGCCGACCAGTGGCAGTACGCGACCAAGTTCAAGGACTTCCTGCGCGACCCGCAGGCGCTGCAGCAGTCGCTGACCGCCAAGGAGCGCCGGCGCCTCAAGAAGAAGCTCAACAAGCTCGTGGGCCGCTCGGTGCGACGGCGCCGGTGGGTGCGACGCGACAAGGTCATCGCCGACATCGCGGCCGCCACGGGCGACGACGTCTGCAAGGAGTCTCCGTCGCATCCTCCAAAGCCACGCAGCGCCGACGCATCACAGTGAGCGCACGCAGAAGAGAAGGAGGAAGAAGCAGGACGCAGCAAGAAGCGGACGTCGATCTTGATTTTTAGACCCTATTTTTCATGAAAAGTATGAATCGATCAACAACATCAGTCGCTACACTGTATGGGGATCTCGCAAACGCAAAAATCGAAAACCACAAATCAAAAACCAGCGCGGCCGGCGAGGCTCGTTCAGTTGAGGAACGCAAAGCGCGCGGGCAGCTCCATGCGCTCAAAGCACGCGAACGTGACGACGACGGTGACCATCGTGAGGTACCAGAACTGCCGGTGGAAGTCCTGCAGCATGAGCTTCTGGATCCACAGTCGCGTCGAGAGACCGCCGATGTTGTGCAGCAGCTCCTCCGAAAACGCGCCGCGGCGATCCGCCTGCTGCTGCCGCAGCCGCCGCCGCAGCTTGTACGTAAAGATCTCGCGCGCAAGGTAGGCGCCACCGAGTCGCCCGATGAACATGCAGATGCAGCGCAGCCAGAGGTTCGTCTGGTCCAGCAGAATCGCGAGCCCCTGCGTCGGTTTGTCGAGCACAGCGAGCAGTGTGAGCAGTGATGGCACGAGGATCAGCGCCGTCGTGTCCGCCATGTTGTCCTGCTCTGCGAGCTTCATGAGGAAGTAGAGCTGCCGCATGTGCTCCGATGGCGCTGCCTTGTGCTGGTGCAGCCTGCTGGACGTGCGGTGCGACTTGGCACGGTACGACCCCGACGACTGGGAAGCAGGCGGCGTCGCGCTGTCTGTGCTGTCGCTGCTGTGGTGGCGAAGGCGGTGATGCGCGTGGTGGTCGACGGCTGTGCACGGCGCACCTGTCGACGCCGTTCGACAGAGACTGCACGCGCTGTTGGTCGCGGCACCTCCGCTTGCACAGTTGGAGACGCACGCCGTCGCCGGCGCGAAGTAAATGGTCGCCGCCGAAGACGACGCCGCGGCGGCAGCGGCAGCGCTCGCGCCACTGAATGGCAGCAGAGACCGCGCGGACGCAGCGATCATCGACAGCGAGCGGTGGCGTCTCTCATCTCGTGCCCTGCGTTGTTGGTTTCTCCTCTTCTTCTTCTTCTGCTTGAGGTTCTTGCCGTCATCGTCTTCATCGTCGGTGCCGAGCAAGAACGCGTCTGCGTCGGTCGTTGGGACCGCGACGCTAGCGCTTCGTCGCTGTGATGGCCGATGCTGCACGCCACTCGCTTCGTCGTTGTCGTCGTTGATGCTGTTGTTGCTCGAGCGGAGGAGCAGCTCGTGCGCCGCACGCTCGAGGTCGTCGTCCTCTTCTCCGTCTTCTTCTTCGCCCGATGCGTGTTCATGGTCGGCGCTGGACTTGATCATCGCCGCACGAAAGCACATGAGCACCGAGGAGTTCGACTCACTGAGCAGTCCACACAGCGGCGATGGCACGGACGCGCAGCAGCTCGTGGACGACGCCTTGACGTCCGAGTAGATACCCGTGTTGAGCAGAGCGATGTGCACGTAGTTGATTAGGAGCTGGCCCCAGTAGAGCATGTCGATCGGCGTGTCGGACCCCACCAGCACGTACCAGAAGAGGTAGTAGTAGAGCTGTCCAAGGTAAAGCAGCGACGGGTGCGCGTACGGCTCGCTCATGGCGTTCACAACGCGCGTCATGACGTGGAAGTAGCCCTGCATCACGAGCAGGAACAGCATCGACGTCGCGAGCTTCATCCAGGAAGTCGTGGCGCTCAGGCTCAACGCCGTTGTCGTCGATGCCGCTGCAGCTGACGCGAGTCCACTGCCGGCGGAGGCGTGGAAGCCCGGACCGACGGCCGCGTCACTGCCGTGCGCTGGGTCGCTCAGCTCGACTAGCGTGAACAACCGAAAGCAGAGATGCCCGAGACACGCGGGGAGATGCACGACCAGCACGCTGTACGTCACGACGTGCTCGAATGAAAACGTCGACGCTCGCGGTCGCGCAGTGCCTGCAGACGTCTCGGCTTCGGTCTGGCGCAGCGCGACCCAGAGCAGTCCGCAGGCCAGTGGCGAGAGCAAGTAGACCGCGAACCAGTACGCGAGATTCGCCTCGAGCGCCCGCGTCGACGTGTAGGACGCGACCATCGCGGTCCACAGCGCGCTGGCGCAGAGCGCGCAGAGCAGCAGCAGGCGGCGCGTCGGAGACTGCACGAGACGCACGCGCTCCGCGACGAGCCAGCGCCACAGTGCAACGGGAGAACGCCATGCAGTCGACACCGCAGACGTTGTCGTCGTCGTCGTCGGTGGCAGCTCCGCTTCAAGCAGCAGCGTCGATGGAGACGCGGGCGCATCGTCGGTCTCGTCGCCGCTGCTCGCGAACGGGTCGTTGGGTTTTCCGTCTTCCGCGGCCGACAGTGCTGAGCTCGTTGGTGTCGACGGCGACACTGGTGGCAGCAGATAGAGCGCACCCGAGGCGCCACGCTGCGGCTGACAGGTCGCGTCGCGAGCCGCACGACGCTTCTGGCGGAAGAAGAAGTGCGGCACCGCGACGAGCGCCGCGAGCCCGAAGAGCGAGTTGGCCGAGATCCACGCGTTGTGCTGGCGCTGCGCCCATTGCGACGGTGACGTGGCCGCCGCGCTCGGAGGTGTGGAGAGCACCCACTCGAGCACGCTGAGCAGCAGACTGAGCAGCGCTAGCGCCTGCCAGACGCGGCGGCCGTGCGGATCGCTCTTGGACGTTGAGGGTGTCGCGCGTCGGTCGCTGTCGTTGACGCTCTCGAGCTCAGAAGTGGAAGAGGACGAGGAGGAGGAGGAGGATGATGATGCGTCGACGTTCTCGAAGCGGAAGACGATGAGGAACGGGTGCGCGACGAGCACGAGGTGGCTAAAGTACCAGACCGGACAGACAAGCAGCGAGTAGACGAGGTGGCCGCACTGCCCGAGCACCGCGAGTGTCGTGAAGAGCACGAGCGGGATCATGGGGAACGACACGCGCCAGAGGAAGAGGTTCCACTCGCTCTGCGTGTCGGGTCCATGGCGGAACTTCTCGAGAAACGCCGTCGCGCTCAGGCGCCGCGCTGCCGCCCGTAGACGCAGCCCGAGTCGAGAGTCCCAGCGCATGATGTCGACAACAAAGAAGGGAGAGGGCACGGCTTGATCGAGGGGTCAGCAACATTAGCTTGGTTTAGCTCTCTCCCAGTGCCTAAACTAGTCCAGGCGTGGGAGCAGCCGCTGAAGTAACGCCAACGATCGCCATTTCTGTTCCGTGTTGAAAACCAAACGGCGGCACTGCGGCAGAGCAAAGTGGGACGCTGAGAGGCAACTTGCGCCGTTTCGATCTCAGCACTGTCGGCTTGCTGAGTGGCGGAGAACGTTCTTGCGGTCTAACGTCGCGTGTCCCATCCTTTCGTTCGTGCAGTTGACTGCAAGCGAATCCGATCCACACGCAGTCAGTCGGTCGACTGACACGCATCCGAGCCCACATCGGCGACACCTCCAACAAGGCGATCCATCGACACGCCCAACTCCAACCCGCTCAATCCACAACTCGCCGGCTTCCGTCAACGACCGCGACGTCTGCTTGCTGGTGCGATCGCTGGTCTAAAGGTGGTGCAGAGCAAACCTGAAACTCACTGGTTGGATATGTGGATGATGGATAGACCGCTGCTGCCTCCGCCATGAACCGCGTGCTCGAAAAGGTGTTCCCGTCGTTCAGTCGCCATGCGCGCTCGCGCACATACTACACATATCCTGAGGTGCGTCTCTGTGCTCGTCTTCACTTCACACGGAGTGTCTGCGCTGTGCTCACGGCTCTCTCTCTCTCTCACGCACGCACTCCTGTAGGGCTCGACGGCCAGCAGCGTCGTCTTCCGTGTGCGCTACGCGGGTCCGGCTCCAATCACTGACGGCCGCGTCGTGCTGTTCTTCGCGCCGTCCGATGACGAAGAGCCGCGCTTCGAGGCGTTCGACCTCGACAGCCTCAAGCCCATGTTCTCCAAGGACGTCACGAACGTCGCGCCGGGCGATGTGATCGAGTTCGACAGCAGTGAATACTCGCTGCCCGGCGCACTCGCGTTTGTGCCCAACGATCTCTCGGTATTCAACGGACGATCGCTCGTCGTACAGGCGCTTTTCAATCAGAGTACGTGGTGATTACAGCAGGGAATGGTGTTTCGATGCATCACTCATGTGTGCTCGTACCCTCTCACAGATCTCGATGATCCTGACGCCAATAGCTGCGCCGGCAACCATTACAGCAAGCCTGTGACGGTGTCGCTCAGCGATGTGCAAGCTCGAGTAGTCGACATCGTCGCGGATCAAGTCATTGAAGACACAATGGACACGAGCACGAACGAGTGGATGGAGTGTGTTCAGATGAGGAGTGAGCTGCTCAGCGATTACCACAACCAAGATGTGTACATGTACGCAGCCGTCGTTTTGCCCAAGGAATACCACGCCCAACGCGCTGCAGGCGTCAAGTTCCCCACGCTATACTACATTGAGGGCTTTACCGGCACCGAGAGCTACGCAGACCGAGGCCGTGCGTTCCTGAACTCCCCAATGGGCGACGACTGGAAAGCTGGCAAGTGGCCAACGCCGATGCTTCGAGTCACGCTTGGTTCGCGGTTCAAGTTCGGCCACACGTCGTTCGCCGACAGCGAGACGAACGGCCCATGGGGAACAGCCCTCGTGTCCGAGTTTATCCCGTACCTGGAGTCGAAGTTTCCGATGATTGCTGCGTCGGGTGCGCGTCTGCTCCACGGACATTCGTCTGGCGGCTGGTCATCGCTCTGGCTGCAGATCCAGTTCCCCGAGTTCTTTGGTGGCACGTGGAGCACGGCTCCGGACCCTGTGAGCTTCTCGTCGTTCCAGATCGTCAACATCTATGAGGCCGACAACATGTTCTGGGATCCGTACGGCCAGCCGTTCCCTGTGAGCCGCCAGGACGGCGACGTCACGTGCACGATTCGCAACGAGAACCTCGTGGAATACGTGTTTGCTCGTGGAAATGGTGGCCAGTGGGACGCTTTCGTAAGTGCAAGGCTCGGTTCTCAGCGACATCCGCCACGATGTGACGACTCATTTGATGTTGATTTGTTGTTTAGTTCGCAGTTTTTGGTCCGCGCGATAACAAGACAGGCCTCCCTGTGCCGCTGTTCGACAAACTGACGGGGACGATCAATCGTGATGTGGTCGAGTATTGGAAGCGCTTCGACATTTGCAAGATTCTCGAACAGCGCGGCGCCGAGGAACTCTCTGGTCGACTGAAGGGCAAGATCCACGTGATCTGCGGAACTGAGGACAACTACTACCTGAATGGCGCCTGCCAGACGCTGCAGCGGATCGTCGGGAGCAAAAAGCCGACGGAAGATGGACTGTCGATCGAGAATTATGTCGACATGGTGCCTGGCGACCACACGACAATCCGGAACCGAAAGCACTACGCGACGATCCACCATGAGATCGCGTTGGCTCTTCGACACAATGGGCACGCGTGATGTGTGTTTGTACACCGCTGAGAACAACCAACAACAACGTAGAGACTGACAGATAGAGAGTGAGTGCTGCTGTGAGAGATACTGGTGGAACGCCGGCGTGTGCGTTCATGTCCATCAACGTGTGACTAAAATGGCTACCCCTGTTCAAATCGATCGTAATTCATCTTGATGTTTGTATTGCGCTGGCCCGTCGGGCGTGCGACTCTGGCCATCTCGAGTGCCGTGTTCTTTTCTCAGCGTGTGACATCTCTTGGGTGCTGCTGTGCGCTCGGCACCGACGACTGCGGCGCGTGCGATGAACGCGCTAGGCACTTCCCAGTTTTCCCCATCGCCAACAACAACAACAACTACAATCGCAATCATGACGACCTCGACGCTGTTGCCCATGTGGCGCAGTCCGACGGCGTGCGCGGACACGTGCTGGGAGACCGAGACGTCCGTGTCCGAGACCTCGACACGAACGCTCTCTCGTGTCGAGCAGTGCCTCAACTTTATCGCGCAGGTGCAGCGCCTCGACGTGCGCGAGACGAGGAAGCGCCTCAACGACGCTGAGGTCGTTCTCGATGTGTACCTCGAGCCGCTCTCCGCCGCGACGTCGGAGCCGCTTGTTCCTCCGACAGCAGCACCAACGTTCCAAGTCCACAAGTCGCTACGCGACTTCGACCGACTCCGCGCGCAGGTCCGAAGTCTGAGCCACCCTAGTGACAACGATCGGCATCACATTATCAATCGACGGAAGCACG
Source organism: Pythium insidiosum (assembly GCA_022836835.1). Classification (NCBI taxonomy): domain Eukaryota; phylum Oomycota; class Peronosporomycetes; order Pythiales; family Pythiaceae; genus Pythium; species Pythium insidiosum. Next base: position 182,011 of record JAKVDI010000026.1, on the reverse strand, counting down.
CGCGCCGTCGCTTCGAAACCATGCCATGCCAACTCTGCGAGCGACTGGGCTTCATCCACAACTGGCCGAGTCGACTTGAACGTGTGTTCCAGTCGACAACCAAGACCAATGAGTTGCTCCAAACGACGATGAGCGATCTGCTGAGCGCTGTGCGCGGCTGCAGTGACGGGTCGTGGCATCAATGTGAACTACAGCGGCATCTCCCGAGACTACTCGCCGACTTTCTCGTTCCCGAGCTCTTGATGGAGGAGTGAAATCGGTCGCCGCGCTCTCATGTTTCTGTCGATCTTCCCCAACATTGGAATTGGAGGAGCAAAGAGCAAGACCTCATAGTCCTCGTCGTGTAACATACTTGTGTGCGGTTTAGGTCCTCGTTATGGAGCCAAAAGATTGTTCTTTCGCGAGATCATTCTATGTGTGGGCGTTTCCTGCAGCAACGACCACCGTCGTCGTCGCTCAGATTCGTGTTCTCGCTCGTTCATCCGGTATCCACGCAATCACCTGCGGCCTCTTCAACTGCTTTCTCACGCCAGAGATCAATCTTTCGAAGGAACGTCCTTTCGTTCTCGTCAGCGACCATGACCCCTTGGTGACCTCTCACACAACACCATTGATTGCCCCATTCGTTTCGTCCTCTCTCTTTCTCTCTCTCTCTCTCTCCATTTCTCTCCATCCATCGCTCACTCCACAGTCCTTCGCTGCCATGCGCATGCCAGCAGAGCTTCTCGAGCACCAGACCATGCGTGCCTCAGCGCTCGTCGATCGCCTCGCGCGGCGCTCCTTCTACGAGCCTGAGCCAAGGACGAGGCCCAAGGCCTCTCGCTCGGCTGGCCCGAAGGCCCGCTCGGGCTGTGAGAATCTCGCCAACGACACCTCCGATTCCTCTTGGTGGGACTGGGTCGCCACGGGATTCCTCGGTGTGCCGCCCGCCTCGGACACTGGGGAGAAGACCAAGCCTGCTGCCAGCGCGGGAGGAGCGGCTGTGGCCCCGACTGAACGGTCCTCCCTGTTGCTGCCGAGCGATCCTGCGCGCACCAAGGACCGCGATGCCGCTCGGCGTCTCGCTGACCGAGTCTGGGGCTTTCCGAGGCCTCTCGTGAGTAGCGAGTGCGCCTTCATGACGTCGCTTGCGGCTCAAATGGTACGAAACAAAGCGAGAGCAGCAACCGGGGAACTCAACGCCTGACGTTCCTGGTTCTGCTTGTGTGCGTGTGTGTGTGTGTGGCACAGTTGCTTTCCAACATCATCGATTTTCTTCCAGGCTTTGTGAGCGGCGTGCTCACAGGCCACCTGAGCAACCGCCTCAGCAGCGAGTACATCGCCGCGCGATCGCTCTCGGGCATCTTCCTCATGCTCACAGGGTACACGGTCAACATCGCGATCGGTGCCGCCATGGACACGCTGTGCGCACAGGCGTACGGCGCCGGCAAGCTCCACGAGATGGGGTTGTTCTTCCAGACCGGCGCGCTGCTGTTCACGCTGTGCTTCCTGCCTGTCACGCTGCTCAGCTACTTTTGCGTGGATATCATGGTGCTGCTCGGCCAGCGACGCGACATCGCGGAGCTCGCACAGAATCTCGTGCTCTTCGCGCTGCCGAGTCTTCCGTTCAGCATGATCAACGCGCTGCTGTGCAAGATTCTGCAGGGACAGAACATCATCACGCCCATGGTCTACGCTGGTCTCGTCGGCAACGTCGTGCACGACGTGCTCATCTATGTGCTCATGTTCCACACATCCTTGGGTTACGTCGGCAGCTCCATCGCGAGCACGGCACTCGTCGTGTGCTACACCGTGACGCTCGCCGCCTACTTCTTCCGCAGCCACCTTTTTCAGCGCGAATGGCCGGGCTGGCAGCTCACCAACGCGCTCAAAATCGTGCCCGAGTTCGTGCGTCTCGGCATCGCTGGACTCGGCATGGCCATGTTCGAATTCTGGGCATTCAGCGCCGTCGCGCTGTTCGCTGGCATGTTGCCGATGGCGGACGTCGCGATCAGCGCCGACTCGACGTACTCAAGCTTTCGGTATCTCTGCGGCGTGCTCTACGGGACAATTTCGGTCGCAGGCTCGGTGCGGGTCGGCAACGCACTTGGTGCCAACGACCCCGAGCGTGCCAAGGTCGCAGCGTTCCTCAGTGTCGGCTGCAGCGTCGCGGTCACCGCGCTCACGTCGATCATCATGGTGGTCGTGCGGCACCAGTACCCGTACTCGTACACCAACGACACGGCTGTCGTGCAGCTGACGTCGCAGCTCATGCTCGCGACGGCGCCGTTCCAGGTCTTCGCGGGCATCTCGGCGGCCGGGCAGGGCGTGATGCGTGGCGCCGGCATGCAGAAGCTCGGCGCACGCGTCAACTTTGTGTGCTATCTGTGCCTCGCGCTGCCGGTCGCGATCACGCTCGGGTACCAACTTGACCTCGGGCTCGTCGGGCTTTGGATTGGACTCTGCGTTGGCTTTGTGTGCAACGGCGTCTACTGTCTCTACTGGCTGCAGCGCGCCAACTGGGCCGAGATGGCGGTCGACGCCCAGAAGCGCACGCGCGAACCGAGTGAGCTTTCGCCCAACGACTCGACGTGTCTCTGCTGAAGCCATCAGCGTGATGTATGTGAACGTAGGCAATCGATGATGCCATCGAGAGAGGAAGGAAGGAAAGTACGAAGGACTGCGTGCGTGTGCCAGTGAATCATGAATTACTCGGTATTGTCATTCGAGTTACACAGCAGCAGCCGCAGGCTCCTCCTCCGCCTCTGGCTCTGGGACTGCGTTCTTCAGGTCCCTGACAGCGACGACGTGCAGGTGAGTGCTGCGTCGCGCCTCGAGTGCCATCGAGACCCACGGCATGCGAAGAATCCAGAGCGTGCCAGCGACTGCGAACGCGAGCGTCCCGAGCGTGTGGCCCATCCAAAGCCCAATGAGGTTGAGCTGTAGATGCCGTGCGAGCACGAAACCGAGTGGCACCCCGACGACCAGCAGAAACACAAACTTGAGCAGCGCGCAGACCCACTGGCGACCGGTGCCCCGTAGAATGCCCTGGATGCCGAACGTGAAACCCTGCAGAGGTATAATGACCCACTGCGACTTGAACAACCGCAGCGTCTCCTCGACCGCGGTGGCGTCACGCGTGAAGCTGCGGACGTAGGACGGTGCGATGCCCACAAACACCAGCAGTCCGAGCGTCGCGACCACCAGCGCCGCGATCATCGCGATCAAGCCGATGAGCTCTGCACGACGCGCCTGACCTGCGCCCAGAGCGTTGCCAATGCGGACGGCAGACGCGATACAGATGCCCATGAGCGGCATAAAGACAAACATCATCATGGTCGAGAAGATGCTGTTGGCAGACATGACCGCAGCGGCGTTGGGCAGCAGCCCCGCCAAAAGCTGAATGAAGCCAGAGCTGCTGGACTGGAAAAGCACCATGAGCACGCTTGATGCGCCGAGTCGCGCGACTTGCGGCACCAGCGTCAGCGCACGACGCCATTGCCAGCCAGGCCACGACGTCTGGAACACGTCGTTACGAATGACGATCGGCAGAATAGCGAGCGACTTGACGACAGCATTCACGACGGTCGAAAGCAGGATACCCACGTACCCGAGCGACGTATGGAAGCCCAATACGTACGCCAGCGGAAGACTTACGGCCCACGAGAGAATCGAGATCACCATGAAGGGCTGTACAATGTTCTGGGCCTGGAGCGCGCTTTTGGCGATGGAGAAGATGACGGCAAACGGCAGACAGAGGAAGTTCAGCACGAGAAGCTTGGCGGCGATTGCGGCGATTGTCGGTGGCTGCCCCAGCGCCAGCAGGATTGGGTTGGCGTTCAGCAGCACGAGTGAGACCAAGGGAAAGAAGAGTAAATAAACGATGAGTCCGGCTTGCGAGAAGAGCCAAAACTCGACAAGTCGCTTGCCGCCGAACGCCTGCGCGCAGACCGTGTCGACCGCGGAGCCAATGCCGTTGAGCATGCTTTGCACAAGCAGCAGCTGGAACAGGTTCGTCAGGCTCGTACCCGCCAGGATTTGCGTGCTGTGCTCGGCATCGGAACGACCGACCATCATCGTGAGCAGCGTCTGCGGAAGGTACTCGGCCACTGTGACGAGGAACTAGGTACACAACAACGACCGAGTGTGAATGACTCTCATGTACCACCAACCATTCAACCAAACCAGCCTCGCTACCAATGGAATTGTGAGTCGCCAGAGCTGTCGGCATTCGTCGCTGATGATTCGAAGCGCCGGAGCCTGAAGATCGGCAGCGACGGCCGCATGCTCCTCGTCGCGAAGCTGATGCAGTAGCTCCTTGAGATCGACAGCGCTCTCGTCGTCGAGCACGACGCGTTCTTTGCCAGCCATAAGCTGCAGCGACGACCGCAGCAGTGGCGTCGTCTCTGCGACCGGAGATGCGACGTGCAGCGCAGCGCCATGCGTCGCTCGACTGAGCTCGACTTCCAGTGCGCGATGCTGCGGCTCGTCCTTCTGCAGCAGCAGCGCATCGTCCATGAGCCGCGGGTCATCCATGGCGCTCACAAGTGGCCGGTGGCGCGATTCGCAGAGTGACAGTGAGGCGGAGAGACGCTCGGGACATGATCAAGCGAGTCTCTGAGCGGAGAGACTGCCTGACGCCCTTCGAATGATGGGTCGAGGCTGCTTGTGCGGTCCATGACGGGAAGATTGGCACAGTGTATCCTGATAAAATATATTTCCCCCCGAATTGACTATAATCTACTGAATGATTAGAATGATCGTGATTGACAGGTCATTGAACCTCCATAATTACATTCGTGGGTGGAGGCATCTGCATACAACACTACAGAAAAGTCATTATTGGCACTGTAATACCGCATACTGAGAAACGAAAGATGGGTACAACCACAACTGCTGTTTCAGTTCCTTGTGGACACAGAGCTCTCGGCGAGTGGCTCCACTGCGGGCTCCACGTGCAAATGCGTGTTGAGACGCGCTTCGTGCGCCATGAGGTCCCAGCTCATGCCACGGATCCACCAGCAGCCAGCGATGATGAAGCACGCGACACCGAGCAAGTGGCCGTACCAGAGCCCAAAGAGTCCAGCGTCGAACTGCAGCGCAAAGCCGAGACTGAACGGGATGCCAACGCCGACATTGAACACAAAGTAGAGCTTGGCGCACAACCATTGCTTGCCGCACGCACGCAGAACAGCTTGGATGCCGAACGTCAGCCCGAGCATCGGGATCACAAACGCAAGTGCCCAGATGAGTCGCACGGCGAGTGCCACAGCCTCTTCGTCCGTCGTGAAGCTTCGCGCGTACGGCGTCGCGACCGCCAGCGTTCCCACCATACAAAGCGTCGCGACGCTTACGGCAACAGCCATGACGAGACCACTGATGAGCGAGGCGCGTCGTGCCTGGCCAGCGCCGAGCGCATTGCCCATACGGATCGCGCCTGCAATGCAGATGCCTAGCAGCGGCATGAACGAAATCACCAACATCGTCGCGAAAATGTTGTTGGCCGACATCACCATCGCTGCGCGTGGCAACCATCCAGACAGCAACTGGATAAACCCGAGGCCGCTCGTCTGGAAGAAGACCATGAGCACACTCGAGGTGCCGAGCCGCGCCACGCGCGGAGCAACACGGAAAGCTTGTTGGAGCTGCCAGCCTGGCCAGCCAGCGCGGAAGGCTTCGGAGCGTACAACAATCGGAATCAAGGCCAGCGATTTGAGCACATTATTCACGAGAATCGAGACCACAATTCCAATGTACGAGAGCGACGTGTAGAAGCCAAGGTAGTACGCGACGGGAAGGCTGAATGCCCACGACACGACGGTGACCACAGTCAAAGGCTGCACAATGTTTTGGGCCTGCAGCGAGCTCTTGAGAAGCGCGAATAACACCATGAACGGGAACGCGAGAAACCCGACAAACAGAATCTTGCCTGCCATCGCCGAGATGGCGGGGTCCTGGCCCAGCGCAACCAGGACACGATGGCTGTTGAGCAACACCAGCGACACAAACGGCCAAAACCCCAAGTAGACAATGAAACCCGCCTGCACGAACAGCCACAGCTCGGAGAGTCGTTTGGCACCAAACGCTTGTGCCCCCAGCGTGTCGACCGCAGAGCTGACGCCTGTGAGAACTGTGCCGACCAAGAGCAACTGGATGAGGCCATTCAGACTGTTCGCTGCCAGAATTTGTGTGCTGCGCACTGGGTCCGAGTGCCCAAGCAGCATCGTAACGACCATATCAGGCAGGAACTCCATGATGGACGCCAGGATCTGCACTCGTCACGATGTTTAAGTGACCTACCATAAGCGGCATTATCTTGTCGAAAGCCACACGTACCAGTGGGACAGCTAGCGCAAACAGAGTCTTGCTCTCTTCCATGAGAATTGACCGAGCTGATGCAGTGTGATCGCTGAGCACTGCTGCTCGCTCCTCCTCATCCAGTCGAAGCGCCAGTGCCTTGAGATCCAGTTCCTTGGTGAGCTTGACGTGATGCGTGCCAGCCATCAGGAGCGGCGTGCTCTCGGACGCTTGGAAGTCCTTCGAGCTGCTCTCGTCATCGCTCACGACGATCTCCACGGCACCATCCGTCACGCGAGCCACGTCTGCCGCGAGAGCGCGCTCCTGGGGCTCATGCAGCTCATGCAGCAGCGTGTCGTGGACCAAGCGAGGAACCTCCATGGGGCCACCGTACAGACAGCTACGCAGAGCAGATCCGGAGAACAAGAACAATAATGAAGTTCCTCCAGGATCGCTCCGTTCCACCAGTGGCCAGCCGCCAACGGGCCTCGAGTTGAGGAGAGGTCTTTCCTTGCGCTTTGTCCAGATCAAGATGATGTCGTGTCGACAGACCCAGCACCTGCCAATCAGATCACGCCATTCCGAGCTGATGAACCAATCCGACCGCACGACGGATGGGCGTCCGGAGAGCGGCGCATCGCCAAAAACCATCTCCAGACGCGATCTTGGCAGTACTGTAGTGTACTGTAGACAGGAAGGAATCCTTTTTGTCTACTGATTCCTTCGGAAGGAGAATGTGTCTGGATCCTGGCATATCCACGACAAGATTCTTGTTCTCCCACGGATTGTTCTCTGGCATAGAACAAGCACAACATGTGCATCTTTGTTATACAGTCCTTGTATCTACACACGTCACGACGCCTCCATCCATCATCACGCGGCGCTTCCGGGTCGCTCCGTCGCCTTCTCCTCGACATGGAGATGCGTGTTGAGTCGCGCCTCATGCGCCATCGTGTCCCAGCTGAGACCGTAGAGCCATGAGCCGCCAGCGATCATGAAGCCCACGGTCCCGACCAGGTTGCCATACCAGAGGCCGAGGATACCGGCGTTGAGCTTGAGCGCGAACATGATGCCCAGCGGCACCCCGATGACGAAGAGGAACACAAAGTTGAGCTTGGCGCAGAGCAACTGCTTGCCACATGCGCGGAACACCGATTGGATGCCAAACATGAAGCCCAGCAAAGGGATGATCAGCAGCAACGAGTGGAGAAGCTGCATCGCGACCTTGATCGCCTCCGTGTCGGTGGTAAAGCTGTACGCGAATGGCGCCGCAATCAGCGTCACACCAAACATGCCGGCCGTCGCGACCGACACGCTGCTGATCATCACGATGCGGCTCACGAGTGACGCTCGGCGCGCCTGACCAGCGCCTAGAGCGTTGCCGATGCGGATAGCGCCCGCGACCGAGATACCGAGGAGCGGCATGAACGAGAGCACCAGCACCGAGGCAAAGATACTGTTGGCCGAGATCATCACCGCCGCGTTCGGCAGGAGCCCCGCGAGCAACGAGATGATGCTGAACCCCAGCATCTGAAACGTAAGCATCAGCACGCTGGAGACACCAAGCTTGGAGATCTTGGGCATCAGTTGCAGAGCCTGGTGGAACTGCCAGCCGGGCCATGTGTCGAGAAATTCACGATTGCGCAGGATCACGGGAATGAGCAGCAAGGCCTTGACCGCGCCGTTAACGACGATGGAGAACGCAATGCCCATGTAGCCGAGCTTGGCCCAGAAGCCGAGTGCGTATGCAAGCGGCAGACTGATGGTCCACGAGATGATCGATGTCATCACGAACGGCTTGATGATGTTCTGAGCCTGAAGCGCACTCTTGAGCACCGAGAAGATAATGGTGAACGGCAGCGCAAGAACATTCATGATCAGCAGCTTGGAGGCGATTGCAGCGATCTCGGGATCTTGACCGAGCGCGCGCAGAATGACTCCTCCGTTCAGCAGCGCCGTGATCACGAACGGCACGCAGCACAGGTACATGAGGAATCCCGCCTGCATGAAAAGCCAGAGCTCCGGCAGTCGCTTGCCACCATACGCCTGTGAGCAGAGCGTATCAAGGGCTGAGCCAAGACCGTTCATCAGCGCTGCGCTCAAGAGCATCTGGAAGAGACCGCAGAGACTGAACGCCGCCAAGATCTGCGTACTGTGCTCTGCATCGGAGCGTCCGATCATCATCGACACGAGTGTCTCTGGGAGAACTTCGAGAAGCGCCACAATGATCTAGATCAAGGGGAAGACAAAGAGAGCGTGCGCGATTAGCATCCGAGCCGATTCAGTGCAGAGCACGAAAAGTGACTCACAATCGGCACTGCCAGTGCGAGCAGCTGCTTGGTTTCGTCTCGAATGATGTCCATGGCGTTGGCCTTCGCATCGGCTAGCATGGCGCGTCGCTCTTCGTCATTCAGCCGCATCGCCAACGCCTTGAGATCTAATGATGCGGCGTCGTCCACGAGCACACGGTGCTTGCCAGCCATCAGCAGCGGCGTCGACTCGGACTCGGTCCCCTTGCTCACGTCGACATCATCGACGAGTCGCGCGCCGTGCTCGAGCTGATCAAGCTCGTGGTGAAGTTGTTCCTCCTGGGCATCGTCCAGCTTGTGCAGCAGCTCGTCGTGCACGAGCCGTGGGACCTCCATCGCTTCCTGGACGCTCGATTTTCACACTGCAAGATCGCGTGCGGCTCCTGGCGGGTGAGTTCGTGGGGTCTGTCTTGCTTGCGTCGAGTGGCGTCGCGCCGCGTCGCGTTGGCCAGTTGCGCTCGATGGATGGACGGATGAACGAAGAGCGAGTAGGTCACAGAGGATCCGACACTGGCGGTTGCCATCAACTCATCTTCGATTCGAACTTGTGGCCTCTCAACTGACGCGGTTGCAGAGCGTGGGAGATGGCGGCTGGTGCGGCCCCTTTTACCTTTCTATCAGTAGATATGACATGATCCACACAAATTGGAGGCAACACGAGTACACGGTGTACTTATGCTTGAGATTAATCTGTGTGACGCATCGGACCCGCAATCAGAATGAGACCGTCAACAGTGACATACAGACCGTCATTCCCATCCGAATGTTGGTGGTGTGGAAGTGGCAACCGATGATGCGCCAGCAAAGTCCATCTCAGGTTTTCGCATCTCCACTAACTCGTGGAGCACTGCTTGCCTTGGATTCTAAGGGAAGCAGTGTGCTTCCCCTCGAGGGACTGAATCTGAGGCTCTCGTATTTCCTTCCTCTCGACAGGCGCAGCATTATCCAGTGATGCGCGCTTGCATTCTGTTCTGTAGCTCGCACAATACGAAATAGCTCCTCGATTCCAGCGTCATACAATAGTAATGGTATTACACTATACAAAACTGCTCTACACCACTGGTTCTGGTTCGGCTTGGGCGTCGTTGAGGTGCAAGTGCGTGTTCATGTGCGCCTCGTGCGCCAGTTTGCTCCAGCTCACGTTCATCCACCACGTCACACTCGCAATCACAAACACGATGGTCCCCATGAGATTGCCGATCCACACACCGAGCAGACCGCCGTGAAGGTGCATGGCTGCGACGTACGCGAGCGGCATGCCAACGCCAAACTGCAGCAAGAAGCTCAGCTTGGCGCTCAGCATCTGCTTGCCAGCCGCGATAAATACGGACAGCAACCCGAATGACAAGCCCATGAGTGGGATCAGCACGAGCAGCGACCGGAAGATGTGCATCGCCACCTTGATCGCCTCTTCGTCCGGCGTCACCGTGCGCGCAAACTTGGGGGAGACCGGGATGAGCACGAGCATGCCGATGGTCGCAGCACCGACGCACATCCCGATAACGACGCGACTGGCGAGCGACGCACGCTTCGCTTGCCCGGCCCCAAGCGCGTTGCCGATGCGGACGATACCGACCATCATAATGGCAGACGGCGCCAAGAATGCCATGCTGATCGTTGCCATGTAGATGCTGTCGGCGGTCACCATAACAGCGGGATTCGGCAACAAGCCAGCCATGAGCGACATGACACTGAAGTCGAGGGTCTGGAATGTGAGCAGGAACGCCATGGGCAGGCTGAGCTTCAACACGCGAGGGACCAACTGTGCGGCCTCCTTGAGCTTCCATCCTGGCCACGTCGTGAGGAACTCATCGGTGCTTCGCAGCGCAGGGAGCATCACGAGAAACTTGATCCCAGCGGTGAGTGCCAGCGCTGCCGATACGCCCATGTACCCCAGCGAAAGCGTGCTGCCGAGGAAGTAGGCGAGGGGCAAGCAAATCGACCAGGCAACAATCGTCGCAGGCAGCAGTGGGCGTGTGATGTTCTGGGCTTGGAGGACCATCTGAAGCATCATGAAAACCGCGTCAAGCGGCATCTGCACCAGCTGAAGGCGGAATAGTTTCCCTGCGACCGCTGCGATGGCTGCGTCTTGGCCCATCGCCAGTAGCATCCGCTCTCCAAAGAGCAGCGCAGTCATCAACGCTGGTAGAGCCGCGAGGAACATGAGCATCGACGCTTGAATGAACATCCACATTTCCTGGTATCGCTTGCCGCCGTACGCTTGTGAGCAAAGTGTACTGAGCGACCCCACGACAGCACCCAAGAGAACGTTGGCGATGATGCCTTGGATCACGTCGGATTGTCCGTAACCAGCGAGGATCAACGCGCTGTGCTCGGGGTCGATGTTTCCAATTAGCATGATCGCGAGCATGTTGGGAAACATCTCGATGAGGCTTGAGCCCATCTGTCCAAATCACACCGTGAGTCAGTGGTCATCATCAACAGTGCTCCCAGCAGTCAACTTACAACAGGGAGCGCGAGCGTCACGATCTGTGTGGCTTCGTAGCGGAGGATATCGCCACTTGGTGTGATCGCGTCGGCCGCGATCGCCGCACGCTCTTCGTCGTTCAGCCGCAGGTTCAGCGCAGCGAGGTCCAGGTCGTCGTCCGCGACCACAGCGTGCTTGCCTGCGAGCAGCAGTGGTGTCCTCTCGCCAGAGGCGCGGGGCGACACGATGTGCGCGCCATGATGGAGCTGTTCGACGTCGTGGCGCAGCTGGTTCTCTTGGGACGCTTCGAGTTGGCTCTGCGCTGGGGTGTGGACGAACGACGGCAGCTCGATAGAAGGCATGACGCGGCAGTGGAACGCGATGGCGCGCTGTGGATCAAGAGCAAATCGCAAAGTGACTGATCGCTCCCTGTGCCTCTCTGTCGTGGGGCTGCTGCGAGTGAAGCCATGGTCGTGTCACGGTCGATCAGCTCTTTCGAAAGAAAATGGAGATGGATACTGCGGAGTGTTGGTGCCGATCTCCGATCTGATCATCATTCCGAGTTTTTGTTCGGTTTGCACTGCAGGTTGTAGGTTCACATGGGCGAATGGATGGCGACAAGATGCGTTTTTGGACAGACCGGGGAGGGCGGTGGGTTGCGGCGTGCAACGGTGCCTCTTCAAACAATAGAGAGAGCGCGAGAGAGAGACTGCAACCCGTGCGGATGAAGTGCACAGCAACGTCAGGCAACCAGGGAGCATCGATGATCTCCATAGTCGCCTCTTCATGGCAAATGGGCTGGCTGTTCAACAAAAAGCGTATTTTTCACGACACGATTGCCGCAACAGTACAACATGTGCGCAACATAACCCTCGCGATGACATGGCTACACCAATCTCAATGGTGAGTCCATGTGCCGATACGTCTCTCTCTCTCGTGCGAGTGCGTCCCAGCGCACGTGCATCCACCACGCGCCACCGACGATGCCAAACGCCAGCGTCCCGACGAGGTTTCCGATCCAGATGCCGACGAGCCCACAGTCCAGTCGGATCCCCAGCCAATACGAGACTGGCGTGGCGACGCCAAACTGCAGCAGACAGCTCAGCTGCGCGCCGAGTTTCTGCTTGCCAGCAGCCATGAACACCGAGAGCAAGCTGATCGAGAAGCCCGTGAGTGGGATCAGCACCAGCAGCGAGCGGAAGACAAGCATCGCCTCTCGAATCGCGTCTTCGTCTGGCGTGCTTGCTGCCATGTAGAGGCGCGCCGTCGGGAGCAGCGCGAGCATGCCGACCGTCGCGACGCCGACGCACACGACGACGACGACACGGCTCGCGAGCGCTGCGCGTCTCGCATGGCCAGCGCCGAGCGCGTTGCCGATACGCACGATCCCGACGCTCATCACAGCGTTTGGTGCCAGTAACGCGAGGCCCGCCGTCGACATGTAGATGCTGTCGGCGGCCATCATGACGGCGGGGCTTGGCAGCCAACCTGTCATGAGCGACATCACACTAAAGCCGAGGTTCTGGGAGACAAGCATGAGCGCCATTGGTAGACTGAGCCTCATGACACGAGGGACCCACCGCGCGGCTTCCTTGCGTCGCCATCCTGGCCACGTCGTGCGGAACTCGTGAGTGGTTCGCAGCACAGGCAGCATGAGAAGGAACTTGATCAGTGGGTTGAATGCCAATGCGACGGGGATGCCGATGTAGCCCAACGACAGCGTCAATCCGAGAAGGTACGCGAGTGGCAGACAGATCACCCACGACACGATTGTCGCCAGCAACTGCGGGCGCGTGATGTTTTGCGATTGCAGCGTCGTACGAAGCATGGAGCTCGCGGTCGTGAGAGGCAATTCCACCAGTTGGAACCTGAGAAGAACCCCCGCGATGGCAGCGATCTCGGCGTCTTGGCCATCGCCCTTCATACGTACGACAGGAAGGGTCAGCGTCACGAGCTTTGTGGCTTCGTCACGAACGATTTCGCTGCCAGTCGCGCCAGTGTCGTCCGTGGTGCAGCCGATCAGAGGCGTGTTCTCGCTGACGGGCGTCAAGGAGGCGAGATGGCTCAGGTCTTTAGGGCGTCTTTGGTCATGGCACTTGATCTCGGACGCGTTGAGCTGCTGCTTTGTGTGCGAGAAGCCCAACGAGGATAATTCAACCGATGGCATTGCTGATCGACTTCGTGGAGAAAAGAAGAATGAGGCATCTCCACCAAACAGTGGTCATCAGTAACTCGTCGTTACGATACATTGTCAGAGAGAGGGAGTGAGTGAGAGATAGAGAGACTGGTGAGTTCATGGGCTCGCGATATGGATGTGGGCTCGGACCACTGGGGGTGAGTTGTTCAGTACATTCATTTACTTGTTGAGCGCCTAACAATTGTATCTTTATACCTCAAAGACCGCGTCATCATCGTCATCATCATCACTATCGCCATCGCCGTCGAACGTCGCATCTGGCAGCGGCATCATGATGAACGAGTCATTCGTGAACGATGGCCGTCGTCGAGGCGAGTCGCCTGCCACTGCTGCTGTCGAATCCAGCACCACAACGTCTTTAGAATGTGACGGCTGCGTCTCCAGCACTTGAGGTCGTCGTTGCTGAGGCTGTTGAGGCGCAGCGATCGCTCGACTGAGCGCGGTGTACCAGCGACGTGCGTCACTTTCAGACTCGGCTTGCGCGATGAGGTGGCGGCCGTTCTGCAGCGTGATATCGAACGCGAGGTTGTGCTTGTGCGAGTGTGACAGCTTTACGTGCACGACGGTCGCACTGCTGAGCAAAGGGCCCTGCTCCGTGCGGAAGTAGCTCAGCAGCGAGCCGTACAGTGTGAAAAATCGCACTTTCCAGCTCTTGAACGTGCCACCTTCCTTCTGAAGGAAACCACTGCACACCACCATGTCGCAGTCAAAGTCCTGCGAGATACATAGCCGTGGATCGCCCTCACTGACGTGCTGGTTCTGCATCTCTTCGAGTTCGTCAACCCCAAAGTCGTCGTTGGACGGCGCTTGGTGCAGTGGCGGACGCCCTGGGGCCGCTGTGCTGCTGTCGTCGCCCTCATCGTCGTCGTCGAATGCGCCGACGAGCTCTTCCTTCAACGCGTCCTCCTCCTCTCGAGACGTCACAGCCGTTTTGAAATGGCGACACCACATGACCATTTGGTCCTGCGTTCGCGTCGCTAGTGTGTGTATCCGGCCGCTTTGCAGTCGCACCTCAAAGCTGAACGGCCGCGTCAAACCGATGCGTACGCTCATGACAATACCGCGACCGAGTGGCTCCTCGCCGATACCCGCCGAGTACGACAGCAGCCGTCCGTCCAGCACAAAGTAGCGTTCCTTCCAGTTGCGGAAGTTCTTGCCGAGCTTGACCATCCAGCCACTTGGAACACCACCGTCGCTCGTTGTGGAGCTGCGCAGTGAGTGCGCCGACAGACTCGACCCACGAAGCGACGACGCGAAGCTCTCGCGGCGGCCATCACAGCCCAGCGCCTCGCGCCAGCTCTCCATCTCGTCCACGCTTTCTGCGGTCACGCGCAGCACTCGACCTGACTTGAAGTGGATATCGAGTCCGTTCGCGTGCTTGGCGCTGACCTCGACGTGCACGACGACGCCCTCGCCCTTGATCGACGCCATGCCGACGTCATCAAAGTACTGCAGTCGCTTGCCTTCAAGCAAGAAGAACCGGCGCTTCCAGTTCTTCCAGCTCTGTCCTTCCTTGCGGAGCCAGCCCGTCTTGCGTAGCGCCTCGCCGTCCACGTCTGTGTCGCGTGATCCCATGCTCATCGAGCTGCCCGCACGCTCCAGTGTGCGCGTCGTGATGTCGACCCGATCGAGCATCATCGGCAGCTTGTCGAGCAGCTCACAGAGTGCCTCGACCCACTTGGTGATCTCGTCCTCGGCGTCGGCCGCGAGCGAGAGCCAATTGCCGTTCACGTTGATCTCGAGGTGCTCGGGTTTCATGCCGAGCCGCAAATCAATTACCGTTCCGTCGCCTGAGACGCTCGCAAACTTGGAGGCGGCGTACTGCAGCGAGTGGCCCTTGAGCGTGAAATACTGCTTGGTCCACGTGCGCCCGACGCGGAGGTACAACCAGCCGTCGCAGTCGAGATCGGGCGCGCGCATCGAGTCGTGGAATGCGTCGTCGTGCTGCGCGCCGAGACTCAGGGTCTGATCGCCAAAGCATGGTGCGCGGCCCGTTGCGGATGCGAGCGCGAGGTCCCAGGCCTTGATCTCGTCGAACGAGTCGGCGGCGATGCGGAAGATGCGGTTGTTGTCTGAATAAATGTCGAGCGAGAACTTGCGCTTGTTGCGGTTCACTGTGTACACTGTGACTTCGCCAAGCGGCTGCTCGTCAGGCGACACGCGGTACTGAATCACGCGACCGACGAGCCGCATGTGCCGCTTCTTCCAATTCTTGAAGTTCTGGCCTTCTTTCCACAGGAATCCCTCCTTCACGACGTCGCCACGGCGCTGCGCCGCACGCTGCGCGTCCTGTGTCGCCTTGTCAGCGGCCCGCAGCGCGGTCTCGATCGTCTTCTGCCACTCGAGACAGTCCTCGTTGCGCTCGAATTGCACCGTGACGCGCTGGTTCTTAAGCGTGCCGATGATGTCGAGCGCGCGCGCATACGTCGCCGTGAAGCTCACGTCGCGCACCGTGAGGCGGCCCTTCTCGTTGATGCCTTTACCGCTCGGCGACTCGTCCTCAAAGTAGATCAGGTTGAGCCCCTTGAGCACGAAGAAGCGGCGCTTCCAGCTGTGGCCAGTCGTGCCGAGCTTGGTGCCCCAGCCCGAGTGGTCGCAGTACGTGTTGGGCACCGACTTGTGGTTCGCGGCGCGCACCAGCGCCGCCTCGATGTGCTGCAGCCACACGCGGCAGTCCTCTGCGTGGTCGAAGCGCATGTGCAGCCGCTTGTTCACCTGCATGCCCGTGATCGTGAGCTCGGCCGGCGCGGTCTGCGTCACGCGGCTGGCGCGGAGCCGCCCGCGCTCCTCGATGCCGACGCCCGTGGACGAGCACTCCTCAAAGTAGATGATGACGATGCCGCGCAGCTCGAAGAAGCGCCGCTTCCAGCTCTTGACGAAGCTGCCTTGCTTCGTCGCCCAGCCCGCGAGGTCGGCGACGGCGGCGCCATTACCGTTGCTGTTGTTGCTGCCGCCGCTGCTCGTGCGCGCGTACGGCGCCGCTGACGAGGAGGAAGAAGACAGAGACGAAGACAGCGACGTGGTCAGGCGAGCGGTCGACATCGTGGCTGCGTCGGGAGCGAAGGCAGTGAAGCGACCACGATGGCGCGCGCCAGTCAGTCGGTGACGTGGGCAGATGGTCGCTGGAACCGCAATGGTGGCGGTGTCTGCCCATGAGCCAAGAGTGTGGCCATAATCAGCAGAGATGGTGTGGGCCACACTGTTCTTAATGTCTTGTGTTCACGTGAAACTGCATGTACCAGGTAAACCGGATTGGGTTGTCAAATACTCTTATGATCGATATTGGGTCAAAAATGAATACTTGCACCCAACGGCTGTCGGTCAAGACATCGTGTTATGTTGTTTGGGAGGTACGGGGGGTGAGATTTCAGATGGACGGTTTCTGAATCACACCGAGTCCCACAGACACGTTGTGTTCCGTCAACTTGACCCGAACCCACAGCGCGATAATATCCAACGTATAATATCGCTAAAATGTTGCTGTGATATCTGAAACATGCTAGGCTTTTTCTGTAATTCCGGGCTTTCCTCCCTCCCAAAGAGATCCAAGAGCATCGCAAAGCACACAAGCAACCAGCATCAGCGTCGATCGTCGCCATGGCCGACTTCCTTTCGCGTGAACAGGCAGCGTATCCAGACATCGCAGCGCGTTACCAGACGCTCAAGGATCTGCACACGCGCAAGTAGGTCTCCAAGCGGCTGCTCTGTCTAGTTCACTGTCACGAACTCACCCTCACGACACGACGCACCAGACTGTACCATGAGCTCACAGGCGAACTCGAGGCGTTCGTGAAGGACCCGTCGTGCCGCAAGGCGTCCCCGCCGAATCTCCCCAAGGTACGCTCGTATCGCCGTCCCGATGACTTTGTTTCATCTCCCTATTGACAAGCATGGTTTTGAACGATGTGCAGCTGTACAACGAGTTTATCAAGAGCTTCCAGGACAAGCTGAACGCGATTCGTCTCGTGCTCATCTGCACCGAGATCAGCACACAGTTTGCGGATGCTGCACAGTCGCAGGACTTCCTAGCGACGCTTGAGACGCATCTCGAGACCAAGAAGCAGCACGAGGCGGCGCTGCTGTGCAAGATGCAGGTCGCCAAGTGGCAGCTGCGTCGAGGTCCCGAGTTTTTCGCCGCGGTCAAGACGACGCTCGAGGAGCAAAAGCCCGTGATCGAAGCGCTGGTCGGCGCGGAGCCCGTCGTGCACTCGGCGTACTACCGCGTGGCGTGCGACTACTATGGCGCGCGAGGGCCGGCGAACTTGTTCTACAAGAATGCGCTCATGTACCTCGCGTACACGCAGTACGAGGAGATGCCGACGCAGGAGCGCTTTGACCTCGCGGTCAACATCAGCATTGCGGCCCTCACGGGCGACGGCGTCTTCAACTTCGGTGAAGTGGTGAGAACGCTCTCTGTGTCTGTGTTCGTGTATGCAAGCGTCAGCCCGTTGACTGGATTGGGGTTGCACTGATAGATCGCGACGCCAATTCTGCGAGCGCTTGAAGGCACAGAGAAGCAGTGGCTCTCGGAGCTGTTGCACGCGTTTAACAAGGGCGACATTGACAAGTTCAACGAGATCATTGGGCGACACGCGGCCGAGTACGACGCGCAGCCGGCGCTCGCGACCAAGCACGAGTACATCAAGGAGAAGGTGGCGCTGCTCGCGCTGATGGTGCTCATCTTCCAGCGCCCGAGCCACGAGCGCAACCTTTCGTTCAGCGAGATCGCGGAGGTCACGCGGCTGCCGCTCGACCAGGTCGAGTGGCTTGTGATGCGCGCGCTGTCGCTCAAGCTCATCCGCGGCGCGATCGACCAGGTCGACGGGATTGTCCGAGTCTCGTGGGTGCAGGTGAGGGAAACCACTTTCCGTAAGACCGTCCATCGGCCGTGCATCTTCCCCTCACACGTGCATTTGTCTGTTGTAGCCGCGTGTGCTGGACAACTCGCAGCTGCAGGAGCTCGTGGGTCGTCTCGGCGACTGGACCAAGAAGGTCAGCTCGACGTTGTTGTACGTGGAGGAGCAGACCCCCGAGCTGTTCCAGTAAGAGAGAGAGAGAGAGAGAGAGAGAGCCGAACGCAATGCAAAGAGCGATTCCCGAATGGGTCGTTTGTTTGTTTTTGTCTCTCTCCTATCGTGTTCGCACGCGTCTCAGTCGTACCATTGACAGGACTTTCGTGCGTGAATATGGGGCCGTTCAGGCGAAGGTGCGACTGTGTTGGTAGGAGATGGTGCGCGCTGATAGCAGTCCAAGCGCTCATCGCCTTCGTCGCTCCAGTACGGCGTTCGAAGAACCTGCTCAACGAAGGAAGTGTCACATGGGGGTGCGCACCGTGCCATCGACCGTGAGAAGGACGTACGGGGCTGGATTTGCCGTCGATCCGCAGCGAGATACACGCGTTCTCGGCCTGTTTGCGGTGCATCTGCTGCACAAGTTGCTGTCATTACGAAGAGAGAAACGTCAGTGACTCTCGTGATTGGGGCGTCGACCGCCACACACCACGTACGTCCTGAATCTCTAGACGCTGGTGCTTGCGCATTGCCTGGTGTGCGCCGTACCGACGGTTCTGGGTCTCGAGCTGCAGGTCAATCACTTGTCGGTGCTTCCGCTCATCTACCCGGCGCTGCTTGGCGTCCTGTGTGTGCCGCTGGATCTCGTCTCGGTATGCTTGCTTGAGGTCCGCAACAGCGCGTAGCTTCTCCGTTTTGAGCCGCTGTATCAACCAGTCATTCCATTCGTAAGATGAAGACATTAGCGTGAGGTCAGAGGACGCCCAAATGGAGACTACCTGCTCCCGTTGGAACGCGACAACGCGTTGCTGCAGACTGCGCTCTTCTCGTTTGAGGCGTTCGTGGAGCTCTTCCTGCGTGCGCATTCAGCAAAAATCATCCGCTCCTTGCACTTTTCACCGAGTCCAATTCAGTCGAATGGTCGGGGTACCTCGAATGCCTCTACCAAAGGTGAATCGCCGAGGCCGCGCATGAGATCGAGGCAGCAGCGCACGAGCTCTGCGCGCTTGAGAGAGAAACAGGACAATGCAGCGTCGGGGGCCAGCACTGCCAGTCGGTCGAAGAAGTGCTGCGTGATGCGAGTCGCGCTTTCGCGGCGCTGAGCGACGTCGACCGCAATGCGATGGGCGTCACGTAGCTCTTCGCGCCTCATGGCTGCATGCTGCCGCTCCGCCGCATCGACCATCGCGAGCTGCGCGAGCTCCCACTCCATTTGCTCGGCCAATTGCTGGTCCTCCACCCGTCGCTCCTGCCGGCGCTGTTGCTTGGCCTCGATCTGAGCTCTCGTCGAGCGAGGGTGAGGCTTGGAGACCCAACAAGTGAGACTAGTGTTTCCATACCTGGTCAAGTTGTGCAGATTTGTACTGCTGCTCGACTGCGCGTCGATGACGCTTCTCCGTCTCCTCTGCATGCGCTGCACTGTGTGGCAAGCACCGAACCTCAGCTCCATACCCCAGGAAGACGACAACAGCGCAGGATGCGTCTCTCACGCCGCCACGTCTTTCTGCAGTCGACTCTCTAGGTCATGCTCGGGCTGTCCGGGGTGTGAAGGTCCATCAAGAAACGCGTCGTGGCTCGGATGGCGACGTGCAGTCATCGGTAGTGGAGCCAGCGGTGATGACGGCGGCCGAGAGCTCGTCCGAGTCGCTGGTCTCGAGGTCTCGATGGGTCGAGAGAGCACTGGCAGACTCGCTGATCCTCGTAGACGTCCTCGTGGGCTGGTTGGACATCACGACTGTGAGGAGCTACAGCATAGACACTCGAGGCGGTGGCCGTACGACGCTGCTGTCTTGAGGTTCTCGCGCGCCAGTAGCGCCTGCAGTCGTTCGTGCCGACGGTCGGCAGCGCACCGCGACGTCCCTGGCGGCCGCGTCATGAAAGGAAAGCCCCGTCACAAACGAGAGAGCATGAAGTCAAGTCACGGGTCAAGAGAGCGTGATGCAGGAGATCATAGCATGATACTGAGAAGAGTGCCAAGTATATTTATCTCTCAGCTCATACGCAGTCGCCCTCGGCATCTCTTCCGGCGGAGACACCGAGCCTGACTCAATAGATAGCAAAGGCGATACACAGACTGAATGCCCTCTGTGTGTGCATGTCTCGGGGCGGAGCGATTCCTTCCGTTGGGAGTCGACGCAAGCGGAACATGAGAAGTAGTAGAAGTAGCCACAAGAAAAGAGAGGGGATCTCCTCGTGGCGCTGGGGAGCTATGGTACGAGCACCACGCATTCACTTGTGCATGGCGGTAAGTTGCTGGGTGTGTGGCAGAAGAGCAGGACATAGCACGCTCTGGGTCTGTCCCTTCGTCGATCACACGTGCTCGCATCGGCAATCCATCGGCGATGACTTGCACGACGCGGCACGGTTCATACTTGAAAGCCGGACTCCAATGATGTCCAGCTATTCGCACATCGTTGGGTGTTGAGGTGCGAAGAAGACGGGAAAGCGGTGCGAGATCTGCGGCGCGCGAATTGGCTCGACGCTCATGGGCGCTGGCAGGTCGATGTGCTGCAGTCGGAACGGTGTGTTGCTTCGCGAGAGCCCCGAGTTGTCGGTGCCACAGAAGAAGAGAAACTGCGGGCGGTCAACCGAGCCGTAGTCGAGGCTGTCGTTGCAGTCGACGCTGACGGACTCGCGGGGCGACGTGACGAGGCGCTCGGGCAGGCGAAGCTGGAGCTCCTCGGCGTCGATCGGAATGAGGGTCATCATGCCCCCGCTGCGGCGGGCGGCGTGGCGTGGGGAGTGGCGGAACAGGCCGCCGATGGCGCGCATAAATCCTCGCATGGTGGACGTGGTCGAGGCGGTCGTTCAGTCAGTCGTTCGATGAGCGGACGGAGCGAGAGGAAAGCAGGAATGGCAGCTCCATGAGAAGCGCTCGCCATGTTGGCTGTCGCGTCATCTCACTCTGGTGCCAAGTTACGCCACACCATCTGGAGCCCCCGAATTGGTCCGGCTTGGACGGCCGCGTCCACAATGTGGATCGGTCGGCGGCGACGGCTGGGTTCGAGTTCCGACCAAACGGCTGGCGGGTGTCGTCCGGCGTCCGGAGGTTGTTGCGTTTCAGCCAATGCGTGTGTCTGCTCAAGATCGCACCGGCGGCTGGAGTCCAGACCTCCGGATGAGAGGAGTGCAGAGTGTGGTCGCGAAGACCGTGTGGACGGATGACGGACAGCGGCTGACGCGGGGATCGTGTGGCTCGGGAGGGGATACGACATCAAAATGGTCAGAAGGCAATGCGGAGCGGATGGTATTGTGAATTTCTCAGCGCGGGAAACCCAGCTCGCGTGCGTGCGTGTCCCTTTCCGATGAGGGAGCAGTTGCGTCGATGGATCTGTATCTGTATCTGTGTGCGGGGGGGGGGGAGGTCGTCAACTCGGATCGAGGTGCCGGAGCTTGGAGCTTGGGCGGTCGCTCTTCGCGCGCGCGAGGTCTCGATGGTGCTGGCTGCGGTCGTCGTCTAACATGGATCGATAGATGGATGGATGGATGAATGGATGGCTCGGTCGATGAAGTACACGGAATGAGCGTGCGTGATCAAGCGAACGGCTCGAAGGTCGATGTGTAGGAAGTCGGCGTCTGCGGCTTGCGTATTGTCGGGATCGGCGGCGGCGAGAAGAAAACTGGCAACGCGCGATGCTGCAGCGACGGACGGATCGAGTGGACGTTGGTGAGCGACATGACTGCGTCGTCGGGGTCCACGCTCACTGTCGGTCGAAAGTGATCGGGGCTATACTCGCTGGTTTGCTCGGTTCCACAGAACAGCACAAACTCCTGCTGGCGCTGCGAGGCCGCGAGGTAGTCGGCGTCGTCTCCGAGGAATGTCGGCGCCATCGAGGCGCGCTCGAGCGTCAGACGCGCTTCTTCCATTGACATGGCTCGCAACGCTGGCTCGGCCGTCGCGGCGACGGGCCGAAGCTCGTGCTCGAACCCGACATGGCACGCCCGACCTGGCGATGTGCTTGTCGACGTTCGTCCATTGAGACACATGTGGCCAACGGACCTGAAGAAGCCGCGCATATTCTTGCGTTGTGCTTTGTCGTTGCTGCGGTATGAATCACGTTCAGACTTCAAGAAGGTGCCGAGTGGGTCGCTGTCGTCGTCGAGGTCGGTTATGCCGGAGGTCGATTCCGAGGCGGATGCAGTGGTGGAGGCGATCGACCGAGTGAAGACACTCAGCGTGGCGAGAAGAAGGGAGCGGACGCGAGGCGCGCGCGGCCTAAATGCTAAAGGTGCGGATTTCGAAGTGGCTGCCAGTGGAACCCGTGAGCCAGCGACGACAACTAGACCCAGACACGGTGGCTTCGCCGACAGCGCTGGCAAGTGTAACGCCGTGGCTACGTTGACGGCGACGGGCCGCCGCTGCGTCAGCGATGATGCGCTACACTCGTCGGTGGGTTCAGGTTCAGGTGGTGGCCGCGTCGTTCGGCTCCACGTGCGTGGCGTCGGGCTGGCGGCCGACGCAGACAGCGGCTGAGTGTCAAGGAATGGGGGCGGCAGTAATGCTGTCGAGCATATCTCTCGGGATGGCTCTGGAGAGATCATCTCGGAAAGTGCCCCCAAGACGGGCTTGGCTGTTCCGAGCGACCAGCTGCTGGGTGCGGATCGGCACGACGACCACCACGGCAGGTGGTGATCGTGTGCACGCGATTGACAATGTCAAGTGCTCGCTTGCATTCTCCGGTGTTGTGAGCGGTGACTGCGCGGGAGAAAGTCGCGATCCCGAGAACAATCGCGATCGAGCGTGCTTGGGTCGCAGAACGTTCTCCATCTCGTAAAGCGTCCAGTATCATTTTGGTGCACATGCGTCGACTGGGAAACGTCACTGGCCCCACGCGGGAAACAACGCGCCGGTTGCGTGATGATGCATGGGGGCACGGGGTCCCTGTCGTGCGATGTGGAGATGCGATCATCAGTCGACACGTCTCAACTCGCGAGTGCGTGATTGGGCAGCGATCTTGACGATCTTGAAGCAACACGCTCGCGATGACGCACGGCGGACCACCGCATCGACGCAGGTTCTCAGGCACTACGTACAGTCTCGAGACAAATCGCAGCGAAAAAATACGTGCGACGTATATTTTATCGTACCGTAGCAAGAAGACATACACTGTACTTCTTGGCATGGGCTTTCCGATGAGCCATGCTTTTTGTTTCACATCATGTTGTTGCAGCAGCACTGAATCTCGGATGGGGCGAAGGATCAGTACATGCAGGCATCGAATCGTGGTTCAAAGAGAGGCGGTAGATCGGATGTGGTCGACTTGATCTTCGTTGGTTTGGGTCGGCTCGTCGAGTGTGATGTCGTCAACGGGAACAGAAATGGCTGGTAAAAAGGGTATCCGCTTCCCAAACCATACATACATCCTGAATCATCACCTGTCCCCGCGAAGAAGAGAAATTCCGTTCGTTGCGGAGACTCCGACTCCTGATGCCGACGCTGACGTCTTCGATGAAGGGAGCGCTGACAATCGTCCCGTAGCTCGTTTGCATTAGTTTGTGATTGTGGAGTCATATCCTGGCTTCCTTCGCCAGGTACGAACCAGTCTTCAAGAACAGGGGCTAATGCCTCCACACCGCTTTCTCTTGACGATTCTCGTTTTTGATTCAAGCATTCTGGAGGCAAAAACACCCAGCCACCGCTCTTCTTCGTGGGATTGCCCGCCTTCGTTGACACTCGCGACGTCCTGCCAAAAGCGCTTGTGGTCTTCGGGGCGTTTGTGCGAGAGAATCTCGTGGTATCCGTATCAGTGGCAAGATAATCGTTGGTAAGTCGAAATGCAAGATTGTCGAAATCGTTGCCGCTTTGGCGAAGAAATGAGCAAGCCGAAACGAGGTTTGTAGTCTCTCGCGGATGCCACACGCCACTGCCGAGCTCACTGTCGACCACTGTTTCCTCACTTGGTCGGCCTTGTAGCGAGCAGTCCCTGGACAATGTCGATGCTGCTCGAATGTCTGATGAGAAACGCCTCCCAAGGCCACTTTTGATAGCTGACACCCAACGCAGGTGCATGTGACGACGCATGACTGAGGCTCTGGATACGACGTGAGCGGATGCACACAAGTCTCGAAATGATCCGTGGTGTAGCTTGTGCTCTGGCGCCTTTCCGTTGATTGCATTGCTCAAACGTGATGTAGCGAAGTGTTTCGTTCGTGTCTTCCAGCTGGATGGATGCAACACTGAAGCGGAGACACCGCAGCACCTTCCTGGAACGATCTCTTTCCACCGATGACTCGCATCCATTTCTCCAGCTCGGATACTTCGTCCACACACCACCAGCGCACAATCACACACAGCCACACACAAATCAACCCGATAGTCAGTCAGACGATGTGTACACACGGATGCTCAACGCATTCGTGCGTCTCAACCAGGAAGTCGGCGAGCACAGCTGAGATGCGAGTGAAGCCGTCGCACTGCGAACCATTGCGACGATATGGAGTGTCCTTGGCAGCCAACACGAGTCGTTGAAGGAAGCTGGTGAGCTCAGTTCGACGGTGATTCACCGTATAGCGATATACTCGCGAGTTCCGTTGGAAGTGCGAGCTGAACGGATATCGCGGTGGAAATGCGGCGTAGCTTACGATCCAGTGCACGCGCGTGCAGTACTGGCACCATTTCACGTGCAATCGGTCGCTGAAGGATGCAACTGCGCGCTGCAGAGCCCAGCGAAGTCGAACAAAGTCCGAGAAGCGACGTGCGACACGGTAGTGCGGCTTTTTGTCATGTTCTCGTCTCTCCAGCGGGTCATCAAGAACGGCAGCGTCGTCGTGGTCGCTCGGGCTACTCGAGAGCCGTCGTGTTGGAATACCGGTCTGCGCCGTGCGCAGGTAGATGTCGACGACGTACATCGTCGTGTCGTCCTCAGCGCGTCGGAACGTCGACTGGATCTCGACGCGGTCGATCGGGTTCAGCGTGATCGCGAGCCGAGCGTTGCATGAGATGGCGGACAGCCGCGGCTCCACGTCATCGCCATCGCTGCTGCTTCCCTGCTTGTGCGGACGCAGCAGCTCGTCTTGTGGTCGTCGCGGAAGGAGCAGGTACATGGAGTCGATCGATGGCCGATGGCAGTGGATCTCGGAACAGAAAATGAAGCCGTCGGAACACGCCGAAACGCAAAAAGCGCATCCATCCGGCGATGTCGAAGTTGCGTTTTGGCCAGGTCTTTCTTTCCACCGCTGGCCACGAGGTTTTATTTCATTCGGAAGGTCGCGGGTTCTCTCCAAGTGTGGCGTGTCACTGGAGCAGCGAGTGGAAATGCTGATCGTTTCGTGAGGTGAAGAGGACGCAACGCAGGTACGCACCGATATCCAACAACCGCCCACGCCATGTCAGGATCTGGTTGGTTTGCTTTGCCGGCGACGACGTCTCCGTCATCTTGAGGTCTCCAAAGAACACGTTGTTGTAGGCGCTTGTGGACAGAGAACAAAACACACTGGAAGACAGCTCCATGGCAACAGTATTGGAGCAAGACAAGTCGACATCCGGTATCTACTGAATGTGCTGCCGGATAAAAATCCATCTTTGGCAAAGATCGTTTTCAAGCTTGACGCCATGACGCCAAACTCGTCCGTCACACACACTAGATGGAACTCGGAGCAACTTGCTCAGCAAGCGCTCAACAGGAAGAGAGTCAGAAGGAGATGCGTTCGAGAGTCGTTCGGTTGGACTCGACACATGTGCAGAAACCTCGCACCCTTCGACCAGAGATGGCGCCAACACACTCAGGCGCATTCTGTACGGTAACATGTACGCGAATCAAGGAGAGAATTACCGCCTCGTTGTATGCCTCGCATCATGATCTCGCTCACCACACCTTCGCAGCACCACCACAAAACAAGCTGCTGTCTCTTCACAGCGCCTTCTGGCTGTGTGCTGCTGCAAAGGCCTGCGTCACCTACTCCTTCCGCCGACAACCGTTGAAGAACAACCGACCTACATTCACGAACGTACCTTTCATTGTGTCAAACTGTACCTACTAACCCTGTTTTGACTCGTCCACACTTGGATGCGTCGAGCGAGTGGGACTGCGCACAACGGTCTACAAACCAAATCCAGCGCGTCCACAGCTCTAGTTCACCAAAAGACGGTGTGATACAACTCGATTGATCCACACGCGCCGCCGTTTTACGGTGCACTTTCGCTGGCGTCACCACGGACTGACTTACTTGCACGTGGACGTGGCCAACCGGACTCTCTCACACTCAAGCCGCAAGACCGGGTTGTCGTCAAAGCGCCCCAGACGCTCGGTATTATTATCTCTCGGCATCGACGCCATCGCTCGCTCGACGGCACTCTCTGTCTCCATTGTCGCGCCCGCCCTCGACTGCCGCGATGGACTGGGACCCCAGCACTGCTGCCGCCGACGGCTTCGTCTGCCCGCCGTGTCCTGTGTTTTACCCAACATGGGAGGAATTCCAGCACCCGCTCAAATACATTTCCAGGTGAGGTTTCAGTCGCATACAAACTTTAAGATATCGGAGCGCCTTCGACATGGCGCGTGCCATGGGTCATCGCGCGCATGGACGGTCGCGGCTGCCAATACTGTCGCCACGACACGATAGAGCATGCCGTGGGCAATCCATAGATGCCCCTGGTGTCGTACACATCACCTTTGGACGTGAGAACCGAGTCGCTGACTTTTTTTGTTTCGTTTCGTGGTTTCGTCGTCATGTAGCATTCGCCATATCGGAATGAAAGCTGGCATCTGCAAGATCGTACCGCCAGCGGGATGGCAGCCGCCATTCGCGATCAATGAGAAGACCTTCCGGTTTCGCACGCGCGTGCAGCAGCTCAACTGCATCGATGGCCACACACGCGCAGAAGGAAACTTTGTCGACGCGCTTCGACTCTTTCTCTATCGCCACGGAACGCCGATGAAGGAGCTGCCTCGCGTCGACGGGCAGCTTCTCAACCTTCATCTGCTCTACAAGGTCGTCCTCGAGATGGGAGGCTTCGATGTGGTTTGTCATGAGGCGCTTTGGTCATCAGTCGTGAGACGCGTCGGTCGAACGCGAGCTAGCGATGCACCGACGCCAGCGCTTTGCGCGCTATATCAGGAGCACTACGAGACGTGCCTGCTGCCGTTCGAGCGGCACGAACGCATGAAGAAGGAGCCGTTCCAGACGCCAGACGTCAAAGGCTCAAGTGGTGGAGCACCAGCAACCACAGCGTCCACGACGCCATCGAAAATGCGAACCAGCGCAAAGCACAGTCTGATCCGTCGACGCAGCGAGGGAGATGTCACGATTGACAGTACAGGAGACGCTTCACCAGACGCTAAGCGAGTGAAGAGAACGCTGTTCTCAGACGGCGGTCACACCAGCAATGACGACAGTGACTGTGTTGTGGAGGTCAAAACTGAAGACGGTATCAAGAGCGAACCAATCTCCACTGAGTATACTGACACTTCAATCAAGACAAGGATGCAAGCGGACTCAGCAATTGACGTTGTTGACAGAAAGCCCATGTTACCATCAGAACTCGACGTTGAGAGTCTCCGGCCGAACCCGAAACGGACAGTTCGACTTGACCCACCAGAGCTGCACGTCGGCCAGAAGTATTTTCATTACTTTCCTGAAAGCGGTGCAGTAGTTGGTGAGATCCAGCGTGTTGTTCGTGGCAGGAAACCCCATGTTGTCGTTCGATTTCACAACGATGGCTCCAAGGATACGATCGATCTCGGAACCATGCAGATTCTCGTTGCCAACGGCTGGGACCCGTACGTTTTAATTTATGCTAACCGCTGATGGGATGCATCAAAAGCTCACACGTACGTCATGTGATGCACTTACAGAGAGGCTGCGGAGCTTGCATTCAAGAGTGAAATCTGCCAGACGTGTTTACGGGGAGATTGTTGGGACAGAATGCTGTTGTGCGACGGTTGCAACAGTGGTCATCATCTTTTCTGTCTCGCGAAACCACTCAAGGAAGTCCCAGTGGGTGACTGGTACTGTGATGCGTGCGTTGAGGAGTCCGAGGCGCCGACAAAGGATGCCAATCCCAAGTTTGGCTTCGAAATGGGCAGTGAGTACAACCTAGAGACATACAAAGAAAGAGCGGACAACTGGAAGCGAACATACTTCGGTGTCACCAACGACCACGAACTGGACAAGATCAGTGATCGTGAATTGGAGCGGGAGTATTGGCGAATACTGAGCACCCCTGCGCATGAGCAGCGTCTTGAAGTTGAGTATGGAAGTGATGTGGACAGCGGCGCGGTGGGGAGTGGTTTCCCTCGAATCGATGACTACATGAAGTGTGTGAAAGCAATCGGGCGCCGCTTGCGAATCTTGTCTGCCAAAAAAGATGCGCCCGATGCGCTGAAGCGTCTGTGCAAACTCTTCTCAAGGGGTCTCGACAGTGCCGCACGAGGCGAAGTGAATGTGGAGGAAATTCTGAAGAAGTACGCCATGGATAGCTGGAATCTCAACAACCTCCCAAAACTGACTGGATCAGTCTTGCAGCATTTGGACGAAGACATCAAGGGTGTCATGATTCCTTGGATCTATGTTGGCATGTGCTTCTCTACGTTTTGCTGGCACGTCGAAGACCATAACTTCTACAGTATCAGCTATCTTCACTGTGGAGCACCAAAGACGTGGTACGGAGTGCCATGCGATAAGGCCGAATACTTTGAATCGGTCATGAAAAAGTTGACGCCTGAGCTGTTCGGCAGCCAGCCAGATCTTCACCTTCAGCTCGTGACGATGTTTTCTCCCGAAACACTGATTCAGCATGGTGTCCCTGTGTATCGAGCCACCCACCGCCCGAATGAGTTTATGGTTACCTTCCCGTCGGCGTATCATGGAGGCTTCAATAATGGTTTCAACTGCGCCGAGGCAGTCAATTTTGCAACCTTGGACTGGCTTCCTTGGGGTGCAAAATCCGTTTTGAATTATCGAACCTTCAGCAAACTCCCGGTGTTCGCGCATGATGCACTAATTGTCTCGCTCGCTGAAACTGTGGTTGAAAGCTCGACATTCGATTATGCTGCGACGAAGAATCATCTTCTTCCAGCGGTCGAAGCCCTTGTCCGGGACGAGCAGATATTCGAGCGTGATCTCATCACCAATGGTGTCACGCATCGTGAAACAATGGCAGAACATGCCAAGCGGTACGGTCTGGCCGATGCCGGAGCGATGAATAACAATCCTGAGACTACACGAGGACGAAGCTGCAAGATGATGAAAACAATGAGTTCACCGGAGAAGATGCGGGGTCCTACAAGTAGCAAGATGTCGAGAGTTGGAAAGATGGGGGTCGTGTCGCCGCCAATGAAGATCATGGCAGCTCGACCAACTAGAATGGTGCTGTGGGCTGGAAACTCCGGAAAAAGTGATGGACTACGCTGTTCACTGTGCAAGCAGTACTGCTATCTTCAAGCAGTCGTGTGCACGCGCTGCCGCCACCATAGCTCAGTCGGGTGTGGAGAGCACTACAAGGCGATGTGCAAGTGCAATGCAAACGAGCATTACGTGTATCTTCGTCGTTACGACGGGTTGTACCTGCCCAGACTGGTGGACTCATTACGGTCTCGTGTGATCGAAGTAGACGGCTGGATCTCAACTCGGCATACCCTCTTTGCTGGCGGTCACAAACCGAGACTCGATGAACTTAAAGCGCTACTTGCGGATGGAAAACGAATGGGAGGAGTGCCTCAAGAAGAACTGGACGAGGTGGAGGCAGCGATTGACGAAGCAAACACGTGGGACAAGTTAGCCGAGAATCTATTGTATGAGTGCAAGACAGCAAGATCGCAGTCTGACGACATTTTGCAGCGTGCACAAACTCTTCTTGCTTCGGCACAGTCGCTTCCGCTTCTACCAAGCTCACTTGATCCCTTGAACATCCTCGTGTCTGAGTGGATGTCGTGCAATACGAAGGCAGTCAATTTGCTGGAAACAATCAAAGCACTACAATCGGCCGAAGCGCACTCGACCTCTTTCAGCATTGACAATCGAAATGACGTTGACTCGCTTTGGTTTGAAAATGATCGACATCGGAAGACGTTGGGGGATATCATGGATGTTTTCAATGAGCTCAAGACAAAACGCTTCTCCTGTCAACAATTGTGCGAACAGTTAACCGCTGCTTCTCAGTTCGTGGAACTGCTTATGAAGGCGAACCGAATGCTCTCTATAGTGGCAGTCGCAGTTCAACAAGAGTCATTGGCCCCTCCTGACCCGACAAGTCCAATCTCATACGTGATGGAAAGCGATTGTCGTTCACTTCTGGCTGAAGCTGATAAACTCGAGCGTCTATCCGGGTTTGCCCTGCAGAAAGTTAGCGTGCTACGATCGTTACAGCGTATCACAGACGCTGAAGCATCAGATCTCTCTGAAGCGCTCGATGATTCATCGCGTAGTACTGAGGAGCTCGAAATGCTGTGGCGTCGGCTAAGCCTCTTGCCGATTCGACCTGATCGTGTTCATGAGCTGGGAGAGCGACTGACGCTTGCGCGAACGTGGGAAACTGAAGCAAGAAAAATTATGGATGTGGTGTCCAATGCTCATCGACAGATATGGGATGATCCTTTGGATAAGCGACCGAGTTTGCAAGAGCTGGAATCCTTTTGCGATAGTGCAGGCCGGCACTTCGTTCCGACATCATCCAGCACAAGGCGGCAACTCCATTCCCGACTTCAGGACTGTCGCAGATGGTACTCTTCTGTCAAGGAATTGTTCCTCCGACCTGCGGGGACAAACGGCGACCTCATCAGTTTTCTGCGGATGGCAATCAGAAAGCTTGAGACGCCACACGAAGCCATGAACGCAGAGGCGACGTTGTACTGTGTATGTGAGCAGGTCACGTGCGACCAAGCCACGTTTGTGTCGTGCAAGCAGTGCGACAGGAAGTTCCACGCGCAGTGCGTTGGCCATTTGTCGGCTGGGACTGCAGCGAGCTACTCAGTCTTGCCATCACCCTTCGTGTGTCTTGACTGCCAGCCGGTTCTCCCGAAGTCTCGACGCATGGAAGCTCGTCGAGGGTATCCAGATCCTCCATATCCTCTCTACTGCTGCTGCCGAGGCCCAGAGAGTATGGCTATGATATGTTGCGACGTGTGTGATGAGTGGTATCACTCCGAATGCATTGGCATGTCGACGGACGAGATGAATCAAATCGATGCGTACCGATGTCCACGTTGTCTGATTCGCCAGCAACTCTACTACATGGACAAGAAGGCACTACGGAGAGCAGCCCTTGGTAAGCGACCGGCGTTTACCCGCGTCGAAACGTTCGCCACGCAGCTCCAAAACAGCCTCGTTGCCATCCCAGCTGGTGCCCTCGAGCTCGTGGAATATCTCGATGTGGTTCGTGATATTGAGGCTCGCGCACGGGTGTATATCCAGGAGTTTTCGTCCGAGTTTTCTGTCGCATCATTCACTCGACTGGACTACGAAACAGAAGCCACAAAGCTGCTTGGGTTGATTCGCGAAGTCTCGTCGCTGGAAGTGAGCCTGGATGCAATTCTTGGACAGCTTGCTGCGATTCACTGGAGCCTCCGTGCTTGCGAGTTGGTCCTGACGTGCTCATCGCCGCCGAAATACTCACACCTGGTGATATTGTTGGACGACGCCAAGCAGCCCCATTTCATGTATCCTCGACAGGAGTATCACCACATCCAACAGACAGTTGAGGACCGAGTGGGAAAAGCAAGTCGATGGCTGAAGCAGGTCAAGCAGTTGCAGGTTGAGGAGTGGAACGTGGGCAAGGCACGACGACTCCTCTCTGAGATGCAAGAGCTGGCGTCCTTTTTGGAATTGCCCAGCTCCGAGATCGAGCTCGTCCATCGTGTCGCTGGTGTGACTCGTCCACAAGCGTAGTAGTCTTGACGGATGTTGTCTCAAGTACTCAGTAGACTGTACATTAACCACTGTTTGACTTCTGATCACAGTCACCTCTCATTCTTGGGTTGAGATGCCCAACTTCTCCCACATGCTCGTAGGAAACTGTTCGACCACGCGCTTACGCATGTGCTCCTGTGTGAGCGAGTGCGTCTCTCGAAAGACTTCCTCTCCGTGATCCGATTCTGTCAGCACTTGAGCACGTGGTGCCGCGGCTCTCGCAAACGAGACCTCTTCGGCATCAAGATGTTGTTTGACTTCGACCTCGATTCTTTCGCTTTTCTGTAGCGATTCGTCATCTGTGAAGATCTGAGTGCCCAGAAGACAGTGATATGAGTCTAGATTGCTACACTCCCTGCATAAGGTCGCCAGGACACGCACCTGCCAGTTTTGAAAGTTGCGAACAATCTGCCACAGCCACAGTCAGTTCAACTCGTCCGTTCAAAGCAACTCCATGCAACTATGACCACGAACATGATAGTAAGTGTTGGGAGTGGGATCCGCGTACTCTCCGTGCGTTGGAACGCTGAACGTGAATGGTTCATTCGATGCAAAGAACACGATGTTGATCGCGTCCTTCTCGTCTGCATCAGGCACTTCACTGTTGTTGTTCCAAAACGGTTCACACCATTGTATCATCCATCCATCGCGGGAATTGTGGGTGTGCACGGCCAAACACAACGTACCGGAACGTCTTGACGTGTGCAAACAAAGACCGCAGCGTGCGGTGGATCGAACGTGGGACCGCCGCGTGCTCGCCGTTGATAAATCCCACAAAGTTGAGAACCATCACACCGCGCGGCGTGAGCCATCGCGTCTTCACAGTCTCCAAGACGTCGCGCACGAAGAACGCAAACGGGTTCCATCCAGTGTACACGTCGATGGTGAAGACGTCGTGCTGCGGCGTCTCGGGCGCATGGTCGCGGATGAACGCCAGTCCGTCCATGACCACTGTTCGTCCACGCGGACAAGCGTCGAGCTCGTCGTCTTCTGCTTCGCATCGCTCATACTGAAAGTACTCGGCGGCTTGGCGAACGACCCGCTCGCTGATCTCGACCACGTCCGTCGGAACGCCTTTGGCTCGCAGGAAGCTCGGCACAGTGCCGATACCGAGTCCGATCTGCAGTGCACGACGGACGTCGCGGTCGAGATATCGCGCGCACTGCATGATCGCAAATCCTGGGAACGCCGCCTGCTCTCGCAAGTAAGGATCGTCGAACTCGGCGCCGATGATCGTTTGGTCGTAAAGCAGGAAGAGCACCTGGTTGCGACGCACGACCGCGACGACCGAGTCATCCTCATTGGACGGGAGACTGCAATGAAGTGAGCAAACACAAGTATTGGCAGTGACGTCGACAGAGAGACGTACGCGCTGAGGATCTCGTAGTCCTGGTCGGCGAGTGCGAGCGATGACCACCACGTGAACGCCAGCGAGGCGCACAGCACCATCAATGGAAGTCGCATCAGCGTCATGACTCTAGAGCTAGCGTTACTGGGAGCTTTTCTAAGGGAGCGCAAGACAGCGAGTGAGCGAGGGAGGAAGAAGAAGAAGAGGAGGAGGACGCGTCACAGCGTGGCGACGGTCAAGGTCACGGACATGACGGAACGAAGAGCTCCTCAAATCCAGCTGGCTCGCATTTTGGCTTGACTCAGACTCCGATCTGAGGAAACGATCTTGTCACACGTCACATATGGTAGTCACAGGGTCCCAGGTCTCCTCATTGAACGACGTCGAGACGGAGCACCGCTCCAGCGGAATCGAGTCGCCAGCACGAGGCGCAGGGCTCATGTCACGAAGATCTAGGCCGCCCGGTAGCGAGATGTTGGTGGGGAACGAGTCGGTGATGAAGACGTCGCGATCGGAGCTGAGGTTGGCGACATGCCCGAACCAATAGATCACCATGCCGGAGCCGTATCGATTGACGTAGCCCTCGAGCTGACAGCCAAAGCGATTTCAGATCGATTCAGCTCGATACGAATAAAGTCAGTCGGCGATCGTACCTGGCTGGCATTCTCTGTCTCATGCGTATGTCGGTCACCGAACATGGCCTTGCTATCGATCCAATTGACGACGTGAAGCTCGCCATCAGTGCCTGTCACTCCAATAGGAAGCAGCAGCCGCACGTCTGGAGTCTTTGACAATCCTTTCTCGCTGGCCACACGACACACCAGTGGTTAGCGACTCTTCTAGCGCGTCAGTCGGTGATCAGCGCTGACTCACCGAAGGACGTCTTCGCTTTCAAACAAGAGGCCATGGCTGCGCAGCTTCCCAATGAGGATGTACTCATACTCGACGCCCATGTTGTGTCGGATGCGGTCTGCGAGGGGCGAGCAAAAGACATCGGCGTGGATGCACTCGTGCACGTCGTGCCACACACGACTGTACTGCTCCTCGGTCATCTCAGCTCGTGCGTCGCCACCGTCTGCTTGGTACACGCTTTGCGCTGGCAGTCGCTGTGGCCAACGACGGTTGCCCGCGAGCACATCCTTGAACAGCGTGGAGATGTGTGGCTTGCTCCATCCGTAGGCCGCCTCGAGGATGACTCGTGCCAACATGCACGGCGAGAAGTTGACAGACCGTGCGATCGAGCACATACTTTCAGGCTGTGTAGCACTGTGAGTACCACGAGAGGCAGTGGATGATAGTGATGATGATGGCCCTAAGTGCCGCGCGACGTATCGCTTGAGCTGTTTCTCCTGTCGGTGCACGCGCAACGTCGCGCGGAGAACCCGATGCTCCGCCTGCCGCTTGATGACGGCAAACGTTTCCTCAGAGACGCTTGTTCCCATGACGACGCCATCGGAGGGATACTCCTGCAGCGCACAGATCCGCTCATAGACCTCGTCGTCCATGGCGGTCACTTGATGTGGATTGAGGTGATTGATGTTGGCGGGAAGCAATGTGTCCAACAAGCGACAACGCTATGTCACTGTTGTGAGGTAGATGATTCCAATTGGTCAAAACCCAATGCAGACGATTCGTATTGGTGGAAATCGTTTGTTGGTGGGTGAAGGAACGGCAGCCCGCGCCAAAAAATCCCCAACACCAACAAACGAGTACACGCACGCTCCCCCGAACAGCCACAACAAACAGGCGCGGGCGTGTGGGGGAGTTCACGCCAACAAAACCCCAACTCTCGACCCACACGGCCGACCGACAGACACAACACACACAGCTTCAACGCCAACGTCGTCACCGTCGTCCCAACAACAGTCAGTCAGTCGTTGGTGCTCGACGTGCTCCATATCCAACAAAAGCGAACGACCCAACGACAAGCGAGGCCCACAAGTCGTCGTTGGTGTTGTTCTTTGCGTTTTGTTCCCGACTGCAGGGCCATCCACACATCCATCCACAACCGTCCACTATGGCGGCGCCCACGAGTGAGGGCGGATCGCCACTGCGCCGCCGCCCGCGCGTGGACATGCACGACAATGATGCCGCCTCCACTGCCGTCGCCACCAGCGAAGGCAACGAGGGCGCGACCGCAGCGTCGGGCGACGTGGACGACGCCGAGCCCACGCGCAAGCGCGTCCGCGTGGACGACGAGCCGAGCGATCATCCTCCGGCGGACGCTGCGCCTCAGACGCCGCCGCCGTCGCGGCTCTCTCTCGACGTCGGCAGCGCCAACGGCATCGACCTCGACCCGAGCAAGCGCGACCCGACGGCGCCGGACGCCAAGCTCTCGGAGAGCGACGGCGAGCAGCTGCTCATCCGCCACGCGTTTCCGTTCCTCACGGACCGCACGCGGCTCCTGACGCCGGTGCACCACGACGCCTCGGGCGTGGGCTGGCGGGTCGTCTGGCTGCCGCATGGGCAGTACCTCGACGACGACCACGTGAGCGTCTTTGTCGAGATGGTGCCGAGCCGCGAGGACGCGTGCGAGACCCGCCATGTGCGGCTCGAGCTGCGGCTCGTGCACAGCGTCGACCCGCGGCAGCACCAGGTCGAGCGCTCGGACGTCATCACGTTCGCGCCCGAGAACCGCGAGTTTGGCGTCGAGAAGTTCATCTCGCGTGCGCGCGTCGCGACCGACTTTCGCCACGATCTCGCGACCAACGACGGGCTCCTGCAGCTCGAGGTGCGTCTGCAGTTTGTGTCGAGCGACGCTGTGCGGCCGCTGTCCCTCGGGACGCCGACCGCGCTCGCCCCGTGTGCGCTGCCCATGGAGCTCGGCTACGACTCCAAGCAGGAGACCGGCATGGTCGGCCTGAAGAACCAGGGTGCCACGTGCTACATGAACTCGCTGCTGCAGACGCTGTTCCATCTTCGCGCGTTCCGCCGCGTCGTGTACGACACGCCGACTGAGCAAGAAGACACGAACGACTCGGTCTCGCTCGCGCTGCAGCGCGTGTTCTATCGGCTGCAGACACAGAGCCGCGCAGTGAGCACCAAGGAGTTGACAAGGTCCTTTGGTTGGAGCCAAATGGACGCGTTCATGCAGCACGACGTGCAGGAGCTCTACCGCATTCTGTGTGACCGACTTGAAGAGAAGATGAAGCACACCGCGGTCGACAACACGATCAAGCGGCTGTTCGAGGGCAAGGTGCGGTCGTTTGTGCAGTGCGTGAACGTCGACTTCCAGTCGTTCCGTGATGAAAGCTACTACGACCTGCAGCTCGACGTTAAGGGCTGTAAGGACATCTACGCGTCGTTTCGAAAGTATGTCGAGATCGAGATGCTGGAGGGCGAAAACAAGTACGACGCCGAGGGTCACGGCAAGCAGGATGCCAAGAAAGGCGTGCGTTTTTTGTCGTTCCCACCCGTGCTCAACATCCAGCTAAAGCGTTTCGAGTACGACCCAATGCGAGATGGCATGGTCAAGATTCATGATCGCTTTGAGTTTCCAACGACGCTCCAGCTGGACGAGTTCGCACCGACACCTGCAGACGGCGCCGCTGCGTCGCAGCAATCGCTCACATACCATCTCCACAGTGTTCTTGTGCACAGTGGTGACGTGCACGGTGGTCACTACTACGTCTTCATTCGTCCGGGCAAGCAAATTGCCGGCAGCACCGACTGGTTCAAGTTTGACGATGACCAGATCACGCGTGTCGACGAGCTAACGGCTGTGCAGGGAAGCTATGGTGCAAGCCCCAGCAATGGCCGCACGCGTGACGGCTCTGGCCCCACAACACCGTTGTACTCCTCCGCGTTGTCCCCTGATGTCGATGGTGCGAGCACTGGAAATGGTGCGTCGCTTGACTTTCGTACCCTGAACGGCACCCCTGAACCCGAGAGCCGTGTGGAGGAGGTATACGATCTTACGTCTCCGCCGAGAGAGAGAGGTGATGGAACACCCACCAGTTCTGGTGGCCTCATGATGCCGCTGGGATCAAGTTTCTCGAGCGCGTACATGCTCGTGTACGTGCGAGACGGCGACAACGACATCCGCAGCATTCACGATCCAGAGAACGGCACAAATGATGTCGCAATGCCCGAGCAAGTCACTGACGATACGACCGACGACACAGATGATGTCGCCATTCCGGAGCCTTTGATCCGACGATTCCACGAGGAAGAGAAGGCGACGGCGCGTCGGAAGAAGCTTCAGCAAACGGAGCATCTATACATGACCTTTCGAATCGCCACCGATTCGAGCATCGCGAAGTTGAAGAAGGTCACTAAGACTGTCGACTTCTCGACGTTTAACAACGCCGGCTGCTTGCGGATACGAATCAAGCGTGCAGCGTCGATACGAACGCTCTACCACCGGCTTTTTGAGCGCACGGGGGTTCCCGTGCGGCAGCAGCGGTTGTGGAAAGTCATCACGCGTGAGAACAGAACGCATCGACCGGATATTCCTGTCCCCAGGGACCAACTTGACGCTCGCGTCGACTCATTGATTGATGACGACGTCTCTTCAAAGACTCCCGTGCGGTTGTTCCTGCAGATCGTGAGTGACGACGAGCCCATGAAGATGCTAAACCGCCATTTTTGGGAGACATTCACACCTCCCGAGCAAGGGAAAAACCCGGAGGCCGCCACAGTGGATAATGAAGTCGAGGTGGATGCGGACGCAGAAGTTGACATCGAGGATGACGATACGAAGGAACCCGTTCGTGTTGAAGACCCAGCTCTTGATGTGAATCCTCACGAGATTCTTCTCTTCGTCAAGTTCTACGACCTCAAGCGAAAGCTCGGTGAGCGGTTAGAGTATGTCGGTAACCTGCTCATCGACGCTCGCAACACTGGTGCTGACCTCGCTCAAGCGATTCACGACGCAATGGATATTCCGTCATCAAAAGAGCTCATCCTATACGAGGAGATCCAGCCCGTGTCCGTGCAGGAAATCGAAATGGGGACGAGCCTTGAGACTGCAGAGATCCAGAATGGCGACATTGTGTGCTATCAGCTGGATGAGGATGAAGAAAATTCGCAGCAAACGACAAGAAAGGAGCGCTATCCAGATGTACCATCGTACTTCCAGTACCTGC
The DNA here is from genome assembly GCA_022836835.1 of Pythium insidiosum. Classification (NCBI taxonomy): domain Eukaryota; phylum Oomycota; class Peronosporomycetes; order Pythiales; family Pythiaceae; genus Pythium; species Pythium insidiosum. Next base: position 143,512 of record JAKVDI010000026.1, on the reverse strand, counting down.
TTGACCGTGTGGACGTCACATTCCACCGATACGGTCATCCAGATGAAGAACCGCTCGTTCTGCATCTCCTGTTCAGCCACTGCTACGACGACCTCGTTGACGCCGTTGCAGCTCGGCTGGGCTTGGGCGCTGACAAACGACTGTACGTGCGTCTCTTCCAGCACTCTCCACTGAGTGGACTGCCGAAGAAGACACCGCTGCGACACTCCAAATACGCAGGTGACACCAAGACGACGCTTGAAGAGTTTCTCACCGAATACTCGGAGCGCACGAATGTGATGTACTACGAACTTTTATCGCACCCGATCACAGAGATTGAGGCGAAGAAGCAGGTTCTCGTCTATTTCAGCATCTACGACGCGTGTTTTGTGGATCCATCGAGCCCCAAGATCTCTCGACGCTTCGAGTATCTCGTGGCACCAACTGCCACAGTGGGCGACCTCATCGTGCAGGTCCGGCAGTCATTCCAGTTGGATGCCTCGGCACCGTTGCGTGTCTGCGAGGTCACCCACAATGGTGCGCTTATGCAGGGCATCCTCTACGAAGATACGACGCTTGAGAAGTATTGGGTGCCGTCGTCGGGCTACGTCACTGTGAACGATGCGGCATTGTTTGTGGAGCGCATCCCAGATGAGGAGCTCGCGCTGAACACGACATCCAGCCAGCAGCTACAGCGAACGTCGCAAGAGTCGGAAGAACTAGACGACACTGATCAGGACGACAGCAGCGAACCCAATCGTGTGTTCCGCATGGCGGTCGTGCATTTCAACTTCCAGCCAGCGTCGCAGCTGTGGATTCATCCACACGGTGTCCCCTTCGTGACGTTCTTTCGAGAGCAGGACACTGTGCGACAAGTTCGAGAGCGCATGCGACGACGGTAAGAGCTTGACGCATTTTTTCTCTTCTGACGTCGATCTCCGAACACTGTGCTCACCAAACTTTTTATTGCTTGTCTTTCGCAGACTTGGTGCTGCCGAGGACGTGTTTGCGCAGTGGAACATGGCGTTTGTGAAGGATATCAAGGCGTCAACGTTGAGCGATCTCTACGACGACATGGAAGCCGACGTCCTGGAGGAGTACCCGATGCAACGGTTTGAGGAGATTTGTGGCGATCGCTTCGAAAACGTCACTGGCATCGGACTGGAGCACGCCGATGCGCGTGCTGCGTCGGCCAAACAGGGAGCGCGGCGCCAGGAGCACGGTATCCGCATTCGACAAAGCTAATACAGTCACCATGAACGCAAGGAAGATCCCCACCACTTTTCGTATATTTGACTTTGCTTACAATTATCGTGACAGCACTATTGGTGTTGGGCGTGCTTCTTCAAGACATAAAGTTCTCGCCCGTCTGAGCGGTGAGAAACCGGCGCAGCACACCAGGCAGCGTCGCGTTCAGTTGTGCATTCGATGGAGGCGCACAGGACGGGAACTGATTCAATCGTGTGCACTCGTGTCGCCACTGTCGATGGCGAACGAGTCCCACGAGGTCCGAGACAAACTGGCTCAGCAACGTCTTTCGTTGCTCGGTCGTCGTCATAAACTTCATCCGCCAGCTCGGCTGCGACTCGCTCGTGGCGAGGTACCGAGCGACGCGCTTGCAGTGCGCGCACTTGTGGTGGTGCTGTTGCTCACGAGCAGCGCCCCAAAGACGGTTACGAAGCGTTGAGAAGTTGGAGTACCGCTTCTCGAGCACGAAGTCTGCAGAGCGGTGGAGAACGGGCTGCGCTGGTTGAAGCGTTGACTCGTGGTTGAGCGGCAAGCGGTATTGCTCCTGGTACAAAAAGACCTCGAGAACAAAGTGCACGGCGTCGTCATCGCGATAGACGACGTCTCGAATGGCGATGCACTCGATGCGATCGAGAAAGATCCACAGGCGCGCGACTGGCGAGACGTTCTTGGGCAGCAACCGACGGCGCATCAAGAGCGGCACCTGCGGCACGACTGCTGGCGGCGCGTCGCGAGTTCGTGACCTGTAGCGGTCGTCGTTATCGACACTGACGCTCAGCTCGTGCTCAGCTTCGGGGGTCTCCTCTTCGTCCTTGGTCTCCTCCTCGTCGTTTCCAAAGAACCCATCGCGAAGCGCGCGCCCGACAGCCTGCGCGACCCGAACGCGACTCCGCAGCAGCGACGCCGACAGACTCGAGGACACTCCAGAGGCGACTGGAGAGCTCAATGCATTGCTCGCAGTCGTCGATGCCGTTGACCCAACGCGGTCGTTTCCCAGTCGATCCTTCTCTTTCTCTGTCTCAATGGCGCGCTGCTTGAGCTCTGCGGCGGCGTGCAGGTCGACGGTCTCAATTGCGTCGCCGACCTCCTCTTCGCCAATATGGGCGCTGGAGAGCCGCCGTCGCATTCGGCGGTCGTCCTGCGCGAGCGTCGCCATCTCTCTCTCTCTCAATCGATTCTGCTGCGTGTGGGAGCAGGTGAATCAAGCTTTGGGGGCAGTCGCCGATCCGCTGCGTTCGCCATCGAGTGTCGAAGCGAGCGGAGGCCGCGCTGCATGTCTCGGAGGTCCCGCTCTCACGGGGCCTCGCGCTCAGCTGCTGGGCGGATGGACAGCTCCGGACGCCGGACGCTGGACGCTGGACGCTGGATTCGTCCGCTACACGACGGGGTCGGTTGCGGTTTCTGTGCTGACCTCGGAACAAAAACGGAGAACAGGGGGAGCCGAATGGTGGAATGCTGTGCCGGGGGGGCGCAGAACACGTCTTTTTTTCCGACGCAAAGCTGTTCTGCGGCAGAACAGCAGCAGATGTCACAGGGTTTGCTTTGACAGACCATCACTCTCACGTGACCCACAATGACATCTTGGAACGGCAGCTGAGCATGACACTTTTGTCCCAGACAAATGCGCTGTACAGTACTGTAAAGGCATTCTGAACCACTGGCCATGTCATGCCTACAGTATTGTGTTGGAGCGACTGTCTGCGAGGCGGGAGGGAGAAATCACGGCGGCGATTGCCTTTGCATCAGTCGTGCGCTCCGCTGATGGGTGGGTGGGTGCGTCGTGGTTGTGCTGGTTGTGGTCGCGCGTCGCAGTGTTGGCTAAATGCCATGGGGGCGACAGCTGCGGAGGCGTGATTGATGTCGAGTGCTGGCTGTCAACAGGATCGACGTGTTGTAATGCAGGCATCACGCCCAGACGGCTGATGAAATGCCAAGAGAGCGAGAGAACAAGGCGCTGTTGAGCCTGGGACACGCAGCTCTGGTTGAAGACTTGTGTGCGACAAACTCGCCGTCGGCGAATCTCTGGCGGTGCCCTTGGGATGGCTAGATGGACAGCTTCGAAGCTTCGAGCATGCATCAGTCAATGGTCACGACATCAATCAGCTGGAAACCTTGAGACCAAATTGACAGTTAACTCCGTCCTCATGCAATCACCTCTCCTTCATCTCGAGCTTCTCGGTCGACAATTTGGCGGCGTCGAATCGTCGCGTTCGTAGCCCCGAAAAATACCCCAACGAAAGCGCCCTCCCGCAACACATTTGGCACCACATCAATTGCTATCTGTTAGAGAATGCCGCCTGCGGTTCGTTCCGTCGATGGACGGCTGTCAGGGGGTTGCGACGCAGTCGATGTCCAACGAAAGCATCTCGTCCCTTTCCAACGAGTCATTCTTTCCGGCGAACGATCCTGGGCCGCATGTCAACTGATGACGGGGAGACCTCTGCACACTGTTTTCCACGCCTCTGTACAGGTGTAAATCTATGTTGCTTGCGAAGTGCTATATGCATTGCTGGCCTCAACGTGTTTGAGGAACCCAACTGTATTGGTCCGAAAACAAGTAGATGGTTTTGGATCATGTTCAGCGTGTCGGAGCTGGTCGTCGAGCTCGACAGTTCCACGTACGATTCTTTCGTGCGACCCAGCACTAACAAAGTCACAAGACCACGATCACAACAGAATTAAAAAAAAAGTATAGCATACTTCTCTTTCGTCCAGGGCGGCGCAAGGAGTTTCCTTGGAGGGTCACGTGAGATGCAAAGTGTGTGCCCAAGCGACGCGAGGTGATAATGGTCGAGCGGTCAACACTGTTGACTCAACAGACTCGGTCGAAACAACGCCAAAGCGAGTCGGCTGAAGCTTGTCCCTGCCTGCCTTCCATTCCGAGAGAGAGAGAGCCTAGTATACTCCGCCCCACGCAATCAGACAGTACCCTTCGTCCGTGACGCCGGTCCTTTCCTTCCTTCTGACTGATGCATCACATCCAGTCCATTTGAGGGGAGGAATGCCGAGCACTTCAATGCTATCTATGCTTGATTGTATCAGTTAAACACGCACGGCGATACGTCTTCACAGCCTCAAGAGACAGGTTTTCCTGGCACTCTACACACATGGAGACCCTGCTTGGCATCCCTGAGGTGATCCGTTCGGAAGAGTGCTACTAGAAGCACGAAGGTCGCCAATAACCGCCGGTCACGCATGCCCGCTCCGAGGTCTCCGATTCCAACAGCAGTTGTCGTGCGTTCCCTGTGAGACAGAGAGACAGAGAGAGAGAGAGAGAGAGAGAGAGAGAGAGAGAGAGAGAGAGAGAGACGCCCGCCAGTCGACCCCAACACAATGCGACACGCTCTTGGAGCTCTCTGAGGCCTGCGATTGCATAGTGCGCCGCCGCGATGACAGTCACAACGCGCTGCGCCACCTGTGCATTCGCGTCACCAGCGCGTTGCATTCGCGCCCGACCTGACGCGTCTATCCGCCCGTCCAGCGGCACCCATGACATCCCACCTGGCCGACATGTGGCTACATCCGAGGGCTCCATTCGAGAAAAACGAGACCCAGTCTAATGTTATCGTCCAATCAGACGCTCCGGATGGGCTGTTTTGGCCAACCCTGGCCCTCGTGACCGCCCGCCAACTGGCCGAGAAGCAGCAGCGCAACGCAGAGTGAGTGAGTGCCCCCAGGGACAGAGCCACATGCCTCGGCTTCCGGTTCCATCGATCGGTCGATCAATCAATTCCAGTCGCCCACCAACGACTCGAGTGCGGGCGTCCCGCAGAACGGTCCGGCGTCCGGCGCATCCGCATCCACATCCGCAGCCACATCCACACGCGTCCACAGGGCACGCGCGTCCGCTCGTCCGCTCGTCCACACGTCCACACAGAACGAGTCAACCGTTCGGTCGGGGATGACGACGGTACCAACCGCCACTCGGCGGCCGCCGCGTGCAACTGCGTCTGCGTCGACGACTGACGAGAAAATGCGGCGGTGGCGACGCGGCGATGCGCTGCTGGCGCACGACTCGCTGCAGGACGTCCCTGACCACGACGACAACCGCGAGCGAGAGGAGGAGCGCGACGAGCGCAGCCGCTTGGCCGCTGCGGCCGTGTGGACGACGCCAGCGACCTCGCTGTCCACACAACACTCCTCGCGCCGACTGTCGCTAGAAGAGCTGTCGCCACCGTCTAGCGCTCGCTCCGCGTTGCTGGCGCAGCTTCCAGCGCAACCCCACTCGCAGCCGCAATCGAGACACCAGCGTCGAGACGCTCCTGCGCCGGCGTCCGCGCCCTCGTTCACAACGTTCCGCGGACGACCACAGCATCCACCTTCGTCCAACGTCAAGTCCACAGCATCCACAACGCAAAGCGAGCGACGAAGCTCGTTCAGCACGAACGCGTGGCTGCGGAGCCCGCTCGCGCTCGTCGCCGAAGACGCACTGCACCACCCGACGACGGTGTGGCTCGCGTTCGAGCAGATCGTCGTCCACGCTGCGGACGCGGTCGCGATCTGTGGACGCACGTCGTCCCCCGAACCGATCTCTGCCAGTCGAGCCAAATCGGCGGAGCCTGCAGCAGCGACGCACCAACGAGAGCGCCAGCGGCAACGACAGCGCGACCGGCGACGTCAGCAAGAGCAGCAGCAGTCGTCCCAGCGACCCGCGCTCCGGCTCGACGACGAGATTCTCACGTGGAGAGAGTATCACGATGAGGTGCTCGTGCTCGCCAAGGCGCTCGTGCAGCTCGGGTTCACGATCGGCGACGGCGCTGTCATCTGCGGCGCGGCGTCTTCACCAGCGCTGTACCTGATGAACATGGCGGTACTGGCGGCCGGCGGCCACGTCGCCCATGTACGTGGGTCCTGGACCGCGGAGGAGCTCGTTCGGGACGTCTTCTTCTGCGCCAAGGCCAAGCTTCTGATCGTCGACCGCGTGACCGACAACGTCGCCCAAGCCATCCGCGACTCCTCTCGACACGAGCTCCGCACAGTCTGCATTCTGCAAGGCTTCTCGGTGAGCCAAGTGCTCGCATGGAACTTTCCCGTTACAGTGTTCAGCCTCGCCGACATGCGGTCGCTCGCACGAGACACACCGGACGTGGCGCTCAGTGTCATCGCTGACAACGTCCGCCCCGCCGATCCATGCCTGCTGTCGTTCGACTACAACGCCTCGGGCGAGGTCCGCGCCGTATGCCTCAGCCACGACAACATCATGTTCACAGCGGCGACGCTCGCCACGTCAATCGGACCCGTGACCGACGCCGACCGCATCGTCGGGTATCTCCCGCTGCACCACGTCGCCGCACAGATCGTCGAGCTTTACCTGCCGCTGCTGAGCGGCATCGCAGTCTACTGCGCGCCGACATCGGTGTCTTCGCTCGCGGACGTCATCTCGAGGCGCCAACCGACGATCTTCTTCGCGACCCCCGACACGTGGGAGCACATCAGTCATCAGGTGTATCGCGTCAAGGGCGAGGTCAACGCCGTGCTCTACCGCTGGGCGAAGACGCGCGCGTCGCACCATCAAGACAAGCTGCGGTTCGCCCACGGCGAGACGCATTCGCACCACCGCTCGCTCGGATACATGCTGGCCAAGCGCCTGGTGCTCAACAACCTGCGCCGGAAGATCGGCCTCGAGAGCTGCCGCATGTGCTTCTCGCTGCTAGCTCCGCTAGATCCAACGCTCGCCGCGCTCTTCCGTACGATCGCTGCGACACTCCAAATACGCAGGTGACACCAAGACGACGCTTGAAGAGTTTCTCACCGAATACTCGGAGCGCACGAATGTGATGTACTACGAACTTTTATCGCACCCGATCACAGAGATTGAGGCGAAGAAGCAGGTTCTCGTCTATTTCAGCATCTACGACACGTGTTTTGTGGATCCATCGAGCCCCAAGATCTCTCGACGCTTCGAGTATCTCGTGGCACCCACTGCCACAGTGGGCGACCTCATCGTGCAGGTCCGGCAGTCATTCCAGTTGGATGCCTCGGCACCGTTGCGTGTCTGCGAGGTCACCCACAATGGTGCGCTCATGCAGGGCATCCTCTACGAAGATACAACGCTTGAGAAGTATTGGGTGCCGTCGTCGGGCTACGTCACTGTGAACGATGCGGCATTGTTTGTGGAGCGCATCCCAGATGAGGAGCTCGCGCTGAACACGACATCCAACCAGCAGCTACAGCGAACGTCGCAAGAGTCGGAAGAACTAGATGACACTGATCAGGACGACAGCAGCGAACCCAATCGTGTGTTCCGCATGGCGGTCGTGCATTTCAACTTCCAGCCAGCGTCGCAGCTGTGGATTCATCCACACGGTGTCCCCTTCGTGACGTTCTTTCGAGAGCAGGACACTGTGCGACAAGTTCGAGAGCGCATGCGACGACGGTAAGAGCTTGACGCATTTTTTTCTTCTGACGTCGATCTCCGAACACTGTGTTCACCAAACTTCTTATTGCTTGTCTTTCGCAGACTTGGTGCTGCCGAGGACGTGTTTGCGCAGTGGAACATGGCGTTTGTGAAGGATATCAAGGCGTCAACGTTGAGCGATCTCTACGACGACATGGAAGCCGACGTCCTGGAGGAGTACCCGATGCAACGGTTTGAGGAGATTTGTGGCGATCGCTTCGAAAACGTCACTGGCATCGGACTGGAGCACGCCGATGCGCGTGCTGCGTCGGCCAAACAGGGAGTGCGACGCCAGGAGCACGGTATCCGCATTCGACAAAGCTAATACAGTCACCATGAGCGCAAGGAAGATCCCCACCACTTTTCGTATACTGAAGTATTTGACTTTGCTTACAATTATCGTGACAGCACTAATGGCGTTGGGCGTGCTTCTTCAAGACATAAAGTTCTCGCCGGTCTGAGCGGTGAGAAACCGGCGCAGCACACCAGGCAGCGTCGCGTTCAGTTGTGCATTCGATGGAGGCGCACAGGACGGGAACTGATTCAATCGTGTGCACTCGTGTCGCCACTGTCGATGGCGAACGAGTCCCACGAGGTCCGAGACAAACTGGCTCAGCAACGTCTTTCGTTGCTCGGTCGTCGTCATAAACTTCATCCGCCAGCTTGGCTGCGACTCGCTCGTGGCGAGGTACCGGGCGACGCGCTTGCAGTACGCGCACTTGTGGCGGTGCTGTTGCTCACGAGCAGCGCCCCAAAGACGGTTGCGAAGCGTCGAGAAGTTGGAGTACCGCTTCTCGAGCACGAAGTCTGCAGAGCGGTGGACAACGGGCTGCGCTGGTTGAAGAGTGGACTCGTGGTTGAGCGGCAAGCGGCATTGCTCCTGGTACAGAAAGACCTCGAGAACAAAGTGCACGGCGTCGTCATCGCGATAGACGACGTCTCGAATGGCGATGCACTCGATGCGATCGAGAAAGATCCACAGGCGCGCGACTGGCGAGACGTTCTTGGGCAGCAACCGTCGGCGCAGCAAGAGCGGCACCTGCGGCACGACTGCTGGCGGCGCGTCGCGTGTTCGTGTCCTGTAGCGGTCGTCGTTATCGACACTGACGCTCAGCTCGTGCTCAGCTTCGGGGGTCTCCTCTTCGTCCTTGGTCTCCTCCTCGTCGTTTCCAAAGAACCCATCGCGAAGCGCGCGCCCGACAGCCTGCGCGACCCGCACGCGACTCCGCAGCAGCGACGCCGACAGACTCGAGGACACTCCAGAGGCGACTGGAGAGCTCAATGCATTGCTCACAGTCGTCGATGCCGTTGACCCAACGCGGTCGTTTCCCAGTCGATCCTTCTCTTTCTCTGTTTCCATGGCGCGCTGCTTGAGCTCTGCGGCGGCGTGCAGGTCGACGGTCTCCATTGCGTCGCCGACCTCCTCTTCGCCAATGCGGGCGCTGGAGAGCCGCCGTCGCATCCGGCGGTCGTCGTGTGCGAGCGTCGCCATCTCTCTCTCTCTCTCTCAATCGATCCTGCTGCGTGTGGGAGCAGGTGAATCAAGCTGTGGGGGCAGTCGCCGGTTCGCTGCGTTCGCCATCGAGTGTCGAAGCGAGCGGAGGCCGCACTGCATGTCTCGGAGGTCCCGCTCTCACGGGGCCTCGCGCTCAGCTGCCGGACGGATGGACAGCTCCGGACGCCGGACGCTGGACGCTGGACGCTGGATTCGTCCGCTGCACGACGGGGTCGGTTGCGGTTTCTGTGCCGACCTCGGAACAAAAACGGAGAAAAGGGGGAGCCGAATGGTGGAATGCTGTGCCGGGGGGGGGCGCAGAACACGTCTTTTTTTCCGACGCAAAGCAGTTCTGCGGCAGAACAGCAGCAGATGTCACAGGGTTTGCTTTGACAGACCATCACTCTCACGTGACCCACAACGACATCTTGGAACGGCAGCTGAGCATGACTCTTTTGTCCCAGCCAGACAAATGCGCTGTACAGTACTGTAAATGCATTCTGAACCACTGGCCATGTCATGCCTACAGTATTGTATTGGAGCGACTGTCTGCGAGGCGGCGAGAAATCACGGCGGTGATTGCCTTTGCATCAGTCGTGCGCTCCGCTGATGGGTGGGTGCGTCGTGGCTGTGTTGGTTGTGGTCGCGCGTCGCAGTGTTGGCTAAATGCCATGGGGGCGACAGCTGCGGAGGCGTGATTGATGTCGAGTGCTGGCTGTCAACAGGATCGACGTGTTGTAATGCAGGCATCACGCCCAGACGGCTGATGAAATGCCAAGAGAGCGAGAGAACAAGGCGCTGTTGAGCCTGGGACACGTAGCTCTGGTTGAAGACTTGTGTGCGACAAACTCGCCGTCGGCGAATCTCTGGGGGTGCGCTTGGGATGGCTAGACGAAGCTTCGAGCATGCATCAGTCAATGGTCACGACATCAATCAGCTGGAAACCCGTCGAAAGTTTGAGACCAAATTGACAGTTAACTCCGTCTCTCATGCAATTACCTCTCCTTCATCTCGAGCTTCTCGGTCCACAATTTGGCGGCGTCGATTCGTCTCGTTCGCAGCCGCGAAAAATACCCCAACGAAAGCGCCCTCCCGCAACACATTTGGCACCACATCAATTGCTATCTGTTAGAGAATGCCGCCTGCGGTTCGTTCCGTCGATGGACGGCTGTCAGGGGGTTGCGACGCAGTCGATGTCCAACGAAAGAGGCATCTCGTCCCTTTCCAACGAGTCATTCTTTCCGGCGAACGATCCCGGGCCGCATGTCAACTGATGACGGGGAGACCTCTGCACACTGTTTTCCACGCCTGCTGTACAGGTGTAAATCTATGTTGCTTGCGAAGTGCTATATGCATTGCTGGCCTCAACGTGTTTGAGGAACCCAACTGTATTGGTCCCGATAAACAAGTAGACTGGTTTTGGATCATGTTCAGCGTGTCGGAGCTGGTCGTCGAGCTCGACAGTTCCACGTACGATTCTTTCGTGCGACCCAGCACTAACAAAGTCACAAGACCACGATCACAACAGAATTAAAAAAAAAGTATAGCATACTTCTCTTTCGTCCAGGGCGGCGCAAGGAGTTTCCTTGGAGGGTCACGTGAGATGCAAAGTGTGTGTCCAAGCGATGCGAGGTGATAATGGTCGAGCGGTCAACACTGTTGACTCAACAGACTCGGTCGAAACAACGCCAAAGCGAGTCGGCTGAAGCTTGTCCCTGCCTGCCTTCCATTCCGAGAGAGAGAGAGCCTAGTATACTCCGCCCCACGCAATCAGACACTACCCTTCGTCCGTGACGCCGGTCCTTTCCTTCCTTCTGACTGATGCATCACATCCAGTCCATTTGAGGGGAGGAATGCCGAGCACTTCAATGCTATCTATGCTTGATTGTATCAGTTAAACACGCACGGCGATACGTCTTCACAGCCTCAAGAGACAGGTTTTCCTGGCACTCTACACACATGGAGACCCTGCTTGGCATCCCTGAGGTGATCCGTTCGGAAGAGTGCTACTAGAAGCACGAAGGTCGCCAATAACCGCCGGTCACGCATGCCCCCTCCGAGGTCTCCGATTCCAACAGCAGTTATCGTGCGTTCCCTGTGAGACAGAGAGACAGAGAGAGAGAGAGAGAGACGCCCGTCAGTCGACCCCAACAGAATGCGACACGCTCTTGGAGCTCTCTGAGGCCTGCGATTGCATAATGCGCTGCCGCGATGACAGTCACAACGCGCTGCGCCACCTGTGCATTCGCGTCACCAGCGCGTTGCATTCGCGCCCGACCTGACGCGTCTATCCGCCCGTCCAGCGGCACCCATGACATCCCACCTGGCCGACATGTGGCTACATCCGAGGGCTCCATTCGAGAAAAACGAGACCCAGTCTAATGTTATCGACCAATCAGACGCTCCGGATGGGCTGTTTTGGCCAACCCTGGCCCTCGTGACCGCCCGCCAACTGGCCGAGAAGCAGCAGCGCAACGCAGAGTGAGTGAGTGCCCCCAGGGACAGAGCCACATGCCTCGGCTTCCGGTTCCATCGATCGGTCGATCAATCAATTCCAGTCGCCCACCAACGACTCGAGTGCGGGCGCCCCGCAGAACGGTCCGGCGTCCGGCGCATCCGCATCCACATCCGCAGCCACATCCACACGCGTCCACAGGGCACGCGCGTCCGCTCGTCCGCTCGTCCACACGTCCACACAGAACGAGTCAACCGTTCGGTCGGGGATGACGACGGTACCAACCGCCACTCGGCGGCCGCAGCGTGCGACTGCGTCTGCGTCGACGACTGACGAGAAAATGCGGCGGCGGCGACGCGGCGATGCGCTGCTGGCGCACGACTCGCTGCAGGACGTCCCTGAACACGACGACAACCGCGAGCGAGACGAGGAGCGCGACGAGCGCAGCCGCTTGGCCGCAGCGGCCGTGTGGACGACGCCAGCGACCTCGCTGTCCACACAACACTCCTCGCGCCGACTGTCGCTAGAAGAGCTGTCGCCACCGTCTAGCGCTCGCTCCGCGTTGCTGGCGCAGCTTCCAGCGCAACCCCACTCGCAGCCGCAATCGAGACACCAGCGTCGAGACGCTCCTGCGCCGGCGTCCGCGCCTCTCTTCACAACGTTCCGCGGACGACCGCAGCATCCACCTTCGTCCAACGTCAAGTCCACAGCCTCCACGACGCAAAGCGAGCGACGAAGCTCGTTCAGCACGAACGCGTGGCTGCGGAGCCCGCTCGCGCTCGTCGCCGAAGACGCACTGCACCACCCGACGACGGTGTGGCTCGCATTCGAGCAGATCGTCGTCCACGCTGCGGACACGGTCGCGATCTGTGGACGCACGTCGTCCCCCGAACCGATCTCTGCCAGTCGAGCCAAATCGGCGGAGCCTGCAGCAGCGACGCACCAACGAGAGCGCCAGCGGCAACGACAGCGCGACCGGCGACGTCAGCAAGAGCAGCAGCAGTCGTCCCAGCGACCCGCGCTCCGGCTCGACGACGAGATTCTCACGTGGAAAGAGTATCACGATGAGGTGCTCGTGCTCGCCAAGGCGCTCGTGCAGCTCGGGTTCACGATCGGCGACGGCGCTGTCATCTGCGGCGCGACGTCGTCACCAGCGTTGTACCTGATGAACATGGCGGTACTGGCGGCCGGCGGCCACGTCGCCCATGTACGTGGGTCCTGGACCGCGGAGGAGCTCGTTCGGGACGTCTTCTTCTGCGCCAAGGCCAAGCTTCTGATCGTCGACCGCGTGACCGACAACGTCGCCCAAGCCATCCGCGACTCCTCTCGACACGAGCTCCGCACAGTCTGCATTCTGCAAGGCTTCTCGGTGAGCCAAGTGCTCGCATGGAACTTTCCCGTTACAGTGTTCAGCCTCGCCGACATGCGGTCGCTCGCACGGGACACACCGGACGTGGCGCTCAATGTCATCGCTGACAACGTCCGCCCCGCCGATCCATGCCTGCTGTCGTTCGATTACAACGCCTCGGGCGAGGTCCGCGCCGTATGCCTCAGCCACGACAACGTCATGTTCACGGCGGCGACGCTCGCCACGTCCATCGGACCCGTGACCGAAGCCGACCGCATCGTCGGGTATCTCCCGCTGCACCACGTCGCAGCACAGATCGTCGAGCTTTACCTGCCGCTGCTGAGCGGCATCGCAGTCTACTGCGCGCCGACGTCGGTGTCTTCGCTCGCGGACGTCATCTCGAGGCGCCAACCGACGATCTTCTTCGCGACGCCCGACACGTGGGAGCACATCAGTCATCAGGTGTATCGCGTCAAGGGCGAGGTCAACGCCGTGCTCTACCGCTGGGCGAAGACGCGCGCGTCGCACCATCAAGACAAGCTGCGATTCGCACACGGCGAGACGCATTCGCACCACCGCTCGCTCGGATACATGCTGGCCAAGCGCCTGGTGCTCAACAATCTGCGCCGCAAGATCGGCCTCGAGAGCTGCCGCATGTGCTTCTCGCTGCTGGCTCCGCTAGATCCAACGCTCGCCGCGCTCTTCCGTACGATCGACATCCCCATCTTTCCTCTCTTTGGACCTCCCGAAACCACAGGCATCGCCATCGCGAGCTTTCCGCACGCGTGGGAAGCCGGAAAGGCCGGTCGTGCGATCCCCGACATGCGGCTCTCGTATCAGGCGTCGAGTGGCGAGCTGTTCTTTGCCGGGCGCAACGTGTTTCTGGGCTACATGCGCAACGGAAAGATCGTCCCCGCGATGCCTCAGTCGCAATACTTTGCGCGAGGACCGACTGACCCGCTGCCGTCTACAGTGGTCCCAACGACTTGCTTCCGCTTCGCGATGCGTGCTGAGATCGATCCCGCGGACGGATTCCTCGCGCTGCCCGAGGCTCCGCGAGACTTTGTCGTGCTTTCCACGGGCGACTGGGTGCCGATCGAGCCTTTCGAACGCGCTGTGCCGGCGAGTTTCCCCGAGATCCAGCACGCCATCGTCGTGGGACATGGAAGGCCGTACTTGAGTGTCCTGCTTTTCCTCAAGACGGTCACGCCGAGGCGGCGCTCGGCGTCCAAGCTAGCGCGTGTGTACCAGCATGTTCGACCGAACCAGTCTATGATCAGCGGCAGTGCGAGCATCAGCAGCGGCGCCAGCGTGAGCGGCATCTCGTACACGGTTGTTGCAGGAGGCGCGGGCCCGAAAGCGCTGCTCGCGGAGGACGCCCTGCTTGTGAGTCGCGAGATCGGCAGCACAGCAGTCACGCTCGGAGATGTCGTGCGCTGTCCGCGATGGGCTGTGCACTTGGACGCGATGCTCGAGCTGCTGCCAGACCGCGTGGGTCTGTCTACCGTTGCCGTGCGCAAGTGGGCGGTTATGACGGAGGACTATAGCGAGCTTCTCGACTCGGACACAGGCAGCGTGCGGCGCCGCCAGGTCGATGAGACGTTTGCGTCTCTGCTCGACTCGCTCTATAGCTGAATAAACACCAGAGACTCACAGCAAGAAGAAGATGAAGACGTAGGAAGAACACGCTTGTAATCTCTCCGGAACGTAAAGTAAAACTAGCAAAGCCATCGCGTTAAGCGCGCCAAATACACCAACGACGAGAATGAAGAATGTTGTATGCAATTGCGCTTCATAAACCAAAAACGTTTCCCACCATCTTCTCTCGATTCGATCTGTTGCAAATCGCGCCGTGATGTTGCCAAAGCTAGACGACGCAGGCGATCGTGTCAGGCTCGGTCGCAGCGGACGGAGTCTCACGCGACGGCCACTCACGACTGATGAGCAGTTGCTCCAGCAGCGGGATCGACTCGAGAGCTCGTCGCCGAGCGCTTCGCTCTTCGCCAGCGACCGTGAAGAGCTGCTCGCATCGCTGCGCTGACGCAACAGCACCGAGAACGTGGCGAGCGAGGCGCGAAAGCAGTGGGAACGTGACGGCATGTTGCTGCCACCACGCGATGGCGTCGGTACCAAACGGCTCGTTCTTGAGCAAGAGGTACGCGTCGATCTCGCGACGAATAATGAGCAGACTCACGTCCGACGAACCGGTCAGGCTTGAGCGGCGGTCGTCAGGGCTGATGCTAGTGTTCTCAGCGGAGGACGGTGAGGTAGAACCCGAGTTTTCGGGAGGACTCACGGTCTCTGAGTTCGTCGCTTGCGTCTCCGACTTGGTCAGCAGTTCCTCAAACAGCGTGGGCTTGGCATCAAGAAACGCGGACGCAGAGGTCTTGGTGGCAGGCGCAACGGATGCTTCACTGGGAGCCGACGCGTCCGCCATGACCGAATCCTGGCTGCAGTCGTCGTGATCGAGACCACGCTTGAGCTCCTCCCGCATTCGAGCTTCCATGTAGCTATTCACTGTTGCTTTCGTGGTGTCATCCACGTTGAAGTACCGGATACGAGGGTCCAAGACGCACGCAAGCTGTGCTTCGGTGCTCACCACGCGATCATAGACAGCGAGCAGTGCGTCTTGCATCGCACGAGCCATAGCAGTTGTCTGCAGTGCAACAGCGTCGTCAGAGTCACTGATCTCTCCCTCCAGCGACTGACGGAGGTGGCGGAACAAAGTGACAACCATCGCTGCACTCGGGAACGAGGCGTCACTGAGGTCTGTCGCTGCGCGGAGAAAAGGCGTAAGCACGCGCATCGCCGCCGCTGCCATTTGTTGAGACGGAGACGACGTGTCACTGCCGCTTGCGATGGTGCTCAGTGAATCTAAGCTGCTTGTCCAGCGCTTCGTCGTGGCGTACGGTGCGGTAGACGCGATAGAATCAAGTCCAGCCTGCACGACTGACGACAAAGCAGAGCCTGCGCAGCGAACACGGGCTGGCATCACTGGTGTCACTCGGCGACTGCGGCGCTCAGTTGGCTGCGGCCAGATCGCATCGAGCACCTCGTTCAGTTCATCCTTCTCGGTTGTCACTGCTTCAATGACGCTTGTGAGCCCGAGCTCCTCGAGCACACCTGAGAGAAGCATCTTCACAGCCTCTACATTCGATTGCACGGGTGTGGGCACTTGACGACACGCGACAAGCAGGTGACGGGGCGACTGCCACTGTGACGAGATGAAGTGCACCGAGACCGCGAGAGCCGAGAGACCCGAATGAGTGGAAAACTGCTCTAGCGACAGCGAAAAACGCGTGCTCGCAGCGCGTTCATCGCGCAACAATTGCTGAATCTGCAGCTTTGCCTGCTCAAACTGCGAGTCGAGCTGTGCCTGCAGCACCTTGGAGGAATACTGCACACGCATCATCGCGTGGAACGCCGGACTGTCCACGAACGACAGCGGCAAACACTCCTCCACAAGCCAGCGCAGCACCGCAGTCGAGGAGGCTGGTGCTGACTGTAGAGACGGTGGCGTGAACAACGGAGCCGTCGACGCAGCGCTTGCAGGTGCTGGAGTCGACTCACTGATGACGACGCGGGGCTTCTTCGGGGACGGAGCGTCAAGTGGTTGAGGGCGCTGCAGCTGTTGCTGCTGCTGGTGATCCTGCAGCATCAGGCGCCACGACTTGCGGCGCTTCTTGATCGGACGAGCCGCCGCCTCGCTGGAGCTGTTGTGACTACCAGCGTCGTCGGCACCGGCGGCGTGGTTCGCGGCGACGTCATCTGCGTGCTCTTCCTGCACGTGGAGCTCAAACTTCTTGGTTGAGACAGTGATCGACTGCGTGTACTTGGGGCTCGTGCACAGACGACACTCGACACGCACAGTCGTCTGGTTGCGCTCGTCGAGATGCAGGCGGCGCAGCGCGTTGTGGTTCACGCGCCACGCGTCCTGCCGTGTCTCCTGCACCTGCACGCCGCCGTCGCGCGCCACTCGCTCGCTGATGACGACCTCGTACGCCGTCCAGTACGACTTCTTGGCGCGCTTCGTGTCGGACTCGGTCGGGTCAGTCCACTTGGAGCGAGAAGGGCCTGGCGCGGAGCTCAGCGCGACGACCGCCACGGCAGCCGCCTCGCGCGAGGCGCCGTCTCCTGCTGCTGGAGAGGAGCTACCGGCAGCGTCACCGTCGCCCTCGCCGTCGCGGTCCCGAGACTCGTCGACGGTCTTGATCTCAACCTGTTCGTCGCTGTGGTTACGATCAGCATCAGCCTCAATGTGTTGTGCATGGGCGTCAGCCTCGCTCGAGAGAACATTCTCTGGCTCCGAACTGTTCCCGTTCTTCTTCTCCTCAGCTGAGGGAGCTTTCTCGGTGGAAAAGTTGTGAGTGTTCTCACCATCCTGAAGATCGTTCTCCACGCTGCTGCTCTTGCTCTTGTCGGCCGTCGCCAGCGCATTCAGCGCGTGGTGCGTCATGTAGTGCTCCTCAAACTTCTTGGTCGACACCGTGATGCTCTGCGTGAAGCGCGGCGTCGAGCACAGCTTGCATTCCACGCGAACCGCTGTAGTCGAGGACCCCGCGCGCGAGCTCCCGTGAAGCTTCTTGAGCTGATGGTGGTTCACGTGGTACGCATCCAGCCGCGTCTCCGTCAACTCCTCGCGCTGGGTCGTCGGGTCTACGCGTGTCGTGGACAGCACGGCTTCGAACGCACTCCAGTAGAGCTTCTTCTTGCTGTTGCGCGACGTGTTCTCGAGGTCTTGGAGCGTGAGCGTCGCCGTGTCGGCGGCAGTCACTGCATCATGGCCGCTGTCGCCGGCTGCCGCCGCGTGAGTTGGCGACGACATCGGCATGCACTTCTGGTGAGAGCTGGCTTTGGCTTAGCTCTTGCGTTATGCGTCGGCTTAGTTTTGGCGCCGAAACCGAGTTTTGGGAGTCGGCGGGGGAACAAACACCATCCAGTTGCTGAAAGTGCGTTCGTGAAGCAAGCGAACCTTGCAGATTTTGAATCAGGCGAACTTATCAGCAAGAGAACGGTTACGGAGAGTGTAACCTTGAACCATCAATGTGGTACCTACTACTTGGCACAGGTCAATGACGTCGAGTGCCCAAGCACGACATGGCAAGCGCCGACGTCGTGACACCACGAGTGACCGCGATGATAGCACAGCCATTCGGTCGGGATACTTCCCACGCGCACGTCGCCCTGCAGATGCCATCGTCCAGTCTCGACCCAGTGATGCAACACCAGTGCCTACGCTGACGGACATGGAGCGTCAAATCCTGGCGCTGCGAGAAGCGTATCCAGGTGTTTTGTTGCTCTTCGAGTGCGGCTACCGCATGCGCATCTTTGAGCAAGACGCAGAGGTTAGTCCAATGCTGTTCGAAGATGATACGATCTGAACATTCATCCTCACGATTGGTCCGCTAGATCGCCGTGCAGGTCTTGGGGCTTCGAGCGCATCGTCCGCGGCGCTTCCTGCAGACATCCGTGCCTGTGCAACGAGCGATGCATCATGCGCGTCGCCTCGTGCGCCGTGGCCATAAAGTCGGCATCGTGCGGCAACTCACGACGCCGTCATCGACCGTGGGGCGCCAACTGTTGGAGCGGTTCGTTTCTGTTGGATCCAACTTGTTGGTTGAACTTGTTGGATTGAATTTGGTTGGTGTGTTCCCCAGAGACGTGGTGGAGATTTACACTCGTGCGACGATCCCAGCACCAGATAGAAGTGGAGAAGACGAAGTGTCCACCGAAGAAGAGGAAGAAGAAGACCAAGTCACGCAGCAAGACAACAAAGGTGCTACGTGCGACGACGACGGTGACGACCGATACATCCTGACGATTGTTGAGGAGACTGTCACCTCGCGACGACTGTTTGCTGAGAGGACGCATGATTGGAGTCTCGAGGCACAGCGATCACGGCCCACAGAGGTATGAGACATCCATGAATCGCAAACTGGATGGACTACGCTTCACTAACTGTTGGACTACGAGCAGAGTATACGTATCGGCATTGTCGCCTTTAACCTTCACACTGGAGAAAGTGTCGCGCACGAGTTTGAGAGCGGTAAACTGGCACTTGACGCTCTATGCGAAGTCTTGCGAAGGGTAATCTGACAACGGTGACTCCAGATGCTCGACGATCGCAGTTGTGGGAGCTGTTGCATAGTCTTCAGCCTGTCGAGTTCGTTGTGCCATACGGTGGTTTGAGTCAAGCAACGACACAAACGATCGAGGCTTTCATTGCCAGTGCACAAAACCTTTGCTCTTGTGTGATTCGCACGGAACGTGTGGCGAATACGGCATTTTGTCGAGATACATCACCCCAGGACAGTGATCAAAGCGCGATCCCATCACTTTGCGAGGCATGTTTCGGTGGCTTGCAAGCCTACTTGCAGTCTCTCAAGCTCGGCCATATAATGGTCTCACGATCACTTCCGAGATTTCGAATCATACAAGATGCAGCTGCGACGTCGAGATTTCGCGTGTCGTTTCCAACTCAACTGGATCTCGACTTATGTCGTTGCAATGTATGTTCTAACCGGAGTCAACCATTCACTGGTCATTCGCGTCGGTGGGAGTCTCATCGATGACTGTATTTGATGCACAGGCAACAGGATCGAAGCAAGGCTCACTGTTGGGGCTTCTTGACCACACGAGGACAGCTTTTGGTGCTCGCCGATTGAGAGATTGGCTGCGGTCCCCGCTTGCCAGTCTCCCGGAGATTCGACAAAGACAAAATGTTGTCCGATTTCTCACAACAGTATCAAGTGGCCGCGTTGTGTTGGAAGATTTGACGGAGCGCGTGCTACGTAACGCCCGAGATTTGGAACGAGATCTCCAGGGGATTCACCTCGGCACAGCATCACCTCAAGCAATCGCTCGCCTTTTGCGAGCACTTGATATCGTGCGTGATCTTCCAACGATTCTCCAGTCAGAAGAAAATACCCCATCAATGATCCAATCACTCGCAACGATGTACCCGTCGCTTGATCAAGTGATTTATGGAATCCAAGATGTGATTGATGTCGCCCAAGACAACATTAATTCACATGAGCACGCACTGGTCGAACGCTTCTGGAATCATATCCCCGATTTGGCTTCTCAGTTTGAAGGTGTCTTCGCACAGACGCAGGCTTTGGAACGCGAGCAATGCCAGCTTCTCGAGCGATACCGCGACATGACCCAACTACCTGAGCTCTGCTATCTCGATCTTCGTATGGGAGCATCGCGCGATGTCGAGCGCGTGCTCTGCGTTCCGCGTGGCAACACCGCCGACGTCATTCCGCCTGAATGGTTGATGGTGAACGCGACTGATTCATCAGTCCGCTTCACGACACGGGAGCTGTTGGCATTGCGGCAGCTGCACGAAGAGCTCCAGACAAAGCAAGCGCAATTACTCTCGGCATCTTGGAAGGCGTTGCTGCGGCACATCGATGGGCTTGTGTACGTTGATGGCATGCGAGTCGTCGAGATATTGGCAACACTCGATGCGCTGTGTTGTCTCGCAACAGTGGCGTGGCAGCAGCCTGGCTACGTGGCGCCAGAGTTCGTTGACGAAGGAAGAGTGCTCAGGATGGAGAGTGCCCGCCACCCTGTGCTCGATTCACCACTGTACATACCTACGACGATTGATCTTTGTGGCGATGACGATTGGCAGTTGCTGATCTCGGGACCTAACTTGGGCGGCAAGAGTACGCTGTTGCGGATGGTCGGGTGCATCGTGATTCTCGCGCACATCGGCGCGTTTGTACCGGCGAAACGAGTGATGCTCTCAGTCTTTGACAGTGTCCTCTCGTGCATGCAGCGCCAAGGCGACTGCTCTCTCTTGATCGATCGCTCCGACACCAAGCGGCCTCGTCTTCGCGTTGGAACCGGTGGTTCAGCCACTCACGAAGCTCAAGCCATCAGTCGGATCACGCAACTGGCGACGCCAAGGTCGCTTGTGTTGCTCGACGAAGTTGGCTTTGGTCTAACGTCATCACAAGCGATGGCTCTGGCGTCAGCGACTGTCAACTACCTCCAAACTCGCGCTGGCTGCCTCGTGCTGCTCTCGACGCACATGACGCAGCTGCTGAACGACGCGTCTCTCCGTGTGCAAGGCCGACGCGTCTGCATGAGTCACCATGTCATTCAGTCTGAAAACACAGTCGTGTTCTCGTATCGACCTCAAGACGGAGTCGTCGCGAAGGAACGGTTCGCGTTGCAGGCTGCCGAACTCGCAGGGCTGCCGCAGCAGATCATCAGTGACGCAGCGACCGCATTTGCTCTCATCGATACGCATTCCAATTCAAATTAAGGATTCAAGACTCTACAAATTACTTCTCGAAGATGTCAACCAGCGCAACCATGCCCATGTCCGAATGACCCGTGATATGGCAATGCGCGACGATGCGGCCCGCGAAGTCCATCGGCTTGAGGCGGATCGTGACGTTGCCTGGCGTCGGCACTGCGATGACGTCGCGCCAGTCGCCGACCTCGTAGTCAACGCCGGCGCCGTGGCTCATGGCCACGATCTGGAACGCGTTCGTGTGGATGTGGAACGGGTGGTTCTTGGTTGCGACGCTGCCGTCCTCTTCGCGGTCGTTGACGATGACCCACTCGTCGACGGCTCCGAGCGTCAGGTTGCGCATGCTCGTGAGGTTGAACGGGACGTGGTTGATAAAGTACTGCTTGTACATGAAGCCGTCTTTCTTCTGCTTGGTCATGCTCATCGAAAACTCGAAGCGGAACGGATCCTTCGCGGACGCTGGCAGATCACGGGCGTACAGCGCTGGCACGGGCGGCGCCCGCTCGACGGCTCGCATGTCGCGCGACGGCCCTGAGACGTGCACGAACGCGACGATGCCTTCAAAGACGTCGGTTCCGGCGCCGAGGAAGCTGTTGACCGTCACATCCTTCTTGGAGAAAAGCGGTCGCAGCGATTCACGGTGCGGGTCATTCGAGTCCGGTGGCAGGCAGCGCAGCACGACGTCCGCGCGAGCGCCCGACGACAAAAGCAGCAGCTTGCTCAGTCGCGGCGCGCGAAGGTAGATGCCGTCCTGCGCGATCACGTGCATCGTGCAGCCAGGGATCGCGAGTTCGAGCGTCGCGCCGTTACCGGCGTTCACGAGCCGCAGCAGCACATTCTCGTTGGGCTGCACCTCGAGCTTGGGCAGAAACTGTCCGTTGGCCACGAAGAACCGGCTGATGGACGGTCGACCGCGGTGCCCTCGGTGCGCCTTGAGCGCCGCCGAGATGCCGACGCCCTCGACCGTCGTCTGCGGTGTGCGCGCGATGTACGGGAAAAGCGTGCGAACCTGCTCGTCGAGCAGTACCTTGGGCGTGTACTCGGGTCGCATGTCGAGACGGCTGCGCGAGAACTCGGCGATCTGCCGAAGGTCGGAGCCCGGGCCACCGTCGAAGCGGAACTCCTGGAGCATGACGACGTGGCGGCGCATGTGCTTGTACTCGTCCGGCAGCGTGTCCTCGTCATCCTCGACGACGATCGCGCCAGCCATGCCGCCGGCGATCTGGATGTTAACCGAGCCGTGGTAGTGCGGGTGGTAGTAGGAGACACCGCGCGGGTGGTTCTCGGGGATGCGGATCCGCGAGACCATGGTCTCGCCCGGCGCGAGCGTGCGCAGCACGTTGTCCGAGATGCCCGTCGGGTCCACGTGCATGCCGTGCACGTGGATGTTGGTCGAGTTGGGGTCGTGGTACGTGTTGGGCGACCACGTGCCAGGCTCGTTCGGCCCGAGCTCGTTGACCTGCTCGACGTGCAGCGTGTCGCCCGGGCGCAGGCTCAGCACGGGCGCCGGGATGCTGTGCTCGTACGTGCGCGTCCAGAATGCGATCGGGCCGTTCGAGAAGCGCGTCGCCGCCACGCGCAGCGTCATGTTGAGCTCTCCGTGCACGGCGCGACGCACCTCGTGCGCGTGCAGCAGCTCGAGGTCGGCTGCGAGCTCCTCGAGCGCGACGGCGCGCAGCACGTCTTCGCCTGCCGCGACGCGGTCGATGCCGTCGTCTCTCCAGTCGTTCTTGGTGTCGTCGTCGTCGTCGTCGTTGACATCGAGCTTGTCATCCTCGTCTTCGGTCGTTCGCATGTGATGCGGGGCAGCGTGGGCGTTGGAGACGTGCGCCGCCCATGGCGCCGACGAGTGGTGGCTCTCGTAGATGACGTGCAGCGTCACGATGCCCGCGGCGGCCGCGAGCGCGTACGCGACTGTGCGGAGCCCGACGCCAGCGCCACGCCGCGCCGACTTGGACGCCGCAGCCGTCGCCGCGGGTGACTCGGTCGGCGGTTCGTTGGACTGCAGCAGCAGCGTCGCATCGTCGTCGCCGTGTTGGTAGCTGCTCCACCCGCTGGCAGCACTGGTCGAGGCTCCGCCGCGGCGTGCGGACGAGAAGGACGACTCGTGTGTCTGCTGGTGACTCGGCGGCGACGTGATCTTGGTGGGCGGCGTCGCACTCAGGGACGACAGCAGGGGCATGGTCTCGCACTCGGTCGATGGGGACGTTAAATGGGGACGCCGGAGGAGGTGGAGGCCCCGGCCCCGGCGCCGCGCGGGCAGCAGCCATCGAGCCAGCGCCCTCGTCTCCTCCTCCTCCAGAGGCTCTTCCTCCGTCGGACGCGGTGCGTCTGGCGATAGAAGCCGCATATCCACGTCGCTGTCTTTGTGACAATGCGCATAGATGCCTCGCTGCGCCAAAGATATGGGCCACGGGCCATCTGGTCCCGCGATCTTGAATGGTCGCGACGGCGGAACGACACCGACTTCAGTGACGCGTCCGGAGATTCGAAAGCGGTTTGGGATGATTCCCCCGAGAGAGTGACGTCGCCAAAGCGTCGTGCACGACGTGACGAACTCGCGATTTGGCATTGCCCTCGCTTCTGTGACTGGCATGTCTTCAAGAGATAATCAAACCTAGCCCCATGGGTTTATTTGTCGGGTGGCGATGTGATATTCGGGACAAAAATCTGGACAAGGAACTGACTCGCTGATCGACCTACAACTACGGTCCAGATCATGTCAATGCAGTGACGACGCATGCAGGATGCATGCAAGCAGCAAAAGCAGGCCGCGGTCTGCAATGAGGAGGAAGCACTGAATCCCGTTGCTTCTCTCCATGCGTGTGCGTGCGTGCGTACGATATAGACAGTAGGTTGTACCGGTAGTGCATTCAGATTCTTTACTTCTATGCGAACATTAGGATAGATGAGGTGGTAGTGATCACGCAGCGTCGGATGTCGGGTCATTGTCGGTCGGTGGTCGCACCGACTTGCGCACGAATGCCTCCACGAGAAACGGCACATACTCGTGTGCGCGGCACTTGTCGCACGCTGGTACCCGCATCTGCGCCATGCGGATAAAGTCGTTGATGAATGACTCGAGAATGCGCTTGCGCTGCTCGACTCGCGTGCTGATCTTGACGATCCAGCGCGGTTGCTTCACGCGGAAGCGAATGTATTCTTCAAAGTTGTTGCAGTACTCGCACGTGAAGCGCGCATTCATGCACATCCACTCAGAGACGTCGGCGCGGAGCCCCGCAAAGTCCGAGAAACGCGCTTCAACTTGATAATCGGGTGCGCGGGTCTCGCTCGCACTTGAACGAAGACGAATGCGATCGCGCAGCGACGAGGTCAGCGGTAGTCGCGAGTCGATGTTGCGCAGGTAGACGTCCATCACGAAATACACGCCCTTGCGACGCTGCACGACGTCGCGGATCTGCACACGCTCGATCTTGCCGAGTGCCGCGAGTGGCGCAGCAGCCCCCGATTGCCGCTGCGGCTCCATTGCCACAGGAACGAGACGAGGGATGGCGGTTGCGGCCGCCGGTGCGCAGCACTCGTTGCTACTGTGGAGATGGTGGGGCTGCAGCGGTTGCAGTCGGACGCTGGGCAGCGTGAGCTCGCTGGAGGGGCGCGAGTCAGTCATTGCTGGGTTGTGGAGAGGCACTTGGGAGTGACCGTGTCGAATGGGAACTGGCATTCGCTTGTTCCGCTGTATCTGCGTAGCTCGCGGATGTCGATGCTCGCTCACCAAGAGACAGAGACAGAGACCAACAGAGATGGAGAGAGAGAGAGAGAGAGAGGGCGATGACTGCCACGCAGATTACGCTTGAGGGAGAGTGAATGCGGGCGTCGTGATGACGCTTGCCGCCGCTTCCTCGGAGATGACTCAACAACCTCTGGAGCGTCTGCACCCGAGGGACACGGCGCCGAGAAGACCGAGAGAGGGAGAGAGAGAGAGAGAGAGAGTGAGTGAAGCAAACTGAGCGAGCGGTCAAGAAGCGTTTGACACATTCAGCGCCGACGCCCATCGAATGGCTGCGGACGCCACGTAATCGCTGTCGATGGCTGCCACCGTCCAGCGCATGCTTCTTCTTCGCGTTCGAGATTGTGCGCTGGGATCGCGAGTCATCAAGGCAACTGACCAGCTGACAGATGATGATGCTTCGGGCGCCGAGTTCGTTTGCAGAGGATCGACGTGAGCCAATCAGCGGCATGTCGACGGCCAACGCGGCAATCCGATTGGTGCATAACGGGAATTGGGAGCGTGACATCGTCGACGTGGCACTGACGAGGGTGGCAGTTTTCAACGGTTCGACGTTGAAGTTGGAGACGACGCGAAAACACCTCCCCTCGAAATCGAACCGAAAGCGACCCGAACGCGACGTGCACACTGAGATCCGACCAGAACGCATCCGGACTGTACCCATCCGAATCTGAGCTGCATTCGATCAGATGCCGACGAGCGCAGGAACTGTTCGTGCGTCAGCCCGATCAGCTCCGCTTTTTCGACACCGCTTTCTTCGCGTCGAAGATCTCCACGACACCTCGACGATGTTCGTCGCACGTTCGTGGACTAGACCTCGAGAACAGCCAAGGTGGGCTGATTAATTGGGCAATCAGACCCAGAACTCCGTGGATCAAAACCAGAGAAATTCATCATGTGAGAGGCTACTTCGGGCCGAGTTGCCAATGACATGTTGCTCCCACAACCATCCGAAGGCTGATCCCACCTTTTTACGAGTCGTGAGTCTCGACTCGTGACTACTGAGCCGACGGGCGCGCGTGGAAGGAGTGAATGCTATCCACGGGATGTGACGTTGTTGCTCATGTAAGCACACAAAGAACTGATCGCCAGCGGCGTCGATCGACATGACTTTTTGCTTGACAATTGTCCCACCCCATTAGCTTCGAACCGGTGCAACTTGCAAGTGGCGAGAGCCGGAGTGGTTACTACTACACAAGGATGGGCAGAGTCCAGCAACAAAGAGCACCGTGAGCAACATCGAGTGACAACATTTGTACGAAAATTGTGTGAAGTTGTGTGGCTCAAGAAATATTTCACTCGCCACGGTTGGCCCAAACCAGGACCAAATCGGCGAAACCAGGACGAAACCAGGACGAACTTAACGTGTGAACAGAGGACGCACTTGAGGACGCACTTAGCGCGAACCACGCGGGCGAACCACGCTCGCGCTGCAATCAATCACCGCACCCCCCAAATGCGTAGGATGATCTCGCAGAAGAAGCTTCTTCTGGGCCGGTCTACGCTGCCAGCAGCTACATCCAAACAATCCGCAGGTATGTCGCGCAGTATGTCGGTAGTCTTGTGACAGCGTTGCTTTCCATATCAGTATCAGGGGCGTGACGATCTGTCACTGACAGATGAGGAAGCAGACAGTAACGAGAGCGCAAGCGTATCGAGCGTGTCGAGCGACTTTGAGTCCAGCGAGAACGACAGCTATCGGCGCCAAACGACGGTGCGTGCCCAAATCCGTCGGGTGCGTAGCAAGAAGAAGAAGAAGAAGAACAGCAGCGATGAGTCCGGGGTGCCCCGCCGTTCTCGTAAGCGAGTCCGACGTAGCGATAGCGATGCAGATTCCGATGCGGCTAGCGGCAGTACACCGCGTACACTGTGTGCAATGCCTCCACGCAAAGGCGGGCGCAAAGTCAACACGAGTGCTAGTAGTTGGCACGTCACAGGCAGCTCAAAAGGCACTGGAGGAAATGAACGAGGTAAGCAACCGACGATCCTATCGCATCGTTTAATGTTTGTTTGATGATAAATGTGCACAGATAGAATGCGGTGGAGCAAGACATACACGACGCGATCCGAGATTGCCGCTCTCGCGAATATCGAAAACACGACGCCCCCACTTGCTGATCGGACTTTCGACTCGTGGTCAGACGTGTTCCAAGCAGTTGAAAATCACGGGAAATTGAATTCCATCAACTGGATCAAACGAACGTCAGTCACGTCAAGCCTCTACAACAGGTGTGTGGTGAAGCAACATGCGTAGTGTACCGTTCAGCTGACAACGTTTTGTAGATCTTCAGAGAAGAAGTTTGACATTCCTGAGGAC
The DNA here is from genome assembly GCA_022836835.1 of Pythium insidiosum. Classification (NCBI taxonomy): domain Eukaryota; phylum Oomycota; class Peronosporomycetes; order Pythiales; family Pythiaceae; genus Pythium; species Pythium insidiosum. The sequence continues at coordinate 116,256 of JAKVDI010000026.1, read as the reverse complement.
AGGTATGCATATGAGAGTGTTCGGTTCGTCTGTACACACGCTAGATATCAGGAGTCGCGGAGCGTCGGTGTTCGTGGGCACGAATATATCAGATACACCGGCTGCACTGCGAAACTTGCGTTCGTGTTGAGACCCGTTCAGCTACACGGCAGAGAAAGAGAAGCACAGCCAACTCAGTTCACAATTGTTATTCACGCCGAGGTATGTTCTTCAACATGGAGCTACAGTTCGATGAAAAACATTCGACACACTACTGTGCGATGCGCTGACGATGTCGCCCCAATGCCCAGCACTATACACACAATCACCTGACGTCCGAGGCCATCTACAACACGCAGAAGCGGCGAATCGGCGTTGACGACACCACGTTGTTCGGCTCAGAAGTGACGAAGATTGTTCATAATGCACTTCTGATGGATGCCAAGATGTCCAAGGCGGCAGCGCTAGCTACGGCGCAAACAGGTAGGTGTGTCTGACAACGCCAGGGTTTGTCGCAAGCTGACTGGTGCCCGTGGATTATGATGCAGGAGTGCTATTTAGTGCGCAGAACATGCGCAATATTGCTGCCGCATTACTTGGTGGCACCCAATCGGCGGATCGACTGAAGAAAATGATGACGGAGTATGCATCAGTCGAGGGCAATCGCCTCTGTGTCCTCCGAGACGAGAGTGAGATGATGGTCGGGATGATCATGCAGACGCGTGGGCAAGCAGATGTATTCAAGAAATGGCCAGAGACACTGGCCATGGATTGGACATACAACACAAACGTTTTGGGATACCATCTTGGTGAGCGGTGTGCAAGATGTGACGAGATTGGGCTGTTTCTGACAAATCGTGTTGTGCATTTCTTTCACAGGAACACTGATGACAACGGGTCCAACAGGTCGTGGGATTCCTGTGTGCGACTTCCTCTCACTGACGGAGCGGAAGGCAGTGCTGGAGGAGATTCTTCAGTACTTCAAGGACACCAACGATGAGTGGACAAAGGTCGAGGCATTCATCATCGACAAGGATTTCGCTGAGCGAGGCGCCATTCGAGCGATGTTCCCTTCCGCGATGGTAAGTTCGTGCCCACACGACGTTCTGAATCAATACTGACAGCGTGTGTTTGCTATGAAGGTGTTCCTGTGCCAGTTCCACGTGACACAAGCAGTCCGTCGGGCAGTTTCGTCAGCCCGGTTTGGCGTGACGCCATCCAGTCGCACGGCAATTCTATCTAAATTCCAAGAGCTGATGTATTGCAGGACGGAGTGCAAGTTCCTAGTGTTGAAGCAGCACTTTGAGGAATACGTCGATAGCATCAGCGAAGACTTGCGTTCGTATTTCGCCAGCTGCTGGTTGAACGAGTTCGAAGCCTGGTGCAACGTCGGACGTGGCCGCTACTTTAGCTGTGCGAACACGACCACAAACACGGTGGAGTCCAATTGGTCACAGGTAACGGATCATGCAACGAGTGCCACTGAGCTGCGGTCGTACAATGAGTGACACTGATACGTGGTTGTCTGACCATGCGTGCTCACAGGTGAAGCATCTTCTTGACGGCCAGACTGGTATCGACAAAGTGTTCGGTGTGTTGCTGCAGCATCAAGCAGCCGTCTTTCTCACTGTGCGGGACGAGATCATGCTGGCACAACACTCAACAAAGACCAACCATGGCGTGCCACGATTCCTGTGGTGTGTAGCCCGACGGCTTGCGCGATCGCCGCTCAAGAAGGTAATCAAGCAATGGTGCTACTTCGAATCAAGAAAGTCTGAGTGGTCGGTCAGTGAGAGACCTCAGTTGATCAAGCGAACGCAAGGCTCCAGCAGTGTGGAGCGCATTTTCTCGGTACGCTCGCCGAAGGCTACGGTGACAGTCAATGGAACGACGTTCTCGTGCGACTGTTTTTTTTACGTTTCGAGTCGACTCCCATGTCAGCATGAGATGGCGGTTGCATCGATCGCCCTGGGTTGCTCAGAAATGCCGACACAAGCTGTGCATCCGCGGTGGGATATCAAGCACGCCGCAAGTATTCTCGGGACTCTCGACGTCGGTGTTTCACAGTTATTGTACACTAAATTCGCGATTGCCGGTGCCGTTCCACCTGAGCAGGCCGAGCGAGTCGGCGCCCGCCGCCCCAAGGCAAGCCCACAGTTCAAGTACGTCAGCATGAGCTACCCCAACAAGCCAATAGATGCGCTCCCAGTGCTGACGGTGAATCAAAAGCGGAAGGTCTTTCAGGTCGAGGCAGAGGAATTGAGCGCGCGATTACAGCGCTCTTCATCTGCCAAGTTTTACGCTCGACTTGAAGAAGTGAAAGGCATTTTCGCTCGGCTTATCAAATCGTGGGAGAGTGAGGACGCGACGTCGCGTGAACCCCGCGATGATTCGTTGCGTGAACCCTGCGATGATTCTGGCGAAGTCGATGCCGAGGATATCTGTGGTGAGCCATTTAACATAAGCGACGAGCATGATGACGATGCAAGCGATGACCAGGTTCCGAGATCGACGTGTGGTGATGATGTTGCTTCGGTTGGGCTGGAGGTGGACGAGCTCGACGAGCTCTTCGCCTGGGATCCTGATTCGAGCGCGATTGTCAGCCTGAGCTCATCTGCTATGTCGACTACGAGTATGACGGCCATGTCGACTACGAGTACAATGGCCATGTCGACTACGAGTACGACAGCGCGTGGTGTTGGTCACTCTGGTGTCTCTGGTGTCTCGGCCACGTCAACTACGAGTACAATGGCCATGCCGACAACGAGTACGACAGCGCGTGGTGTTGTTCACTCTGGTGTCTCTGGTGTCTCCCGTGTCTCTGGTGTTTCTGGTGACTCTCGTGTCACTCGTGGCTTTGGTGACACTGGTGTCTCTGGTGTCACGGTAAGCACAAACGCCGCAAGGCCAAGGACAAGTGACTTCGCTAAACAAAAATCAACAATGAGCGACATCAGCGCTTCCACCATGGGCGTCGTCTCTCACGACTCCACCGTCTCCGTCTCGACAAGCCTGGACAAGCTGAAGCTTCCGACGTCTGTGAAAGGACGGCCCCGTGTGGGTACGTCGTTTGCTGTCCACCGACACAGCTCCATCTTCTCACTTTTGTCACTTGCAGGGTCAGCACAAAAAAGAAAGGCATCAGCGCTCGGCGTTATCAGTCGGCGCGATTTTTCAGCAGGTGATGTCATAACCCTCCCGAAGGAAAAGAAGGAGACCAAACGACAAGGTGAGAGTGAGTTGTTTGCCGAAGCTGCATTTGTCGCTAAAGGTGATGTATGGACGCAGCGCGCAAACGGAGCCAGCCAGACGAGGTGACGGGAGAGTCAGAATCTGACTGGGAAGTCTCCATTGACGACCTATTGTTCTGGGTTCGAAATACACACAAGAAAGACATTTGCCGACACGTGATATCGAAGTTTCCAACGCGAGGCCAGCCGCCGTACGCGCCCACCGTTGAGCGCGCGGTGCTGCCTCCAAGCGAGTTGAGCTTGTGCTACAAGATTCCCGACAGCGCTGCAGACAAGGCAGCTGTTGCGCTCGCACAAGCTCTCGCGGCAGACCACAGCAATGCTCGCTACCACAGTGAGAGCGACGACGATCAGCGGTGCACGAACGACACACTTGTAGCAAAATTCCCGAACAACGAGACTCGATTCAGCGCGTGCGTATGCTGCCATGTGATATCTTACGTACGTTCTAATTTGTGAATTGGGTGTAGATCATACTTGCGTAGCTTGGCAAGATTGAAGCAAATATCTCGCACCCTGAAGTCGGTTGACAACACGGAGACATTTTTGAGGTCTTGGATAGGGAAGACGATGAAGAATAGCTGTATATTTGACCGACTATTTCCGGATCAGCATATCGGTGATCGTGTAAGTCCCATCGAGACAATCGCGAACGTAGTATTGTCGAAGCATCGGTCGACGTCGCTCTCGACGTTCTTCGAGACATCAAGCTCGCATGGGCAGACACTGCGGCTCATGTACGAAGAAATTCTTGGCACGCTCGATAGCGCAGAGTGGATCTCTGGCTCCGTGCTGTTCTTCGCGCTTGTGCACGTCTTTCGGACCCGGAAAGATGTGTACGTGCTCGATCCACAAGCTGCCAACAGTCCACCGCCCGCTCCAAGTGCCGACATCTATTCCGTCAAGTATCTCATTCATCCTGTTCTGGTAGGTTCCGTTCACTGGGGCCTTATCTTGTTCGCTTTCGATTGGGGACAATATTTCACTGTTGTTCATATCTACGACCCCCAGAATATTCCAGATCAAAGAGACACGATTCGACTAATGTGGCAAACATTCACACAAGACTTTGTAGATCGTTGGCTCGCACGGGATCATCCTGGCTCCGAGATGGGTGAGATCATGCCGAAGGTGGAGAATGAACCGATGCAGGACGACGGTTCGAGCTGTGGATTCCTGTGTTTCTTGCGTGCTGTCATGCACGTCAATGGCTTCAAGTTGAGAGAAGACCACCTGCTCTATTTACCGTCAGCATTCGACAAGAACGAGCTTGTTCGGGTCATCCATAGCATCGACATTGAAGCGCTTCGGCTACGAATGATGTGCTTCGTGTTCAGTGCACGATGCTCTGAGGCCAACCCACATGTGGACGAAAAAGTCCGACGAATCGAGGAAGAGATCACACGCCATATTCCCAAGACAATGCGTTTAGCGTTTCCTATCTAGCTGTGTATATGCCTGTTGTTTTCGAGCTAGTATTGGATCCAAACGATTGTCTGTCGCGTACGTCAGCTACTTCCTTTCACAATAATCTTGCACGCTTGGTCTGTTCATGTTGAGTGACTGCACGAGCTTGCGGAAATAGAAAGAGAACGAGCGAGAGTGTGGCTGGGGATACGGCGCAGCGTCAGTGGCTAGCTCGATCGCAGTGTGCAATTCGCCTTGGATTTGACTCCTGAGCTGGCTGCTCATTGACATCGCAAGCTCGAGCTGTCGCTGTAACTCGTGTAGCTGACTCTCAAGATCACGAAGCTCCTCGACTCGCGCCCATGTCACGGCGCTTGCGGTTTCTCCTCCTCCAATGGAGGCTCCATGGACGACATGGTCTCGCCTGCGCTGGTTCTTCATGACTTCTCATTCCAATGAACTTGTCGCAACCACCACTGTTGTGTGCAACACACTAAACGAGATTCGATCCTATCTTTGATATTCGTATTTTATTTAGATTACTTTCAGCTGACCAAACGGCCAATTAACCTTTGTCACCCCATGTTTCTCGTTGGCACTCGTGTTGCTCTTGCGATTGTACGATGCAGCCCATCCTTGTGTAGCAGTAAGGAGCATCGGCGAGAGCACCAGTCCATGAAAACAAGAACAAGGCGTCATGTGCTGGGAAAGCATTGCATAACACTTTTTTGGTCGATGGCCATACATTGTTTGTAGCGTACCAGAACTTGAATAATGCATCATGTACGAAATCATTGCCTGTCATATATGGTTATGTTGTAGTTCTAGTTAATATTGTACCAGGATTCTGGCGGAATGGAGGACATGCTGGGGCGCACACCAGTGTCGTCACTACCGAAGAAGAAGTCGTCCAGAAGCACGTAGAGTTCATGGTGTGCTTGACACGTGATTCGACATCGCGGTCGATTCAAGCGAACCTCAGCGAGCAAATTCACGAGAAACCGGCTCAAGAGTTGGGCGCGCATCTTGGGTGTCGGACACAGCAAGCTGGTCACCACGCTGGGCTTCGCGAAGTGAAAGGCGAACAGAACGACGAAGCCGTCGCAAAAGAGACAGTAATCGGGGTGTGAGCGATGCACAAGCTCCCAAATCTGACTCCTCAATTTCGCGAAGTCGGAGAAACGTCGCCGCACGACGAAGTCCGGTTGTGGTGTAGTCGGTTTGTTGCGCAAGATGCGGCGTGAGCGGTTCATCGGGATTCGATTCTTCTCGTGGTGCATATACAACTGGACCGCGTAGTAGTTCTTGCCGTCCCGCGATTCGACATCGCGAATCTCGACGCACTCGATGCTTTCGAGGCGCTTGGCCGCGTCCGTCGCCCTTGAAAGTCGAAGCGGCTTCATCATTTTTGGGAGCAGCGGCGGTGCCTTCCACGGCTTGTGCTCGCACTCACTGGATGAGGGCTCATGGCAGCCCAGCATCTCGTAGCTGTTTAATCGTTGCAGCGCTCTCATCGTCGATCGAATGGGTTCAGTTGCACTCGAATCGCGCACGTCGATTGAGAAATGAGAGCAGGCGCGCGTTAGCTCTTCGCGCCATCGCCACCACCGTTGGCGGCTGCAAGGTCGAGCAATGCGTGTGGTCAGAAGATCACTAGCGCATGAAGCGAACGCCCTTTGAGGCTGTCACACTGGCACACAGGCGAGCGCCATTGCCGTAAACATCGGCTTGCTCAACGGCCTTGATCGCTCGCAATGATTGAGGCTCGCCGGAAGAGTGACGCTCGTCAGCAGATTATCAGCCAATCGGCGTCGCGCGTCCAGAGCGACACGGACATGATTGCGGCAAACGCCTTTTGTCACTGTTTCGCGAACTGCCCACATGATCATGAGTCTGGCGCAATCAACACCATTCTGGCGCAGTCAGCTCTGCGGTGTGATGGCTGGTGTCGGGTCGACGGAAGAACAGCTTACGCGGGGAGCTGACATGTGCCATGGTTTCACATGAAATGCACGTGTGCCGGTGCAAAGTCAACAACTTCGTGTGAACGCATGCACCATCATCACCGTCACGCTGACAGTACAAATCAGCTGAAGGAAGGCAGGGGTCGCCATTTGCAAAACTTTATGGTCCATTTGTCTATTTGTGCATTATCGAGATTATATGAGTTCATTATGGCAAGACACCTCGTCTCAGGTCTTTTCTCAAATATTTTTGTTCTTTGGCGTCCAAAGCGAAAGAAACAGAACCAAAAAAACCGAAATAAATGATATTCATAGCAATACTATAAGTTAAGAAGGTTCACAATGCAGCGAATCGTAGTGTCGTCGAAGCGCTTCCATACGGCTCTTCTGACTGACACTGAGCTCAGGATTCCACCATGGGATCAGTTTCCCGGTGGTCCGTCGACGGACCCCAGCAGAAATCGCTGCAAGCGCACGGGCACGACCTCGCGGCCAGCGCAGCGCTCCATGCTGAACGCGTTGACCTGCTGCACGGACGCGAGAAGGCTCGACAAGAACTCGGTCAGCTGCACGCCGACGTCGACCTCGGACTTCCAAAGCTTGGTGAGTAAGCGAGGCCGAGACGAGCTGCTCGCGGTGAGGGTTCCGATGCGATGGCAGATCGAGCACTGGCTAAGCTTCGCGTGCGCGGCGTGGGTGTGAAAGCAAAGCTCCTCGCAGAGCAGCAGGAAGTCGTCGAACTGCCGTTCAATCGTGACGTCCGGAGCACGAGTCGGTTCGTCGTCGAGGCACGACCGCCGCGGGCGCACGGGGATGCGACTCGCCGAGCACCTCTGGTAGAAAACGTCAATGCGGTAGACCGATGCGCGACCAGGGCGCCACTTGGTCGCCACGACTCGCACATGGGAGATCTTCTTGAGCGTCGTCACGGCATGCGATCGTGTCGTCGGCTCGAGTGGACGGACAGCTGGCAGGCGCAGCGGCGTGAGCGCGCCGACGTGGACTCTGGGGGCGATGTCGCTGGTCATATTCATGGGGGAGAAGGTGGTGGTGGCAATGGCGATGGCCGTTCGGTTGGAATAGTGTTGTGGCGAGACTGTGGTGCGTTGTTGTCTGGAGAGTGCGTCAGAAGCCTGAATGCTGGACGCCGGACAGCAAGTCTATGCCACGTGGTGGAGCAGGTGCGACGTGTCTGTGCGAGGTCCCTTGCCTTTGTGGCGGTCGTCGTGGGCCGCAGTGCTGACCAGCCTGTCCACAATCCAACAATGCCCACCGTCTGAATCCATTCGCTCTGGCCTCGAGCTGTGGCGACCGAGACTGGATCCACACTCATCCGTGCGAGCCGCCCAGTGTGACACCCACAGGGCACGCGGCACAGGGCACGGTGCAGGGGTTTTTGGTCGGGTTGGAATTTTCGATCCACCGTCCGAGGAACACGATGTCGGTCACGCACACCAGATTCTTTCTCTGCGGCTCGTCTTCATCAATCCGGTTATTACGGATCTGAACGACTCGGCGCGCCACCATTGGATGAAAAGTAAATCTCGCAGATTTCTGGCCAATCTCTTGGTTGAATCTCAGACAACCATGTCAACCCAGTGGATGCGCCACCGCCCAACTTCATCTTCATCTGAGATGACGACGCTTGGCAAAGGGTGGATGTGTGTGTTGTTCGCTTGGCACAGGGGGGGATGTGTGTTGTTCGCTTGGGTTCGTTCTCCTTGCGCTGCAGAGGCTTTCCGATCGCCAAAGCACGGGAGGGACGCCTGGGAAACAGCAAGCAGACCGTTGATTTCGTGGACCGCGATGCTGGGAACGAAACGCAGCCATCCATCCATCGTCACCGCAATTGCACGCGCATGCAGTCGTGATCTGCGTGATTAGCTCCAGAGCACCACGCGTTCTCGACCGGTAATCAGTGCATTGCTCTCCACGTCACACGATCAGCTGGCCGCTGGACAGCGTCACCTCCTTCGCCACCACGCGCCGCGCGTGCCACCAGGATTAATGGCGAGGATTCACACACGTGCACGTCGACTCTATGAACATCACGCAGCAGCAGCAGGCAGCTCGAACGAGAGAGAGAGAGAGAAAGAGAGAGAGAGAGAGAGAGAGAGAGCTGGTCAGCCGAACGTCTCGACGATGGCTGTTCAACTCCATCGCCTTGGAACCTTGAAGCGCGCAAGTTGAAGACGGCTGATCTTGGGCAACTTCAAGGTCGTGGTTGGTCTGCACACACATGCATGCTACCACAACGGCTATGCGATTACATGTACGGGCGAACATTGCACGTTCTTCCTTTTAATCTGGTCGTGGTCGCTTGAAGCGATGCGGTGGTACACTGCTCTACGATCGCAAGTTTCCACGCCTGCAGAGGACTACGGTACACAGTTTTCCATCGTACATTTCCATCGTACATTCTTCACTGCACTAAAATACACATAATCCATGGCGTTCCTCTGAACAATCGGCCAGGGCGCTTTAAACACCGTCGCCGAGGAATTGGCAAAGCAAGTTGGCGATGCGAGCTCGACCGCTACAGCTGGCATCTCGCGTGTTCGTCTCGGTGGCGCCAACGATGGCGAGCAAGTCTTGCAGGAAGCGTTGCAGCATGGAGCTGACCTCGGCGCGGCTTGCAAAAAGCGTCGAGGTCCGTCGGGGCTTGGCGCGACCGTTGGCGACGTACTCAAGTACTCGCCCACAGAACCCACACGGCTGATAAATGTGGCTGGTGCGCGCAATATGATACAGATCGTCGCGCAGTTGCACAAAGGCCTTGTAGTCGACGTCGGCTTGGGCATCGGGGGCATCGCACGTCGAGTTGGGGCGTCCACAGTCGACGCGGACCACAGGGATTCGTCCCTCGCGCTGTAGATGGCGATGCAGCTTGATGCGATACAAAGATTTGCGATCGGCAGCGGCATCTGACGCACTGACATCGACTCGTCGTAATGCTTTGAGCGATCCCAACGCAGGAGACGGCGGACTCGCCCCGGCAGGCGGCAACACTGGCCGTGGTCGTAGCGGCTCGAGCTGGACAGCGTCGCCATAACAAGGAGCGACGGTCGCTTGGGGCTGCGAAAGCATGGGATCGATGACCGACGGGCTCATCGTTCCCGAGCAGTGTCTTGTGATGGAGGCAGAGAATTGGCAAATACGCGTGCAGTCGCTTGGGCAGGTGCGAGCGCACTGGACCGCATCAGGCATCAACTAAACAGCCTGTGAAAACGTATTTTGCTTGACTCTAAAGCGACAACAAACATTCCTGTTTGATAAATTCGGTTGAGAAAATTGAACTTGAATTTAAATATCCGCGGTAATGCGTTCACGATGCCAAGACGGCGCACACATTCCCATGTCAGTGTCGCTTCTCTTTTCGACCAGTGGCAGTTGGCTTCACCTGCTCGCTTGTGTGTTGGTGATGTGTGTTGCGGCCTCTCTCTCTCTCTCTCTCTCTCTCTCTCGCTCACACACACACACATCACACCCAGCGAGAGGATTACGGTGGACCATTGCGACACCTTGGGCGATCAAGTGATGATGATGAGGGCGCGTGCTGCATCACCGTACGTCGCGCTCGTGGCACACACTTCCGAGGAGGTCACAGTCTGACCGTCAGACCACTGGTGCGGCCGATCGAACGCGAGAATAGCTTGCGTGCACTGCAGAACAATCGATTCTGCGGCCTGAAGGTCAATCACGGTCTCTTCCAGCAGCGAGGCGTTGTTGCCGTGGGGCTACAAGCTATTCCATCCATCGCAGTGGAGTCGTGCATCTCCATTCATGTTTACATCCACCGTTCCAGGTGTCATAGCTCTTGGTCATAAGGACGCGGTGGCATCGTGAGGGAGAGGCGACAGCGGTACGGTGGTCTCAAGGAGCAAAAATACAGGAGTACGTTGCGTGAGAATCCAATCGCTTCTGGCTCAGGCGGCTAGTTCCGATCGCCAACGCCACGAGCTCCGAAACAATTTGTTTGACTTGATGAAGTCATGTTTCCAACTCGTTCATCTCCCCATCGAACAGCGAGCATAAGAAGCATGCTGCGAATCCGCTCGGCCATTACGCTCGCATTGCCCAGTGCTCCGTTTAGCTTATCATTTTCAACGATCCAAGTGCTTTGGGGTCCCTCCAGGTTATAGAGTAATGGCCGTAATGGCCTGGTGTACTCAGTCTTCGTTCGCATCGGTGACGCTGCATCCTGCAGGCGTAGTTTGTCCGAGAGTATTCTTGTGCACCACTAAATACATTGGGCCCATCGTTGCTGATTTGGATATTGCACGATACCGCGAATGACACCTTAGAACGCTCTGGTGGGGGAACATGCCTCTGCCACTGAACCCATTCCAGAGCAGTCGTGTCCACCTCACCATGACGTCGATCGGAGTTGGTGCCTCGCGTCAGACTCAACGCCAGTGCACCAACGACTGTCCACGTCCGACGACATAGTTCACGGCCCGGTGTGCAGTCGACGATCAAATAAATACCGGTACTGGACAGCAGGTCAGCTCTGTGTAGCGTGCACATCGCTGGAGCATTTCGACGCTCTGCCTCTCATGGTGAGTCACACAACCAGAGGTGACCAGACGGGCGACAATGCTGACCTGCGCCGCGCCAGCTTGAGTTGCGCGTGCGACCAACGCGGCATCTTTACCACCACAGACGTTGGGCAGTGACGTACGATGTATTCTCCTCTCTCTCTCTCTCTCTCTCTCTCTCTCACTCAAGGTCACCTCCTCTCTCTGTCACAGCGAATGCCGATGGCTGCGATGGCTTCGTCCACAATGGACGAATCCACTCTGTCCGGTTTAGCCGTTTTAGCCCATGGCCCTTTTTTTCGAGCGCAGATGGGAAGGTCGGTGCGACACAACTCACCGTTTCACACTGGCTAAAAGTGAAGATTCTGAGTGATGTGATTGGTCCGAATGCGATTGGGACATTTGCCGGATCCGCTGCCTCTTGATGTTTCCGGAAAAGCGTTGACACAACCCCTCAAGACCAACTAGAGTCCAACACCAACACACCAACAGACCAACACACCAACAGACCATCACACCAACGCCTGGCCGCTCGGCTCAGGCGCCACCCGTCCAGCCGTCGAGACGAGGAGCTCACACCTCAATCGTCGTCGTCGTGAGCCAAGCCAGCAGTCAGCAGCAGCAGCAGCAGCAGCAACTCCACGACTCCAAGGCTTCATGGCCAGCACCTTCTCCCGACCATCCATCATGGCGCGCAACTCGCTCTCATCGCCACTCTTTGGCGGCGGCGACCGCGACTCACAGGACATCGGCCGCATCAAGCGCTTCTTCCGACGCAGTCTGTACTCCTCGCAAAGCGATGAAGAAGAGACGCCCGAGACTCCGCCGCCGCCGCGATCCAATGAAGAGGTCGACCGATATCTTCGACTGCTGCGACGCGTGCATCGCGTGAGCATCGAGCAGTCGGTTCGCTACCACCTGCACCGACAGTATACAATCTACGTCTTCGTGAACGACGAGTGGCAGACGCTTCCAGGCGCCGCCCAAGACCCCGCGTATGAGCTAGACTACTCGTTCCCCGAGTTTATGGAGCTCAGCCGCGCGCTCTTCTCATCGCATTCGTCGGCGTGTGCATCGTGCGAGGCGCGTCAGGCAAGTCTACGAGCAGAAGACGACGATACGTTGCATCGTCGAGACCGCGTGTTTCTCTCGCTCCCGGCCAAGCACGAGCGGCTCACACGATTCCTTGCAAAAGCGCTGGCACTGGCGCTCACGCAGACGACGCCTGGCTTCTGCGACGGATGCGAGCACACGATCACGACGGTCGCTCGATTCCTCAAACGCCGCCAACATACCTCGTTGGGTCTGATCTAAGCGACCACTTTATCCGTTATTATTATTGTTGCAATAGATCATCCATCATTGGTACAGTATGTGTTCGAGTCTCCTCTGCGGTTAAAGCAGCTGAAGTTCATCCGCTGCATCCTCTTCATGGCTGAAGGCGAGTCTTCATGATGCTGACGGATGTTTACCATCGCCTGAGAAGATTACTCGGGGCTGCCGTGAACAGTTTACCCATCGCGAATGGGTACATTCACATTCCCGTCCACCATGATTGGCTCACTCGTCAACGTGTCGCAGACCATGGAGCTCTGATCGCGCTGGTGACGACGGCGATCTTCAGACGGCATCACGCAGCAACGCAACGCGCTTGACGCCGTCAACAACCGAGGCAAGGTCTGGACTGCGCAGACAGTGTTTCTCTCACTTCTCATCACGACCGATCTGCACTTTGTTCCACGTTCTCCCTGCGAACCCGTTCGTCATGCTCATTGAGCCGGTTGAGAACACCCCCAGCGGGCGGCCCTTCGGACGGTGCTGCAGTGTCGTGAGTGCAGATTCAGCAGGCACCGCATACGCATGGAGTCGGTCTACATCTGTGCTGTACTACCCATCCATTGGGGTCGATGTTACCGAGCCTGGTTTGCTACAATACTAAGTTACAACGCGGGTTGACCTTGGATGCAGAAGCAAGCGAGCGAGCGTTACCACAGCAGTAGCGCGCCTGCTGTCATGCGGTCGGCGAGTTCGAGTCCCACGACTGAAAGATGAACTCGAAGACGAGCACGGGGATGAACTCGTGCCCGGCGAACCCGCTTGTCACGATCGACAGCACGTCGTGCAGCCACTGCTCCAGCATGACGCGATGGAGCGTGTGCCACATCTTCGACTCGTGGGCTGTCCACTTGACCAGCAAGTCGGGACTCGTCGGGCCGTCGAGGACGTGCTGAAGCGCCGAGCTCGCCCCTAAGCGGCGCATGTCTTCGGCCAGTCGACAGTAGTCCCAAAGGCGGTGCTGCACGAGCACCTCAGGGCTCCGCTTGGAGCAGTCGTGCTGTTGGGCGCGCACAAGCGGGATATGACTTCCTCTGCGCGCCGTGCTCTTGACGTGGACGCCGAGAACGTAGAATCGCGAGCCATACTGGATCGTCGAGCTCAAGATCTGTATTCTCTCGATGCGACGGAGCTCCCGCATCGCACGAGAGCGCTCTTCACTGTGTGGCGGGACACATGGCTGCAATGTCAGCTTCTGCAGCGGGGGAAGCAGAGAAAGCGGCCTTGGAGCAGCGATTGTCGTGGACTCGAGCATCGCCCTTGGAACACCATCCGATAGCGGGGCAAATGGAAAGTGTCCTTCCTAGCCAGCGCGTGCACGTCCTGGCGAAGTGCTTGCTGCAGCCCTCACCACAGCTCACGCCCGCCCACCACGGCTCGTGGGTCGAGCCCCCTCCTTCTCCTTCTCCTCCGCACGCCCCACGAGCCCCCTAGCCGAGCCCACCCAGCAGGTGGTCGACGAATCGCATGGAGCCCTTCTCCTCGCCATCCAGCAAGTTCTCGCCGCATTTTATCGTCTGCCATCATTCGACTGATGCCTGGGGTTTGTGTCCGAGGTGCCTGTACAATTTGATGTGACCAACGCCATCCGCTGACGGTCAAAGTGGGCAGCGCCGGGTCCGCCAGCAAGCAGGACCAATCGAGGTCGTTACGCACGTTGACGCTTGCACGGCTCTGTCGAGCAACCTTCGACGAAGCCGACCGCCTGGGCATCCGGTTTAAGGCCCCAGCAAAGTTGGAACACGAGCGTGTTGGAGCTCTTGGGCTGCTTCGGATCGGGGTTGCCCAGTGTCCCTGTCGCGAGGGCGTTTCTGAGGATCCACCGAGTCCTTGGACCGAGAACAGCGACTGACGTGTGTGGCATATGCAACGGTTGAGCAAGCTCCTCCCGCCGACACTGGAAGCTGCGTGGATTCCGATGCGGATACTGTAGAGTTCGTTGCAGTGTTCACTGCGGATCTTCAAGCTGATTCAGACAGAGGACTCCTCTAAGAGAAGCAACATCGAACGGCGGTTCAATGGCGTCCAATATCTTGGGCCGTCGGCCTCGTCTTGAGATGATCAAAGCCGCGATGCGTGTTTGAAGGCGGCTGCACCTGCAAGCCTTTGCGGCTCGCAATGCTCGGTCTCGTCGTAGCCTCCGAAGCGCAGTCAGTCAGTCAGTCGTCCCTGTCACAGGCTCGAGTAAAGGTGGTCGAGCCAAGTCATCCATAGATCGGATGCTGTGCCCACAGCAGTGCCGAACAAGCTTCTAAAGATGGCCGCCTCCGCGTCAACTTGCTGCAGTCTCTGAGGCTCTTCTCATCAGCGGGCATGTGCTCACTTCACTTCACTCTTCACTGCGGCATCCAGTTCCGTTCTGCGGTTCTCCCACTTGTGCAGCCAGGCGAAAACGACCGTCTCAGCATTCAGGGTTCTCATCTTTCTCTGAGGAATCCTCATGCTTCGCAGTGGGATCGCATCGATGCTTTTGAAATGGCTCAAACGCTTCCGCGACCCGCAAGAGACTCAACCGACGAGGAAAGGAAGAGGACGAAGTTATTGTACATTAAAACAGCGATTTAGTTGGACGACACGAGAAACTCGTGGAGCAGGACCGGGATGTGATCGTTTCCGCCGGCCTGCTTGGTGACTGTGCGAAGAAGCTCGAGCAGAAATCTCCGCAGCAGTGCGTGATGGAACTGCCGCCACAGCATCGGCTCCTCGTCGGCCCATTCCATGAGCGAGTCCGGGTTTCGACGGCCGTTGAGCACAGCTGCGACTGCCGACGTCACGCCGAACGACTTCATGTCGGCGACCAGGCGGCTGAACTCACCAAGGCGGTGGCGGATGATCAGGTCGGGCCGTCCTTTGCCCGTGTCGACCTCGGCCGCGTTATTGCCGGCCGTCGGCCGAATGTGGATCGGGATGTGGCTCGACTCGCTCTTGAAGAACACGCCGATCGCGTAGATGAACGCGCCGTGCTGCTCGACCGAATCGACGATGCGGATGTTCTCAATGCGGCGAAGGATCTGCATGGCGCGCACGCGCTGTGGACTCTGCGGCGGCATGCACGGCGCCAGCGTGACGCGCTTGAGGCTCGGCAGCGCAGCGAGCTCGGGCTGGAGCGTCTTGATTTCAACCATTGGCGACGAGTAGTTGATGCGGTGGAACGCGAATTCCGAAATGCCGGTTTCGCGGCCGCGCTCACTCCTCACTCAAAACGCCGGGCGCGGCGTTATCGCACTGGGGGCAGACTGGCGAGACGCCGACGTTCATAATTGCTGCGTGGGTCCGCAAGTGACAGCTCAGCGACCGCAGCGTTTCTTCCTCCAACTGCGACGCCAGCGAATGGAGGAGGGAGAGAGCGCACTCGAGCCAAGCCCAGGCCGATGTGCGGGCGACTGACAAAGTTTTTTTCTTGCCAACACAGCGGTCTTCCATACAAATTCCTTCTGGCAGCGGGCGCCGTCATGCGATCCTAGCGATCTGGGACATGCTTCGGTCCTGGCGAGACCGGAGGGTGCCTGCTCCCATGGTCCGTCTCAAGACTGAGACGGTCGGTGTCCCATGGCACCAGCGAGCTCTTCGATCGTCGAAGGGTGCGCGCTGACTGGTGCGAGCGGCTCCAGCTCAGCGCAGGTGGCGCCGAGGGCGGCTGTGGCGACTGTGGCCATCTCGAGGCGAAGCGGGTGTGACGGCTGAGAGACAGCTTGATCCCGAGATGACGAAAGGCACGGCGATCAGCGTCGGTTGCACGAATGCCATCTTCTCGGTGGATGTATGCGTCGTGGAAGGTGAATCCATAATGAAAGCGAGTTCACGTGCAGCGGAAGCTCCGATGTATGCGGTATGGCAGGATGTGAGACGAAGCTGTCACCGTTTGAGCACCCAAGGGTGCTTGGAGAGTGACGCGCCTGTGACATGTGCATCCATCTGCGACGCCCCGCACTCGTCTCTTCGCTCCCCCCTTGGTGTCGTGTCGTGTCGAACGCAGGAAGCGAGGGGACTTTAGAGCGACCTGACCGAAAACACGGACACGCTGGCGCGTCGCCCCAAGCAGCGGCGAGCGAAGCGCCCATGCGGCAGCGTCCGAACAGCCGATACTATCGCTCGTGACATGGTTGACAGCGCTGTCAAGACGACGTGATGGCCGTACTATTGTGATGGCGCACCAGCCATCACGCGAATCATCACTCCCGTAGTATCACTGGCCCCATTCCGCTGCTGGAGAATGGATCCCTCGGTCATTTCGAAAAGAGACTTCATCCGAAACAATCAGCGCACACATGAGAATTGATAGATCTCACATGGGACATGGGGAGCAAACCAGCAATGTTCCCGCACTAGTCCAGTGTCGGCGATGTCTTTGACCTCGGCGCGAACATCGTTTGATATTGGGAGCTACAGAGGCTCAGGGGCGGCGAGAGAAGGAAGGTATCGACTGTAGTCCAGCTTCTCTCACGTGCTCTATCGTCTCCAAGGAAATCGCTTTCGTCCGAGCGCACGACTACGTTTTATTCATCGATTGCTTCAAACAAATCGACAACACCGAAAGCAAAGCGCCCACGTTCGTTGAGATCGACGCACTGTCTCGAGACGCGTGTTCAGTATTTTGTTGATGCGCCATGACTCGCAGGCTGAGTGTTCACTGGATGCGCGATTCGGATGCTTCTGCTGGTACTGTCGACCGACGAACTCAACACGCTGAGGTGCAAACTGTGCTCGAGTACGATTTCGCGTTTTAATCGCCCGTCCCGTGCAAGTGCCATTCGTCTCTGTATGCGCTCGACGAAATCACGGCAGTTCCTAAAGCCGTTCAAAGCGAGTGCGCGATTTCCTCTGAATCTTTTGGGTCTTGAAGCTTCAGTCATCTCCGGTCACCGCGTCAGAATTTCGGTGAGATGACAAGCCGTTGGCAAGAGGCACGTGCTGACGGATAGAGAGCGTGATCCTTTGGTTGAGGGCGACACGTTCAATGTTGTATCGGTTAGTCATGCAGATCTCTCGAGCAAGTGGTGCAGGTGGAGAAACAAATACTCGGGACTCACTGAAGCGTCATGGATCGAATGATGAGCTTTCAGTCAATCGATATCCAGGTTGACATCAATGCCAAGCAGCCCAGCGACGTTACGCGCGCGCACATTCGTGGCAGCGAACGGCAGCGAGCTGAAGCGCGCGAAAGAGGGAGAGGCTATCCAATCAACGAATTGAGAGCATGCACAAGCGAATGGTGAGATGTTTGCGTGGTGGGTGGCAAGTTCGGCTTGGGATCATCCGTTCACTCAGTTGCAGCACGACGATCGGCATCGCAGCCGTAACGCCATCACATCGCGAGATAGAGAGAGCGAGGCATTGCCACGAGATTGATCTTTGTGGCTCCCGGCAACTCGCCAAGTGACAGCAGTTTATCGCGATCGCCATGCAGCGCTGCTTGCTCCATTCTCCGACGACAGAGTAACCAGACATGCGGAATGTCCCAAGGGTTGTGTACCCTACGCCGTAACCAAGTTACAAATGTGTGCAATGTCTGCGACTTGTGACGCCAGGCGTCCACCTTCAGACAAGCAAATGGTGGCGGTCGTACTACAATGTACAGTGATTTGTCCCAATAAGCAAGGGGTGTATCCTCTATTACCTTCTATAATTCATCTGGCGCTGGTGCCTTCTTTCAATATGTACTTGTTTTATCTGATAAACCTCTGACAACTAAATAGTTGAACCCCTTGCTTATTGGGACAAATCACTGTACAATGTAAATGGCGGACCGCGGTCGCGTTCCCCGTCACTGACGGCGTCAGGGAATCCGTGACGCCTCGGACGTGGATTCTGTCGTGCGGCGCGGCCAAGTTCCAAGCGTTGGGCCCAGCATCGCCGCGCCCTCGGCTCTGCAGCACGAGACGTGTCGCAGCCTGTGTGCGGACTCAGCGGCTGGTTACGTGTGCGTGGCAAGGGCGATGGAGCTGTAGACGAATCGTGTCTGCTCGCGGTCATTGGCCAGCGCCGCGGATAGCTCACCGTCGGATGGCTGCGACTGCGTCTGCGTCACCCAATGACGGGTGCAGGCGGCCACGTCGACCGAGATCTCAGCAGCGCCTGGCCATCGCTGGCACGCGCGTGTACGGCAGCGCCGTCCCACGATAGCTCAGCTCGGCATGGCGCGTTGGTGCCTTGACACAGTTCGCAGCTGGTGGCGCGCCCTTCAGCTGGTGACTGGCGATCATGGGCGCGTGGATGTGCATTCGCTGGATTCGTAGTGACAGACGCATGCCAACTTCAAGTCTCTGGCGACTCAAACTGCTGGTGTCCCAGGGTCTGTCACTTGTGAATCAACCAGCCCAACCACGGGCTCTTGGGAGCAGTTCATTCCAACGTTCACGCGTGTGACGTCCATCCATCATCCATCCAATGACTCAAGACTCTGGCGCCACCATCGGTCGATTGGCGCGACTCCAGCTCAAAGAGGTGACGCCCGAGCAGCGCAGCCGACGCGCCGAGCTGCTCGCTGCACTCGACGGCATCGAGAGTATTCATGTGAAGGCGTGTGAATGGCGTGACGGACACCGCGTCTTCCACATTGTGACGCACCGCAAGACTGCGCAGGCAGGATTGCATAGCGATGGCATTGGCAAGCGCTCGCTCCGCCGACAGGCCTCGGGACAGACAGTTGAGCATCACAGCTTTCGACGCTTCTACGAGTTTATCAACCTGCGCGACGAATTGTGGTTCCACGCCAAGAACTCGGGTCATGACGACGGCAGCAGCAGTGCCTGCTCGCTGTGCCCGCTGCTGCTACAAGAAGTGCTTCGCAGCCGCCACCAACCTAGCTTTTTCATGCGATGGACCCGGCAAACGAACGAAGTTTGCGACCTCCTCACGCGATTCCTGGATCTCGCGTTGGACTGTGTGCGCCGCGCCGCCAGCAACCGACGACCATGCCGTTGCGAGGCGCAGGAGGACGTCCTAGACGTGCTCCTCCGTTTCATTGACCCCGACTTCTCAACGTCTCGGCAGCAGCTTGCTGCTGTGTCGCCGACAGGCAGCGAGGATCGACGAACGCAGGCGATCCAATGAGAGCTCAATGTGAATAATGAATGCAATCGCTTTAGTATTTAAGTGTATCGATGCTCCTGCCAAAGCTCATGGATGGCATGAGTCGATTTGACGCCATTGTGTTGCTCGTTGTCCAAGAGTCCACAACGATGAATCAAGTCACGGGCAGACATCGGCTGACAGCGAGCACGTTCCCTGCATTTTTTCTTGTCACGCGTTCAAGACGTCGGAGACGCTGAGATGCCGCAGATCGGAACGGCATTGAAGCGGTCCTGAATGCGAACGCCAGGCAATGTCGTAAGCATCAGCAGTGGCTCCATTCTACAGCAGTTCTGCTCCGTGACCGTAGCCGCAGTCTCCTCATGACCGATGCAACGGCTCCTCATGTCACTAGACGTACCGGTACAGTTCGAACTTGCACCCTTCGTGAGTGCTGGTCATTTGTGACTGATGATCATCTGATGCTGATGCGATCAAAGGAATGAATGTATGCAAAGTGGCTTCAGTCTGTGGTGATCGAGTGTCATGATCCTTGTCGCACCCGCATGACGCACCGTCGAATTCATCGCAATGGCCGTTGGCATGAGCGTACAACGACAATCTGTCCCTGGATACTCGGCGTCCTCAATGGTCAATTTCCAATCTTCTCTGGTCTCAACAGCACCCATCAATGTCTCCGACCGGAGACAAGAACACCACGTCCTCAAGTCTCCCCCGGCTCGTCGACTACTGCGTTCCTCCGTCGACCCCATCACATCGAAGCCGCAGACAACATCACGCTCTTGAATCCGTGCGACGCATCTCGGTCGAGCGGCGCACCCGGTGGAATGGACACAAGGTCTACGAGATCCACGTGCATGCACGTCAAGGTCCACGGTTTTCCCAACAGCGCATCGCCTATCGCCGATTCTCCGAATTCAACGAGCTACGCACCGAGATGTACTTCTTCGCGCACTCCAGCGTGTGTACACCAGCGTCTCGCCTACCTTGTGTGTTCTGCACTCGATTCCTCGCGCAAGCGATGACGCGAGCGCCTCAGCCATGTGCGTTTCGACATTTTTTTCGAAGCGAGTCGGAGAACTGTGAGCGGTTGGCATCATTTCTGACACATGCACTCCATGCGACTAGAGCATCCAGTCCGCGCTGTAATTCCCGCACCGCGATTGAAGCGATGCTAGCAGCATTTCTCAGCGTTGAGAGGGAGTAGCGACGCAGCGGAGCACGAGTTCCAAATCAGTCAACTTCTTTACGTTTCATTTCAATACCTTATCATGAGCAGCAAATAAAAAAGAGTGGTAGATGTACTTCATGGTGATGCTTGTTCGTCCAAGCAAAGAAACGCCGCGACGATGGAAGGGATCCGCTCTTGGGCGTCGCAGGAACCGTGCGGCACGGTCGCACTGCTCTGGACGGTCAGCTTGACGACCTCATAGAGAAACCGCTCGAGCCGTCGCTGCACACCCGATGTCGAGTGCAGCAGCTTGGTGAACAACTGGGGCTGACAAGGACCCACCAGCAGGAAGTTGAGCCATGCAGAGCAGTACTTGCACGATCCCAGGGAGTGGCCCTTGGTGGCGACGCCGTACAGCTGATCTCGCAGCTGAACAAACTCGGAGAAGCGGCGCGGGACGTCGTGAACGGTCGTGAGACCCATGAGCTGGAACGCCCCCGATCGGCGACCTGAGATCGATGTGGACTTGCGCTGGAGTTGGATAATGTACTGCGTGCGTCGGTTGCGCTGCGTGACCACCGGAATCGAGAGACTGTGGATCTGGCGAAGTGTCCGCGCGACATTCGCACGCTGGGTGCAGCGGTTGGGCACGACCGAGACCGCGCGAAGCTGTGGCAGCATGCACGTGTCCGCCGCTTGATCGCAGTGCTTGTTGCCAACGAGAGCCGTCATGATGGGTGCCTTGATGTGTCGAAGTTGAGATTGGCGCGGACGGAGGTCGAACTGCGAGCGAGTCGGTGGGTTGGAAAATGGAGTGTTAGTGCACCGAGCGACCGGTCAGTCAGCCGCCGGTGAAACGACCGACCGACACTCGCGCGCTCCTCTCGTCTCTGGTCATCGCGGGCGTGTCAAAGTTAAAGGGCGTGAAGCGCAAACGATCTTGTGGAGCTGCGCTGACGTCGGTTCATGACTGATGGTTGGTGCTTGGAGGCACGCAAAGCCGTTGCGACCGGAGAGATCCTGAATGTGACTGGGCAGCAGAGCGGCATTTGATTGGCTGAAACTTGGCTCCGGGTCCTGTCGCACACAGTTGCTTTCTGCCACACGAACGCATTCAACTGGAATTCGACAACACATGGCTCGTTTCTTGCCTGACCGTCACGAAAGGTTGCTGGATGAGGACCATGAGAACCGACCTCCACTCAGGGGGCAGTGCGACTTGGCCGTGACGCAGGCATCGTCAGCCCAACCAAAAGCCACGATGCTGAGCTCCATCCAGGAGCTCTTGATCCATCGGTCCTGAGCATCGAGAAAGCTTGTCACAGGTCATGAACGTGAGCTCGTGATCAGCATGAGCACCTGATGAATACGTCACTCTGAAGGACCTCCACTCATGTGCACGACGCAGATGCTCGTGTCGAGCCCGCTCTACTCCGCCATCTAGAGAGTCACTCGCATGGGGGTCGAACCACGACACTTGGGTTGTGACTGTGTCGTGGCAGTGTCGTGGCTCCACGACTCATGGCTACGTCTTGGGCAGTTGATCGCTTGAAGCTGTCATAATGAAACTTGACAGCCATACAATGAACACACAGACAATGCAGCCGAGCGAGCACGACGTGTCCAATCCACAGCAACGCCTTCGACTTCTCCGTCACTGCTACGTTGAGCCATCCTGGCCTGTGCGCGCTGCAAATGCGTCTGCGCTTCGTGCTCTTCAGGCGATCAGATCGTTGGTTGTAAACGCGTGCGAGAAGCACGACGGCCATTGGTGCTACGAGGTCCACGTGACGCACAAGCATATTCCCGGTTTGGATGGCTCACGCGAGTCTGCAGTGCGACGTCGGTACTCTGAGTTCAGCAATTTGCGACACGAGATGTACTTTCAAGTGAGCTCAAGAGCCTGCTCGAGTGTCTCTGCCTCTCAGTGCTGTGTCTTCTGCAGCCGATTCAAAGCAATTGTACTTCACCACGCTCCTCAGCCTAGCATTTGGATGCACGTGCTCAAGCAGACCGACCGACACTGTGCGATTCTATCACTATTTCTCACACACGCACTACAGCTGCTTACTACGCCCGAGCTCAGTACCTGTCGAGCCCATACCGCCATCGTTGAGATGTTGTGCAGCTTTCTATCGCTCGATCGAGCACGAGATCTGGCAGTCGCAACTGGTCGATTATTCCATCCGGTTTCTTCCTGAAGCGATCACATCACCAACTGACAGTGTGCCACTACAATCGAAGCACGTTCTAGAACACCTTGATTTACGAAGTGGCATTGCACAAACAAGGTCAACAACATTCAGTGTCGTGTCTGCGTGGATTTGTTCTGCATGAAATTGCAATCACGTGTTTTCCCATACTGAACTGCACACCTTGACTCTATCGATCTTGACACCACCGCCCTCTGTCTGTCAAAAAGTCTGTGATACAAGGAGCCTACTATGCCAGCGAGATGGGGTCGAGCGCTGATCACACGGTGGCAGAAACATTCTTGTGATGGGGGACACTCCAGGCATTCTCCGTTGTGGGGTGCTGGGGTCGGCTACAGTGTATTCGCGCAAACTTGTTCAGAGGCGCTCCACACTGTTGTACCACAGATTCAATCTTTCATGCCATGACCGAAGAAGATCTAGCAACGTCAACAACCGCAGCCATGACAGCGAGCGACACAGACTCGGGCAAATCATCTACGCTTCCACCTCTCCGCAGCTCACATCTAGCGCCGCATGTGCCATCAGGAAACGACACGGTGTCCCTCATGCTCGACACGATCCAAACCATTGCTGTGCACGGTCGAGTTTACCAAGACTCGCAAACGTTTTACCAGATCGACGTCCTGTGCGGAGGCGGCACATCCTCATTGACACCCGTGCGCGTCCTGCGGCGATATTCAGAGATCAGCAACTTGAAGACGGAGCTGCTCTACTTCTCGACGTCCCACCAATGCCTCCCGCCTGCGTTGCGCGTCACACCGTGTCGATTCTGCGGCCGTTTCGAATCGGCGTTGCGTCGTGGCCCTTTGCCGACGCTTCTCAGCCACCTCTTCCACGACGAGGCCCGTACGTGCACGACCATCAGCAGCTTCCTCATGAATGCTCTAGAGACCACGCGACGAGCGACAACGAGATGCGACGCGCGCCAGGCGATCGAGCGGCTACTCGTCGAGTTCTTGGGTCTAAATCATCGCTGTCAAGAGGAGATGCCGTCGTCCGAGTCGCAAGCCGATGCGGCCGACGCAGCCATCCACAGCAGCGATTCACGTCGACTGTCGTGATCTTCTGAACAAAGATGGTGCCATGAGAATCTCAATCCACAGAAGAGAATGAGAGGGGTGCCTGACCCATTGGCAATGGAATGTGTCATTCGAGTCAGACCACGACCTGTCGCATGGAGCGATGATTCACGTCTTCTGTTGGATTTTTAGACCATCACTCAGCATTCATAGTCCATTGACTGATCCATCACATCGAAGGTCAGTCATTCTGCAGTTTGACTCGAAAGATGCCCATGCCCCAACCAGTCACCAGTCTCGCACCGATGATCGCGCTTCCGCTGCTCACGATTCGACCACAGCGAGCGCAACAACAGCGACATCTTCTGGCGCCACTGCGCCCCTCGCTGGTGCTGCCAGAAGACTTCAGCGGCCGCACGCAAGCACTGACGTCGCTCAATCGCATTGACTCAGCTCGCGTCGTCAGGTCCTTCATGCGCGATGGCCACCGCTTGTACGTCATCGCGATCCGCTGGAAGATGTCTGAAAGCCGCATCCCAACGCTGAGCCCGACGCACGCACTGAGCCCGACACATCGCGGCGTCTCGATAGAGGAGATTTTGACGGTCAGAAGATACTCCGAGTTTGTTGCGCTGTCGGACGACGTCTACAACATCGCAGTCGCCAGCCACCCGCTCCCGTCCTGCCGCTTTTGCGCCGATATCCTAACATTCGTCCATCACGGAGAGTGCCGTCCTCACCGCAGTGACAAGATGTTCAACGTGCAATGCGTCGTGCACACGCGCCTCGAGACGTTTCTGAACGAGCTCCTCTCCCTGACGGTGGCAACGAGAGTTTTCGGCGGCTCGCCCTGCATTGGGCAAGACGAGATTCCACAACGCGTCGAGCGATTCTTGCTGGACCCTGCGTCAAGGCTCTAGCTCCGCAGCTCCGATTACGTCGTACAGTATTTATCATCACGGAAAAATACAATCACCACTTCTCAGGATGACATTGCCTTGATGAGACTCAAAGCAGCTCAGAATCACGCAGCTTTCTCACTCCGAGCGGAGATGTGCTGCTGTGCCAAACCATGTAGCCATGTGAGCTCGTGAAAAATGGCTACACCGCATCAATCGAATAAGCACCACGCGAGTCTTCGGACAATGGATCCATGGACGTTCACAGCAGGCTCCACTGGAATGGAATCATGCCAATCCCGTCGGACAACTGGAGAAAAACCAAGCAAGCGTTCCATACATGGCGTGCTCAATATCCATTTAAATTACATAGAGGTCACGAGACAGCGGTACACATGAGCAAGTAGATGTCGACGTGAACGCACGTACCAACCGACACAGCGTCACAACCAACAAGACGGCAAACTGAAACTTCATCGTCTCCAGGGATGTCGTTCACCGAGAGCACAATGCTCGGTCTTATGGACCTGAAGAAGACACTGTGCTTGCCGAGGAGAAGCGATCGGGCATCTGGAAGGGTTCGTCGTCCAAAAGCAGGAAATCCTTGAGTAGCAACGGCACCAGCTCCTGACCTTCACAGCCCTGACTGCCAAACGTCTTCATCGACTTCACCATCTCCAGTAGCTCGTTCAGATACTCGTCCAGCAGTCTGCACAGATCATCGCCTCGCCGAAAGAGCTTGGTCAAAACGCGTGGCTGCGAGTGCCCATGCGAGATAAAGTCGACAAGGTGCGCGCAGAACCCGCACGGGTTGATGCCGTGGCCCGAGTTTGCGTGGTAGTACATCTCATGCCGCAGATTGCCAAACTCGGAGTAGCGTCGAAGCACTTGCACATCCCCTCTTGCGCACGACGCGCGGCTTTTGCTTTCGCGCGACGGAATGTGGCTTTGCGCGAGCGTGAAGAACACGTCGATGACGTGGAACCAGCGGCCGTCGCGCTCGACGGCGCCGCGGACCGCGACGCTTTCGACGCGCTTGAGCGCCATGAGCGCGCGCGAACGGTCGTTGTATTTCTCGGGGAGCATCGGTGACACGGGCGTCAGCGCGCGGAGCCGCGGGACCGCGTTGATCGTTGCGCCATCGACACGCATGTTCTTTGCGAATTGTTCTCTTTCTCTCGGGAACACGAGCGGCGGAGCAGCGGAGGAGCGGAGAAGGAGGAGCGACGAGGGAACAAAACGCGAAACGGCTTGGGTGTGCCCCTGTTTGTGCAACTGGCATCACGGCGAGTTCTGTCAATCTGAGAACACAGTTGCACAAGGCAGGTCTGGTCGGTCGGTTGCATGTGAAGTGCATGTTGAACACGGAGAGAGAAACTCTCTTGTTGTTGCTCTTTCACCAGAGCGACCCTCCATGAAGGCGCGGGGGGAAGGGGGTGTCGGCACGTGAAAGTTTCTTTCATACGCTCTGCGCTTGATGCTTCAGGTCACGCGTGTACGCAAGGAGATAAACAGCGCCATATTCGCGCGTGGAATCGCCATCTTTCGCGAGAGGCACCCACGGTGCCATCAGCCAGAAACAGTTCCCAGCACCTGGTGGCGGAACCCATCCTGGCTGCACTTTTCTGTTCTGCGCACCTGTTTTTCTTTATGGCTTACTTCGAGCCGCATCCACAACCTTTGAAACAGCATAATCATGTGTTTTTATATTGATCTTGTTTAAACAGACCAAGAGGGGAGATACCGGTATCGATCGATATTGCGGTGTGGATATTCCGACTTGACGAAATTGAGATCACTTCCGACGATGAATCACAATTTATAACATTCCATTTCAAAGAGATTCGCTTGACGGGCATTTACTTGAGGCCAGCGCCAGGAAAGAGAGGCAGAAATAATAGAGTTGTGTGCGTCTTCTCTAGTAGTCGATGTCGCTTGGCGTCTGCATGAATGCTTGAAGCAACGGTGCGATACGATCTGTGAGTTCGCAACGCGTGTTGTTGTGGCAGGCGCTCACTGGAGATCCGCTGGTTTGAATCGTGAGGAGAACCACAGAGCACAGGAACTTGGTCAGCAGTTGCCGCCGAAGCTCGGTAGAAGTGAGCATCTTGGTGAAGAAGCGCGGTTGTGAGAAGCTGAAGGAGATGTAGGACATCCATTCGCTGCAGCACTTGCATTCGCCCTTCCACACGCGGTCGACGATCGCGAAGATCTGGTTTCGAAGCTGCTCAAACTCTCGGTAGCGATGCAAAACCTGGAAATCAGGCGTCCGCTGGTACCGAATCGTCTTGTTGGATTGCGGCACCTTGCCTGCAGTCGTAGACGCGAGCTTGGCGCGGCGCATTTCACGGATCGTGGGGATCTGGCTCTTGTTCACGTACACGTCGATCACGTAGTAGGCGACTCCGTGGTGCATCACGACGTCGCTGATATGAATGCGCTCGATGCTCTTCAAGAACGCATTCGAGTTGGCGCTGCCGCGGTGGCGCAGCGGCCGCGTCTCGACGGGGCTGAGCTGCGGTATCTTGGCCGACGGAGCGTCACGCAGGATGGCAGTCATTGGGGTCAAGTGCGCACGAGTCTTCCGAATTGAAACTGATCGAGTTGAACGAAGCATCGCAGTGACGCCATCCACACAACGCCACCCTTCAGCTGAGCCATGTGCCGGCTGGAAGCATCGCTGCGGTGAGCGATGGGCGGACACTCCTCGTCGACCGTTGTCGCTCCTGACCACATGGCTGACGGAGCTGTCGCTGCGCCTCTTCGATGTTTCTCCACGCCACTGGTGTGGCCCACGCAACGTCCCACGTCGGACATTGGTGGGTGGGCAATTGTTCTCCATACTAACCTTGGTTTTTGTATACTAGGTGGATGTCAAACTTTTGAGGCGTGATTCTGCTATCCACGGTGCGCGCTGTATTTACGATGTAGCCATGCCGTTTTTACGTTAGACCACCTGCTGTGGGACACGCATGATGCCACAGATCCGTCGCGTGTGCGTCCATCAAAGTCTCCAGTTGTCGCACGTGACGCTCGTTTTGCCATTCACAGACACGAGATGTTGGTGTGTGTTGTGCTGAGGGCCGACTCAAACGCACAGCGCATCGCAGCAGAAGAAACGCAATGCTAGCGAACGAGCTTTGCATGCGCCATTTCCATGCAGATGGATGCACCTCATCTGAGAAGAGTCGAGAGCTAACATTTTTCAAATGCGTCGCATCGGGCGGACGTGAGCTCACCCTCCAGTGTCCCAACATGTCTTGCTGCCAGAGGGATGCAAGCGCACCGCTCAGTTGTGTTGCGTGTGTGTGTCTGTGAAAGAGAATCCAGTTTCTTGAATTTGTAATTGTCCGAGATGAATTTCACGAAAGAGATTCGGCGCGCGCGCACCTCACTTGCGTCAGTGCACTTTTGAACAGCTCTCGCTCTCAGCACGCCAGGGATCTGGATGTCCTCGACACTTTCGCGCGCGTCTGCATCACGCTGACGCATCGACTAATGCGAACGGCGTGTGTGGAACGGAACCATACTGTATACAGAACTGCATTGCAGGACCACCTCTGGCTCTCACGCTGAGAGCGAGCACACTCGGAAGCGCCCAACATGCACCACGAGCACGACAGAAGTCCGGCTATCGGGCACACGCCAGTGATACGGACCCCGCTCGTCTTGCGTGGTGGCGTACATTGAAGAAGCATTGCACTGCCTTCTTCAAGAAGAGCGCCGGCGCGAAGGACAGGGACCGCAGCTGACTGAGCCTTTTGGTTGACGATACGTTGCGGTTTTTTATTGAGGTCGCTCCCGAATGAATGTCTCTATGATGCTGGGAATTAAGCTCCAGCCGTCGCAGCCAGCGCGCTCTTCGCTGCCACCGCTGTCGTCCCCGATCGCGAGTCGCACGACCTCGTTGATGAAGTTGCCCAAAATCGTCTTTCGTTGTGTTGCGCGCGTCGTCATCTTCACGAGAAGCCCTGGTTGCGTCGAGCTCTGAGCGAGAAAGTCGAGAAACGCATCGCAATATGAGCAAGGTCCCGGATGAAGGTTCTCGAAGCACACCACTAGCTTGTTGCGAAGCGCTTCGAACTCACTGAACCGCTTCTCAATCGCGTATGTCGGTGTAGCGGTGCTGACGTCAATCACTGTGTGTTCTATTGCGTCTGCTTGTCTTCTTATAGGACCGACTGAGCATTTTGGCTGGCGCGCAGAACGGTCATCGTAGATCTCCAGGACGTAAAACGTGACGCCTTCTCGAATGACGACATGGTTGATCTCGATGCGATCGATCAAGCGGAGAGCGCGGCCCGGGACACGCACCGCAGTGCTGGCTCGCAATGGCGCAGCATAGATCGAGTCCATGTGCCGCAACGGAGCGAGTGTGGTCGGAAGCGCCATGATGGATGACAAGGGATGAAGCGCAACAACAGAACTGTCATCATGTGGGTCAGGGGCCCAATTGATGTCCCAAGATAGACAACACCACAGAATGATCCTGGATGCTGCGACAGGATGCCTGTCAATCTCTGTCATTCCTCATTTGTTATCGCGATGCGCCACGACAAAAGCGCATCTATCGAGAGAAGCGGACTCATCGCCACAGCCGTCGGCGCAAAGGTATTCATGAACTCGCATTCAGTGGCCCATTGACTGTGGGCCACAAAAACGAGTTTCTGCGTCAAAATGCGTTTTCTTAACAGACGCATTTTACACAGTGTGTACAAACCCAGTAAAAACACAGGCTGATGTCGTCGACCGAGAAGCTAAGCTAAGCAAACCACCCTCCCCACCGTCACTCTTCGCACCTCTTCCGGATCTCGTTGAAGCAAGGCACGTGGGAGGACGCACACCTGACGAGGGAGAGAAGCGTGTGGTTCCTCGCTGTTGCGCTCACGATGTCGCGCGGATGGCAAAGCAAAAGCGAGTGGGAGGTTCTCGTGGAGAACATCGCTCAGTCCCATGCGCGTCTCGCGTCTGGCATCCAGTTGGCCATCGAGAAGCAATGGGGAAACAACTTTGCTGGTGCGCGCGTCAATCAACCACTGGCAGTTTGTGTCCGAGTCATTGTCTAATCACGATGGACTGGTGCATCTGTAGCAAGTCTCCAAGCGTACGCGAACGCAAAGGAGAACGAGATCCGCGACGTCTGCAGTGCCAACTACCAAGAGTTCGTGGACTCGATTGAAGAGATCGTGCGCATGAAGGCAGACGTCGCGAAGATTCAGGTGCGATGACGCCTTGACGCTCATGATTCCATGGGACATGAGCGCGGCTACAATGATTCATTTGTGTTTGCAGAGAGATATTGAACGCTTTCAGAATGAATTGGTGCAAGCCACGTCAGGTGTGCTGGCCGGATATGACGCCCTGGATGCCTGCTACAACGTTCAGCGCCAAATCGACGACTCGGTCGAGAAGCTTCAGCAATGTCAGCGCATTGTAAGTTGGCACACTTGAGACGATTCGGTCTGTGGTGCTGACGTTTTACAATTAATGCAGGTCGGTCTCGCCACAACAATTGATTCATACATTCAAGAGAGGAAACTCTTTCATGCACTGAAAGTGCTGGAGGAGCTGCGCCAAGAGATCGCGGGGTTTCGGGTGCGTGGATCCCATTGCATGCGTGGTGCCAAGTTTTCTGAACGTCAATTCTTAGGGTCACTTGTTCCCACAACGCATGAACGACTGGATGCACACGGCAATGGAAACCATCAAAGAAGTTGCCAAGAGGAGTGTGTCGTCGTGGCTTGAGGAGATTCGAGCAGAATCATTGGTACATCGCAGAGACTATTTTCACGTCACCTTTGTGCACTGATTAGTTTTTGTTTCCAGGCAATTGGGGAGTTTGCGATCAAGCGAGTCGAGAACCAGGTGGATGAGAATTACTATGAACAAGACATCCTAGAGAAGTGTGGAGTGACAGCTTTAACCGCGACCTCTTCGCCCCCAACACCACGAGGTCCGAACGCTACAGCGTCTTTCTCCAAAGGTGCACCCAGCTCGGCAGCCCAAACGGGAAACAACGCAGGCACTCCGAAAGCGTCTGTCGCAGGGGGTGCTAGTGAGGGCACTCAGAGTCAGAGAGTGGGCTCAGCACGAACGACGGGACCTGTGGACGACCTAACTAAATTGCCGTCTCTGAAAGTGATGAACTCTGATGCCGATGTGCTTCGCGAAAAAAATAGCATCCATCTCGGATACATGAAGAAGACGGTTGAAGCGCTTTCCCCAATGCTTCGAATCCTTCACGTCTTTCGAGTAATGAATCAAGTTTCAGAACTGGCGGCATTCTATAACGCCAATCGACTGGTACGTGAACCTTTTGGACCATTAGTCGATCCAAGTAACGAGCAGTCGATTTTCCAGCCACAACTCCAGCTACAGTCGTTTTTGACGGGTGACGTCGCCATGATTACGCCCGACAAATTTGTTTCGCAGCATGAGGAACTCTTCAAGAAGTTCACCGGAGCATTCTGCTTGGAGCATCTCCTGTGGCGGTATTCAAACGAAGCGCTTCTCACGAAAAAAGAGATCAACGGGATATTCCATCTCATTGTCCAGAGCCTGTGCGGGATCATAACGGCATCAATCATTCGCATTGAAAATCCGAAAACAATTCTCGACATTAAGCGTACTGCCGTGATGTGCACCCGTGCACTCAGCGACGAGATTCATGAGTACAACACGGGATCTATTGTCGATACATTTCGACGACTTGGCGCCCACTTCCGTCACTCACTATTGGCAGACACCGTGAAGTAAGTCGTTTGCATTTACATAGGATTGATCGAGGCCTCATCCTTGTGCCACAGGCAAGTCAAGCAACTGATGACGGCAGATACGTTCCAGCATACGAGAGTCCCAAAGAAGGAACTACCGGAGGTGCCCGATCATAGTGCGGTGGCTGACGTATATGCGTAGAGTTGACGCCGTTGTGTACAGGTGTTGGCCGTTTGTGGCCTAACTGGTCAAGCAGATAATCAATTGAAGATGGTCGATTTCAACAGCGACACTATTGTACTTCCGTTTACAGAGGTGGAGTTCAGTATTTTGCATTGACGAAGATCAATTCTAAAACTCCTCTATCCTAGGTTGTTCCCAAGAGTTGCAAGGCGATTGAAAGACTTGTCCATATGATGTTCGAGTATGAGAAGTTTCTCAACATCAATGACTGGGGTGATGCCGTTCGCGACGACACTATTGAGGCGCTGGGTTCGCTCAACGACGTCTTGAATAGCGTTATCGATGAACGCACGGATCTTCAGGTCTCGATGGCTGTTGCCATGGGATCAAACGCTTCCTTTTTGGCTACAGCTTGCGACCGCTTCGATGCGTTGGTGAAATCACAGACCGAGGCTTGGGAAGCTCGCACGTACGGTTACAGTGTCAACACTCTGACCAAGGCCAGCATGCTGGTCAAGCCCAGCTCGGGTCGTCAGCTTCTCAGCACGAAAGCCGGTGCAAAGAAGAAATTCGAATCAACAATGACTCGAGCTCAAGACATGGTCTGTGAGCTCATGGTTCGTGGCCACTCGTCCTTTCATTATTCTTCGAGGTTCCTTGTCTAACTTCTTGGGTTGGCTAGCTGAAGAAGATTGATGAACTTCTCTCTTCGTTCCATTACATCAATTGGACGCCGAGTGAAGTCTCATTACAACCCGATCCATCGATGTGGGATCTTATCAACTATTTGAAGGTGACATTTGCCCAACTCACCCAGCTACCGACGGTAGTCCGTGAGGCTGTCCACTTTGCGTCATGCATCCACATCTGCAAGTCAATCGAGCAGATTCTTTGTGGAACACAAGTGAAGAAGCTTAACATGGCTGGTTTATCCAACTTCAAGAGAAATTTGGACGCCCTTGTCGACTTCATCGGAACAATCCAGATCCAGCAACTCAAGGAGTGTTTTCTCGCGCTCACCCAACTGGTGGAACTGTTTTTGTCCGGTGAAGCGGAGAAATTTCTTGATCCACATCAAAGGTATGTCAGATCGTTCAGGCGCTGTATTCAGTGCGATGTAGTTCCTGAAGGTCCGCTGATTTATCAGAGAGGCTGGGAGATATTCTCACATATCGGTCGATACGGTCACGACGATCCAAGACAAGCTCAAGGATTCGAAGGTATCTCATCGATTGTGGGGTGGATCATCCTCGAGTTCATCATCAGCAACAGCATCCAGCTCCACACAGAAGAAAGGCATTATTGGGTCGATGGTGAAGGGTCTTCGGAAGTGAGAGCTAGTGCCCTGATTCGTTGCGCAGAACAACAGGTCGGAGGATGTGGTGTGGTGCAAATGAGATATCAAACATTTGAAGAATCTTTTGAGCCGAATCCATGTATTGAAGACCAAAGATAAGATGCAGTTCGATTGCAACCCAAGGCTCTCGTATAAAATTGCAATGCTCAACTAATCCATTGTGTTTGTTGAAGCCGAGAAAACAGTTCGTTGCTGTCCGAGGTAGGTTCCTCACAGCCTCGTGCGAGGAGGATATTCGCGATCACTGGCTCGGTCAAACTCAACTGCGTCAGCTCCTCCGCACCGATATTCTTGCGAGCGCTCGACGCATTTTCATCGTGAAACATCGGCAGAGATCGGATTGCGCCTACACGCAGCAGCTGCTTATACTGGGCGAAGCTTGCCCCCATCGATTCACTCTCGGACGCGATGCCGGGGTCAGATATCGCGATTCCATCTGTCGTCTTAATCGGTTCAGTACCAGCGCACATGATCTCAAGCGCTACGCTGGAGAGACTGAGGATCGTGTCCCCAAGATCAAGCGGTTCACCAGTCGTAGACGCGGCTTGACTGTTTGCGGGGCATTGAATTCGTTCGATCGCCTGAGCAACAGCTCGCTCGTGTCTCAACAGTGCGATGAAGGCAGAGAGATCAAGCGCTGCGCCGAGCCATCGACGAAGCCGACGCAGCGACACTGGTAGCTCGTCCAGCAATGCACCACAAGCATTATCTGTCGAATGCGTTCGCGTCGTCGCCCTCGCGGCCCACGCGTGTTCGTCTTCTCGCTTTCCAAATCGCTGCAAGGCGTCAAATACATCTCGTTGAAACGTGGTGTGAAGAGACCGCACGATCGGTGGACAAGTCGACGTGCTGTCGATCATCAGCGACGATGGAAGCGCCGTCCACAATTGATCCACAAGCTCTCGAAGACGTGCTGTGAGGCAGGCGCTGACCGCACTGCTGCCGTCTTGCTGTGGCTGCACATCAAGCGACTCTGGATGACGGTCAATGCTGCTGACGCTGCTCCTGCTCTTGCTGACACTATTGCTCTCCAATGCCGACGTGCGTGCCACTCCCCACGACCCTCGCAAGGATTTGAGCGAGCTACGCTTCACGTCGAAGCTGTCGCGCAGCATCGCGCGTGAACGCACAGACGCCGTGAGCTTCCGCTCTTCGAACGGCATGCGTACGCTTGAACTCCAGCGAGCGCTGTCGCTCGAGGCGTCACAGCTGGTACCTTCGCTGGTCGACCACCGCGTCGAGGAGCTCATTGATTCCCCTCGAACCGGCACGCCACGCTCCATCTTGCGCCACGAGATTAGCACGCGCAAGAGCGTCGCGACTTGGTGCGACGTCGCGACAGCCTCCTCGGGTGTCGCTGCCGCCCAGCGATAGAGCGTCGGCGCCAGCACAACCGCGAGGCTGTGCGCTGTCATTGCGTTGCTCCTGCTGCACGCGACGACCTCGAGCGCATGGTCCACGAGCCAGAGCAGCACTCCGCGCTCGGCCTTCGGCAGCACCGTCAGCACTTTGCTGTGCACCGCGTCGCTCACATCGCTCGGCGTCGTCGCCCACACGAGCTCCTCGTTCGTGCTCGGCTCTCTCGTCTTGGTCGACGTCGAAGCCACGAGCCGCTGGATCTCGACGAGCTCAGGGCGCGACACGTTGCCCAGCAGCGGCGTCGGCAGCTCGCGTAGCCACTGCTTGAGCAGACTCGCGAACACGTGCGGGTCCGTGATCGCTCGTGGGTCGAACGCGCCGCGATTGATCGCCTGCTTGGCGAGCTGCACCTCGCGCTGGTCCGCGGGCACGCGGTAGATGAACTTGGCCGAGAGTCCGTCGCGCGCCAGCAGCTCCCGCCGCAGCATCTCGAGCAGCGCTGGCACGTGGTCCGTGCGACCAGAGCGACACCGCAGCGTCGCGAGCGGCACCCCAAACTGCTGGTGGATCGCGCGCCAGGTCTCCGTGTCGGGAACGCCCTCGAAGCGCGCGTGAAGCGTGTCGAACGACACGCGCACGGGATGCGCGACACGGAACGGCGTCCCGATGAACTGCGCCGCCGCGTGGTCGCT
Source organism: Pythium insidiosum (assembly GCA_022836835.1). Taxonomy (NCBI): domain Eukaryota; phylum Oomycota; class Peronosporomycetes; order Pythiales; family Pythiaceae; genus Pythium; species Pythium insidiosum. The sequence continues at coordinate 81,140 of JAKVDI010000026.1, read as the reverse complement.
GTCGTTCAAGCTCCGGCTCACGTTGTGACTGTCGTCGCCGAGTCGTTGCTCGGTTGAGACTGCGAGTTGGGCGGCGGCTTGCTTGAGGTCGGCAGCCGCTGACGCCGAAAGCGACTGCACCAGTTGCGAAACGCGGTCCCTCGAGGTGTCGATGCCGTCGAGCGGATTCGCGGACGTTGCGTTGGTGTCTACTTCTCGTCGGCGAGCGATCGCTCGGGACTGAGACGGACCCGTTCCCGACACGAACGACGCAAAGAGACTGCGGCTGTCGGTGCAAGAAGGCGCAAACCGAGACGCTGGCGGCGGCAGTTGCTTGGAGCGCGGGATCGGCGAGTTGGACGACGCGATCGCAGGAATTTCAGGCGCTGGCGACGCAACGCCCACTGCTGTCTCGGGTTTCTGTCGTGAAGTCCCGTCCTCGAGCTGGAGCTTGAGACCAGATCGCACGTCGCTGCCGTCTCGAAAGGTAAAGCACTCGTCGGAGCGCGCTTTCGGTGCGTACCCACGTCCGTCTCCGGTGGTTTCTTCGACTTCTTCTTCGCTGGCACTGCTGCTGCTGCTGCTGCTGCTGCTGCTGCTCACGATCGCTGCGTTGCTTTGCTCCGACGGAGTGCAGAGTCCACTGCTGCGTCCGACCAACGACAGCTCCTTTGGCGTCCCAAGGGCGTCCGTTTGGCTCGTCGTCCGACACGACGACGCGCTGCGCTGCGACCGCAGCGTCGCGTCATTCGCACCGTCACTGTCTCGATCCTCCTCCGCCAACACTGCCGCCTGCGCCGGCGCCGACGCCTGCTCTGTAGCGTGAGGACCAACGGAGGCAGCAGCGTCCGCGCCAACAGAGGCACTCGCGTCGGCCTCGATCCCCGAGCGTCCGTCGGCAAACACGAACGCGATGTGGGCGACGCGCTGGAGAAACGCGTGCTCGAGACACTCGAGTGCGCTCGGGCGCTCGCGTGGGTTCTTGCGCAGGCAAAACGCGAGAAACTGCGAGAAAAGCGGCGACCAGCGCGCCGGGTGGCGCACCTGCGGCGGCGGGTTCCGCGGGATCTGGATGAGCACGCGCATCGGGTGCTCCTCGAACAGCGGCGGCGTCTGGTCGGCGAGCTCGATCATCGTGATGCCGAGCGACCAAATGTCGCTGCGCACGTCGTACTCGCTGTCCTGGATCATCTCGGGGCTCATCCAGTACGGCGTCCCGACGAACGTCCCGCGCCGCGACATGGTGTCCTTGAGCTGCGCCGACACGCCAAAGTCCGCGATCTTGACCTCGCCCGCGAGCGTCAGCAGGATGTTGCCGCCCTTGATGTCGCGGTGGATCTTCTTGCGCGCGTGCAGGTACGCGAGACCGCGCAGCGCGCCGCGCACGATGACCGCGATCTCGTCCTCGCGCAGCACGCGCTGCCGGCACACGTCGGCCACCGAGCCGCCGCCGCAGTACTCCATCGCGACCCACAGCGCGCCGTCCTTGTAGTACGCGCCGTAAAACGCGACGACGTTCGGGTGGTCGCACTCGCGGAGAAACTGGATCTCGCGCCGCACGTTTTCCACGTCCTCGCCGCGTTGCCCGGCCTCGAGCGCCACGGGGATCACCTTGAGCGCCACGAGCCGCGAGCGGTCGCGTCGGTAGCACGCGCGAAACACGCGGCCGAACGCGCCGGCGCCTTCCTTGCTTTGGATCTCGAAGACGTCCTCGGGGTCGGCCTCCTCGAGCCCGAGCGACGTGAACGCAGGGCTCGCAGGCAGGTTCGACGCCTTGCGCACCAGACGCGGAGACACGACGCCATGCGTGCTGTTGCTACCGCTGGGAAGAGGAGGAGGGAGAAGAGGAGGGGATGATGGCGTGCCCTCCATCGTGTGAGAAGAAGCGGAAGAGGAGGACGAACGACTGTGAGGACCCGTGAGCCGACGACAGACAGGAGCAGAAGAAGGAGGCGTCAAACGAACAGTCACGTTATAGAAAACCAAAAGCCAAGACCACAACCAAACCCAAGAGAGACCCTCGCAGCCTCAATCGACCTCCTCGATCTTGGGACCCTCGGCGCCTCCTCCTGCAGCGCCATGCGAAGCGCCTCCTGCCGTGTTGAACGGCGGATCGCCAGCGCCAGCGGTTCCACCGCTGTGGCTGTGGCTGTGGCTGTACATGCGCTGCATGATGGGATTCGCGAGCTGCTCGAGCTCCTTCTGCTTGGCTTCAAACTCGTCCTTCTCGGCGGCCTGATGGTGGTCGAGCCACGCAATCACGTCGTCCACGGCCTGCGTGAGCTGCTGCTTGTCCGCGGGCGCGAGCTGGCTCGCCACCTTCTCGTCCTGCAGCGTGTTGCGCAGCGCAAACGCGTAGCTCTCGAGCGCGTTCTTGGCCTCGACGCGCAGCTTGTTGCGCTCGTCCTGGTCCTTGTACGTCTCGGCCTCGGCGACCATGCGTTCGATCTCGGCCTGCGAGAGCCGCCCCTTGTCGTTCGTGATCGTGATCTGGTTCTCCTTGCCCGTCGACTTCTCCACCGCCGACACGTTGAGAATGCCATTCGCGTCGATATCAAACGTCACGTCGATCTGCGGCACGCCGCGTGGCATCGGCGGCAGCGTGTCCAGGCTGAACTTGCCCAGCGAGTGGTTGTCGCGCGTCATCGAGCGCTCGCCCTCGAAGACCTGGATGAGCACGCCAGGCTGGTTGTCCGCGTACGTCGAGAACGTCTGCGTCTTCTTGGTCGGCACCGTCGTGTTGCGCGGGATCAGCGTCGTCATCACGCCGCCGGCGGTCTCGAGCCCGAGCGACAGCGGCGTCACGTCCAGCAGCAGCAGGTCCTGCAGCCGACTCGACTGGTCCACGCCCGAGAGAATCGCCGACTGCACCGTCGCGCCAAACGCCACGGCTTCGTCCGGATTGATCGACTTGTAGAGCTCCTTGCCATGGAAAAACTCCGAGAGCAGCGCCTGGATCTTGGGGATGCGCGTCGAGCCGCCGACCAGCACGACCTCGTGCACGTCGCGCTTGCCGAGCTTGGCGTCGCGCAGCACGTTCTCGACTGGCGCCATGGTCTGGCGAAAGAAGTCGGCGCACAGATCCTCAAACCGCGCGCGCGTGATGGTCGAGTTGAAGTCCACGCCGTCAAACAGCGAGTCAATCTCGAGGTACGCCTGCGCGGAGGACGACAGTGTGCGCTTGGCGCGCTCGCAGGCCGTGCGCAGCCGCCGCAGCGCGCGCTGGTTCGTTGACATGTCCTTGCGGTGCTTGCGCTTGAACTCGGCCACGAAGAACTCGACCAGGCGGTTGTCAAAGTCCTCGCCGCCCAGGTGCGTGTTGCCGGCCGTCGCCTTGACCTCAAAGATGCCTTCCTCGATCGTCAGCAGCGACACGTCGAACGTGCCGCCGCCGAGATCAAAGATGAGCACGTTGTGCTCGCCGCCCTTGCGATCGAGGCCGTACGCGATCGCGGCCGCCGTCGGCTCGTTGATGATCCGCAGCACGTTGAGCCCCGCGATGGCGCCCGCGTCCTTGGTCGCCTGCCGCTGCGAGTCGTTAAAGTACGCCGGCACCGTGATGACCGCGTTCTTGACCTGCTTGCCGATGTAGGCCTCGGCCACGTCGCGCATCTTGGCCAGCACCATGCTCGAGATCTCTTCGGCGTAGAACAGCTTGCTCTCGCCCTTGTAGCGCACCAGGATCTGCGGCTTGCTGTCAGGCCCCGCGACCACGCGGAACGGCCAGTGCTTCATGTCTGCCTGCACGACGGGGTCGCTGAACTTGCGCCCGATGAGTCGCTTGGCGTCGAAGACTGTGTTGGCCGCGTTCATCGCGACCTGGTTCTTGGCTGCGTCGCCGATGAGGCGCTCCGTGTCGGTGAACGCCACGTACGACGGCGTCGTGCGGTTGCCCTGGTCGTTGGCGATGATCTCGACGCGGTCGTGCTGCCACACGCCCACGCACGAGTACGTCGTGCCCAGGTCAATGCCCACCGACTGCCCCGTGACTGGAGGAGGCTCCGTCATCTCAAGTCTCTATCTTTCTGGCTGTGTGTGTGTGTGTGTGTCTGGGTCGAAGGCTTGGAGAGTGAGGAGGCAGAGCGAAAGACAAGAAGAGAAAGAGAGAGTCTCACAACCAACTGCCGCATGAATGATGACGAATGGCGAAGGAGAGAGAAAGAAAGAGAGAAAGAGAGCGTGGAGATGAGTGAGACCCGACGCCATGTCCATTTTGCTCCTGTCTGTGGCGGTGGGTTGATTGAAAGGCATCGTATCATATCTGATTCCATGCCAGGCACTCGGACGATGCTGCGTGCGGCCGTTGGAACTGGGAACCAGCAACCAGCGGTGCCCACTGGGCACACTGGCCAGCCAGAGACGGCGGGAGGCTGGCGTCAGGTGCGACGCGCCATCGGCGACTGTCGGTCGCTGTCCGCGTCGCACGCCTCCAACCACCGACGGGAACGTGAATGGGCGCGATCTGAGTCCGCCGACATGGGATCCGCATGTCGGAATCTGAGAACGTTTCCGGAAGGACTAAGGTTCAGATCGGAACCAACGACGGCAGCGGTGCGAAGGACCAAGCACTCGCGGTCTCAGGTGTCGCGTCCAGTGTGAGCACTGACGCTGACGCTGGCGCTGACGAAAAACGCGCGCGTTCGTCCGCGCTGGAACCAGGTCGACGGGCTGCGTTCGGTTGCTCCTTCGCTCGCTGGCTGACTGGCGTTTTCCTGCGGAAGTCGCACCATGGGCTGTGGACGAAGAACGATACCGATGTGGTCGGCTTGTCTGTCTGGGTGGGTGGCCAGTCTGATCTGTTGGTCCAAGGCCTTGGAGGACGACATGCACTCCTCGCGATCTTTTGTTCCCTTTCGTTGGAGGGCGCATCTCCATCTCCACATCCACATTGAAGCTCACATGTAACCAGATCTGAGTCGGGAAAGATCATCTTTCGGAGGTCGGGCAGTTGGTTGAGGCGTGCTCTGAGATGAGATGCGGAAGCAGGAGGAACGAACGAATCTCAGGACCACCTGTGTCCTCATCCTTCTGCCGCCGCCCAAGCACTAGGCAGAGAAAATGGATTAGTTGGGGGGAAAGACGACCTGTCGTGTACATGTATGAGGAAAACGAGGCAGCACATGATTCTGCTTTTGGTTTGAAATGCGGCTGCGATGGTGGCTGGTCTCTCAGCCACCGATCTGGCCACACTGCCGCCACCAAGAACCAAATATCCCCGAAGGGGCGTCAGGCGACCTGAGTCAAGCATGACGCCTCTGCTGGCAGCAGTGCTGCTGCCACTGCTGCTCGCCACGTGGATCTTTCGAAGGAACGAACGCGAAAGCCCCTTCCCTGACCTGATTCTCGCGCCGCCTCAGAGGAACGCCGCGCTCTCGTTCGCTCACTCAGGCTCGCATCTCGGTGCATGCGATCCTTCCTTCCGCCGCACGGCGAGGGAACACGCAGCGCTGAACCGTCACGCACTCGTCGCACGACGCGCGAGGCTGATTCCGTCCGGCGACCGTCGAGCAACGAGCAGTGGGAATAAGAAGAGAGCAATTCAACACAACACTTGCCACAGTCGGTGATTTGCTCCACGACAGTCAAGTCGATCCAAGTTGCGGGAGTGTCGGTCAATTCTCTCTCTCTCTCTCTCTCTCTCTCTCTCTCGCTTGCTCTCTCGCTCTCTCTGTCTTGGTCGGGCACAAGAACAGGGAACAGGCAGCAGGAGAACCAGCCAGTCAGTCCGGTCCGTCCAGTCCGTCCGTCCGTCCGTCTTCCACCGCCGGCCAGTCGACGCACGCCGTGTGCTCCAGACCAACAACAGCACGACCATCTGCAGCAAGGAGTGAGCGCGGGGCGCACAGAGACCAGGCGGTCCAACTCAGAAATTCACAGATCAAAGGGAGTGGTGTTGGGCGCTCAGAGTCTCACCGTCACAAGAGAGACTCAGGTCCAACAAAGGCACGCGAGGCGATTGTGACACCAACAGCAGCAGTGACAGCGATAGCGGTGGCGTTGGTCGCGGTGTATTGCAGTGCACGGACGACGAGATAGATCACAAGATCAAGATCTCGTTCTGCCTCTGATATCCCTCCCGCAGCACGCCCAACTTGCTCTCGTCCCACGCCGCAGAGCAATCTCATCAGCGCAACTCGCATTCTCCGGACAGAACGTTCCAGAAGATCAAAGAACATGTTGGACGACGCAGCCCGCCGAGCACTCGAAGAAGAGGCCATCGCGCTCGTCAATCTCAGTCGACCAAGCGCCAGCAACTGCGGCAGTGAGAGAAGCAAGGAGCTCGCGGCGGCCTCGCAGCCCACTCCAGACGATGCGGCGGCGATGGCGATGATGCGCGCGACGCCCAACCTCTCCATGTCGGTCTTGGTGAACGGCGACGGCAAGATGCGCGCCATCTCGGGCGGCAAGAACAGCCCCGACCATCACGCGGCGCTGGACATCACGCGCATCAAGGACGAGGACGCCACCGTCTCAGCGTGCGCTAGTGGTGCGTCCTCGCCTGGATCGATGCCGGACACAAAGCCCATCTCGATGCAGGCGCTCTTGGTGACGCTCAAGAAGCGCAAGTTGCCGGAGACATCGATGGACGCCAGTGCGGCGAGCCGCAAGCTCCCTAGCTTCCGTGACATCTTCGATGCAGCGAAGCGGCCAGAGCGGCCACAGCCGCGCCCCATGCCGGCGGATCAGCGGCCGACGAAGCGTGCCGCTCGGAGTCCAGAGGCGCGTGCGAACGCTGTTGCGGGCGCCGGAGACGATCGGGCTCAGGAAATTGCCCCAAGTGGCGCTGTTCCTCCACCAGAGCTCAAGTGCAAGTACCGAACGGGCAAGTGCAACAACGTCCGAGCGCTCAAGTCGTGTGGGGACTACCACAACCTGTGCAACTACCATCGCCTTCGGGCAAATGCAAACCAGCGGAAACTCGATCGCAAGAAGAAGGTGCAACGCCAGCAGCAGCAGGCGCCCGCGTCGGATATGTCTGATGACAGCACGATGCACGGTGGGACGCAGGACCGAAGTGCCCCGCAAGACGATTCGAAGGCGCCGCCAGCCCCCGCTGCCGCTGCGGCGGCTGCTCTGGCATCTCTCCCCACGGCGCTTGTCATGTCCGCCCGTGCACAGCGGCCGACAGCAACAGAAGCATCGGCGTTGTTGTCGTTCATGGCGCCGTCGTCCTTCTCATCCCTGCGTCCCAAGGAAGAGAACGCATGTTCTTAGAAGAGAGCAAAACAAAATGTTAGATCAGGTTAGGTTCCGCACTACAGCAAACACACACTCACACAGGCACACTCACATACTCAAAGCTTATCATCGTAGATCAGGTCAGGTCGTCTATCTGTCCGGAAGATAATCCAAATCGCAGCACAGCGCAGCAAATCGCAACAACTAGACTAATTCGATTGCTGTTATGTGTAAATGACGAGGAAGACCATCACGACCAGCACAAAGCACAGCACGATGATCAGTCCGAGCTGGCACTTGTCTGCGTACACATGCACGCCACCATATCTCGCGTGAGCGGTGCGCATGTGGAGACACCAGAGAAGCAGACGCGCTCGCACGCACCTTTCGTCTTTAGTAGTTTGCTCATTTTGTCCATCACAAAGTTCATCTGCTCTTGTGCCGTGTCCACTTCTTCAGACAAGTCGTCCAGCATTCTAGTGCGCATCGAAGAACAAAATGACATTATCAGCCCTACGCAATGCACAGCGTCATCCTCCTCCTCCAAGACGCACTTGTTCTGCGACTTGACTTCGTGGTTGATAGTCACAGCGACTTCGCCCAGCCGCGTGACGGAGTTGTGCAGACCGTCGAGATTCGTGTCCTGCTCTCGCATAATTTGCTGCAGGTTACGTGCGCATTTTAACGTTGAGCAACCAATACGATAGTCACAGCAAACCGAATCATCTGCGCGCCGTACGTTTTGTCGAGCCGTCTCTTCTGTGAGAAAGCGAGCGTTGTCGTCCACGGGCCGAGTCGACGGTGGAGACGACACCAGCGGCTTGAGTTGCTGCACGAGTCACGACCAAACTGTGTCAATTGAACTCATCCAACGCTTCACTCACACGCACACAGTTTACCTTTTGCTCTTCCTTGCGTACTCGAGCCTTCGCTGCGTCGGACGAGATATCGCTGGACACTGCAAGCAGTTCCTGTTGATCATCGAATTTCAGTATATCAACCAGAGGTGTGAGTAGTTATTCGGGTGTCTCTGACGCGTACCATCCGAGTTGAAGACACGAATTGCTTTCTGCTCGCAATCTCGGCCTGCATCACATTAATGACGATAGCGGTCAGTCATTGCGCTCACGAAAGGTTCAGCCAATCGGTTGATGTTTACATTGTCAATGTGCTCGAATTTCGATCGATTCGCTTCGACCATGACGACGGTCTGCTCAAGAAACTTGAGTGACTTCTCGGCTGAGCTCACAGCCGATGCTATCTCTGCTCATTGACAGCAAACAATCATTTGATCAGTCAAATACCTCCTGGCTCGCACCGACAAGAAAAACTCGTGCTCAGCACGAACGTGTTGTCAGGGTCGGTAGCTCCTTGCCCGCAGTCGCATCCTTGGAATCGAACGCGCTTTTCCATCGTGCATACTGCTGCTGCACAGCTGAGACCTTGGTTTCGAGCTCGCTGTTCGTCGACACATCGCTGTGGTGAGTCGGGTTTCGGATCCGCCTGAAACCAACGCGCTCGTACTCTTTGAAGACATAGAACGGGTCACCGCTCGCGGCTGCGTTTGTGCTCATGTTGTGTTGGGAGATCAACGCAGGTGGTGTCTCGAGTGACTGCGTTTCGCGAGAGGCACACGAGCGGTCTCGTGAGAAGATCTGCTCGTGGAGTTTAAAGTGACGCTTTTCCAGGGAAGCAAGCGAAATGTAGCCTGGCGAAAACTCAGAGTCGCCTTCGACTAAGTACGAATCACACAAATCAGGCCTCTGTTCAAAGCCCAAAAATCAACATCCAGTTTTCATACAATATCAAGTTACGAGAGTCACACACTGGTGTTGAGGTTTTTTTTCAGTACGACCGCCCACACACTCTCTCACGATATCACTGCAAACTAAAAAGAACGTTTGACGCAAACGACCGCTTTCAGCAAGTCTTCATTAATTCATTAAGAGACGTCTACAGCTTCCAACGAAGAGACTCGAGATGACGAGCCGACGCTTAGTCGACCTCCTCGATCTTCGGGCCCTGGTCGGCACCAGCCGACGGAGCCGGACCGGCGTCGGCGCCCGGCATGCCACCCGGCATGCCACCAGCACCACCAGCCGAGGCGTACATCTTCTGGAGGATCGGGTTGGCAATGCCCTCGAGCTCCTTCTGCTTGGCCTCGAACTCCTCCTTCTCGGCCGACTGGTGGGCGTCGAGCCAGTTGATCACCTCCGTCACCTTGTCGTCGATGGCCTGGCGGTCCGCGTCGGCGATCTGGCTCTTGAGCTTCTCGTCGTTGAGCGTGTTGCGCAGGTTGTACGCGTAGTTCTCCAGACCGTTCTTGGCCTCGATGCGGACCTTGTTGGCCTCATCCTCAGCCTTGTACTTCTCGGCCTCGGCGACCATGCGGTCAATGTCGGCCTGCGAGAGACGACCCTTGTCGTTGGTGATCGTGATCTTCTCCTCCTTGCCCGTCGACTTCTCGACGGCCGACACGTTCAGGATACCGTTGGCATCAATGTCGAACGTCACGTCGATCTGCGGCACACCACGCGGCATCGGCGGGATACCATCGAGGTTGAACTTGCCGAGGAGGTTGTTGTCGCGCGTCATCGAGCGCTCACCCTCGAAGACCTGGATAAGCACACCAGGCTGGTTGTCCGCGTACGTCGAGAACGTCTGCGTCTTCTTGGTCGGCACCGTCGTGTTGCGCGGGATCAGCGTCGTCATGACACCACCGGCCGTCTCGAGACCGAGCGACAGCGGGGTCACATCGAGGAGGAGCAGATCCTGGAGCTTCTCCGACTGGTCGTTGCCGCTGAGGATAGCAGCCTGGACCGTGGCACCGAAGGCAACAGCCTCATCGGGGTTGATCGACTTGCACGGCTCCTTGCCGTTGAAGAAGTCCGACAGGAGCTGCTGGACCTTCGGGATACGGGTCGAGCCACCGACAAGGACAACCTCGTGCACCTGGCTCTTCGAGAGCTTGGCGTCACGGAGCACCTTCTCAACAGGCTCCATCGTCTTGCGGAAGTAGTCCGCGCAGAGGTCCTCGAAACGAGCACGCGTGATGGTCGAGTTGAAGTCGACACCATCGAAGAGCGAGTCAATCTCGATGTAGGCCTGGGCCGACGACGAGAGCGTGCGCTTAGCGCGCTCGCAGGCCGTGCGCAGACGACGGAGAGCACGCTGGTTGCTCGTGAGGTCCTTGCGGTGCTTGCGCTTGAACTCGGCCGTGAAGTGGTCGACGAGGCGGTTATCGAAATCCTCACCACCAAGATGCGTGTCACCAGCCGTAGCCTTGACCTCGAAGATACCCTCCTCAATGCTCAGGAGCGACACATCGAAGGTACCGCCACCAAGATCGAAGATGAGCACGTTGCGCTCACCGCCCTTCTTGTCAAGACCGTAAGCGATAGCGGCAGCCGTCGGCTCGTTGATGATACGGAGCACGTTGAGGCCGGCAATGGCACCAGCATCCTTCGTGGCCTGACGCTGCGAGTCGTTGAAGTAGGCCGGGACCGTAATGACGGCGTTCTTGACCTCCTTGCCGATGAAGGCCTCAGCGACCTCACGCATCTTGATGAGGACCATCGACGAGATCTCCTCCGGCTGGAAGGTCTTCGACTCGCCCTTGAACTGGACCGTGATCTGCGGCTTGTCACCAGCGCCCGGCGACACCGTGAAAGGCCAGTGCTTGATGTCCGACTGGACAGTCGGGTCGCTGAACTTGCGGCCGATGAGACGCTTGGCGTCGAACACCGTGTTGGTGGCGTTCATGGCGACCTGGTTCTTGGCGGCATCACCGATGAGACGCTCCGTGTCCGTGAAGGCGACGTACGACGGCGTCGTGCGGTTACCCTGGTCGTTGGCGATGATCTCGACGCGGTCGTTCTGCCACACGCCGACGCACGAGTAGGTCGTACCGAGATCGATACCGACCGAAGCACCCGAAACAGACTGGGCCATCTTGTTGTCTTGTAGAAAGAGTCGCTGGTTGTTCTTCTTCCGCTCCGAGAGCAAATTCCGAAATGCCGCTTCGATTGAAGCGCGTTCTGTGGTGGAGAATGCGGCACACAAGGGGACACGCGGAGGAGGAGGAGGAGGAGGAGGAGGAGGAGGGGAGGCGAAAGATTCCGGGACACTCACGACATTCGAGACAAATCGAACGGGCAATCCACAAGGTGCCGTGATGGATTGGACGAAAAGTGGGAGAGCACGGCGATCTGGCCAATGAACGGCGAGCTCGCAGCCGTTTCTTCCAGAATGTTGTGCTGGGTTTGAAAGGTCCAGAGCTTGGACAGAACAAGTGCGACAAACAACAAGCTCTCGCCTTTTCACTTGGAATTTGAGGGAGGAGGGTGGCAGACCTCGAGCTGCACTTGGAGTTTGTATTGTACGGGTCGATGAATCGAATGTTCTCGAACTGACGTTCATTCAGGACCGTCACTCTCATATCACACTTGGTTTCTTCCAATCAGATGCGTCATGGTGTCGATGAGCTCACTAAGTCGCCATGAACATGGATACATTCCTCCGTCCACCACGATTCCGTCATTGCGGGAGCGCGCTTGTCCCACGGAACATGCGATGGCAATCTCTGTTGTGATGCGTGTACTGAATCTAGTTCTCCACTGCCGTGTACGTCCGCACATACTCGAGGAACAGCTCTGGCATGGACAGTTCGTCAGTGTTGGTCCATATATGTGTCATCTCAGCAGTGCCGTCGACTCACCTTGTCGGCGGTGGAGAATCGCACGAACAGTCTGCTCGTGCGATCTGCGAATGCATCAAAGAGGGTGGTTACAACAAATCCTTTTCCGCAACCACAGTCAAGAGGACACTCACCGCCACTGCTTAATAACGCTGAGAGGTTGCGTCGCAAACTTGTGCGCACGTGCGTGTGTAAACTAAATCCGATGACTTCCGCATCAGCCACAAGACGACACTACTCATCGTTGTGGAAGAACGATGCACATACCTTGGCGATACCATTTAGCACGAGGAAAAGAGCGATGGAAATGCCGAAGAACTTGAGGAATCCCACGACACCTATCGCACGAATCATGAACCAATGTGAAACTTTCGTGTGGAAGGATGCTCAGCTAGAAGGAGAACAAACACGCACCCAGCTTGTCATCGCTAGCAATCAGGAGCGGGCGCAAACCGTCGTGGTACACCATTTCCAAACCTGCCATCACGACATTCGCCTCGATGACTGCGGCTGGAAGGTGTTGCTCAAACTCTCCCTGCACACAAGAATAAATTTGTCAACAGAAGAACTCCACCATACGAAGACCATTCGTACACACTCACCACAAACGTCAGGAACGTGACAATTGCTACGGTCCATGCCGCGACAGAAAAGAACACAGCGACCATCTCGCGCGATTTCTTCGCTGCAATCTCGAGCTCAAACTGCGCCAGCTTGGCGTTCGTTTCGTGTAACACTGCGTTGCAGTCCTTCTCGACCTGGCTCAAGTTATCTTGCACCTTCTGGTGGATTGCCTTCTCAATGACAGCGCACACTTCGTTGATCTGGTTCACATCTTCTTGCATGTCGGGCGACGACTTGATCGGAGTCTTTGCCGTTGGCAGCCAAAACGCTGGGATCTCGAGGCCGTGCTGGTTGTTGATGCGCTCCTTGATGTTCTGTGTGATCTGCACCATGAGCTTCATAAGCTCTTTCGGGTTCGTGACAGTATCAGCCTTGGTGAGGTAGTACTTGAGCTTGTCAAAGTGCCGTTGGTTGAGCAGCTTGACGACGTTCATCGTACGGGAGCACAGCGCTTGTCCCATGGGATCCATGAACACAAACACGAGATCCACGCTGTCAGCGAGGCAAAGCACAGCCTCGTTCACGTCAAACGGGTACGAGATGTCGCCATCCACAAGTCCCGGTGAGTCGATGAAGTCGACCTGTGCATCGTCAGGCAGCCAGCAAACGCCATTAGTGAGTCAAGCACTACATCAGCAGCACATATTGAGTACATACCATCGAGAAGAATCGCTTGGTCGACGTGCTGACGCACGTGTGGAGGTTCTCAAGCAGCGGCTTACCGAAGCGCTGCTTCATAGGCTCCAGATACGGATACAACATGACCGTGGACTCGCCCTTGATGGGTGCCAATGTCTTCTTGCTGCCGCTGGTGACAATAGTGAAACCCTGCGTCTCGATCGCGACACCCGTGCGCTGGATGTTGTCGTCGATGTACCAGTTGATGAAGGACGACTTCCCCGCGCTGTGGTTGCCGATGATCAGCACGTTGACCTTGCGGCGCGGCGGGTGCACCGTGAGTCCGACCTGCCGCGCGAGCGCGACGATGCCGTCGTCTGCGCGCGTGTACAGCGTGTGCACCTCGTTCATGATCGCGACCGCATTGCTGTCGCCCGTGAGCGCTTGTGCCGTCGGCGCCATCGTGTCGCTGCTTTTCTTGCCCATCGATCGGCGCAGAGGATCCCTGAAAGTATTGGGCTCCCCGCAAAGTGACCAATAACTTTGACTAACGTTCAATATCAATTACTCTATCCGAAATATTGGTGTTGTCTCCCAAGTTGAAATTGCATAATTGGTGGAGGAACACGACAATAGTTATTGGTATTGGGTCATGTCTGTTAGTTCACAATGGTTGATGGGGATCTTATCGATCTATGGTCGGTCACATCGCTCCATTGAGTCGCTTGGTGCGCATCGTGAGCTGTCGCTCCACCATTCGCACCTCTCGGTCAAGGTTCACTAAAGCCTGCTCCAAGCGAGCAGCGTGCGCCTCTTTCTTGCTGGGGCCAAAGAGAAGGAGCTTGATGTGCCTGCGTGCGGCTGTCAGCTTTTGGCGGCGTTTGATAGCCCGTTCTTTCGCTTCACGCCGTCGGCGAGCCATGCGATCCGCTCGCTCACGATCACTAGCTTCTCGCTCTTGGCGAATTTGGTCTTCTCGATTTTTCAGCCACTGTCGAGCGAAACTAACGTCTTGATCGTGTAGTGAAAGCGCTTTCTGTGCCAACGCCTTGTCGAATCCTTCTTGAAGAAGCTCGATTAGCTCATGTGACGCCCCCTTGCAGTCCTGAGCAAACCGCTGTGCCTTGCGTCGATCATCAATTGCAGCCTTCAGCTTGAGACCTCCGGAGACACCCTTTTCAATTGCACCAAGTGCTGTTGCTTGCACGCGTCGTCGCGTTCGCAAAAGTGCTCGGGCTCGTTCCATTTGAGGCGTCACTGGGTAGTCCTGGCATTTTTCGACGGCGTACCACTGGAAGAACTCGTGAAAGTCAATTTTTCCACTGCCATCAGTATCCAATTGCTTCATCACTTGTCGTGCTTTCGCTTTGGACACAGGCTCACACAATTCAATGTTCAGCATCCGATGGAACTCAGCAGTGTCGATGAAGCCCGATGAATCCGTATCTGCCTTTTTGAATGCTCGCATTGCGTCATCCAGTAGCATTTGCTTCCGCCGTGGATCAATTGTCTCCACGATCTCAACTGACTCCTCTGTGAACTCGTTAGCATTTAGCACATCACTCGCAGATGGCGTCTCCGAAATCGAGCGGCGGAAACCCCGTTTCCGCTTTCTGTTGATGGTTTCGTCCGGCTTGAGAATACTTTTCTTCACGCGTGTCGTACAGAATTCGTACTTTCTCGTCGCAGTATTCCAACGCCGTGTCCATACTTCACCTTCGAACTCGAACGACTCATCGTCGAAGTAGAAATCGTAAGTCAATTGCCCCGCATTCCACCGAGGTAGAAAAACACGATCAAACATCTCCATGGCATTTGCCACCGGAATGACCTTTTCGTCTTCGACGACCCAGCTCAAGCCGCACACCTCTTGAAGGAATCTCATGAACACCCGACGCTTCTTTGCAAAATCAGCATGCTCAATGCACTCAACAGCAGGGAAGCCAGGAACTTTTGGTCTCGGAGGAAGTACAGCCTCTCCTGAATCATGGTTGCCTTTCTGGAGTGAGGGGAGAAACTCATTGAGTTTGTCCTTGTAACGCCGCATCTTCTTCTTTGCTTTCAGTGCTTCCTTCAGCAATGACAATGACGGTGTATCCTTGCTATTGGGGTCCGCGCTTTTGGAGAGGATGTCCTCTGTGAACCACGCCAAGAGCTCATCGAATTCGACCAAACCGTTGCCAGATTTGTCCATGACCTTGAACGCTTCGTCAACCTGACCATCTGTCAGTGGCTGACACAATTCTTCACGAAACATCCTTTTGAATTCGTTGCGGTCAATCGACCCAGATTTGTCTGCATCGTACCGCTCGAAAGCGTCACGCAAGATTGACTCATGTTGAAGACGAACAGCCAGTAATTGTTCTTCTCGTTCACGCTGCAATTTCTCTGACGCCGCTTGTGCTTCATGTTGGCGTCTGATATCATCCAGAGTTGTCCACTTGTGTTTAATTTTCACTTCTTGAGACGTAGTCATGGTTGGCGCTTGAATGGACGCTGTTAATCCGTCAACTCGTGCCCATTGATGAGTCTGAAACGCTGAAGACTCCCACCACGCCTTGATGCTTCCTTCGCCTTCCTGCCCAAGGACGCTTCTACTCCAGTCATGATCTGTGTGTTTCAGCTCGAAGCAACTCAAGCACATCAGCTCGCCTGGTGGTTGGCAGTCCCAGCATTGCCTCGATGCCCCATGAACCTCACACAATGGACACATGACTGTTGTCGGCGAGTTCATGGACTGGATATCGATTGTGTCACACACATGACGCATTCGTTTCGCACTCTTGTGTGTTTTCCAGAAGCATGGGGCGCAATACACTTCTTGGCATCCTCGGCATCGTAGGCGAGCTAACGAAAACAACGGCTTTTCAGAGTCTATTCCGATGCACGACTCACACAGCGGCGCATAAGGATATCGGGTTGGCGTGGATAACAGTGAAGATAATGCAACTTGAAATCGTTTGCGGACGGAGCGCCGACGTACCACCCGCTGAATAGCCACTGCAGCTGTGCGGTGTCGCATCATCTCGGAACGGAGCTGAAGCCAAAACTCACGCCGCCTCCACACACCCCGGAGCCATCTTTGAATCTTGATGGACGATGCATACTCTTTCGCACTGCGCCATTTTATCTTGAGCTGCACGATCCACTGACAAATACGCTGACTTTGTCTCACTCGACGAACCGCAAGCATCCGCTTCAGTCTACGAGTCGCCAAAAACCTTCGCACACACGCTTGCACGTCGATTGCTGCAGCATCTCGGCTTGATCGGATAAGTGTCTCGATCCAGTTGATGATATCGGTCATTCTAACTGGAGCACCGCCGTCGGTGCTTAACGAAAACCTCAACGTAGGTGCAGAGTTCGCAGCGCACACTTGTCGAAACCGTCTCGAAAGTGTCCAATAGGGTTTGACTGACTGAGGCTTCATAGTCCGAGAAGCAAGGGCATCAATGGAATGAATACCTTGCCAAAACGCAACAATGCAAGGGATCTCGTGCTGCCCCATTCCAACCCAACTTGCCAACGAAAGTTCGCATGCGTAACTTGGGTCAAGGTCAGGAGGGTGATTAAGGCGGGATGCTGGTGCAAGCTCGGTTGCATCCGCCTCACCAAACTCAAAGGGCAACTTCCTGATATAGCAAAGCGATGTTGCTGTTTTCAAGAACGCGGTCCTTGCATCTTTGGTTACCGGTTGCCATGGCAAACTCATCAATACAAATGTCCACAACTGGGTCTTCAGTGCGTTGAACAGTGTCTCGAATGTGTACTGGCGAACATCTAATCCAAGAGAAACGCGAGCTGCCAACTGATATTGGATTTTCATTCGCATTGCGAACAATCGAAGCCTTGCTCGCCGGGAGCGAAACATCCGTTGGACCCGAATGGCCATGGCAGTCTTCCGTGCGCCAGCCGTCAGAGTCCAAAACACTACGAACCCGCACTTGAACACTCTCTCGCACAGCTTCATCGAATAAAACCTCTCAGACAAATCACGAATGAATCGAAAATCTCGAGCAATTGGCGTTCGGTCAACCCACTTGGTCAATGCTTTTTTTGATATCCGCCGATTATATCTTGCCTCCATGCTCGCGAGTAACGCGCGTTGGTCTGACTGTCGCACGACATAGTGCCTCCAGTGTGCATAATGCCTTGCCAGCAAGAGCCTCCGTCGAAACTGAGCTCCACGCTTAAAATTCTCTTGAGACTGATGGATCAGGCACATGTGTAGGACCATTCTTCGCAAGCCCGAGGTGACTTGTTGCCTCCGACGGAATTCGTCAACTGATTTATGGTGCAAACATCAGGGTGAGTGAATCATTGGCTCAATCGTTCCGTAACAGACTTACGTACCTTTCTTCATCTTGGTCACATACAACCTGTATGCACGAAAGGAGTCTTCCATCAGGCGTTGGGCGTGATGCTGAATTGCTTGCTGTTGCAGCATTCGAAACGAGTGCCAATCACTTTTCCAAAGACGGAAGCGACAGCGTTTCACAACGTTTCGGTTGTGGTTGCGAGCACGATTTGTTTTCCGTTTCCGCGACACGAAAGCCAGCCACTCATTCCACACAATGAGAATATCCTTCAGCTCGCGCAACGTATTGGAGCATGCAATCGACGGATGAGCATCCTTTATCCACACGTGGAAGTAACGTTGCTTGATCATTTTGGTTGAATGGGAGCACGCTAGCTCCAAACGCGTTTTGCGGTGGCGCCGACGAGCAACAAATCTCTTCCAGTGGTAGAAGAAACACTTCCGAAGCTTCTGGTGCCGAAACCACCAACTCTTCCTAATATTTCTCTTCGTCGTTGACAAGTCATGTGCTTCGCGGGCAAGAGCGTACTGAGACTTCCAGTGATCAAATCGATGCCGCAGTTCCAGGTATCGTTGTCGTTTCCATCGCGACAAGACTCGTCTGCGATGTCGTCGTTGCTTGTGCGACAAAAAAAGCGCCCACAATGATCTCTGCAGAGTTTGAGTCGCACGCTTGAGACGCGCAATGTGCCGACGAAGCTTGAGATACCGCCAGCAATGAATGATTTCTGATGCCCGTCCCGATAGATATTGGTTTTCCACGTTTTTGCAGCAGATGATTCGTCGTAAACCATCACGCACGTTCAGGCGACGAAGGGGTGATGACTGAGCGGCTCGAAAGTGATTGATACAATCGACAGCTTCAATCAGCTTGTAATCCCATCGTGAACCTGGACCAACGTTTCGACGCCACCTATACAACTTACACGCATACCACTGAACCATCCAGCCCAGAACCCGGGGAATCGCAATTCGTCGACATTCAAACCCCCGAAGCAGCATCGTTATCTTTAATGCCGCCCACGCCCGTCGCTTGCGGATGTACTCTCGGAAGTAGGCTTGGATTCGTCGTGCCGCAGTGAGATGAGTCATGGCCACGCGAAACACAAGGCCATCTACCAGAGACTGGAGCAATGCCTTACGATACTTTTTCCATGACTGCTGTATGACTGACGCTGGTACAACGTGCCGACGTGTGTATGCTCGCTGAATCCCTCCATCTATGTTGCAACTGAAACGGAACGCTTCGTAGCAACGCTGAATCTTCAACGCCATCGCATGCAGCCGGAGAACAATCGACAGCGCCTGGGGTCGCCAATTGTTGTTGTAAACCAACTCACAAGCCTCCCGACACATCTGTCGCCGCGCCATCGCGTCCAGGCGACCTCTACGCCCCCTCCAGCACCGCTGCAATACTGTCGCTGCAAGATTCTGGAGATGTCGTCGGGCAATTCGGCAAACCACCATATTTCGATAGGAGCGTTGAATGAAACTAGCAGCAAGGTGTCGCTTGTGGTCCTCAACGAGTCGAAAGAACACCTGCCGGGAGAGAAATCGTCGAACGAGAGATTGGATCATGACCGCACTTCGGTGCCGCACTTGTGCTCGGTACTTTAGCGCGAGGCTTCGGATTCGATGCTGTAATCGCCTGATCTTCCACACGCGCTGAATGCGCATCGCGCTTTCATTCTCCTCGACCCATCGAATCATTGCCGCCACACGCTGCCAACGAGTGAGCAACGTCCGCATGCGAAGCTGGATCTTGAGCTGAATGATCGCACACGCGTGCGCGAGCGACGTCTGTCGCGAGAGAAAGCGCTGCCTTGCGTCGTCTTCGAGCAGTCTCAACACCAACGTGCGCTTGCACCAGCGAAAAAACGCAGTGGCTAACGCTCGACGGTGCTGTGTGCTGAGCACTCGACAAAGCGACCGCAGCACGACACGCTCGGCGACTGCGACATGGTTCCTCTCGAGGAGAAAGTCAAGCGGCACAGCGCTGGCGCCATCGTCCACCCGTCGCTGCAAGGCTTCAGACATCACGTTGACTTGCTTCGTCACGATGTCTCGCTCTCGCTGCAGTTGCGCCAGCGGATGCAGGCGACGAACCTCCGGACGACGCGCGTGACCGCGGCGCTCTGACGATGTTCTTTCGCTTGACGCCTTGTCTTTCGACCGAAGACTGGCGCCGTAGATCCGCTTCTCGTCATCGAGCGATACGTCGACGAGATCTCGCAGCTCTCGCGAGGCGCGTGGTGCGTCCGCGTTCGACGTCCGCTTGCGAAGCGTCTTCACGGGGACCAGCCGCCGCTGCGTGGACGACACCGCAGTCGCCCTCGCACGCCGTAGCGAGGCGAGACGCTCCTCCAAGTCGCTGCTGGCATGGCGATCACTGAGGTCAACTCCCGCGCGGCTGTCGTTGAGGTCGTTGTTGGGACGTGGCTGGGGAAGCGGAGTCGGCGCAACGACAACCGTGTGAAGCGCAGGCGCTGCATCTACGCGCGGGACAATCAGAGGGAACGACTGCGGCGGAGCTGGCGTCGTCGTCGATCGAGGTCTCGTCATCGAGCAGCGGTGGTCGTTTTCCCGTCATGCTGCCTCTGCATCCTTCCGCATCGGTCCCGCCTTATTTATGGGCAACCGTTGGGACGGTGGGTTGTCGGAATTTGTGACCCGGCGGGTTTATTGTGTGTGTTGCAATGCCCGCTCAACCGCAGTTTGACATGGCTGTTCCTCTCGCGCGTGTTGGTCAGCAACACAACAGTTGGTGGCAAACGCCTGCAACAACACTCAACTGTATGCAATCGCCAACATGCACCTGAGGTTGCTGTGTTCGTTCGTGAACATCACAATGTGTACAGCTTGACAGGGGCCTGCGGTTGAGGCACCTCGCCGGTGCCGCCGATGTAGAGGAACAAACTATGCCAACCGGTGCAACAGCCAAGATCAGGAAACACGACCAAATCGTCGTGGCACGACCAGTAGCGACAATGAAGGGGCAACTCCGAACAGAAAGAGCGACTTTGCCATCATGGACGCGAGTGAATAGCGCATGGAGGCGATACTGTAGTCATCGTCAGCGCCATCGCCGTGGACGATCAGGCCGCATTGGGAGCGTCATGGAGTTGCCAACGCTGTGCGTCCGACTCACCAACGTTGGGGGCTGTTGCCACACAGCAACACAAGTCAGTCGGGTCCTACTTGTTGGACAACCGCGACAGAGCCAACAGGAGCAGTTGCGTCACATACACAACAACAGGGTTTTTGAATCGGAGTTCGTTGACGTTCTTCTGCCTAAAACACCCAACCCTACGAACCAAACAAACTTGGCTGCGCAGTTTCCATCCAACATTCTAGAACGAGCTTCTGTGACTCACTCCACCAACAAACGCCGAGATGTTCCAATGCACACACAACCAACAGCCCATGAACGCCAAAAATGGCACGGAGTGTCGTACTTTGCTTGTGGCAGGAGATCCTGTCCTCTGTCAATGACAATGACAATGACTTAGCTCTCACCACGTGTCCCATTAGAAAAAAAAATCGTGGACGTGCGTCGTCGAGTATGTACCGACGTGTGTCTTCTCTGCCCAAGCGAAACATGCTGGGAGCGTGTCTTTGAAGATCTCGCTGCTCCCAATTCATCCAATCGCGACCGACGTTTGTAATCGTGCACGATTTTCATTGCTCGAAAATAGCCAACGGAGTCGGCTGAATTTATCGGACCACAACCACACCCACCCACCCCAAGTCCGACTGCGGGCGACAGGGGGAGTCGACTGATGCCCAACCACGGTCGTGTCGAGGTCATCCCGCCCGGCGTGCACCAACGGCTTGGTTTGCCTCACGACGGCGCCGCAGCGTGTCGCGCTTCGACGGCTTCGCCCCACCTGAGACCGCACGCGAGCCTCTCCGCACCGACCATCTGCAGACTGCGAGCGGCGCAGGTCGTCCCATTTGAGCTTTTCCTTGTTCCTGTCGATCCACCCGCAGATCGAAACACCCGCAGCAAGACGAAGCACCCACAGTCGCTTCGCAGCCACGTCGCGGCACGCGTCGCTCGCGCCGCTCTCCACTCGCCTTCAGTCCGCGACGACAGCCGCCACCGCGCAGCCGCGGACGACGCGACCGCCGCGCCGCCCTCGAAAGCCGCCTCGACGGCTGCTGCCCGCTCGTCGCGAACGAGCCACAGCCCAGACACTGCCGCCGCCAACTCGGCGCCACCAACGTCGTCTGCATCAGCACCAGCATCAGCTCCCACCCCAGTGGCGAAGCCAACAGCAGCTTCCTCCAGACCCTCGTCGAGTTCTCAGACTTCCAACGGCACGTCGGTCACGCAGTTGCCCCAGTATCCAGCACCGTCAAACACTACTCGCTTCGTTCCGCCGTTCACTCGCATGCCGCGCGCCAGTAATGTCAGTGAGGAGGTGTGGGCCAAGGCCATCCATGCTGTCAAGGTACAGAAGATGAGTCTCCGACAAGCGGCCCAGCTCTACGGTGTGCACCACATGTCTCTTCACCGCCGAGTGCGCGGCCGATATCCGACCTCACTACCCCAGTCGTTTGACATCCGAGCCTACCTTTCTCCGGATGATGAGGCTGAGGTGCTCGGCGTGCTGAGAGAGCAATTCCTCCACGAGAAGCGCATCACATCGGACGACATTCGGTTCGTGGTTCGTGCCATCGCCAGTCACGGTGGCAAGCGGTCCATTCCGCCCGAGTTCCCACCCAGTCGGTGGATCATGGAGTTCAAGCGAGCGCACGGATTCGCCAAACTCAATAGCTACGCGTATCCGCCGACCAACTCAACAAGCGACCACGAGATGGAAGACGCCGACGACACTGCGTCCAACAACTCGGAGTACTCCATGCGGTCCTACCAGCGCGACGACCACGAGCAAGCCCGCAGCACAAATTCTGCTGAGCAGAACTCGGATGCTGACAAAGAAGAGCTGGGGTCATTCACAAGCACAGGGAGCTACGAAGCTGGTGCGACGACCGGCAGCAGCTCTGGTGGCAGCTGCGAGAGTGGGGAAACTGAGAAGAGATCCTACAAGCTTAGCCACACCGTGCCACCGGAGGTCTGGGAGAAGGCGATCGCAGCGGTGGAGCAACAAGGCATGAGCCTCCGCGCTGCCGCCAAGATGTACGGTGTGCACTTTGCCGCTCTCCACCGGCGAGTGAAGAAGCGCGCGCAAAGCGACCAAGGCTCTGGCGTTGAAGGATACTTCAGCACAGACGACGAAGCGGGGATCATCCGCGTCGTCGTTGCACGCGCTGAGCTCGGCGTGTTGATGACGTTTGATGAGCTCATGGATCTCGTGCAACGCGCAGCGCTGCGTAATCTGCCCGACCTCTCAATCGACGCCGCGCGCACGTTGATGGCGCGGTTTCAGTCCAGAAACGAACACTCGATCCGACACATCATCAGCGATTGGCCGCTGCCACGAATCAACAACCTCGGCCAAAATGGCTCCACGCACGGTGCGCACGGTCACGCGACCACGAACCACCCGCACCCGCAGCACGAACGACCACAAGCCCCCAGTGGCAAGCGTCCATCCCCACGCCTTGTTCCGGATCACGGCAGCGCGCCCTCTCGATCACAGCAGTCGTCGCGTCCAACATCGCCTGACTCGAGCACACACAGCTCGGAGCGGTTACCGCAGTTGTCGGCGCTTCGCAGCAATGGGTTTCCGCTGCCGCCTGCGTTCCTCGCCCGCGCGCACTTCCAGGGACCGCGGGAGAACCCCAATCTTCGGCCGCACACAGCGAACCACGACGACGTGCGACCTGCGCGCGAGCGACCCGACCGTGGCGACGCCGACCACCGCGCGCAAGACGACGAGACGATGGCGCGCGACGACGAAGGCGTCATGTTTGTTTGACGTAGCTCGACGGTATTTAACGTGATGATGACTCATAACTCCTCAGTTACGCTCCTACTCCACGCGTTGTCGTGTCCAGTCTGTCATCCGTCAAATGCAGCCCTTGGCAGAGCCGACGGCGCAGGGGCACGCGTTGCCTCCACGACACCTGATGCCGCCACCGCCGTCCATCTGAACACCGACCACCGACCACCTGGAAGCTGCGTCCGTCATTCGATCCCCCCAAGATGGCGCCAGTCCTCGCCTCACAGTCGGACCGACGCCCTTCCATGTCAATGTCGTAGCGTATCAGTTGTAACAGGGTATGTGATTTGACGATGTATTGTTCCGACCTTGAAGTGCACTCCAAGTGTTAACCCGCCTCCAAGTCGGAGACAGCCAGTCATGGTGGATGGGAGACAGAGAGCCTTGCTGCTTGTCGCTGTTGTGTGAGATGTATGAGGAATTGCGACTGCGAAGGCATGCGTGCCATGGTGGTGGCCTGCACTGGTTCTGTGGCTGTGGTTGGCTCTGGACTCCATCGTCAGGCTGGCTGGCTGTTTGTCTGCGTGTCGGTCTTGATGTTTTGTTCTGTTGCGGTTGTCACAAAGTCCGAGTGTCTTCCTCGTCGACTACTGCAACACCGAGATTCCACATCACGCGCCATGGAGTTCTAGAGACAAGAGACGAGCTCTGGCTTTTTGGTTGAGCTCACAATGTTCTTTTTGTCATGTTAAACCATCCCATCACGGTGTTAGCTTTTCGTCACTGTAGCGACTCGATGATACCTTCGCTAAACCTTTCGTCGGTACTCCAGAATCATCTTCGTGCTATTGTCTCGCCAAATCGTGCGATGCACAAATTCGAGCGAGTGCTCGGGACCAACGGGACAGTCGCGACAGAGAATCTCGACCTCCTCGGGGTCTTCCATCCCAAACTTGAACGCAATGTACTTGCGTAACCGCGACATCTTGAGCGATAGAGACAACGGTCAGTTTGAATTCGGCATGAAAGTGACAAACTAAAGCAACACTGCTTACTCACCCGTGTGTTTGGATCCGAGTGCATCTGCACCTGCTTCAGGTGGTTCATGTACAAGAACATCGGGATCTCGGGGCTGTCGAGTATCCGTGAATACCAGAACAAAAACGACACACTCCACGATACAAGGCCGAACCTGCGTTGAGGATGCATCTCATACGGAATCTTGGTGACGCTCGTACGAGCTTTTGCTTGGGCTTTCGTGGATGCTAACCGAGTAGAGGATTTCTTCGGTGCCGTTTCGGAACGCTTGCGCTTGATTCCTAGTCGGGCGTAGAGCTCTTTCGCTGTATAGCCAGTGGAGCGAGCATACAGTAAGCATCTACCAGGAGAGATACAGACATCTCGATATCCGACCCACCTTCCGCCTCTTCTTTGTCTCGAAAACTCGGCAGAATCTTGTCAGCGAGGCCCTGCATGGCGGGGTCGGGACTGCAGACAAAACGCCCGATACGGTGTCAACACGCATGACGGCGCGAAGCAACTACAACCTTTGCGAGACTAACGTACACAAGCGCTGTCCACGGCTTAACACCCAGGTACACGTGGCATACTGGGCACGTGCGACGTTTCTTGTCAGCAAAATGGACGCGGATGCAGCTGTGACAGACTGGAGCGGTCAACGGGACACAGGGGATCAGCGGCGCCAACAAACCACGAGCAGCTTCGTCCAACGTACACGTGTGCGCACACTCCTTGATCTTGGTCGCGTCACGGAAGTAGCCGTTGCAGATCTTGCAGATAAAGTGCTCGTTCACACTGACCAGCTGAATCGTGACCTGCGGGTAACCACGCACTCGCTCCGGTGGGTTCACGCTGCTGCGCCGAGCCGCGGGCTCTCTCCTCCCGTGCGACTCTGTCTATCTACCTTTCTCGCTTCCGCCAGCAGCGCAGTGCACGTCGTGACGACCGAGGGGCTCTGCGCGGTCCCGCGGGCTGCCGTTGCTGCGGCCATTTTCGAGGCAAATTACGGTGACAGGCCTGTTTGGACATCATCTCGACCTCCATGTCACGCTTGATTGGCCAAATTTAGGGTGCGTACCATAAGTGCGAAAGCGTACTTAGCGAGGCAACAAGCCAAGTGATGCACCAACCAACATGACCAACAACAACAACATGGCGGCGACCAGCGATCACAACGTCACCGAGACGGCGTTCGACGCCGTGAAATGCAAGCTGTGCGTCGCCTCTCTTGATCATTGCATGGAATGTGGTTGCTCAGCCTGTTTATGCGGAAACGACAGCTCTGCAGCGACGTTGGGCTACGTCCGCGACGACTTCCTCTCTTGCTTTGTGGCCAAACCGACGCGGCGAATTCCTCTTGTGCGTCGTCCACAAGCTCCACAGCATCCTCTCTCTCACACACTCTCACTTGTGCTAATTCGTGCTGCGTACCGTTCAGATCCATCGAGGATACTACCTCCGCCATGTCGCCATCGATGATTGTGTGCAGCGCTTCATCGCGTCGGGTCGGCATCCCGGGACTCCGCTGCAGATCGTGTCGCTGGGCGCAGGCTTCGACACGCTGTTCTTTCGCCTCACGATGCAGCGCATTACAAACCCCATGCGCTTCGTAGAGATCGACTGCGCGGCCATCGCGACCGCCAAAAAGGATATCCTCGACCGAGACGACTCGCGACGTGAGCTGTTTCCTGATCTCCACGTCAATCGTCGCTCGGAGACGAACGACGACACGTCCGTGCTCGTTCAGTACGAACTTCCGGAGCGGAATGCGTCGTACGCTCTCGTCGCCTGCGATCTCGGAGACGTGGCGCGACTCGAAGCCTCGTGGACAGCGTGTGGTTTGGATCCCGCGATCCCGACACTTGTCATCGCCGAATGCGTCATCGTACGTTTTTTTTCTGCATTCATTCCATCTCATTCTGCTGCGCTGAATTGACATGGCATTCGCTGTACAATCGCAGTCGTATCTCGAGCCAACACGCGGCACCTCATTGCTCCAGTCGCTCGCTGGCTGGTTCCAAGACGCCACCACCGTTATCTACGATCCGATCGCGCTTGATGACGCATTTGGAGCCACGCAGCAGCAGTACTTCGCCATCAAGGGATGTGAGCTGCGCGCGTTCCGGCGGTATCCATCGCCTCACGACCAGATGCAGCGCCTGCTCAGCGAAGCCAAGTGGCGTTCGTGCCGCCTCGTGGACATGAACGCGGTGTACGCCGCGTGCACGTCAGAGGAGGAGAAGAAGCGTCTTCAGACACTCGAATGCTTCGATGAATACGCCGACTGGGCGCTTTGCAACGCACACTACGCGCTGTCGCTCGCGACGACCTCGACGTCCGCCGACCACTGGTCTCAGGCGTTCTGTCGTGGCCTCGGACTCTTCGCTCGTACGTTTAGCAGCGGCAACGAGACGCTCACGCTGCGTAGTTTCCAGCCGCAGGACCTTCGCGCCGTGCAAAAGCTGTTCCAGGCGACGCACCTCGAGTACGCGTGCAAGGCCGTGAAGAAGTTTGTCTTCAACCGCGTGCGGGCCGGCGACTTGGCCGATGTCTCGGCGTCGTTCCTGGCGGCGCCACGCAGCCATTTCTGGGTCGTGACCACAGCCGCGGGCGACGTCATTGCGTGCGTCGGTCTCAAGCCATTCGAGGTGAAGGGCGAGGCAACTTCAGCGACCTCTGAGCGTTCCGCTGAGCTTTGCCGACTGAGCGTGGACGCGCAGTGGCGCCGGCGAGGTCTGGCGTCCGTGCTCGTGGAGCACTTGGAGTCGTTCGCACGTGACGCTGCGTTCGACACGATTCGTCTCGACACGATCGCCAGCATGACGACTGCCCAGGCGTTTTACGCCGCGCGTGGTTACACCGAAGCGCCGGTGCGCGAGTCGTTCCCGAGTTTCACGCTTGTCCGTTTCTCCAAGTCGCTCTCGTTGCAGTAAACGAAGACCCCCTCGACCGATCAGCGACAGCGAGTCCTCTAGAATGTTCCGTATATTTCTCATCATTGATGCGAGCAGTAGATGCACTCGTACGCACGCACACATCCATTACGTCTCCATGGGCTGCGGTGACATCATGCCGAGCTCCATCTTGTCGTAGCCCAGCGGCGCTGGCTGTCGCTCCTCGAGCTGGTTGTCGAGCGAGCCGATCATGGCGCTCGCGACCCCACGCAGCCCCGTCGCGTCCCACAGCGCGACCTGCCCAAGTTTGGGCGACTTGCGCTGCTCGTGGAAGCGCCGCCGCCACAGACTGCCGTGCGGATGGAACTGCGGGTGCGTCGGCGGCCGAGCCTGCGGACACCCGCCGAATTGCAGCCGCTGGTCGGTCGACGGACTGATCTGCTGGTTGTCGGTGTGGTCGTCGACTGGAGATATCCGTGGACGCTCCATCATAAACGCCTCAGGCGACGCCGACGAGTCGAACGCGTTGAACAGCGTTTCGCTTGTGTGGGGGATCGGCGAGACCGTCGCGGGGTCCTGGCGGTGGCGCGACGGTAGACGCACGGACGGGAAGGCGACGCGAGGGCGCTCGCGCTGCCGGTCTGGCGGCGCCGCTGTGCTATTGCTGTTGTTGTTGTTGGCCGTGAAAAGCTGGTGCTCCCTGCGGAACTTGAGCGACACCTTGCGTGTGCGCTCGCGCTGCTGCTGGTCCATAGACTCGTTGTGCTGTAGTTGCTGCTGGTGATGGTGGAGTTGAAGTGCCTGCTGGATTGAGTCTTGGCGGCACCGCCAGCGCTGCTGCTCTCGGAACCGCTCGACGTCTTGCGCGCTCCAGTGCGGGTTCATGGCTGACGGCCGTCGTGTGTCTGCCTGTCTGTCGCTGTGTGCGTGAGAGTCCTTGTGAGTGCGCTGCGCGGCGAGGGCGCCTGGTGCTTTCGGCAAAGTGCGACGTCGACTGACTTCAACTCGGCCGTCGACGCTTTTGATGCTGGCGTTGTGCGGGCGTCCAGCGTCCAGCGACCAGCGACCAGCGCCAGCAGCGAACAGTCGCGAAGAGACGGACGCATATGCTGGGCGCTGAGAGGGAAACGTGACCGAACTTTGCTATCGGGCGATGGGACGAAGAGGAGGAAACCGGAGAACTTAACGGGGCAATGGAAACTCCACGGGCCGATCGCACGCTGCTCTGCTGCTGCAAAGCGCATGGGCGACGGCACGCGCGCTGTTCATCGCATTCGTTTCCTGAGTCGCCAGGAATAGAGACGCAGCCGGCGAGACATCAAAGCTACCTCCATCCATCCCCCATCTTGCCTCACGTCCATGCTGACACGGCTAAACTGGGCGACGAGACCGTCATTCCGTCAACGCTGCTAAGGACTGTATCCCTTCGAAACCGATGTCCACATACACCTAAATTCTTGATAAGTTATACTGTATAATATAGTACCCGCTGATGTCCGATGCAGATCTTTCCGCTTAAAATGAGCTGCCATGTTGCCCGCAGTGCTTCCATTCTTCGTGCGATCTCGCAGCCAAGAAGACGAAGAACACGGTTGATCGCTGGCGACGCTTCACGCGCGCGTGGCTATTTCTTTCCCAGCGCCACTGAGGCTTCGACGAGCGCCCCGTGATCAGCAGATCTGCCACCATCTCTGCCGTGGAGCGACTGACTGACGCGCTCCACCACCATGAACAACAACGCCAACCCGTTCCAGGTACTATTGGTCCCTCTGTCGATGGACATCTTGGCGATCGTCTATATGAACCATCGATCATGTTGTGATGACAGGATCCTGCGGTGCTCAATGCTCGCTCCCCCACCACGGCCATCACGCTGGACCCAAGCCAGGTGAACGCAACGGTGCAGAGTTCCCCCGCGCCGTCCCCAGCGACCTACCAGCAGTCCAACATGGCGCCGACGCCGAACGCACAGGTGCCATTGGGTGTACCGCCTAGCGCAAAGCATCACCACAACCTCATGGACGAGATCGGGAACTCGATTAAGGCGACGAACAGCTCGACGATTCTCCGCTTGATGCGCACGATCAACATGCTACTCGCCGCTGGGACGGTGGTCGCCGGCGTGCTCGCGTGGGTCTTTGGCAAGGTGTCCAGCTTCCAGAAAGTGATCGCTGGCATCTACATCATGTACGTGCTGGTTGAGTTCTGCTGCTGTGACGTGCGCCTGACATTTGCTATGATCGTTTTGCAGTATGTTTGGTCTCTTGCTGCTGGCGTTCGAGCTTCGCACCGAGAAGATTGATCGCATCTTGCGCCTCAACTTTGGCTTCATGTATGGCAACAAGACGCGCACGATTTTCCTCTTGTTGTACGTAGCCACTGGCATTTGGCAAGGCCCATACAATCAACTAACTGACTGCATGGTCTCCTCTAGCATGGCGATCTGGCCGCTGTCGATGGGCAACTTTTGGCTGACGATTCTTGACGCGGCATTGCTCTTCATCAACGCATTCTTCAACTACTTTGTGATCTCGCAGCACCCAGCATTCACGAACATCGCGGCCCCGATGGCACCCCAGCAGCCGCAGCCCACTACGGGAGTCTACAACGCGTAGAGATTTTCTTCTCTCTCGTTTCTCTCGCTCCTCTCTCTCCCTCTCTACTCGATTCTCTTCCTGCAGAGCTGCCTCTGAGCGTCTCGGCGCTTGAAGAGTTGTTCTCTTGCATCCTTTAACTATAATTCGACGGACAGTCTTTCGTATCATCATCATTCACCAGCACAATTCCTTCCCTGCACAGCTTCTCATCACAGAAAACCTTTGTTAAACGATACCTGAGTAGAAAGGATGCACAGTACTGCCTGCCATTGAAATTGGTCTCACCCGTCCAACACTGCACTGGCATCGACGCAAGCTCAAGTGAGCGAGAGATTGAGCTGTTCATTGAGTCGCTGCAGACGATGACGCAGTGCGCGCTGAGCAGCGAGCGGGCTGCATCGGTTGACACTGTGTCCTCTACTCCGGATGAATGCATGCTCGTCGCTCAAAGCGGTTCTTCTCCCCCGATTGCGACCGCCCAAAACGGAGAGCAGCAGCAGCAGAGCTGTGAGGACTCGGAGATCGCTCATGCGAGAGGAGCGACGAAGCCTTTGCTGTCAAGAAAACGAAGCAGCAGCACCAGTAATAGCACGAAGTGGACAAACGCCATGGCCGAGACGGCCTCTCACGCAACAGCAATAACTCCAATGGCCTCGTTCAAGTTGGCCACGAGCCCCACGTCTGCAGAGAGTCCCTTGAGCCCTCGCACGCCTCCACGGGCGCCCACACCAGTCTGGCTTGACGACATCCAGTACGTGAATGACGCGGTCATTCCGATCGCAACAAGGTGTGTTATGAGCTCTGTATAGATGTGTGTGACTCCATTGTGATGGACTCAATTTCGCTGTCAACATCGGCAGACTCGGCCATGAGATTCTCGAGTACTGCGACTACACTCAGCGCGTGATCGCCAAACAACAAGCGGCAATGGAAGACGCAATATGGAACATCTCGATCTGTGTGCAGTCGATCTGGCCCGATGCCACAGTCACGTGCTTCGGCTCGTTCGCCACGGGGCTTTGGCTGCCATCCAGTGACGTCGATGTCGTCGTGATGAATATCCCGCACACGTTCAGCGACAGCACACCCGAGAGCCGTCGGTTTGTCAGCGGCATCGACGAGCTTGAGCAGATCGCCGTGCAGGTCCGCCAGCAACCGTGGGTCAAGCGTATCGAGGTCGTCGCGAGTGCGAAGGTGCCAGTCGCGAAACTCGTGCTCGCCGAAGGAGATCTTCGCGTCGACATCTCGATCGAGAACGTGCACACGCGGCTCGGCATCGAGGCGAGCGCTCTCGTCCGTGACTACATCACTGTGATTCCCGTGCTGCACCCGCTGATTATGGTTCTCAAGCAGCTTCTCCGCGAGAAAGGTCTGAACAACGCGTTTACGGGGGGCTTGAGCTCGTACTGCATCGCGCTCATGGCGTTCTATCTCGTCGAGCGGCAAGGCGCGACAAGCTACGCGGGCACAGACGTCGGGCAGCTGCTGATCGACTTCCTCGAGTTCTACGGGACGATTTTCTCGTATGCGACGACCGGGATCTCGCTCAAAGCTGAGGCATTTGGGGAGTACTTTCTGGACCCGACGCTGACGATGGGCGCGAATGGCGTGCCCTTGCTCATGCCCCAGCTTGTCATTGATGATCCCGTGTATGAGGACGGTCAGCACAACGCTGCTGCCGGTGCATTTGCGATCGCGCGCGTGATCGCTGCGTTCGAGAACGCGTTCTACGCTGTCACGTTCCACCGCCCGAGCCGCTTCGCGCCCACTCCGCTGAGCCAGTTGCTGCACTGGACGGGCCACGGCGCTGACGGCGTCGCGCTCGACGAGTCGTCCGCATGACGGCGAACGCCCCCGCACCCTTTGTACTGTAGTAGTTGATGCCACACGTAGCAAGACGAAGTGTAGTAGAAGTAGCAGTCGCTGGCGTTCAGACCAAAAGAATCCTCATACACGAAGAACAAGACATTTTCCGTGCGATGGAAGACTGGTGCTGTCGCCATTTACTCGATTCTCGAGATTCAAACGAGTGCTGGCGCTGACGCTGCAGGTGTGACGTGACGTGGCGCATCGTGCTCGTGTGATTGAAGTTGCAGCCCGCGCATCCACGTGTCCCACGAGCCAACGTGGTCATCACGGGGCTCGCAGTTGCTTCAAGTTGTTGGCAGTCTCGACGCTTCGGCCTCGCGATCGAGATTAAGTTGTGCCGCAATTGTGGTACATGCCGTCCAGCAACTGTCACATTGCGTTGTTGCACGCCCCAACTTCAAGACTTTTTTTCTCTGTTTGTTGGTTGTCGGGTGTGTGTTGGAAGTGTGTTGGCGAAATCCAACACAGACTCCAATTTGCGCACTCGCGCCAACACACAGAGACGACACACAGACACTCACTGGTCACCAGCTACCAGCAGACGCGATCTCTAGAGCTATCGCCATCTCCAACCAACCATTCGCAATTGACCTCCCATGGCGCGCAGTCTCCGTGACTTCCTGCAGGCGATCTTCGACTTTCCCGACGACGAGGACGTCGTGACGCTACCGCGCGCGACGCGGTCGCCGCCGTCCTCGCGCTCGTCGTCGCGCGGGCCGTCGCGATCCACGAGCGCACGCGGCGACGACGCCGAGGACCGGTTGCCGTACTCCCCGAGCCGCCTCGACGGCGAGTTCAACGTCTGGTTCACGACCAAGCCGCTCGGACTCGGACTCGTGCCCAGCACGCAGATGTACGGCTCGTGGGAGGTGAGCTCTGTCGCTCCTGCGCCGTCAGAGCGAGACGAGGAGGAGCGCAGTCCGTGGAAGCGACAGGGCCGCGCTGGTCGTAGTCCGAGTCCGCCTCGCAGCGTCAGTCCATCACGCCGGTCGCAGCGCTCAAGCGGGCACATGTCTCCACGCGACGAAGCGCTGCTGCATTCGGATTATCACGATGAGCAAAGCGAGCGAAGCAAGATCGCAGTGGGCGATGTGATTGTGGCCATCAACTTCAGCACGCGGCAAGCACATCTTGACCGCGAAGACCTCGCGAAGTATCTGCGGCGTAGCGCGTGTCCCATCGTGATCACGCTTCGGCGACCAGCGCTGTACGGCTCGTTCGATTCGCATTCGCTCGCGACTGCCATGTTCCCGACGTCGATCGAATATCGCGGCCGACTAACGGAGCAGAAATCGTTTCACGGTCGTGCGTCGTCCGCACAATGGCAGCGCAATCTGCACCACGAGCTGTCCAAGCGGGGCAAGAAGACAGCCAGCGCCAAGACGACGCCAAGTGAGCGCTTCAAGATCAGCGTCCCAGCAGAGCCGCAGCCTGAGCCGACCAAGGCGCAGTCTCCAACCAAACAACAATCCAGTGGCTCGAGAAAATCATCAGCGCCTTGCTCTCCGTCTCGGCGTGGCACGGTAGACTTGAACGAGATGGGCGAGTTCACGTACACGTTTCACACATCGCCGCTGCAGCTGTCGCTTGCACCGTCGACGAGACTCTACGGTGCTGTGGAGGTATACGAGCCGAAGGTGCACGCACCCGCGATCCAGATCGGTGACGTGATAATGGCGGTGAACGGAGACTCAGCCATTTCGCAGTGGAGCACTGACGATGCCATCGAGCACGTCATGGATTTGCGACCACCGACGACGATTCTCTTCCGCCGACCTGCAGCCTATCGACGCTTTTTGGAGAAGTACTTCAAGAGCGATGTAAAGCCGTTGTCATCATCATCTACTGCGAAAGCGATGTTCCCTGATTCCGCTGAGTACAAGCGAGGAGGTAAAGCTGCGGAGCTGAAGAAGCAAGTCCGCAGGTACTCGCGAGACTCTGCGTCACGTCAGCCTGAGCCAACACCACCAATGTCAACGGGAGGACTGATGATCGACAGCTCGAACAAGGCTCCGCTCTCGAAGAAGCAGTGGGAGGAAATCTCGACCCACCTCGAATCGAGCGACCAATTCAAGCTGTGGACATCGGTATCTTCGATGTCGACGTCGAGTGGGCGCCAGGTTGGCAAACCCGTCTCATCAGCCTTCCTGACCGAGCGACATGTCCGATTTCTGTGGAAGCATCTGCCTCAGTACCTCGTGTGCAATGATATGGAGCTCGTGTATGACACGAGACGGCACGGCTTCAACCTGCTAAGCTTCTACTCTCTACTGGAAGACAAGGGACCGACACTTCTTGTTGTCAAGGACACACGGGATCAAATCTTCGGTGTATTCTCGTCGTCATCGTGGCGGCACAGTGACACTGTTTACGGGAACGGACGCTGTTTTGTGTTCTCCTTGCGACCACAGATGCGGACCTACCAGTGGTCTGGTATCAACGACACCTTCATGTATGGGCGACGCGACGCCATTATGATGGGTGGAGGCAAAACAGGCATCGCGCTTTGTGTCCAGCTCGACGAGCTGCGAGGGTTTTCGCAACCTTGTGACACCTTCGATTCGCCGTCTCTCATCAACGGAGAGAATTTCAACATCGAAAACCTGGAGGTGTGGTGCTTCTCGGGTCTACGCATATGAGCGGATGCTCGACTGAGGGCAGAAGCGACAGCTGGACAACATATCCACGCTACAAATCTCTGTCTATTCATCATCGAGTGCGCTCGATGGGTGTAAAATGCAAACATCTCTTTGACTGCAGACACTTCATCTACAATTCGTCTCCAAAAACGTTGCTTGCGGCAGGAGTCGCCGCCGCCGCAGCAGCCGCTGCAGTGCGTTCACGCTCTTCCATCAAACGCTGCTGGCGCTCAATCTCATCGTAGTCGATGTTGGCCACGACGTAGATGATGATCAACGAGATGATCGCCATCTTCACAAGCTGACGCAGATCCTTGAGAGTCAGACTCTTCACTGACGCGAAGAAAATCTTCGGAGCAAAAATGAGCAGGCAAAGCTGATCCCAGACAAATGCACCAAGCACGTCCAACGTGAGCATTCCCGTCAGGAGACGTGCGAATCGCGGGTCTGGCATCGGCACAATCTGAAGCACCTTGTTGAACAGCGGCATAGCCTCAGTGCACAACAAGAAGACACCCACGATGCTCAATCCAAGCGAGTAGAGAAGCCCAGGGTTCTCTGTCATGCTCTTCATGAAGGGTCGGCCCTTGTAATTCACAGCGCAGACACTAACGGTCTGCACTCCGTTGATGAGGAAAATCACGGTACTCATGACGTTGGGCTTGAACTCACCCGGCTTCGAGTGCGTCATATCACCAGCGGGTGTGTACTCCTTGGCCAGCTCCGTGAGGTAGATCATGCAGCCAAGGTGCAACGCAAACTGACCCACAAGGCTGGAGAACAACGCAGGGTGGAAAATCGATGTCAACGGACGCACAGGCGAGAGAGTATCCAATGGAGTCGCGCGGCTCAGCGTGATGCTGGCGACAGTCGAAATCATACCAAGAGCCATAAGCTGCGAGTTGGCGTACTTAACTTTGTCAAGATACAGAACCGACAGCGAGTACGAGCTAATCAAGCAGTTCACCGCGAGAATCTGGTACATCTGCATCGTCGTCACCAGCGCGCAACGGCCTTGTCGAATAATATCGACACATCCCTTGATGGATGGAGCACGCGATGTGAACGGAGAAGCAATCGATGCATCGCCAAGCTTCACCATCGGCACTTCACCATCCTCGAAATCGTCCATGTACTGCTGGAGAGCGGCATTGTTCGCGAAAGCGGCAAAACCCTTCGCACCGGTACGTTGAGCCGCAAGCTTCTTGTTTTCTTCGGCCTCTCGCTTCGCAAAAGCAGCAATTGCCTTGATGCGAGCGAACGACTCGCCTCGAGCCTCGCGCTCACGCACGTCCGCCTCGATTTCCGCCTGCTTCTTGCGCATGTGCTCCGCTCGCTCTTCCTTGGTCATTGTCGGCACAAAGTTCTTGTTTCTCTGCGATGCCTGGGCCATGAGCGCCTGCTTCTTCTTCGCAGCTGCCTCCGCCTCCGCCTTCTTCTCCACGTCGAGAATGAGTTCCACGAAATCTTTCTTTTCCTTGCAAGCAGTGAAGTCAACATTCTTCTGCGCCAGGCGCTTCTTCAGTGCAGACACATGCAGCTTCATCAAATCCTCGCGAGTCGCCTTGACGTCGGCTCCACCCTTCTTGTACTTGGACAGACCAGTGATACTCTTGTCCGCATTGGCTGATCCGAATCCGCCGAGCAGAGCCACACCGATGTGCGCCTGCTTCAGTGCGCCAACATCGTTACCACCGTCGCCACACATCAAGGTGTGATGTCCAACCTTCTTGAGGCACGTCAGAACCTTCTCCTTCAGCTCCGGTGTCATGCGAGCAAACACACGAATCTTCGCCAAGTTCGACCAAATAACGTCATCAACTTCACCCGCTGCAGCCAAAGTTTTTCCGTTCACACAGAGATCGTATTTGCGCACCAGAACAGCCAAATCCTTGCTGATATAGTCGACAACAACCGAATCGTCTTCAGCACGAGTCCACACAAGGCGCCCAGTCTCTTCTTTCTCTGTCAAAATCAGCGCCGGTCGAGTTACAATGTTCACTTCCTTTGAAACGTGAACTGCCGTAAGCGTTGCATCACCAGTAATCATCGAGACCTGGTGCGAGCTGTCCTTCAACTTCTGAATGATTTCACCGCTATCCTTGCGAACGAGACACTGGAAGACAGCAAAGCCAGCGAACTCGAGGTCGGATTCAGCCCACGAGCGAGGTTTGTGGGCAATCTCTTGCTCCGACAACTTGCCATTGATATCCCTGTATCCGAGAGCGAGGACACGCATTCCACGTCGCGCGAGGCTCTGGTATGTTGGCCAGTACCAATCTGGGATCGCACCAGCACGCATCAAGTTCGCCAATGCCTCCGGGCTGCCCTTGACAAGAGTACGGAATCGCTGGCCACCTTCACCAAGGTTTACCTTCGCGACAACGCTCATTCGCTGCAGCTTGGACGCAAAATGGTTACGATGGATGATCTGCACATAGACATCCTTCTGCTGGATTCCAGAGCCCCAGCGACGCTCACTCGCGCGTTCAAGGTTCTGGTTGACGTGGCAGCGCTTGCTCGCCGCATCGAACGTGAAATCGATCGCTCGGATAGAGGCTTCCTCGACAGGATCACCCACCATCTTGCCATCGATCTGGACGAGCGACTGGCAGCCAGCAAGAACGAGGCTTGCGTGGATGTTCGAGGCAATCATTGGTACGTGAGGCACCACCTTATCATCAGGGATGTGAGTCTTTGGTGCTCCTGTAGCCAGGTCTTCACAGACGACGCCAACCGCAGTCAGCTGATCAGTTGTCAAGGTACCAGTCTTGTCGAAGAGGCAAATATCAACCTTGCCAGCCAATGAAATTCGGAACGGCTCTGTGCAGAAGATTGCCAGCTTCACAAGAGAAAGCAGAGCCGAGTTCACAGCCATTGCCGTCTGCATGGGGAGTTCAGCAGGGATGACACTCGTGATGATCAAAACACATCGAAGCAGCAGCTCGAAAGTGATCTTGCCCTTTTGGGCGATGCCATGACGCAACACGTAGCCGGAAGATAGGAAAGCGAACACCATGAGCAAGAACACGAGGCCATACGCATCCCACGAGCTGCCCGTGACCTTGCCACTGGAGAACTCGATCATACGCACGAGCTTACCCTGGGACGACGAGAAACCAGTGCGCAGAACATACGCCGTGCAACCCCCATCAGGGGCACGGGGAATCTTCTTCGATTTCTCTCCCCCCGTGTTTTCGCTCTGCATGATCGTCGTACCGCCGAAAAGGAGATGCACCTTGTGAGCTGACTTCATGTCCAGCGATTCGGCGAGGTCTTGCTCGTTCATCTTGGAGCCGATCGCTTCCTTCATCTGGGGAACACTTTCACCAGTCAGCGTCGCCTCATTCATGACGGCTGATCCTTCCAGGAGCAGACAATCGCACGGCACACTGTTGTCAGGGTTATCCCCTTCGGTCTCGCGCTTGATGGAGAGAATGTCTCCGGGCACAAGCATTTCGGAGCTGAGCAGCGACCACTTGTTCTGGCGGAAGACATACATGTCGCGAGGCTGGTTGCCCATGCCTCGCAAGGTCTGCAGGTTCTTCAAGCGACCCATCACAGTGACGCCTTCGAACATGATAATCATGGCGAGCGTGAAAAGCGAATACTGCCAGTACTCATCGAGCATGTACAGACAGACGCTGAAGACCTGGAACACCGTCAGGGGCTCGAGCAACTGCTGCTTGAACATGTCAATGAAGTTGGGCTGCGGGATGCTGAACTCGTTCTTGCCGTACAGCGAGATCTTGGATTGGATTTCACCTTCGCTCTTGAGACCAACCGAGTCGACGTACGTCTTGACAGGATCCGTCGTCGGCGCCTTCAGTTTGCGGAACACGATGCATTTCTTGTCCTCGTCCTTCTCAGCGATGTACTTATGCTTCTGGAACACGAAGAAAGCACGGCGCTCCGCGTCATACTCCAACGGAATGATGCTGCTCTTGCCCTTGAAGCTGCGAGGAACGACCATCACATACGTCGCGTTCTCGAGCGACTGCGCAGGCGCATACTTGATCAGCGCCAGCACTCGCACAGACCAAATCTGAAGCAGCACCATCAGCACGTGAAACGTGGTCGTGCCGAGCAGGTACAACAGCGGCACGATCGCCGGAAGAAACGGGTTGGGCAACGGCGGCCCCGCCTCGTCCTGGTTCATCAGCTCCGTGTAGTTGATGCGGCCACTGATATCGTCGCGCACGACACCCTGCGACAGCGACGCAGCCGCGAGCCCCGCGGCGTCATCCGCCGTGCTGCCTGGCGCCGTTCCAGGGATCAAGACGCCCGACTCCTCAAGCTCCTTGATCGCCTGCGCGTATGGCTCTCCGATCGTGAGCAGACAGTGGTAGATCGAGAACGCGTACAGCACGAGGAACGGCAGGTGCTCGAGGCCGTAGCCCAGGTTGAACGGGTTCACGCGACGCCGATGCAGCGAGAGCCGGCGGATCGACTTGCCCGTCCATGATGGCGGCGCAGGCGTCGACATGTTGTTGGCACTCGACGTCAAAAGTTGTTGGTTTCGGTTCTTGTTGGGGTTCGTGTCTGTTGGTCGTTCGTTGGAACCCACGCGTGCGTTGGTTTGGCGACTTGGGCGACACGT
Source organism: Pythium insidiosum (assembly GCA_022836835.1). Classification (NCBI taxonomy): domain Eukaryota; phylum Oomycota; class Peronosporomycetes; order Pythiales; family Pythiaceae; genus Pythium; species Pythium insidiosum. The sequence goes on along the minus strand of JAKVDI010000026.1, from coordinate 42,258 downwards.
TCGTTCCACTGTTTCCCAACAAATCACAGACGTTAATGCGATGACGCGTGTTGGATATGCCACAGACGTCGTACCAAAGAGCTGTCGTGGACTGCTTGTCGTCTCCTCCGAGCGAGATGATGCCCTTCGTGTTCCCTTGGCAGCCTCTTTCGCCTGGTGGAGCCAAAGGCCGATTGGATTGGAGTGGGAAAACACACGACGCGCGTCCTCACATCACAAAGGGCACGTCATCATCGTCCCTCTGGAAACCGCACCAATACCGGTATCGACTCCCAACTGTACCCATAATGCGGTACCAAGGATCCCCCAAAAGACACAGATCCAACGCTGCAGTGTGAGTGCATTGAAGCGACGCTGTGTTGGGCGACAGACACCGAGCCGTCTTGTCGACCCCAATGATGCCGTCTCCATGGCGCTCGATGGCGGTATTGGCATGGACAATCGCCGTAACGCACAGCGCACCCGCTGCGTTCAAGTGTCCGCTGGCCATCTCGCCGGCGACTCTCACGATGGCATGCAGCGAGCACTGCCCCGACGCCAGATCGCCGTGCCTGTATCACGCGACCATGGCGGACTGCTCGAGGTCTGCGACACCAGCGAATAGCAGCACTAGTGTCGTCGCGCCCAGCATTTGTGTCGCTGGTACAGGCGGCTGTGCTGTCGAGTGCTTGGCACCACTCGGAGGCACTCAGAATGACGCGTGGACGCTCATGATCACTGACGACGGCGAATACTGTCGGGATCTCGCTGCCCGACGCGGTACAGCGCACTTCTGGGTCGCAAAGAAAGCGGTTTCGGCGCTCAGGAGCATCTCGGATCTCACGTTCCCTCCGACGGTGCAGACGATGTACGTGTGTGTGCGTGAAGTCGCTGCGGGTCCCGTGAACGCAGCTCAGTCGTTTGTGCTCCCACTAGAACCATCACAGGGAACGCGTTGCCTATCATCGATAAGGCCATCGACTACCCTGTCATTTTCAAGAATGCAGTCGTCAATGTGGACACCAAGAAGAACGCGTTTCTCGCGAACGCGACTGGCGCAACTGCTGTGCTCATGGAGAACCTCAATCTCTCAAGCTTGACGGCGGTTCCACTGCTTCCTCGCCTGCAAGCACTGTTCGTAAAAATCAAACTGCCGCAATCACTTATGTTGCTAACGTGCGTGTCTGTTTCCAGACAGCTCGCCAACTGTATGCTCTCTCAAGTGCCCACAGGCGTAGCTTCGCTACCAGCGCTAAAGAGGCTGTACGGAGTCACCGTCTCTGTATTCTGACGTGTCTGCTCACCGCCCACCATGAACAGGGATTTGGCCCTTAATCCGCTCGTGACGATCCAGCCAAAGACGCTGCCCACGACACTCGAGGATCTGTACGTGAACACACGTGTTGGAAGTCTATTGCTCTGCGCGTGACGTCGGCATCAGTTGTCTTCAGGATTGCTCGCTCGCGACGCTGCCAAGTGACATTCTCCGCATGCCTCGACTTCGGAAACTGTGCGTTGTTCTTGTCACTCAGGAGTCATGAGCTTGAACTCATGATCACGTCCATGTCTCTCCCCTTCAGCGACCTCGCAGGGAACGTGTTCGCGCTGCCGCCGCCTGGCTCGTTACCACTTCAGCTGGAGCAACTGTGCGTCTCTTTATGGCTCTTGACTGTGTGTTTGCTATTTGAACTCATGCTTTCGCACTGTAGAGTCTGGTGGGGACTTTATCACAAGCGCCTTCCCGCTGACTTTGCAAACATGACGCGCCTCCGCATTCTGTACGTTTGGAGAGTGGACGATTCCTGTTGGATCGTGCTAAACTCGACTGAATTGACACACAGTGAAATGGGATGGAACGATTTCTCAGACGCGACAGCGCTCACTTCACTGCCACCGTCCATCGAGCAGCTCCATCTCATCAACGTCCAGCTATCGATACTGCCGTCATCGTTCTCAAAGCTCTCGAACCTAACGTTCCTGTGCGTTTTTGATCAGTAATATTGTGAGTTCATCGTGCTCACTCGTCGTCTGCTCTTTCCACAGAGACGCAAGCGTTAACCTGTTGCAGACGCTGCCAAACGGAGTGTGTCCACCGACGCTCCGTCATCTGTAAGTGCTACCTCCATCTCTTGTCTCGTCACCTTCGACCACCAACTCACATCGCAACCTCACAGCAATCTCTCCGTCAACTACCTCACATCCATCGACTCGGACGCACTGCCCTCGTCGCTCCAAGTCGTGGATCTCGCGGTCAACTGGCTGTCGACTGCGTCTGTCGACAAAGCGCTTTCGTCGCTTCATCAGGTTACGCAACTGTTTCTGCACGACAACCATCTCGACGCGATCCCGCAGCAGGTTTTCTCGCTGTCGTCACTGCGCCAGCTGACGCTACACCGCAATCCCAACATGACGCGCCCACGAGATCAGCAGCGCATCACGCTGACCGACGCACAGCGCCAGTTTCTTGATGCGCTCGAGGTCTTCGCCATTGATGCGACAGCGCTCGAGACGCGCTGCAACTTTCCGGTCGCGCTTCGCAACACATCGCTGCTTGTGTGCCGTACTGGCGACACGTCGATCAAAGTTGACACTGCCGAGGGCGCCAAAGGCAGCGGCAAAAGCGGAAACACGTCGCTGATCATCGGCATCGGGGTCGCGCTCGGCGGACTACTCGCGATTCTCATCGGGGCTGTTCATTGGAAGCGGCGCCAGCACAGCGCAGCGGGCGGCGGCGACGAACACACCAAGCCGCCGGTTAAAGCAGGGGCGTCAGGACTGCCGACCACGGAGTTGTACGTCGTGGAGAGAGATGACGGTGCTGAAAGCGCTACCAGCTACGTCCAACTGCAGACACAGGGTGAGATCGACAGCGTGGCCTCGTCATCTGCGTCCACAGTGCGGACGACTACGACCACCAAGCGAACGACGACTGTCACGACGACGACGCGGGCCGCTGCCACACGCCACTGCAGCAGCACGACCACGACCACTACAAGCGGCAGCAGTAGCACCCATCAGCACGCAGAGTCGGCAGCGATGTACCTGCAGACCGTTAGCAGCAGCAGCGGCTCGTCGAGTGGCACGATGTCCAGTCGCCTGTACTCAATCTGGGACGACCAAGAGTTACTCTCGTGGCGGCTCGACTTCATAGCGATTCAGGATGAGGAGCTCTTGTCCACCGGGATGTACGGTGACGTCTGGCTCGCCACGTACCTCAATCGGCACGTCGCTGTGAAGCGGCTGCGACGCAATCTCAGCGACCGTGGAGGCAGTGCGCTTGTGCTGTCAAGCTCGTCTGAAAGCTCGGGGCTGCGGTCGAGCCATGCGAGTCTCGCGAGCAGCAACGCTAGTGGTCGCTCCGAGCTGCAGCAGTTTGTGCACGAGATTAAGTTCCACGCACACCTGACGCACCCTAAGGTCGTCGCATTCCTCGGGGTCGCGTGGACCATGGAAAGCGATCTGCAAATGGTGCTCGAGTTCATGAGCAACGGAGACTTGCGCGCATACTTGGCGTCCATCCAGCCAAAGATCGAACCGCTCGACGGTGACGGCGCAACACACCACTGAGACGCGTGGGCGCTGCAGATCGCCATCGACATCGCCGAAGCGCTCGTGTATCTCCACTCGCTCGCGCCGGCAGCGATTCACCGCGATCTCAAGTCCCGCAACGTCTTGTTGAGCGAGAGCATGGACGCCAAGATCTGCGACTTCGGCGTCGCTCGATTGCTTAACGACGACGGGAGCTGTTCGCCTGGGGACGACGACGGCAAGCGCTTCGACGAGGAGACAATGACCGGTGGTGTTGGCACTGCGCGATGGGCGGCACCAGAGGTCATCATAGGGCAGCAGCGGTACACGACGGCCGTTGACATGTACTCGTTCGGTGTCATTCTCTTCGAGCTCGACTCACGGGCACTGCCGTATGCCGACCAGCCGTCGTTGCCCGAGTCTGCGCTACTGAGCCTCGTGTGCAGTGGAGAGCTTCGCCCGCAGTTCCGCACGGCAAGTCCGCCCGAGATCGTTGAGCTCGGAGGGCGCTGCCTCGCGTTCCAGCCGATGCTGCGGCCAAGCGCGGTCGAAGCCGCGTATGTGCTGCGCCAAAGCCTCGCTCGCTGCCAGCAGTCGTCCCACATTGCGTGATGATGGCTTTCACTTGCTCTTTCTCAGTCCTGTTCTCTTGGCAGAACAACGCGACTGCGACAAGAGGCCGCAGAGTCAGCGCAGAGCAATGCCTCGAGGGACAAACAAACACACACTGTGGATTGCGCGATGTGCAGACAAAGAGAACACCAGCGGCTGAAAGACGAAATACATGACACTTGTATTGAAACGTTTTGGCGCCTCCAGTCGATGGCGCGACGCCAGTGGGAGCTCGAGCAAGAGCTGCAGCGGTTGCGCTGGCACCTCGCGACATCAAGTCTCCACGAGTGCGCGTCTCCAAGCAGTACAAACACCGCCACCACGACCCGAGATTCGGCAGTCAACGTGACGTTGCTGCCCAACATCCCCACTGTTATGTTGCCTGATCTTCCCGCATCGACTTCGTTTCCGCCACAGCTCCCATCCTGGACAACAACCGACAGTGAGAACATGAGTGGCAGTACGCTGTTGGTCATGATGCTTCTGCTCGCAGTCCCAGCCATCGTTGTGTTCGGCGTCTTGCTGTTGTGGCGCCCGCGTCGTCGCGGATGCTGCCTTCCGGTGTGGTTCTCGCATTGACGCTAGTCACATTCTAATGGACGTGTTGTGGTCGATAGAAAGCTCTCTTGCTCGCGTTCAATTCGCGCCCGCTCCTGCGTCGGGTCCTGCAATGTTTCCCCAAAGAGCTGGGCGTTCATAAACTCGTCGTAGTCAAGATACCACACAGTCAGTGCGAAGCGATGGCGGGCCGTCGCACGCACAGGCAGCACTTCGTGCGGCACGCGCTGGTCCGAGTAAAACAGCAACAGTCGGTCCAGCAGAGGCGCGATCATGCGCTCCTCGCCTTGACGCTGTCGACGCACTATCCGAAGCGCACCGCCGTCGCGCTCGCTGTCCCAATCTGCGTTAAGGTAGAGAATCGCCGTGAGCTTGCGGCCATTGCGGTTAGGATTGTCGCAGTGCGTCGTGTACCGTGCGCCAGAGTCTCCAGGATAACACGTCACCATCGCCTTCTTGCGTAGCAGTGCACTGTGTTGCAGCTCTTCGTTTGTCGTCGAGAGTCGCTCGAGAACGAGCCTATCGAGCTGCCGCAGAGCCAGCGCGACGGACTCGGGACACGCAGCGTCTGTCTCGTCGAGCCAAAGCACGTAGTCGCCTCGCACATGCGCGAGCTGGTAGCGCAGATTGCGGCCGGTGTTGCCTCCCGCGAGCTCTCCTGGTTTGAAGCGAAGAACGGTGGGAACAGGGGCAGGCGGTCGAATCTCGTCGACCGGGGTCTCTGGTAGACAGTCGTCCTTTGTTGCTTGAGACTGCAGATAGATGGCCTGGACATCACGCGCTAGTCTTCCGCAGAGTTCTGCGCCGAGGAAACTCTCCAGCACAGCGACAGACTCGGTCTCAAGTGCTCGACCCAGCTCAGAGATCTGGCTGGAAGATGGAAGTGGAGGCAGCACGGTGTCCTCCGGTCGGTGCGTGACGATCCCGTTGATCGGTGGCGACAGGGACTGGACTGATGCGCTGATAGCGCCATCCTTCTCACTCGAGCCCACAGCAGAGCCGGTGGCGAGTGAGAAGAGCGCACGGTCTGCATCTCGAGCCACACGGTCGAGCTCGCGCTGGGCGGCATCGTATTCTCGAGCAGCGTTGTCCCGTGCCACAGCCATGATACTCACTTGCTGCTCAAGTTGAGCGACTTGTTCCTGCAGTTCCTCGGTCGTCCGTCGCAGCTGAGCGAATACGCGAGCGGCGCGCGCCTCAAGCGAGTTAGGATCGTGCATTGGCTGCTCCGCCGTTGCCTCCCCGCTTTGACCCGAAGAACGATCACACCGATCGGCGTAGAGACGTCGGATGAGACGCAGCCGAGAGACCGTTTCTGGTGAATCATGCGCCTCTGCCAGTCGAAACAAATCAGGTAGCGTCGCTGGAAGACCGAGCAAGCGGTAGCTGGACGCCTTCTTGCGCTGAGTAAACACTGGCGAGAGGTCGATGAGTGGAACGACGGACAGTGGAAAGCTGGAGATCAAGTCTTGTACACGACTCAGTTGTCTCTGCAGCGCGCTTTCTGTGGTAGACAGCCATGTCAAGAGCCACTGTTTGTTGACCCATCTCCATTCGAGAATGCCGCAGCCCCAGTCGTCGTGTAAGGCATCGGCATCTATTTCCTCAAGAGAGACAACCTCTAGCACGTGAAAACCTGGACCGAGAACGCGCAGTGCGCTCGTGGAGTCTCCCAGTGCGTTTCCAGTGAGACGATTCTTCTCCACTTGCGCGACGAACGATGGAGAGATACCGGAACAAAGCCAGACATCAATCTCCTCCAATGGAGGATCGCGCTCTCGACTCAATCGTAACAAATCATAGAGAGCTAGAAACGAGAGACGCGAGCTCCGACGTAGCTCAAGCGCACGGCACTGTGAACATTGGTGTACAAGCTGTCGAACGTCATCGTCGCTGAGATCCGAGTCGTTCAATATCAGTCGCTCCACGAGGTCACCGACGCGACAGCTCAAGCCACTCGGTGTCACCAATCTGACGTCCAAAAGCCTCAGGAATGTCTTGAGCAATGATGATGATTCCATCAATTTCCCTCGAATGATGGTGCGCGAAGGTAGTCGAAGTTCACTCCACCCGTTTCGTTGAAAGACAATGCTATGCCAGGATCGGCTCACTCGACTGGCGGCTTGCACCCATGAGAGATGGTCTAGGAATGGCAAGACGAGGCGCAGAACGCAAGAGGCGCTGACCTCTTGGTTGCCCTCGTTTGCGTGCGGAGTTGGTATCGATTCCAGCAGTCGATCTCGCCGAGTTCCCTCGTGCATCGATGACGGCTTGGATGCTCCATCCGTATCCATCCGCTCAAACTCGTGCGGCTCCACTCCGAGCTCCGTCGAGCCATCCTCGTCGTACCTCACTGTAAGGACGTCCTCCTCAATGGCAGTCACGACGCATGGGAAGCGCAGCGCGTCCAGCAGCCGCACGCCGCGCGTCCCGATAGCTGGGAGCTCGTGCCGCATCATCACCGAAGCGCGTTTGCACCCTTGTTCACGCCCTTTCCCGTCTGTCTCAGATCTGAGAAAGAGCACGAGGCATCTGAGGGCAAAGACCGAAGCTTGAGGAACGTCTGACCAGGATGGCGTTGCTTGTCTATCATCCAATCATCTCGCGCCATGTGTTGTTTTAGCCAATCATGCGATCTTCAATTTCGAAAGCAGGCCGCGCCTCAGCAAGCCACCAGCAGCCACCATCATCTCGTCATCAGCATCCGCATGCTCTGTTCTTGAGGAGTCCAACTCCTTCCTCAACCATTTCGGAATTCCCGCGCGCTGCCACCACCACCACCAGCAGCTCATTCTCCATTCTCCATTCTCCACTCTCTATCTTGGATACCACGATGGTCGCAGTCCCCGACAATCTCTTCCCGTACTCGACGCACGAGTCTATCAAGCGCGATGTCGCGGAGCTGCGCGCGTCCTTCCGCAGTGGCGTACTGCGCGACCTCGCTGCACGTCGCCAGGTGCTGCTGCAGTTGCGCAAGATGATCCACCACGGCCAAGATGCGCTGGTCGCCGCACTGCACAAGGACCTGCACAAGTGCGCGCTCGAGTCCCGCATGAGCGAGGTCTCGATGGTCGACCTCGAGCTCCAGGAGCATCTCGACTACCTGGAGGACTGGTCGGCGCCCGAAAAGGTGCCGACGAACCTTCCGAACCTTCCCGGTCATAGCTTCATTCAGCGCGACCCACTGGGCGTCGTCTGCATCATCGGCACGTGGAACTACCCCGTTCAACTGACGCTGCAGCCGCTCATCGGTGCCATCGCTGCGGGCAACTGCGTGCTGCTCCGCCTACCAGGCGACGACTCGTGCGTGCACACCAACAACGTCCTCATCCAGCTGCTTGACGAGTTTATGGACAAGCGTGTCGTTCGCTACGTGCACGGTGGCGTCGACGAGTCCAGAACGATGTTGGCGCAAAAGTTTGACTTGATCTTCTGCACGGGAGGCGAGTTCATCGGCAAGATTGTCGCTCAGGCGGCTGCCAAGACACTCACCCCGACAGTGCTGGAACTTGGCGGCAAGAGCCCAGCGATCGTGGACGAGACCTGCGATCTCGACGTCTGCGTGCGTCGTCTCGCGTGGGGATCCTTCCTGAACGCAGGTCAGACATGCGTGCGCCCAGATTACGTCCTCGTGCACCACAAGATCGGCGATCGTTTTGTATCCAAGCTAGAGGAGACGCTTCGTGGCTTCTTTGGGGAAGACCCCCAGAAGAGTGAGTCGTACGGTCGTCTGATCAACTCACGCGCCTTCGAGCGTGTGTCTGGACTCTTGGCCAAGGACAAGGCGCACGTCACAGTTGGCGGCCAGGTCGACGCGGCCGACCGCTTCATCGCTCCAACGTTCTTCAACTACAAGCAGGACAAGACTGCGTTCCTGTCATCGGCGTGCATGTCGCAGGAGATCTTTGGTCCGCTGCTTCCGATCCACTACTACGACTCGCTCGATGATGCGCTTGAGATCGTCAATGCCGGAGCCAAGCCTCTCGCTCTCTATGTCTACACCAGCAACACCAAGACGCGCAACCGCGTGCTGAACGAGACGAGCTCTGGTAGTGTGTGCGTCAACGATGCGATCATGCAGCTCTCCAACCCCCACCTGCCGTTCGGCGGCGTTGGCAACTCAGGTATGGGCGCGTACCACGGCAAGCACAGCTTTGACGCTTTCTCTCACAAGAAGAGCGTGCTTGTGCGCTCCACTTGGCTGGATGTCAAGGAGCGTTACTACCCGTACACGGAGAGGTCGGCCAAGATTATGGTGCCAGCCCTCCGACCGATTTCGCGTCGAACCAAGAGCTCCATCAAGTATGTCGCGTACGCGGTTGGATTGGCGATCCTCGCTGCCTCGATCAAGTACAGTCAGTCGGTGTTCGCCCGATTCACGAAGGCGTAGTCGTTAGACACGAGTTCCCGCACATTCATTGCTATTCAATACGTTACGTAAATGAGCACCCTCCCTGATTGTCAATCGCTCACACGCTTTTTGCGGTGCACAACTGGAGAGCCAGTCGACTGCGAAGTGACTGGCCACTGGCTGCTTTATCCGAGTCAACGCTTGGCGATAGCAACATGACTGGCGCTCCGCCCTTGCTTCCCACATTAAGCTTCGCAGGACTCTTCTCCATCGCCAAATCAACAGCAGTTTTTGGTCGCTTCATCGCGCGTTGGACCTTCGAAATCAAGTCATCAGTCTCGGATACCCTGAGCAACTTTAACCACATTGAGCGCCTACGTACAACGGTAATGGTCTCAGCCGTTTGGTTCACGGCCTCATCGAGTCGCGTCGCAGTGGCTGCGATTATCTTCGTAGTCTGTTGGTACGTTCGCGGCAACACGTTCAATTCTCATGCCCTCTAGTCAAGGGCGATTCCAAACACACCTGTTCGTAGGACTCCTTCAATGCAGTCACGTTCCCATCAGGAATGTCCACACCCTCAGGGGAGTTGGTCGAGGCCTCATCTCTGCAGTACCATTCATTCATAAGCTCTCCAATTGGATGGAGATCCACTCAATCAAAGCGCCGACGGTCTACGTACACGACGACCAACACGTCTGAAGACCGTTTCCGTGCGCTCTCAAGCTGTTCTTTCGTCTTGGTAGCCGCGAGGCGAGGAACCTGCTCCGATATATACACTGCGTTGGCATTGTTGGCCGATGACCCATACGGAACTGCAACGCCAGGCGTACCGACTCTCGCAGGGCTTGAACCACCGCCTCCTTGTCACGAAGCTCTTTCTCGAGTGCCGCGACTCGCTCAGACAACTCGTCGTCAATAGGAGCCAGGTGCTCTGCGGAGACGATCGGATCAGATCAACGGTGATACCGACCACACGTGACTTGAGCAAACCTTACCTTTCTTGGTCGGGTTGTACTGCCTCAATGCCGCGGCAAACACGCTCGCACAGAGATCGTTCACATGCGCTCGAAAGACCTACACGTCGCCTTGCGTTAGTTAGTTTATTTCGGACGTTCGACGTTCGGGTCGAGGCACCCAGAAGACGTGCCTCTTTCTGCGCAGTAGACGTCTGTCCGCAGGCCTCCAGCGCTGCGTCCACTGCCTTGGCAGCGCATTCCGTCTGCGCTCGCTTGAGCTCTCCGTACGAGTACCGCTCCATTCCGGCTGCCTCCATTGCGTGCGTTGCACCACTTTCAAAAGTGTTAACTTTCGCAGTGCGCGCCAAAAGTCAAAACCTTTGTCACCGCATACAAGTCATTCAAGTGGATCGCAGACAAATGCTAAACTAAATCAAGGGTACGCTACAGAACGCCCTCATCATCATCATCAGTTGCTGCACCTCTCGGTGGGTTCTTTGCATCAGACTCAGAATCTGAATCTCGCAGCTGAACGCCGTGCGCGTCGCAACATGGAGTATGCTTCCGCCTGGTGCTGTTTGCATTTGGACCCGCTCTCCGTTTCCCGATCCCATCTCCATCGTCGTCATCAACGCCCCCGTTGTCGATGCAGACGCGCAGCGCCGAGGCAAAGGCGCCCCCTCCTGCTGGAGGCGCTGGCGGAAGCGCTAGCGCTGCCCCGGCCGCGTCCTCTGCGCCCAGCTCCAACAGCACCAGCAGCACGATCGGCCCCACGCCGACAGGTTCGCCGGTTCTCACCAGTGCCATGCTCGCGGCGTCGCCCCCGCCGGCGATGAGTCTCGGTGCAGGGCACTTCACGGGGCATGCGCATCTCTTCGTGCCGCCGACGGTGCAGCTCCCGCAGCTCCTGCTACAGGGCAAGTTGATGCGTCGCGACCGCACGTTTCTCACATGGAAGTGGCGCGACTTTTATCTCGAGCGCCAGCGCCTGCAGTACTTCAACGAGCGACACGTGAGGAAGGGGGAGATGGTGCTGACGCCTTCGACGCCCGTCGTTATTCGCTTGCTCGATGAGCCGAAGGAGTTTGGTTTCCTGCTCTTTGTTCAGCATGAGAAGCACACGCTTGCCGCTGCGACCGCGCACGACCGTCAGAAATGGATCGACGCTTTTGTCGAGCACTTTCATGCAAACGTAGAAGACTGTCAGACAAAGAACGCGGTGCACGCGGAGCCACTGACGAAGCAAGAGAAGCGAGGCAAGCCCACGTTTGTCACGATCCCCGACCTCAGCAGCGATGATGAAGCAGGCGCACTGCGCGTCGCTGCTACCGGCTCCACACCCGATGCCGCTGTGCTGCCTGGTACGCTGGGTGAGCTGCATGTAGATCCCACCACTCGAGGTAGTCAAGCTGGTCGCATGAGTGAAGACGTGGGCAATTCGACGAGTGAGGCTGAGGCACGCGGAGGTGCTCGCCATCACGAGGTAATCCCAAAAGCAAGATTTGTGGCGCTCAAGGAGGAGTACTCGGCGATCACGTTCCCGCGGAGTCTCGCGAATGGGGATGTGCTCATCGGTGTCGCACCGCTGGTCCGTCGGATGGGGTGGACGGACGAGCGCATTCTCTCTGTCGGATTGTACGTTGATGGTGACACTGCGAGTCGGGAGCTTGGTTCTCGTCTTCAAGGTCGCTCGCTGCAGTCCCTTCGAGGGGACCAGTCATTTTACGACTGTCTAGTCTGGCAAAGCCGATTCCGTAGAAGCTACGTAGTTACCTCTCGCAAGCGGGTCAGCAAATCGGTTCTCTACGCGCTGCTGCACGACGAGTTGTCGCCTCGAATGGGAGGAAGTGCCGGCAGTGAAGCATTGGAAACGTTCCTTGGGCTGTTTGAGAAGTCGCTTCGCAAGGCCGAATCGATGGTCATCCGTATTTGTCCTGATGGGACGAATGGAACGCGAGTCGAGTTTCGTCTTCGCGGGCAACAGTACCCGCCGATTGCGTCGTCGTTGCTCGGGCAAAGCATCCAGTCCATCTTCTTCGATGCCAACTCCATCCAGCACGATGCCAAGCAACGATTGATCGAACGCTTCCCTCTGCTGTGGGGTTGCGGAGATCTAACCGACGGACATGGACGCATGCAGATTGCTCCTCACGCATCCTTGCCGACGAAGAACGTCGAGGTAGCTGAGAACTCGCGATTGACAACGCGAGATAGCATGGCGCTCGACGAAGCAGAGCTCGCTGGTGACTCCAATCGATGTCTAGAAGCTCCGCGCTCTTCCGAAAGCGAAGATGACGAAGACGACGAGACGCACTTAGTCAGAGACGGCGACCACGACGACGATTTCGACGACAAAGTGTACCGTGTCGACACTGATGACGAGGCTACTAGTAAGCCTCACCTTTCGAGGAAAGCGACACTAGATGATCTTGATGATCGAGAACATGAGCGCCTACGCCGGGAAAGCCGAGCATGTGGTGTGCAATTTGGTCCACTGGTTGATCGTGACTCAATGGCGCAATTCCCAGGTGATCTCCTTATCGATGGGAGCGCTTTGCTAGGAACGTGGTCGCAGCGTATCCGGACTGATTTGTCGGCTGACACAGCAGAAGGTCGTGCGGTCAGTGTCGTGTCAGTCGGGTTGTACGTTGAGCCCGGAGGTGTTTGTGACGCACTTCTCAAGTACAAGGGCCTCTCTGTTGGCAGCGTACTCCAAGATCCTGATTTCTTTGCTCGTTTCGCCGAAGGTGCATTCGCTAAGCATCTGGTGTTCCAAGTGCAAGACACAGCCATCCCGATCTCACGAATCGTTGATCATTTCGCCGCGCGAGTTCGTCGTCGAGGCTCGGGTATTGGTTTTGGAAACATACCCGCACGAGGCGGAAATCGTGACGTTGGGCTACGAACGCTCGTCGATCGCCTTAATGACAGCTCGATTGGTGAGCTCTGTCCAGGTGACGAGATGAAGATGTCAATTCTGGCTGATGGCAAGATCACCCTGTCCATCAATCGCAAGTCAGATGGTGACACTGATAGTGATTCGTTCGAACCGACGTCAGTCGACGGGCTCGTCTTGGCTACACCGCCACTTTCAGTACTCTTCCAGGGTGTATTCTATGGGTATCACGCAGTTGAGCCGGTCGCACGAGCACATCTCATGGAGCGTTTGCCACGACTGTTGGACATGGCCAAGGATGACCTCGCTCACACATACCATGACGAGATTCAATTGCTGAAAGAAAACTACAAGCGTCAGCTCCCAGAGCTTCGTCTTAAGGCTGGTTACTTGCTCATTTCCTACGAAGAGAGACCGAAGAAGAAAGCCAGCAAACACAAAGCAGCCCTGAAATCATCCACGACTGATAGTGGGCGAAGCGAAAGCGGTGGCACAAGTGACAGCGTTGAAAACCCAGTCGTCGTCTCCAAATGGTCCAAGCGGTGGTGTCGACTCGATGGAACAACATTCTCCTACTACTCGCACAAGGGATCCAACCGTGCGCGGGACATTCTTGACCTCACTCAGTGCACGATCGCCGAGATCACGGCCGCATCAGTTGAGGCATCGGCAGAACTAGCGCCTTTCGCCGATGGGAAGCGATTGGCAAGCGGCAGACCCAACATCCGTATCGCCATCACGAAGGCAAACGGTGAAGTCATTGCGCTCAAGACTGAGAGCATCTACGAGGGCGTGGAATGGCTCGAATCGTTGGTTGAGGCAAGTCATGTGGGCCGCGCTACTGGTATGAAGGGAGATGTCTACGCAGACTCGATGGAGTCGGTGTGGTCTGTTGATCAACAGCATACTGCATTGCAGCCCACTCCCCAGGGTGACACGCCACCAAATGTGCTGCCCTCGATGGATAGCAGCTCAACTGACGGTGCAATATCCAAAGAGGACGTCACGTCGCCCAACGATGCTGTTTCAATTGATTGTGACACAGCGCCACAGCGACAGAGGGCGCAAGGGCCACTTCCTATACAGCCTCAGTGGATGGAAGCGGACCCCAAGCGTGGATCTCTAGTTGCGTGGGTCATGGACGATGCTCGCAATTCCCTCATCCTTGCACTTCTGGTGTTGTTGTCGTGGTTGGTGACGTCTGCGTAGTTGATTTCCACCATTCGTTATGTTTGCATCATGATCTTCTGCGATCAAAATGGCACGGAAACACAAAAAATGAAACGACGTTTCGTGACGCTGTTGAGTTTAGCTGGCAACATCTCGCAATCATGACTGCTGCATCGCTTGACAATGGCCCAGAGGGCGAGAGCACTGGGAAGGAAGACATTCTGCAATCGCGACTCGAGCGCTGTCGCCTCCAAACTGCAGGCACGGAGCTCGATCTATCAGGTCTTGAACTATACGATATCCCTGCCGAGATTTCCGTCGGCTTTCCCACGCTTCGCCGCCTGAACCTCAGTCGAAATGCGCTGACTTCGCTTCCGCCCGACTTTTCACGTCAGTTTCCTCAACTTGTCTCCCTCAATCTGACGCAGAACGAGCTCGAGGAGCTACCAGAGCAATTTGGCACACTTCGTCATCTCCAGAGGTTGATGCTTGCGAGGAATCGACTCGTGAAGCTGCCCCCGAGTCTCCCTCGACTGCACAACCTGGAAGTGCTCGACCTATCGTGCAACCAGATCCAAGAGCTCGACGAAGAAATCGGGTATCAGCTCAACAAGCTGAGCACACTTCAGCTCGCGCAAAACCAACTTAAACAGGTTCCGAGTTCTTTCAACAGCCTCAGCGCGCTACGTGTCGTCGATTTGACCGGCAATGATGCGTTGGAGTTGCATGGCGTCCCCGAGAAGATCCGACGGCTGCACGAGCGCAATGTCATTGTCCACTCCCGTGCAAAGCGGCGCGAGCTCATCACGCGGGCTCTTCGCGTCAGAACGGCAGTGAAGCAGCTCATGGTTGTGCATGCACCTGGTCGAAGCAGCCCCACGAAAACGGGGGGCCATGTGGACAAGTAAACGTGCAGAGCGTGACGGTCAGATCAAGGGGACGGCATTCCCGGCCCATTCATTCCACTATTCGTTTATCCACCACGGGAGAAATGTATCGAAATGAATGAGACCAGTCTTCTCGTTCTCGAGCGACGCAATCGCGACACGAAGCTCTTCGGGGTCGAGCTCCTCGCCCAGCTCGAAGCACAGCGACTCGAACTGCTTGGTCGTGATGGCGCCAGTCTTGGCCTTGTCCAAACGCTGGAACACTGTTTTGAAAGCCTCGAAGCGCTCCTGCGAGAGCCCAAGCGCGGCATAGTCCATGTCATACGCACTCATTATCATACTTGGTGACTTCCGGTGAGGCAATTGTGAAGCGTCGCCCACACAACGGAGGCGAGGTTGAAGTGGCGTGATACGCGACCATTGGCTGAAACATGGCCAATGGCGTGACGCAGTTGGCTGAAATTCAGAAGCACAAGCCCACGGAACGCTCAGAACCGCTGCCATCCAGCTCTTATCCGTTGGAAAATAGAGATAGAGCTCCAAGCAAGAGCGTGAAGACGGGTAGTGATCTTCTCCTCGCTGCGCTCCATGTGTGCTGTGCTGTGCTGTGCTGGCCGGACGACTTCAGCTGCTGGGCGCTAGGCCTCGTCCCGCCTGTCTCGCCCTTGCAATACCCCGGATAAGGCACGACGGATGCACAACTGCACCACACGCGTGATCGTGTGTGCGTCCGCTCTCCGTTGAGCCATCGATCATCAAACAGCACGGGTCCTCCGCCGCCCTCAAGGATCCACTTACTGAAAGCGCCTCAAAGCCGCACGCAACCTCCTCCGCCCTCCACAGTCCTCCACCGCAAGCGTCTCTCGTCTCCACCGCCGACTCCAGCCGTCGCACTTGCTGCTTGTAGGGATCTTCGAACCCTTCAACGTCTCTCCTTCCAGCGGGTCCACGGTTCGTCCGTGCTCGTCCTTCAGCGCCGGACTCGACTGGCATCGGCTGCCGCAGTAAATCCACCGACACCATGATGCCCGTTGCGCGATCCAAGTCGCAGGCGACCCAGATGAACAGCCACTCGAAGGGTGACAGCGCGACACCGAACAAGTCTGGCAGCCTCTTCCAGACCGTCGTGTTCTCTCGCAAGAACACGACGAGTGGGCCGTCTTCGGATCTCGCGTCGCCTGGCAAGAAGCCACTCGCTGACCTCAATGTGCCCAACCCGCTCGCGAGTATCGTGCACCAAACCGATCGCAACGGAAAGCAGAACGCCATCGTCACGACTGGTCGTGCCGGTACTGCGCGCCGCTTGCAGCGCGACGAGCACGATGGACCAAACGGCGGCAGCTTCCGCAACCTCTTCGCCAACATTTGGTCAGCGCTCGGCATCTCGGAGCAGCAGAGCCAGCAGGGCCAAGTGGGAGTCAATGCACTCGTTCAACAGAAAGCCACGCCAAGCAAGGGGTCACAAAAGAGCAGCCAGTCGTCGTCACGTCAGGTCGTGGAGCTTCGCAAAAGCGTGATCCCGCCGCAGGGCCCACAGGACGCAGGCAAGAAGTGCCTCGTGCTCGATCTCGATGAGACACTCGTTCACTCGTCCTTCCGCCCGACGCAGAACCCGGACTACATTATCCCCGTCGATATCGATGGTACTGTGCACCAGGTGTACGTGTGCAAGCGTCCAGGTGTCGACGAGTTTTTGGTCGACATGGCCAAGCACTACGAGATCGTCGTGTACACCGCGAGTCTCAGCAAGTATGCCGACCCGCTGCTCGACCGCCTGGACCCACACAACGTGA
This sequence comes from Pythium insidiosum, assembly GCA_022836835.1. NCBI lineage: Eukaryota > Oomycota > Peronosporomycetes > Pythiales > Pythiaceae > Pythium > Pythium insidiosum. The sequence goes on along the minus strand of JAKVDI010000026.1, from coordinate 25,525 downwards.
TCCGCCATCGCCTTTTCCGCGAGCATTGCGTGCAGTACGAGGGCAACTACGTCAAGGATCTCTCGCTTCTGGACCGCGAAATCGCGCAGACGATTATCATCGACAACTCGCCGATGTCGTACCTTTTCCACCCGCGCAATGCGATCGGATGCTCGAGTTTTATCGACGACATGAACGATCGTGAGCTGGACTCGATCTCTCGCTTCCTGACCAACATCCGAGCTGTGGACGACGTCCGTGCACACCTGCACACATGGGATGCCAGCTACTAAGCATTCGTCCGACCGCCCCGTCACGCTGTGCATCCCCCCTTCTCGCTCTTTCCAGTGACGTAGACCAGGTCGTTCGCTATGAGGCAACAGCGCCGTAATATATGACACCAAGATGCGACCACCAAAACTCTATATTCTCGTTTATTGTGCCAATGCCACAGAAGGTAACCTGCTTCTGACCTTTGCCCCATCCACTTCTGCATCCAATTTTACACCCACCACGGAATGGGATTAGACGCTAGCTCTCTCTTTCTATCTCTTCTGAAGAGCATTCAAGCAAAACACTGACACAGCCCCACGGAAGTCGACTCCATGAGCGACTCGACCGCGGTCGCGCCGATAAACACACGGCGCCTGCATGGAACAGCCTCGAGTCAAGTGGCGTATGGCAGATCCTGGGCTGAGGACTTGCAGAAGTACCATGTGAGACCACTGCATAGCGTGGCCTCCGAGAGACGCGTCTGTCTAAGTCGTGAGTGAATGCACAGGCCGCGAAGGCAACGGTGCCATGGCAGTCCGAGCAGCAGCACCCGGTCAAGCACGTGACGCGCTACGAGAAATCTCGTGAAGAGCGCGAGTACGATCTCATTTTGGGCAAGTTTCGCGACGCGGAGCGCGAGCTTCAGCAGCAGCAGGACGACGTCACCCACCGGAAGCAGTCGCTTGAACACAGTCGGGTACAATATGCCTCGATGAGCTGAACGAAAGCGACCGGCTCATTTCTCTTGCAGGCCAAACAATTGCGCAATGTGCAACGCTTCCACGTGATTCACCACTCACCAATGTACCCTGGCGCGAGAGACCCCAAGGACCCAGAACCAAACCGACCACGAACCGTCCGGCGCACAAGCAACGTGGACTACAACATCGTCACGAACCAGCCGAGCAGCGCCGCGTCCAGCAGTGAAACCAATGCGACGAGGTGGGTTTGGTGACGACACAAGAGAACCTTCTCACATGGATCTCATGGCTGCCTGATGCCTCTGAATAGCCCTTCAGCCTCTCTGTCCAAAGCTCGAATGCGAGATTTCAACATTCTCACCAACAAGTAAGGCGTGCCTTGGGCACATGCACAAACACTGCGTGTACACCTGTGTAGCTGAGCTGTGTCTGACCGTGTCGTACTAGGTACCATCGCCAGCACGATGAGCGTGAACGCAACGAGACGCAGGCAGCCAAGCATGCTGCAGCCGTCAAGTTTGTCAAGACACACGATTTCGACCCCGTGCGCATCCGCTACTTCGACGACGATAAAGAGCAAGCGTTCCTTGTTCGCCGCCACGACGAGCAGTTGACGCACGGAAAGGACCGTGTCTCAAAGCTCCCTCCACGAGAGCGGCTCTCAGAAGGTCGGCTGTACAACATCCTGAACCAGGACGTCCTCAATGCAGCCGAGATCACGCGCTTTCAAGACGCTGCAGACCGAGCATTGCACAAGATGAAGAAGACGGAGTTCGAGGCGCGCAAGCGCCTGGACGGCGAGCGGCAACTGGAACTCGAAGACACGCGCTGCCTGAATCGATTCGCACACGAGCGGCACTCGCAGTCATTTGTGCACGGCTATGACCCCATCACGAACGAGTCGTTCGATGGTGTCCAATCCAAGGAGCGCGTGCGAACGAGGACGCACGCCGCTCTGCCTGCTTGGGACGTGCTACATCACGGTGTGCTTTCAACAACGAAGGTGTCTAGTCCGACCCATGGGGCAGCGCCATCATCAGCCACAGCTGCACCGCAGCGTCGGTCCGACGCCGCTGAACCGGATACGTTACGACGAACGAACGTGTTGATTCTCGACCCCAAGGTACGAAACGCCGTCTGCGAACCTGATCATGCTTGAAAACAGAGCTGACACGTGCGCTGATCTAGAGCTCGGGCCCAGGTGTTGGCGTGCGAACAGGGGGCTTCACGTCCTGAACCTGCATGGGGTTCGCAAATAGAGTAATGAAGAGAACACTGTGGAAAATCACGAAAGCTTCGCTAATTTCTCGATTTTCGCGGTGCTGGTTCAGTACCATCCCAAAATGGCGCTGGTCGATCAAAACAAGACGGATACATCTGATTCAGTAGATTCCAACAGGGCATTGATATAAAGAGATATCGTTCAGCTGATGAGGTAGCAGACATCATTGTTGGTGACAAGCCGCGAGTACAACCAGCAATTTCGCACCGTTTCCAGGCGAGTTCCTTTTACAGCCTCAGCACTATACTTCTAGTTGAGGTGTGATGTCGTGCATAGAGAATTTGAGATTGACATGAGCATCCCAATACGGACCGCTCAGCTGCAATTTTTTGTCCCGCAAAAACTTGCCAAGACTCCAACCAAAATAAAAATGATTTTGGATATCCGAGTCATCCCTCCTAACTGTGTACTGCCCATGTTCATTATCCCAAGATGATTGTTCGATGTGATTCCACGAAACGAAGTGCTTGGGTTCAAAGTATAAAGTTTACAAGGCTACACGCGGAATGTGCACGCCATTTTGGAAAGAAGGACTGCAAGCTAAAGAGCGCTGAAAAACAGCTTCTAGCATGGGGTAGGGGTTGGACGAGCCTCACCCTAATTTGCGATTTTTCCTCTTGGTTTAGGTTCCATCATAAAAAAAAAGGAACCTGCTTTAAGGCATTTATGGGTTGGTTGCGCTAATCGGTTCTTGGGGGAGCCCGGTCGCGTAGGTTTGTGAACAAGGTTCATCCGCAGAACGATCGCAATCAAACGCGCTCACACAATGTGAGCGCATTTAAATGTGAGTCACATTCTCGCGATCTCGTTGCAGAGATTCTGTGAACGTAGTGCGCTAAGCACATGTTCGTCCAGTGGCTCGACGAGCAGGCTCGACCGCAGGGAGAACCGCTTCAGCATCTTCCTGCTCGATAGCGATTTGGCACTTGCGGAAACCATTGCAGATGATGTTGGTCGCTGGCTTGTTTCAGCTAGTTAGAATCCAGTCGCACAACTCGCCCTACTTGGCGGCCTCAGCTTGAATGGCTGTGCACTGTCACGATGGTCATGGAGCTGGCGCTGCACCGCGGCAACCCCAGGCACTGCGAAGATGAGATTTAAACGGTCGATTCCATGCGGCATCGGCTGGCTGACACGCTGTCGTACACGAAGCGGGATCCTTCACAGAATGAACATCAATAGATCGACCGAATTGATTAATTCCATCGGCCCAATGGCCTGAACGTCGCCGACAAGCAGCAAGACAGGCTGCCACGGTGTCGTGGAGCAATTCAAAATCGCTGGCTGGCGTATGGATAAGCCAGGACGAGCGCTACCGACAACAAGAGAGCTGTCGCTCCCTAGTCAATCGGATGTATGACTTACACGAGATTCTCGTGTCGTGGAGTCGATCAAGAAAACAGGTACTTGGCGTATGTAGGCTGTTCTCCTGGTCGTCCCGAACAACAATAGACTTGATCGGCTTGACAGCACTTACTTCTTCTTGACTTGATTCCTAGATTGACGTTGAATCGGAATCCGAAATTCCTCTTCAGCCCTTCAATGGCGGCCTCACAACTCGCCAAGGTAACCAGTCGCAGACGTGTGTCGATTGGGAGCTTCTTGGACAGCGTCGGGTGCTTCCGTAGCCTCCTGAACGTGGTCTTCACACTCCACAGCGCTTCCCTTCCTTCCCGTGTGCGATTCGAGCCAAATGGGGTGTGTTACACTGGTTCAGACGTTAAGGATGACTTGATTTGAGTATACTTCCGTTGTTGAGACTGTTGAGAACCTTCTACTCGACTTTTCACGGGGGATTCAACCCTGACACGTGCAGCGTGCGTGACTCGCTGCAGGGTCTTTAGTTTGACGACGACGACGCTTGTGCTTAAGCCGCCTTGGTCTTCGCATGGAGCGCCACCATCTCCTCGATGAAGCTTCGACACACTCTGATCGAGTGCCCTTGACGTCCGCAGTGCTCGCACACCATCAACTTGAAGCAGCTCGACTTGCTGTGACCTGTCTTGCCACACTCCTCACACGTCTGCTTGGTTGAGCCTTGCGCTTGAGCTGGCTGAGCCGCAACGGGGCGTACTGGCTTAGCATCTTCAACACCGCTCGTACCGTCGATCTTGTTCACCGCTGGATCTGAGAAGTCCTCCATCTGACGACGCACTTGAGGCTTCTTCGCAGGGCGAATCTGAGCCGTTTCATACTGAATGAGCTTCTTCTCCAAGTCATCAATACTGTCGAATGGAGTGAATCGGAATTGCATCTGCAATGTCTTGTCATGCAACGTCTCGAAGAATTGCTGGATGTGTTCTTCAAGATCAGCACCACCAGCACGAAACTCGATCCCCGCCTTCATCGCGACTGCATTCAAGCGATACAGGTAATTGGTCGCGAGCTCATCAGTCTTCTGCGTGAGACGATAGTACGTGAGACGAGTAGGCGTGTAATCCGTGCAATACTTCTTGTGGAACGCATTCAAAGCTTCCTTCCAGTTGCTCTTCACCTCACGCGGTAGCTGCTTGAACCAGTATCGCGCAGGATTCGTGAGGTTGTCTGCGAATGCTTCTAGACGCTGCCTTGGTGTCCACCCGGAGATGTTGGCAGAGTGTAGGAACTTCGACAGCCATGCTCGAGCATCTTCAGCGCTTCCGCGTCCGCCGTCAAACGTCCGAATCGATACATTCTGCAACACAGTCGTCACATGTCGGCCAAACTGGTGGTTCGAGAACGGATCATCATGAGCTGTAAGCTCTAGATCGTTGTCGACGTCATGATCAAGCTTCCATGTTGCTTCCGGACGGGTTGGCGCGGCTGACGCGGATTGTCGAGGTACTTGTGCCGGCTTCTGTGGCGTCAGTGCACCCATCACCCTGGACAACTCTTCCATCGTCATATCGCCATCACCCACTAAGGCGAGCAACTGCTTCACAACTGGGTTTTTGGCCTTCACACGTGTTGGAGGTGTCGTTTCTACGTCATCGAAGTCCAGTTTTTGCTTCACATCTCCGGCACGCCACCTGACCGCGCCCATCTCGACATCTTCCGCGGGCAAACTCGCGAGCGAGCGAGCTGCCGTCTTGGCCTTGGTGTGTGGCGTGTGGACGTCGTCGGCGATCACGAAGTACTTCGGGTTGGCGTACTGCTTGCGGTCGGTCTTGTAATGCAGGATCGACGTCTCCCACTCGTGCTCCGCGGCAAGCAGCGACAACATGAAGGCCATGTCCGTCGTCATGCGCTCGATACTCAGGTAAACCACATCGTTGAAATTGTCTCGTCGGCGCGCTTCATAGCCACATGCCTTGAATGCTTGCTCGATGAACAGGACCGCTTCATCCGGCGACGCGAACTGATACTCCCGCACTGACATGTCGATATGCAGTGCGGGGTCGGGCCACCCCACCTTCCGGAGCTCATACAGCGAGAACCAGCTATCCGGATTTGCTGGCATCTTGAGCACGTGGTGCTGGTACCGAAGGCCTTCAGCACACGCTTCCGAGAACTTGTACACGCGATTCGAGTCGTGATCGGCGACTTCGATCACGAAACGAATCGCGGCCACGTCCGGGGCGACTTCTTCCTGCACCATCGCGCGGTGCTCCGACTCCTCCTTCGTCTCCATGTCGACACTCGAGCCGCGAAGATCTTGACTCGAAGAGGCTATCGATCCCGATCCTGGCATACGCACCAGTTGTCGTGGAGTCGATCAAGAAAACAGGTACTTGGCGTATGTAGGCTGTTCTCCTGGTCGTCCCGAACAACAATAGACTTGATCGGCTTGACAGCACTTACTTCTTCTTGACTTGATTCCTAGATTGACGTTGAATCGGAATCCGAAATTCCTCTTCAGCCCTTCAATGGCGGCCTCACAACTCGCCAAGGTAACCAGTCGCAGACGTGTGTCGATTGGGAGCTTCTTGGACAGCGTCGGGTGCTTCCGTAGCCTCCTGAACGTGGTCTTCACACTCCACAGCGCTTCCCTTCCTTCCCGTGTGCGATTCGAGCCAAATGGGGTGTGTTACACTGGTTCAGACGTTAAGGATGACTTGATTTGAGTATACTTCCGTTGTTGAGACTGTTGAGAACCTTCTACTCGACTTTTCACGCGGGGATTCAACCCTGACACGTGCAGCGTGCGTGACTCGCTGCAGGGTCTTTAGTTTGACGACGACGACGCTTGTGCTTAAGCCGCCTTGGTCTTCGCATGGAGCGCCACCATCTCCTCGATGAAGCTTCGACACACTCTGATCGAGTGCCCTTGACGTCCGCAGTGCTCGCACACCATCAACTTGAAGCAGCTCGACTTGCTGTGACCTGTCTTGCCACACTCCTCACACGTCTGCTTGGTTGAGCCTTGCGCTTGAGCTGGCTGAGCCGCAACGGGGCGTACTGGCTTAGCATCTTCAACACCGCTCGTACCGTCGATCTTGTTCACCGCTGGATCTGAGAAGTCCTCCATCTGACGACGCACTTGAGGCTTCTTCGCAGGGCGAATCTGAGCCGTTTCATACTGAATGAGCTTCTTCTCCAAGTCATCAATACTGTCGAATGGAGTGAATCGGAATTGCATCTGCAATGTCTTGTCATGCAACGTCTCGAAGAATTGCTGGATGTGTTCTTCAAGATCAGCACCACCAGCACGAAACTCGATCCCCGCCTTCATCGCGACTGCATTCAAGCGATACAGGTAATTGGTCGCGAGCTCATCAGTCTTCTGCGTGAGACGATAGTACGTGAGACGAGTAGGCGTGTAATCCGTGCAATACTTCTTGTGGAACGCATTCAAAGCTTCCTTCCAGTTGCTCTTCACCTCACGCGGTAGCTGCTTGAACCAGTATCGCGCAGGATTCGTGAGGTTGTCTGCGAATGCTTCTAGACGCTGCCTTGGTGTCCACCCGGAGATGTTGGCAGAGTGTAGGAACTTCGACAGCCATGCTCGAGCATCTTCAGCGCTTCCGCGTCCGCCGTCAAACGTCCGAATCGATACATTCTGCAACACAGTCGTCACATGTCGGCCAAACTGGTGGTTCGAGAACGGATCATCATGAGCTGTAAGCTCTAGATCGTTGTCGACGTCATGATCAAGCTTCCATGTTGCTTCCGGACGGGTTGGCGCGGCTGACGCGGATTGTCGAGGTACTTGTGCCGGCTTCTGTGGCGTCAGTGCACCCATCACCCTGGACAACTCTTCCATCGTCATATCGCCATCACCCACTAAGGCGAGCAACTGCTTCACAACTGGGTTTTTGGCCTTCACACGTGTTGGAGGTGTCGTTTCTACGTCATCGAAGTCCAGTTTTTGCTTCACATCTCCGGCACGCCACCTGACCGCGCCCATCTCGACATCTTCCGCGGGCAAACTCGCGAGCGAGCGAGCTGCCGTCTTGGCCTTGGTGTGTGGCGTGTGGACGTCGTCGGCGATCACGAAGTACTTCGGGTTGGCGTACTGCTTGCGGTCGGTCTTGTAATGCAGGATCGACGTCTCCCACTCGTGCTCCGCGGCAAGCAGCGACAACATGAAGGCCATGTCCGTCGTCATGCGCTCGATACTCAGGTAAACCACATCGTTGAAATTGTCTCGTCGGCGCGCTTCATAGCCACATGCCTTGAATGCTTGCTCGATGAACAGGACCGCTTCATCCGGCGACGCGAACTGATACTCCCGCACTGACATGTCGATATGCAGTGCGGGGTCGGGCCACCCCACCTTCCGGAGCTCATACAGCGAGAACCAGCTATCCGGATTTGCTGGCATCTTGAGCACGTGGTGCTGGTACCGAAGGCCTTCAGCACACGCTTCCGAGAACTTGTACACGCGATTCGAGTCGTGATCGGCGACTTCGATCACGAAACGAATCGCGGCCACGTCCGGGGCGACTTCTTCCTGCACCATCGCGCGGTGCTCCGACTCCTCCTTCGTCTCCATGTCGACACTCGAGCCGCGAAGATCTTGACTCGAAGAGGCTATCGATCCCGATCCTGGCATACGCACCAGTTGTCGTGGAGTCGATCAAGAAAACAGGTACTTGGCGTATGTAGGCTGTTCTCCTGGTCGTCCCGAACAACAATAGACTTGATCGGCTTGACAGCACTTACTTCTTCTTGACTTGATTCCTAGATTGACGTTGAATCGGAATCCGAAATTCCTCTTCAGCCCTTCAATGGCGGCCTCACAACCCGCCAAGGTAACCAGTCGCAGACGTGTGTCGATTGGGAGCTTCTTGGACAGCGTCGGGTGCTTCCGTAGCCTCCTGAACGTGGTCTTCACACTCCACAGCGCTTCCCTTCCTTCCCGTGTGCGATTCGAGCCAAATGGGGTGTGTTACACTGGTTCAGACGTTAAGGATGACTTGATTTGAGTATACTTCCGTTGTTGAGACTGGACTTGAGCTTGACTTGGTAAAATCGGAAGTCTTTTGATGTGGGGGTGTCGTGGACCTCTGTCCCCAACCCCCTTATGAATCAGGTCCCTCTACAAGGGACACTGTTCCTACTATTCCTACTCCTACTGTTTATTGTTATTTTCTCTTTGGGTAAACGTCATAACTACACATAGAAACTGAGACACCTTGTACGATGTGGACCACACCACACCAGTGCCTGGACCTTGTCTGAACAGCGTGGACCACTCCACCACACTCGGTCGGCGCGTCAGCACGAGCGTTTGGTCGGTCCGAACTCGTGGCTGTCGAGAGCACGTGCTCCCTCTGCACCCGTCGACTTCACAGTCCGCGCATGAAGCAACGCTCCTACACGATCCAAGAGAAGCGCGAGGCGCTCGTGAAGCTGGGGGTGGGCGTCTCCCTCGCGGCCATCGCCCGCGAGGTCGACGTGCCCGAGTCGACGCTGCGCGACTGGCGCGCCAAGTCCGACGCGATCTTTGCGTACGAGGGCCACCAGACCAGCAAGACCATGAAAGGTCAGGGGCGCAAGGAGCTGATCTCCTTTGCCCACGACCTTGTCGTATTCATGAAAGACAAAAGACGCGACGAGGAGGTGCGTAACGGCCGCGTAACGGCCACTCCATCACTTGACAGCCAACGTTCTCATTTTCGTGCGTTTTAGATTCTGTCTTCCATCCACCTCATTGAGTATATGAAAGAGAATTACCCCGAGTGGCTCGATGAGTACCTGAAGCGTCTTGATGACCCGTACAACGTACAACATGCGCCTTTGCCAGCGGTTTACACATCGGTACGCGGATGTTCATTACCATTTTCGAACGCGCAATTAAACCGCTTTCAGCCATGGTTTTTCTCGTAGGACGCCGTGTTTTACGAAAGAACCAACGGCGGAACTTATCGCCACGCGCGACGCTTTCGCCAAAACGTTCTGGAACGAATACGGTGACTACGCGCTGGGCGAGATTTTGAACGCTGACGAAACTGCGGTTTATTACGACCTACCACCGACCAGAACGTGGGCCGTCCGCGGCGGTTCGGCCCGCGTGATTGGAACCCAAAAGCACTCGGCGCGACTTACGGCCGTGATGACTGTGCGTGCGGATGGTAAGAAACTGCCAATATTTTTCATTGTGAAGGCACAGCCTGGTGGAACTATTGAGGCACAGGAGCTGCCAACATATCCGGCGGGCCACTTCTACACGGTACAAAAAAATGCCTGGATGGACGCAACGGCGTGGCGCTCGTACGTGACGGAGTTCCTGCTCTTCTACGTCGACGCACCGTCCGTGGTCGTGCTCGACAATTTCGTCGTCCACGTCAGCGACGCCGGCATCGACCTTGTCGCCGAAGAGGCGCACAGTGCCATCTTCCCGCTGCCCGCCAGCTCCACCTCCGTCTGCCAGCCCCTTGACGTCGGTGTCATGGGGCCGCTGAAGGCCAAGATGCGTTCATTGTGGCTGCTGGAGCGGGGCAAGGCGACGACAGCAGAGGACAGCAGAGGCCATACAAAACCGAAAGCAACGCCCCACGGATTTTACCGTCGTTCTCCGTAGTAATCAACCAAGGGCAAAACTCTGATGGAAGGTACCAAACAACGGAGGGAGACTTGTGTAGATGGGGGGAAATTGGGAGGTTTTATTCTGTGTTTATTCTGTTAGATGAGGGACCAGCCACCTGGCGACCCTCTCATTTTTGATGAGTGAAATCAGACTTCACACCAAAGACACACGAAGTGGTGTGGTGCCCTTGACTAGGGTGGACCACATTGGACGTGCCCCAAAGGCCAATAAAGGACATTCTCGGTGTATAGCTCCGTTCCACCACGCTGTTGAATTCGCGTTTAGCCCCATCCCAGACCGCTTCATAATCCCTTGCGCCTGTTTCCAGACGAACGACCCAAAGCCATGTCGTTCGAGTCAGTTTGCTGCGTTGCCTCCAGGTTTCTTTGATCGGTTGCACTATAATACAATGAACGGCGTTTGCTTGATGCCGTTAGAGCTAGGCAAGATCCGGTCACACGCTCCTTGTCTTTTCCGGCATGACGAACCCACACAGTCTTGGTTCCTCGTGCGCTGATGGAATGTTTTGGCAGATACCACAAAAATACGCCTACAGACTATCAATTTGCAAGTGCCACAAGAAATGCAACGAGGCTTACCAGTCTGATCGGCGTTAAAAGCCGTTGAGATCCCTAGTGACAGCATCTACGCACGCACTTGCTCGCCAAATGCAGCGGTGATGCGCTCCGCATCTGGTGGAGATAGCTGGCCTTGACGCCTCCTGCAGCGAAGGCTCAATCCGATGGCGACGGACAAACCCTTTCTTCCAGGGCCAGAACGCTGCAAATTGGCTTCCGTGCCTTCATTTCCAACTCTTGGTACACAACATTCTAGCAAGGCGACTATTCTTGACTCGGAGGCACGTCTGTTCTGCTTGCTGGATTTCACGGCAGGCTGGGTTTCACGTCGGACGAAATCAACAGTTTCCGCGTGGCCGACGCTAGACGTAGCCGTCAACGCACTTCTCCATCAACGTCCGTGAGCATTTCGCAATAACACTCGCGGTGTGCATATTTGCCGTCCCCAGGGCTGAAACGACGCCCGAATTCACGCACGTGCGATGTTGGACGGACAACACAACGGCAGCAGCGTGGACGAGCAAACGCCAAGCAGCAAGTGCATTTGGTCGTGAACTAAACCGGTCCATTGGTCTCTTGGAAGCAGTTTACTCCCTACGGGTGTCAGCAGCACATGTGCCAGGATCCAGGAACACAAAGGCGGATGCAGGGACTTGGCGCACGGTCACACCTACTTCACAGATTTGGGCTAATCTTTCTCACCTGTGGACTCAGGTACCGGTACCGCCGTCGGTCCGACACATCTACACCAACTTCTCAAGCACTTGCAGTCCTAAACTTCGGCCGCAAGCTCCGCCGCAACATATCAACGGTCATGGCGACAGTGGTCTGAGTGATGTCGGCAATGCAACATGCAGCGACTCCTCCCGCGCGGCGAGAGCGCGTCTGCACAGCTGGCTCTGTTTGCCCTGCATTGCTGGCTTGAGAGAGGCAACCACGCGTCAACCATTCTATCCAAGGTTAGCCACATCTCTTGGCATCATCGCGCCCGCCACGTCGGCCATCAACTGGCCCTGCAAGGGATGCGCCGGCTGTCTCCCGCCGCACAAGGACAGCTCCCCGTCACACACCGACACCTACGCGCAGCCCGATCGCTTGTCAACTTCGACTCGTACCATGAACGCGTACTCTGGGGGGCTACGGTCATGAGCTTCTTCGTTTTGTTGCGAAGATCAGAAGACACCGCCACTGGTGGAAGAACAGCCTGGTTCATCATTCGTCGCAGCGACGTGCCATTATACGACGCCAAGGGAGTTCCAACTACCGACATCAACCTGGCCTGGGCAGTCTCAGTCAGCTTTCGAGGTTCGAAAACAGACCAACTCGGCATGGCCACCCGCAAGACAGCTGACACGATCCGGGGACGCCAAATTGTGCCCTGTTCGTGCCGTCGCCGCCCTCACGCATCTATACGAGAAGCTCCGCATCGCCAAGGACACACCTCAATGCCAAGTCGACGGTAGATAGTCGCATCTCTCGTCAAGTGCTGCCACCAAGCTCTTCAAGCGCGCAGCAGCCACGGTCGGTGAAGCTCCAACGCGCTACAGCTCACACTCGCTGCGAGTGGGCGGCGCCACCACCATGTTCGCGTCCGGCGTTCACGACACGACAATCCAGCAACTCTCCAGCAACTCGGGGGCTGGCATTCGGACACGTTTCGCTAGTACAGCCGTATCGAGAACACCATTCTTACGAACGACATGGTGGGCGCAAACTGGAATCACTGATGGGGCACATGGTGTTTGCTGTTGGGGGGCTGACTCTGCGAGTCGGAACCACTGGAAAGCCCCATCAATGCATTTCATTTGCCCCAGCAACGTCTCGCACTGTGTATGAGGAAATCGGCGTTTTTGGGAAGACGGATCCAAAAACAAGTTTTCCGGAGAACGGAGAGGCCGTTGGAACGCGCGTTGCACGACGAGCCGCGAGCCCGTCGGGGCCTTCCTCCCCAAGTTCACTGTCGATTCCTCATCGAAGAGCACGAGTCAAGAGTTCCTCGAACCCCCCCATCGATGGGTTGCGTCTCTTATCACGTTTCCAACTCGTGTGGTCAAGTTGTGATCGAGGTTATCTGCTGATCACTGCGAACGTGCTTCCAACGCGTTTAGAACCTGTGCATGATTCTCCACGGCTTCCTAGAGCATCTTTAGTATCTTCATGTTAATTGCGCCTTGTGTTGCAGAGGTGGAATTGTGGAGGTCAGTTTGCAGTGATGCCAGCAGCGTCGCTCCAACACTTGACTAAATCGTGTTTTTTATCTCGGAAAAAAGCTCGTCAGTATAGCACTGTAGACCGGTCTGTAGGTTTTCATCTCAACGAGCTCGCTCCGAAAGGACTGCGAGTTGTTTGTTCACACGGCCGACAACCTGGTCCTGCGCGTCCCGAAGAAACGCGTTTACTCAAAGCTCTAACCGTGCTTCCACTTCCTTCACCAAAGTATTGACCGACTCGGCAGCTTGCAAGCAGGTGTCCTCGTCCGTGATACATCCAAGAGAGTGATGACGTAGCCTTCAATGCGCTGCTGAAGCTGGTGCACGTTGCGTTCAGCACACAGCGAATCAGGCGCGTTAATTACTCCCTCCACCCAGCCGATGCACGCCTCCATCAGTTGTAAGAATCGCACCTCCACGAATTGATGCGCCTGCGAGCTGAACGAGTGACGAGCTGTAGGCGCGAGCTGCGTTTGGAAGAAAGCGTGGAGCGCTTTCCGCATCACCTCTTAATCAACACAGAATCAGACTCGAGATCATGTGAGCTTTGCAAACGCAAATCAATGACGAGGAGTGGCAGCAAGCCGATGTGAGCGCACAGCGGCTAGCTCGTGATGGACTCAATTTTGGCAACTGTGATCGGCTGGGTCAGTGACCCGACAACGTGCCACGTCGTCTTCTACGTTCACACGTACAAACACATCACACCTACTGAACCCACACCATCCCTCGTGACAGCCCATTCCATATGCATTATATGCATTATGGATCTGATCCACACATGTACTGTACCAACCATGCTACCACATCAACCAACGCACTCCACTTAGCTTAGCGGGATCGGGCTGGGTCAGTGACCCGACAACGTGCCACGTCGTCTTCTACGTTCACACGTATGCATGTATGTATGGTATGTTGGTGGCCACACGTATTGTACCGTCGTCCTGAACGACGTACCATGTCCTGTCCTATCCTATCCTGTCGAGTCGAAGGGTATCCGGTCCTGCGATGTTCCGTCTTGTCGTACCCTGTCTTTGCCCTCCCTGGTCTTCCGTTCCGTTCCCTTCCCTTCCCGCTCGCGGTCGCGCTCGCCGCGGGTAGGAGGCGAGTGGGTCATCTGCTTCTGATGCGCGCACCACCGAGACTGGGATCGCGCTGCGAGTCACTGGTCGAGCTGCTTTTCAGCCTTCACTACCTCCATGTCTGCCTGTACCGTGTACGCACGCCGTGCATGTCCGAGTGAACTGGTCTGTTTGTGTCGGTGTATTACTGTGGGGTTCGACATCTGGACATCTGGGCACACCCACAGCCAGACTGCACAATGTGTCATGCATACAGTATACGTACTGGTGTGGATGCATACTCCGTGGTTGGTTCATGCAGCACAGTTCATTGGGCGTGTTGAATTGTAACTGGCGCGGGTTGGTTTGGGTCGGTTTGCTGCAAGTGTATAACAGTTCGTCCGAGTGTATTGTAATGAATTGTAGGTGTCGTGTTGGGGACGAGCTGCATGAGGGGGCGATGGTGCATGTAGATGTAGTCGCTTTACGTGAATGTGGTGTGTTGTGCACAAGGTGAGTGCGTTCTGTGATGGAAAGGAATGGAGCGTGGTCGGGGCGGGTGAGAAAGCGGTTGACAGAAGGCGGGGTTACCGGTCTTATGGTGTAATGGTTAGCACTCTGGACTTTGAATCCAGCGATCCGGGTTCGAGTCCCGGTAGGACCTCGTTTTTGCGCGCAGGCAACGGGCGAGGCAGTGCTAGGGAGCGACGATAGCGTGAGAAGCGTGTTGCGAGCGTGTGTGGCGCTGCAGTTGTAGCGCGGAGGAGGTAGGTCAAGTGCTGGTCTTATGGTGTAATGGTTAGCACTCTGGACTCTGAATCCAGCGATCCGGGTTCAAATCCCGGTAGGACCTCTTTTTGACAATTTACCACTTCATATACAACACACAGCATCGACCGCTCACCACTACTACACTCCACACACACGTACAAACACATCACACCTACTGAACCCACACCATCCCTCGTGACAGCCCATTCCATATGCATTATATGCATTATGGATCTGATCCACACATGTACTGTACCAACCATGCTACCACATCAACCAACGCACTCCACTTAGCTTAGCGGGATCGGGCTGGGTCAGTGACCCGACAACGTGCCACGTCGTCTTCTACGTTCACACGTATGCATGTATGTATGGTATGTTGGTGGCCACACGTATTGTACCGTCGTCCTGAACGACGTACCATGTCCTGTCCTATCCTATCCTGTCGAGTCGAAGGGTATCCGGTCCTGCGATGTTCCGTCTTGTCGTACCCTGTCTTTGCCCTCCCTGGTCTTCCGTTCCGTTCCGTTCCGTTCCCTTCCCTTCCCTTCCCGCTCGCGGTCGCGCTCGCCGCGGGTAGGAGGCGAGTGGGTCATCTGCTTCTGATGCGCGCACCACCGAGACTGGGATCGCGCTGCGAGTCACTGGTCGAGCTGCTTTTCAGCCTTCACTACCTCCATGTCTGCCTGTACCGTGTACGCACGCCGTGCATGTCCGAGTGAACTGGTCTGTTTGTGTCGGTGTATTACTGTGGGGTTCGACATCTGGACATCTGGGCACACCCACAGCCAGACTGCACAATGTGTCATGCATACAGTATACGTACTGGTGTGGATGCATACTCCGTGGTTGGTTCATGCAGCACAGTTCATTGGGCGTGTTGAATTGTAACTGGCGCGGGTTGGTTTGGGTCGGTTTGCTGCAAGTGTATAACAGTTCGTCCGAGTGTATTGTAATGAATTGTAGGTGTCGTGTTGGGGACGAGCTGCATGAGGGGGCGATGGTGCATGTAGATGTAGTCGCTTTACGTGAATGTGGTGTGTTGTGCACAAGGTGAGTGCGTTCTGTGATGGAAAGGAATGGAGCGTGGTCGGGGCGGGTGAGAAAGCGGTTGACAGAAGGCGGGGTTACCGGTCTTATGGTGTAATGGTTAGCACTCTGGACTTTGAATCCAGCGATCCGGGTTCGAGTCCCGGTAGGACCTCGTTTTTGCGCGCAGGCAACGGGCGAGGCAGTGCTAGGGAGCGACGATAGCGTGAGAAGCGTGTTGCGAGCGTGTGTGGCGCTGCAGTTGTAGCGCGGAGGAGGTAGGTCAAGTGCTGGTCTTATGGTGTAATGGTTAGCACTCTGGACTCTGAATCCAGCGATCCGGGTTCAAATCCCGGTAGGACCTCTTTTTGACAATTTACCACTTCATATACAACACACAGCATCGACCGCTCACCACTACTACACTCCACACACACGTACAAACACATCACACCTACTGAACCCACACCATCCCTCGTGACAGCCCATTCCATATGCATTATATGCATTATGGATCTGATCCACACATGTACTGTACCAACCATGCTACCACATCAACCAACGCACTCCACTTAGCTTAGCGGGATCGGGCTGGGTCAGTGACCCGACAACGTGCCACGTCGTCTTCTACGTTCACACGTATGCATGTATGTATGGTATGTTGGTGGCCACACGTATTGTACCGTCGTCCTGAACGACGTACCATGTCCTGTCCTATCCTATCCTGTCGAGTCGAAGGGTATCCGGTCCTGCGATGTTCCGTCTTGTCGTACCCTGTCTTTGCCCTCCCTGGTCTTCCGTTCCGTTCCGTTCCGTTCCCTTCCCTTCCCTTCCCGCTCGCGGTCGCGCTCGCCGCGGGTAGGAGGCGAGTGGGTCATCTGCTTCTGATGCGCGCACCACCGAGACTGGGATCGCGCTGCGAGTCACTGGTCGAGCTGCTTTTCAGCCTTCACTACCTCCATGTCTGCCTGTACCGTGTACGCACGCCGTGCATGTCCGAGTGAACTGGTCTGTTTGTGTCGGTGTATTACTGTGGGGTTCGACATCTGGACATCTGGGCACACCCACAGCCAGACTGCACAATGTGTCATGCATACAGTATACGTACTGGTGTGGATGCATACTCCGTGGTTGGTTCATGCAGCACAGTTCATTGGGCGTGTTGAATTGTAACTGGCGCGGGTTGGTTTGGGTCGGTTTGCTGCAAGTGTATAACAGTTCGTCCGAGTGTATTGTAATGAATTGTAGGTGTCGTGTTGGGGACGAGCTGCATGAGGGGGCGATGGTGCATGTAGATGTAGTCGCTTTACGTGAATGTGGTGTGTTGTGCACAAGGTGAGTGCGTTCTGTGATGGAAAGGAATGGAGCGTGGTCGGGGCGGGTGAGAAAGCGGTTGACAGAAGGCGGGGTTACCGGTCTTATGGTGTAATGGTTAGCACTCTGGACTTTGAATCCAGCGATCCGGGTTCGAGTCCCGGTAGGACCTCGTTTTTGCGCGCAGGCAACGGGCGAGGCAGTGCTAGGGAGCGACGATAGCGTGAGAAGCGTGTTGCGAGCGTGTGTGGCGCTGCAGTTGTAGCGCGGAGGAGGTAGGTCAAGTGCTGGTCTTATGGTGTAATGGTTAGCACTCTGGACTCTGAATCCAGCGATCCGGGTTCAAATCCCGGTAGGACCTCTTTTTGACAATTTACCACTTCATATACAACACACAGCATCGACCGCTCACCACTACTACACTCCACACACACGTACAAACACATCACACCTACTGAACCCACACCATCCCTCGTGACAGCCCATTCCATATGCATTATATGCATTATGGATCTGATCCACACATGTACTGTACCAACCATGCTACCACATCAACCAACGCACTCCACTTAGCTTAGCGGGATCGGGCTGGGTCAGTGACCCGACAACGTGCCACGTCGTCTTCTACGTTCACACGTATGCATGTATGTATGGTATGTTGGTGGCCACACGTATTGTACCGTCGTCCTGAACGACGTACCATGTCCTGTCCTATCCTATCCTGTCGAGTCGAAGGGTATCCGGTCCTGCGATGTTCCGTCTTGTCGTACCCTGTCTTTGCCCTCCCTGGTCTTCCGTTCCCTTCCGTTCCCTTCCCTTCCCGCTCGCGGTCGCGCTCGCCGCGGGTAGGAGGCGAGTGGGTCATCTGCTTCTGATGCGCGCACCACCGAGACTGGGATCGCGCTGCGAGTCACTGGTCGAGCTGCTTTTCAGCCTTCACTACCTCCATGTCTGCCTGTACCGTGTACGCACGCCGTGCATGTCCGAGTGAACTGGTCTGTTTGTGTCGGTGTATTACTGTGGGGTTCGACATCTGGACATCTGGGCACACCCACAGCCAGACTGCACAATGTGTCATGCATACAGTATACGTACTGGTGTGGATGCATACTCCGTGGTTGGTTCATGCAGCACAGTTCATTGGGCGTGTTGAATTGTAACTGGCGCGGGTTGGTTTGGGTCGGTTTGCTGCAAGTGTATAACAGTTCGTCCGAGTGTATTGTAATGAATTGTAGGTGTCGTGTTGGGGACGAGCTGCATGAGGGGGCGATGGTGCATGTAGATGTAGTCGCTTTACGTGAATGTGGTGTGTTGTGCACAAGGTGAGTGCGTTCTGTGATGGAAAGGAATGGAGCGTGGTCGGGGCGGGTGAGAAAGCGGTTGACAGAAGGCGGGGTTACCGGTCTTATGGTGTAATGGTTAGCACTCTGGACTTTGAATCCAGCGATCCGGGTTCGAGTCCCGGTAGGACCTCGTTTTTGCGCGCAGGCAACGGGCGAGGCAGTGCTAGGGAGCGACGATAGCGTGAGAAGCGTGTTGCGAGCGTGTGTGGCGCTGCAGTTGTAGCGCGGAGGAGGTAGGTCAAGTGCTGGTCTTATGGTGTAATGGTTAGCACTCTGGACTCTGAATCCAGCGATCCGGGTTCAAATCCCGGTAGGACCTCTTTTTGACAATTTACCACTTCATATACAACACACAGCATCGACCGCTCACCACTACTACACTCCACACACACGTACAAACACATCACACCTACTGAACCCACACCATCCCTCGTGACAGCCCATTCCATATGCATTATATGCATTATGGATCTGATCCACACATGTACTGTACCAACCATGCTACCACATCAACCAACGCACTCCACTTAGCTTAGCGGGATCGGGCTGGGTCAGTGACCCGACAACGTGCCACGTCGTCTTCTACGTTCACACGTATGCATGTATGTATGGTATGTTGGTGGCCACACGTATTGTACCGTCGTCCTGAACGACGTACCATGTCCTGTCCTATCCTATCCTGTCGAGTCGAAGGGTATCCGGTCCTGCGATGTTCCGTCTTGTCGTACCCTGTCTTTGCCCTCCCTGGTCTTCCGTTCCGTTCCGTTCCGTTCCGTTCCCTTCCCTTCCCGCTCGCGGTCGCGCTCGCCGCGGGTAGGAGGCGAGTGGGTCATCTGCTTCTGATGCGCGCACCACCGAGACTGGGATCGCGCTGCGAGTCACTGGTCGAGCTGCTTTTCAGCCTTCACTACCTCCATGTCTGCCTGTACCGTGTACGCACGCCGTGCATGTCCGAGTGAACTGGTCTGTTTGTGTCGGTGTATTACTGTGGGGTTCGACATCTGGACATCTGGGCACACCCACAGCCAGACTGCACAATGTGTCATGCATACAGTATACGTACTGGTGTGGATGCATACTCCGTGGTTGGTTCATGCAGCACAGTTCATTGGGCGTGTTGAATTGTAACTGGCGCGGGTTGGTTTGGGTCGGTTTGCTGCAAGTGTATAACAGTTCGTCCGAGTGTATTGTAATGAATTGTAGGTGTCGTGTTGGGGACGAGCTGCATGAGGGGGCGATGGTGCATGTAGATGTAGTCGCTTTACGTGAATGTGGTGTGTTGTGCACAAGGTGAGTGCGTTCTGTGATGGAAAGGAATGGAGCGTGGTCGGGGCGGGTGAGAAAGCGGTTGACAGAAGGCGGGGTTACCGGTCTTATGGTGTAATGGTTAGCACTCTGGACTTTGAATCCAGCGATCCGGGTTCGAGTCCCGGTAGGACCTCGTTTTTGCGCGCAGGCAACGGGCGAGGCAGTGCTAGGGAGCGACGATAGCGTGAGAAGCGTGTTGCGAGCGTGTGTGGCGCTGCAGTTGTAGCGCGGAGGAGGTAGGTCAAGTGCTGGTCTTATGGTGTAATGGTTAGCACTCTGGACTCTGAATCCAGCGATCCGGGTTCAAATCCCGGTAGGACCTCTTTTTGACAATTTACCACTTCATATACAACACACAGCATCGACCGCTCACCACTACTACACTCCACACACACGTACAAACACATCACACCTACTGAACCCACACCATCCCTCGTGACAGCCCATTCCATATGCATTATATGCATTATGGATCTGATCCACACATGTACTGTACCAACCATGCTACCACATCAACCAACGCACTCCACTTAGCTTTAGCGGGATCGGGCTGGGTCAGTGACCCGACAACGTGCCACGTCGTCTTCTACGTTCACACGTATGCATGTATGTATGGTATGTTGGTGGCCACACGTATTGTACCGTCGTCCTGAACGACGTACCATGTCCTGTCCTATCCTATCCTGTCGAGTCGAAGGGTATCCGGTCCTGCGATGTTCCGTCTTGTCGTACCCTGTCTTTGCCCTCCCTGGTTTCCTTCCGTTCCCTTCCCTTCCCTTCCCGCTCGCGGTCGCGCTCGCCGCGGGTAGGAGGCGAGTGGGTCATCTGCTTCTGATGCGCGCACCACCGAGACTGGGATCGCGCTGCGAGTCACTGGTCGAGCTGCTTTTCAGCCTTCACTACCTCCATGTCTGCCTGTACCGTGTACGCACGCCGTGCATGTCCGAGTGAACTGGTCTGTTTGTGTCGGTGTATTACTGTGGGGTTCGACATCTGGACATCTGGGCACACCCACAGCCAGACTGCACAATGTGTCATGCATACAGTATACGTACTGGTGTGGATGCATACTCCGTGGTTGGTTCATGCAGCACAGTTCATTGGGCGTGTTGAATTGTAACTGGCGCGGGTTGGTTTGGGTCGGTTTGCTGCAAGTGTATAACAGTTCGTCCGAGTGTATTGTAATGAATTGTAGGTGTCGTGTTGGGGACGAGCTGCATGAGGGGGCGATGGTGCATGTAGATGTAGTCGCTTTACGTGAATGTGGTGTGTTGTGCACAAGGTGAGTGCGTTCTGTGATGGAAAGGAATGGAGCGTGGTCGGGGCGGGTGAGAAAGCGGTTGACAGAAGGCGGGGTTACCGGTCTTATGGTGTAATGGTTAGCACTCTGGACTTTGAATCCAGCGATCCGGGTTCGAGTCCCGGTAGGACCTCGTTTTTGCGCGCAGGCAACGGGCGAGGCAGTGCTAGGGAGCGACGATAGCGTGAGAAGCGTGTTGCGAGCGTGTGTGGCGCTGCAGTTGTAGCGCGGAGGAGGTAGGTCAAGTGCTGGTCTTATGGTGTAATGGTTAGCACTCTGGACTCTGAATCCAGCGATCCGGGTTCAAATCCCGGTAGGACCTCTTTTTGACAATTTACCACTTCATATACAACACACAGCATCGACCGCTCACCACTACTACACTCCACACACACGTACAAACACATCACACCTACTGAACCCACACCATCCCTCGTGACAGCCCATTCCATATGCATTATATGCATTATGGATCTGATCCACACATGTACTGTACCAACCATGCTACCACATCAACCAACGCACTCCACTTAGCTTAGCGGGATCGGGCTGGGTCAGTGACCCGACAACGTGCCACGTCGTCTTCTACGTTCACACGTATGCATGTATGTATGGTATGTTGGTGGCCACACGTATTGTACCGTCGTCCTGAACGACGTACCATGTCCTGTCCTATCCTATCCTGTCGAGTCGAAGGGTATCCGGTCCTGCGATGTTCCGTCTTGTCGTACCCTGTCTTTGCCCTCCCTGGTCTTCCGTTCCCTTCCCTTCCCTTCCCGCTCGCGGTCGCGCTCGCCGCGGGTAGGAGGCGAGTGGGTCATCTGCTTCTGATGCGCGCACCACCGAGACTGGGATCGCGCTGCGAGTCACTGGTCGAGCTGCTTTTCAGCCTTCACTACCTCCATGTCTGCCTGTACCGTGTACGCACGCCGTGCATGTCCGAGTGAACTGGTCTGTTTGTGTCGGTGTATTACTGTGGGGTTCGACATCTGGACATCTGGGCACACCCACAGCCAGACTGCACAATGTGTCATGCATACAGTATACGTACTGGTGTGGATGCATACTCCGTGGTTGGTTCATGCAGCACAGTTCATTGGGCGTGTTGAATTGTAACTGGCGCGGGTTGGTTTGGGTCGGTTTGCTGCAAGTGTATAACAGTTCGTCCGAGTGTATTGTAATGAATTGTAGGTGTCGTGTTGGGGACGAGCTGCATGAGGGGGCGATGGTGCATGTAGATGTAGTCGCTTTACGTGAATGTGGTGTGTTGTGCACAAGGTGAGTGCGTTCTGTGATGGAAAGGAATGGAGCGTGGTCGGGGCGGGTGAGAAAGCGGTTGACAGAAGGCGGGGTTACCGGTCTTATGGTGTAATGGTTAGCACTCTGGACTTTGAATCCAGCGATCCGGGTTCGAGTCCCGGTAGGACCTCGTTTTTGCGCGCAGGCAACGGGCGAGGCAGTGCTAGGGAGCGACGATAGCGTGAGAAGCGTGTTGCGAGCGTGTGTGGCGCTGCAGTTGTAGCGCGGAGGAGGTAGGTCAAGTGCTGGTCTTATGGTGTAATGGTTAGCACTCTGGACTCTGAATCCAGCGATCCGGGTTCAAATCCCGGTAGGACCTCTTTTTGACAATTTACCACTTCATATACAACACACAGCATCGACCGCTCACCACTACTACACTCCACACACACGTACAAACACATCACACCTACTGAACCCACACCATCCCTCGTGACAGCCCATTCCATATGCATTATATGCATTATGGATCTGATCCACACATGTACTGTACCAACCATGCTACCACATCAACCAACGCACTCCACTTAGCTTAGCGGGATCGGGCTGGGTCAGTGACCCGACAACGTGCCACGTCGTCTTCTACGTTCACACGTATGCATGTATGTATGGTATGTTGGTGGCCACACGTATTGTACCGTCGTCCTGAACGACGTACCATGTCCTGTCCTATCCTATCCTGTCGAGTCGAAGGGTATCCGGTCCTGCGATGTTCCGTCTTGTCGTACCCTGTCTTTGCCCTCCCTGGTCTTCCGTTCCGTTCCGTTCCGTTCCCTTCCCTTCCCTTCCCGCTCGCGGTCGCGCTCGCCGCGGGTAGGAGGCGAGTGGGTCATCTGCTTCTGATGCGCGCACCACCGAGACTGGGATCGCGCTGCGAGTCACTGGTCGAGCTGCTTTTCAGCCTTCACTACCTCCATGTCTGCCTGTACCGTGTACGCACGCCGTGCATGTCCGAGTGAACTGGTCTGTTTGTGTCGGTGTATTACTGTGGGGTTCGACATCTGGACATCTGGGCACACCCACAGCCAGACTGCACAATGTGTCATGCATACAGTATACGTACTGGTGTGGATGCATACTCCGTGGTTGGTTCATGCAGCACAGTTCATTGGGCGTGTTGAATTGTAACTGGCGCGGGTTGGTTTGGGTCGGTTTGCTGCAAGTGTATAACAGTTCGTCCGAGTGTATTGTAATGAATTGTAGGTGTCGTGTTGGGGACGAGCTGCATGAGGGGGCGATGGTGCATGTAGATGTAGTCGCTTTACGTGAATGTGGTGTGTTGTGCACAAGGTGAGTGCGTTCTGTGATGGAAAGGAATGGAGCGTGGTCGGGGCGGGTGAGAAAGCGGTTGACAGAAGGCGGGGTTACCGGTCTTATGGTGTAATGGTTAGCACTCTGGACTTTGAATCCAGCGATCCGGGTTCGAGTCCCGGTAGGACCTCGTTTTTGCGCGCAGGCAACGGGCGAGGCAGTGCTAGGGAGCGACGATAGCGTGAGAAGCGTGTTGCGAGCGTGTGTGGCGCTGCAGTTGTAGCGCGGAGGAGGTAGGTCAAGTGCTGGTCTTATGGTGTAATGGTTAGCACTCTGGACTCTGAATCCAGCGATCCGGGTTCAAATCCCGGTAGGACCTCTTTTTGACAATTTACCACTTCATATACAACACACAGCATCGACCGCTCACCACTACTACACTCCACACACACGTACAAACACATCACACCTACTGAACCCACACCATCCCTCGTGACAGCCCATTCCATATGCATTATATGCATTATGGATCTGATCCACACATGTACTGTACCAACCATGCTACCACATCAACCAACGCACTCCACTTAGCTTAGCGGGATCGGGCTGGGTCAGTGACCCGACAACGTGCCACGTCGTCTTCTACGTTCACACGTATGCATGTATGTATGGTATGTTGGTGGCCACACGTATTGTACCGTCGTCCTGAACGACGTACCATGTCCTGTCCTATCCTATCCTGTCGAGTCGAAGGGTATCCGGTCCTGCGATGTTCCGTCTTGTCGTACCCTGTCTTTGCCCTCCCTGGTCTTCCGTTCCGTTCCGTTCCCTTCCCTTCCCTTCCCGCTCGCGGTCGCGCTCGCCGCGGGTAGGAGGCGAGTGGGTCATCTGCTTCTGATGCGCGCACCACCGAGACTGGGATCGCGCTGCGAGTCACTGGTCGAGCTGCTTTTCAGCCTTCACTACCTCCATGTCTGCCTGTACCGTGTACGCACGCCGTGCATGTCCGAGTGAACTGGTCTGTTTGTGTCGGTGTATTACTGTGGGGTTCGACATCTGGACATCTGGGCACACCCACAGCCAGACTGCACAATGTGTCATGCATACAGTATACGTACTGGTGTGGATGCATACTCCGTGGTTGGTTCATGCAGCACAGTTCATTGGGCGTGTTGAATTGTAACTGGCGCGGGTTGGTTTGGGTCGGTTTGCTGCAAGTGTATAACAGTTCGTCCGAGTGTATTGTAATGAATTGTAGGTGTCGTGTTGGGGACGAGCTGCATGAGGGGGCGATGGTGCATGTAGATGTAGTCGCTTTACGTGAATGTGGTGTGTTGTGCACAAGGTGAGTGCGTTCTGTGATGGAAAGGAATGGAGCGTGGTCGGGGCGGGTGAGAAAGCGGTTGACAGAAGGCGGGGTTACCGGTCTTATGGTGTAATGGTTAGCACTCTGGACTTTGAATCCAGCGATCCGGGTTCGAGTCCCGGTAGGACCTCGTTTTTGCGCGCAGGCAACGGGCGAGGCAGTGCTAGGGAGCGACGATAGCGTGAGAAGCGTGTTGCGAGCGTGTGTGGCGCTGCAGTTGTAGCGCGGAGGAGGTAGGTCAAGTGCTGGTCTTATGGTGTAATGGTTAGCACTCTGGACTCTGAATCCAGCGATCCGGGTTCAAATCCCGGTAGGACCTCTTTTTGACAATTTACCACTTCATATACAACACACAGCATCGACCGCTCACCACTACTACACTCCACACACACGTACAAACACATCACACCTACTGAACCCACACCATCCCTCGTGACAGCCCATTCCATATGCATTATATGCATTATGGATCTGATCCACACATGTACTGTACCAACCATGCTACCACA